>CM055337.1:7607810-7787492 GCA_029228605.1 Salix koriyanagi | reverse complement strand
CTCATCTGGAAAGAAAAGTTTGGGGATATTTTTGAATTCGTATCTTGAAACAAACTGTTGAATAGCCTGAATTATTATTATTATTATTATTATTTTATAGAAAACAACTTGAATTAGTTTGGTTCAAGTACTTGTAGTTTTCTCATTCTAAAATTACCAAAACTGAATGGAGATTGTAAAGCTATTGTCCTTCGATCTTGAAATTTTGTATTACTGAACACCAAATTAGGCACCTCATGAAAGAAGAAGCAAAACAAAGAGCTGCTGCATTGATGGAAACAACACCACAGAATTCTAATGGAAGGCTTCAAAAGGTAGATTATGCCAAGATTTTGTCCTTTTTCCTATAATAAGGTGGCATTTTAAAAGTGACCTCAGTTTGCAAGGGAAGATGTAGGTGTGCAATAACCAGTATATTATTCCTGATGGACTTTCCATGATGCTAAAACAAGATACTTGAGCTAGAGAAAGTAGCCCTAGCTTTGGCGAGCGTCTCTCTAAAGTTCAAACGAAGCTCATCAAATAATAATATTACTGACAGATCAACCGCTAAGATAGATTTACACAAGCTAGAATTATTTGGACATCTGGTTAAATGAGCTATAGAGATGGAAGAACTTGAGCTTCAATTCAAACCTTGCTCAGGTATAAAGGGCCAGACCATGACCGATTTCATCATTGAATTCTGTTTTGAAGGATATATGAATACACTTAATCATCTATTTTTCATGATAAACATCTCAAAAACTTTCATAGGATCACTTGTGTCACTTCCCACCTAGAAATTGTATGTAGATGGTTCTTCCAATATAAATTGTTGAATGGCATTTTAATATTAAATTGATTTTTTAAAAAAATTAAAAAAATAGTATTTTTAGATCATTTTCATGTGTTGATATTAAAAATACTTTTTAAAGAATAAAAACATCTTATTTTGATATATTTCTGAACAAAAAATACTTTAAAAAACATCTACTCCGATCACAAACAGTCACTAAGTGTTTTCTTTAAAGCCACGAGCAAGAGACAATTTGTCCTAGTAACCGTAAATGTTTTACTAAATGGGTCGAAAAAACAGGCTCTACCACTACTGTGTTTTCATTCTTTTGGAAGAATATCACATGTCGCTTGCAGCTCTTCAATCTTGATTACAAACATTGGAACGCAATTTGATAATCACGAGATGAAATAACATTGTTAGAGGCTTCACATTGATCATTGTTTTTTAGTTTAATATCACGCCGTTAGACAAATAGTGTGAATTGACTAATAGAGTTCTGCTTAATGAACTTGAGAAAAATATTTAAAAAAAAAAGCAAATTAGAATGGGAAAAACTATTAAATGAGATATTAAGAGCTTACATACAAATTCAGAAGACATCCACTGGTGAAACATCATTCCTGCTCACATATAGAACAAAACTCATGATCCCAACTGAAATTGGATGTGCAAACCACCGAGCAGTTCACAGTACTTCAAAAGGCAACGAACAAGGTCTTAAGATCAATCTTAACTTCTTAAAAGAATCACACTTAACTGCTGCAGTTAGAAATGATGTCTAACCTGTTTTTTCATGTTTCGCACTCCGCCATCTCCGGAGGGAAGAAGGTGTGCAATAAAAAGGGATTTTATAGTCATAAAGTTACGACTATAATTCTCAGGAGTTGCCAGCTAGTATTAGGATCGCTAAGAAACATAATGGTCTGCGTGAGTCTAGGTAAGAGAATTTTTTGTACAAGGGGACGTCGTATCACCCCAATGCACCCTACCTATGGTAAGTTGCATTGTTGTTTGATTGTTTTTTCTAAGTCATATTTTTTATTTGTTGGTCTTTTCTAAAGTTCGAGACAAATCTCTCTTCATGATGGAGTTTCTACCTCGTTAGAAGTCAAAAACTTGATCGTTTTAAAGTTTGAAAAATTTTCACATTGCATTTAAAACCTCCTTTTTTATTATATGTGAGTGTACTTTATAATGTAATATTACATCCTGACACCTAAAATAAAATTATTATTTTTTTGATATTTTAGCCAAATTTCAACGGATAATAAGAAACTGGTTATGATATCAAATTTTCATTCAAAACATGTGAAAAATGCAAAATATATATTTTATGAAAAATATGCTTGGAAAAACCTTAAAATTCAGCCGTATGCACGCAAACAACACATTTTTTTATTTTTTTATTCAAAAAACAATGCAATTATTTAAAAATCAAATCAGATTAGCCTGGCCCAACTAAATGGGCCGATTCTGTTGGACTTGGGCTGGACCTGGCCCAGCCAATTGGGTTGGCCGAGAGCAGGTCCAACCCATAAATCAAAACAGAAAAAAGAAAAAAATAAAAATGAAAATTGTTGCATTGTTCATTTGTATGTGAACATTGAAAGGGTGGTTAGCTGAGGGTGACAAGAGTTCACTTGCCATTACTGCTAGGTAAAGGAGGCCGAGATGGTTTTTCTTGTGATAGTAGCGTTGAAAATCATGGTTTGTTGTGGCTGGGAGAAGCTCCTGAGGAAGGAGACCAGGTGGTAGTCGGCTGTAGAAAATTCACCCACTGCTGAGGGGGGTTGGCCCATGCTGGAGGTTAGTTGCTGTGTTGTTGAAGGAGAAGCTGAATTGGGCTATTGCAACGTGGGGAGAGGTTGCTAGAGAAGATGGAGAGGGTTGCTAGTGCTGGTACTGTAGTGGAGAGAGAGAGAGAGAGCTGACGATGGGTGGTCCTGCCATGTTTTTTTAGTCTCTCTCCTACAATTCTAACGATCTTCCCTGTAATTTTCTGCCCTCGTATGTGTTTTTCCCCCGTATTATTTCATCCTCCCCCTTTTTCCTTTATTCTCCCCCTTTTATAAACAAAATGTGCAGGCTGTAGGGCATGAGAGTAATGTCTAGGAGATAGTGTGTTGCAGTGCAGAAAATGGTGGGTTACAGGGCATGCCACAAGCAATGTTGCCAGCAAGGCCTCGGGAGACAATTTTTTTTTTTAAATAAAAAAATTAAAATAACATTAAAAATAAAAAATATTGCAAAAATATAAAATAAAAAGTCAAAAAATAGGATGAAACAAAAAAGAGTTTTTCAATAGGAAAACCAAGAAGAATAATGTTTTTTCTTCAATTTTGGCTTTCGATTTCATCCCAAAAAGTTTCGTCTCCGAAAATTTTGATCTTCTCAATTTAACCCAAATTAGGCTTCCAAACTTAATTTCTCACAAATTAAACTCTTAATAAAATTAATTTGACCCATTTAAAGTATATTAAGACTTTGCGCTTAATTAAATCCTTCAATTGGGTCCTAATTTAATTCCTAAAAATAATTACAATTTAAATTGGTCTATGATTAAATCAAATTGACCAATAATATTATTCCAAATTATGTCTTTTGACTTAATTTTTACATAGATTTATCCAATAATAAATTATTTTAGCCTTGAATCTGCATTTTTCCTTCATTTTTTGGCACAAAAGAGGTATGATTTGGCTCTCGAAAATGTCCAAAATTTCCATCTTGATTTTTCTACTAATGCCAACCCCTTTTTTTTTTTTTTTTTTTTTATTTGACTTGGGGTAGAATTTGGAGAATAACCCAAAAATGGGTTATGATACCTGCAAGCTCAAAATTATCTAGTATCACAACACGCAATAAAAAGAGTTGAGGTAAGCTAGCTCCAAAATGGAATGATTATTTTAAAGTCATAAGAGTAATCAAGGTGAATATTTATGATTTACAAGATATGGAAGGGAAGAATCTGTTTCTTGACTAACGTTCAAACCTCCTAAAAATGTGTTATAGTGAATACAAAAGTATGTTTTTATATATGAATGTTTTCATATTTTTCTCTTAAAGTACGTTCAAACTTTCTTTTATTGGCTCTTTATAAGTTATTTTAATATCCTCAATCTCTAATCAAATATTCCAATCTCACCTCTCTGTATAAAATCAATACTTCATTTAAGAAGAATAATTTAGAAAATTATAAAAAAATAACAATCAGCTTTGATCATGAAATTAATTTCAGATTTGAAAAACAAAATTACAAAAAAGATAAAAATATATAACAACTAAATTATACTTTCCTTAATTTAAAGGACTGCATCATCATCTTTGTTATTTTATCAAAATATTTTTTTTTCTTGTTTATTGGAACAACCATTGAAGTTTTAGAAAAGTCAATGACAAATCTATCCAGCTTTATCTTATAAAATAAGATTGTCTAATTTTTCATCAATGAGGAGTGCCCCATGCCCTATGTTAGCTTTATGTATTTATTCTTTAAAAAATAATTGTGCTCATTTATTACAAATGAAAATAACTTTTTCACAAAAAATAAATATAAAAAAATTACAACTATTTTCATACAAAAATAAAAAAATTATAATTTATAATAATCAACTTAATATTTTGTATTTTTAATAATTTACTTGTAGTATATTCATTTCACTTCATTCAAGTTAAAAATTATCATGAAAAGTTATACTTCACTTTTAAAAACATCTTTATATTATAATATAAGATAAATTAAATTTGTAACACTAACTAAATATGAAAATATAAAAAAAAAATAGTTTCTTATATCGTTAAGAAATACTTGTATATAAAAGTAGAAAATGGCATTATTAATGTTTTTTCTTCATTTGAAAAACAAAAAAAAATGTATTGAAAAAGTATGGAGAAACTTTATATGTTTTTTAAACTCAATACAAATTTTGAAAAATAAAAACTAGTTTTTCAGTTTTTTAAATTGAAAAATATTATATTTAAACAATAAATTTTTCATTTTCTAATTCCATTTTTTTAATAGATTATTATTTTCGATTCAAATAGTCCTTTTAACCCTTACAAATATCATATTTTCTTACCTTTGTCTTCTATGTAAATATTAAAAAATAACTTGTCAACTACTCTAAAAACAGTATGCTAATCTTCTTCTATTTTTTTTTTAAAAACTAATATTATATTGTCATCAATTATTTAGTGTCATCAACATATACCAACAAAATGATGATCCCAACATCCAAATTTTTAACAAAGAGAGAAGAATCTAAATACGTGTGATGAAATCCCAAAGTGGGCAAGAATGAAGTGAACTAGTCATTCCATGCACGGGGAGCCTCCTTTAGGCCATAGAGAGACTTATGTAGTTTGTAGACAAATTGAGGATTTAATTGATCAACAAAGCCAAAAGGTCGAGCCATAAAAAACATCCTCTTGAATAATGTCATGCATAAATGCATTTTTAACATCAAGTTGCCTTAAAACCCAAACAAATTGAGTAGCGAGAGCCAACACTATCCTCACCGTGGTTGGTTTAACCACAGGGTTGAAGGTTTCACCATAATCCAAACTTGGTTCTTGACTAAACCCTTGAGCAACCAATCGAGCCTTGTGCCTTGTAATAGACCCATCAACATGTCTTTTGATCTTAGGAATCCATTTATAGCCAACTAGATTTTTATCAGAAGGTAGAGGCATTAAGCTCTAGGTATGCTGAGACTAGAGAGCAACAATTTCATCATTCATGGCCTTTAACAAAACTGGTACTGTTAATTCAATTTTGTAACTAGTTGGCTCAATCAAAGTCAAGTCAACCGTAGAAGAAGCAGTGGAAGTGGCTAAGCAAACCTTCGTCCTGATAACTCCACTCTTACTTCTTGTTTGCATAGGATGCAAGTTCATATCTGGAATATGAAGAACCACTGAAATGCACTCAGATTTGAATGAATCAATTGAGAATTGATCACCCTTTGACTGATTTCCAAAATTGGACGTAGGGACCACAAAAATGGATGATAAAGGCAAAGAGGCAGCAATAATTGACTTTGATGAGGATGAAGAGATGGATTAACAGATGGATGAGAGATAACAGATGGAAAGACAACAACAGGCACATGTGAGGAGTGGGGAGGAGAAATTTAATGCCCGTAACAAGAGTCGCTAAATCAATATAGGGGAAAACATTCTCATTAAAGATGACAAGTCTAGAGATGTATGCCTTTGTATTGAGATGCATATCCCAAAATGCACATATAGTAGTTTTGGGTTGTAGCTTATGAACACGATAGGGTCGTAACAATAGAAAACAAGTACAACCAAAGATGCGTAAGTGGGACATGACTGGAATAGTTTTGAACAAGATCTCGTAAGGAGATTTACTCTATAGATTTAGTGAAGGCATTATGTTGATAAGATATAAGGATGTATGAACTGTATAAGTCCAAAACGAAGCTCACAATTTAGCATGTTGTAGTAATGTAATGGTTGCTTCAATTAAATGACGGTGCTTGCGTTCAGCAAGACCATTCTGTTCAAGAGTATAGGGTCAAGATTTTTGATGGATAATGCCTTTTGAAATTATCGCACCCTCTGCGAGAGCGGGGAATTCATGTTAGGGTTTTATCTTTATTTTCATGAAAAAAAAGGAAACCTAAAACTTGTCTTTCATAGATTTTGAGACAAGGTACTGGTTGTGTAAAGGGAAGGTTTTAGCACCCCTAGTACGCCCTACCTAAGGTAAGCTACTTGGTGTTTTGGTTTGCCTTATGATTTGCTGTTGTGTTTATCTTTCAAAATAAATATGTTGGTTAGATGATGATGGCGTATTATTCCCGTAAAAATATTTTGGATATTTACCACTTTAAGGTTTCTTTATCCGAATATTTACGGTGAATAACAACGCATTATCCCCGCTAATATTTTGGATAATAACCCCTTTTAGGATTTCTTTACCCAAATATCAACGGTGAATACAAATTATTCCCGCCAATATTTTGGATATTAAACCCTTTAGGATTTATTTATCCAAATATTAAAGTGAATAATAACGAATTATCCCCGCCAATATTTTCGATATTAACCCCTTTAGGATTTATTTATCCAAATATCAACAGTGAATAATATGAATCCCCAAAAATAAGATTTTTGTATTTTTGAAATATTGGCCAATACCCTTTGGATTTTACAAATATGTTGCAAAATCCAAAAATACGAGAAAACAATTTTTTGTGTTTACGATATTCATGCTAAAAATTATATTTTCTTTAAGTTCGGAATATATTTTTTTGGAAAGGAATGTTCAAAATATGTTAGCGTATTGGCTATATACATGAAAACAACACATTTTTGTCTTTTTTAACAAAAAATATTTTTTGCAAATATTATATATTTTTTATCTTTCTTAGTGGGGGCCCAAAGCCTGGCCCAACCACCCCAATGTCCATAGTGACAATGGGCAAGGGAGTGAATTAATTCATTCCCCCGCATGCAAATGCATAGAAGATGAACAGTGGAATACTTAATTTTGGAGTGTGATGAATGGCATACTTGTTAACACCATTGGGTAGAGGAGGTCGAAGTGGTTCTTCCAGTCGTGGTGGCGTCGAAAAATGGTTTTTTAAGGTGGCAAAATGGACGTCGAAAGTTGATGGGTTGTGGCTGTGCTGTTGGCGTGGAGGTGGAGATGGTGGTGATGACGAGGTTGTGCTGGGGGGTCTGAGCTTATGGACAAAATTGCTGATCGAGAGGGAGAGAGAGAGGAATGGCTGACGGTGGCTGCTGTTTTTTGAGAGAGAGATTGGGCTTACCGAGAGAGATGAAAGGGGAAGAGAGGGGTGGTTGCTGCATGTGTATGATGTTGTTATTGCAAAAATGTTAGTGTGTCTTCGTCTTCTATTAAAATTTCAAAACCTCTGCTTTGTTTTTCTCCTCACCAATGGTTTTCCTCCTTTATCTATCAATTTTTTTCTCTGTTCTCGTCTTTGTCCCCCTCTTTTTGCAATCCTTTCTGCATGTTGCGGATGCGCAATTTATAGGGGAAGAGGACATACATATTGTGTGGAGCTGCTGCCTCTACATTTTGCAGAGGGGTGCAGAGGCGTGCCCTACACTGTTCAGGTGTCGGAACAGTCCAGGCACATGCAAATTTGATTTTGCGAAGGTGTAATTATGATTTGGTCTCTAAATTCTAATTATTCTAATTGCATCCCTAATTAGCTTTAGACTTTTAATTTTGTGCAATTGCATCCCCGTTAGAATTTCGAGTTGACCATTGGACTCTCAATTCGTTCAATTTGACCCTTGATTTCTCATAATTGGCTTGAAAAAATTCATTTCGGTCTCTGAAAATTCCAATCTCATCAATTGAACCCGAATTAAATTCAAGAACTTGGTTTCTCATCGATTAAGCCTTTAATAAAATTAATTTGATCAATTTAAAGTATAATTAAGTCCTTGCACTTAATTGGACCCTAAATTAATTCTTCAACACAATTACGCTTTTATATTGGCTAACGATTAAATCGATTTGGCCCATAAAAATATAGTTATATCTTTTGACTTAAATTTTATATAGATTTGTCCAATAATAAATTATTTTAGCCTTGAATCTGCATTGACCTTCATTTCTGGGCACAAAAGAGGTGCGATCGAGCTCCTAAAAACGTCTAAAATTTTCACCTTGACTTTCCTACCGACACTGACCCTTTTTTTATTTTATTTTTGATATTTTTGGGTAGATTTGGGGAATAACCCAAAATTTGTTTATGACAGAAATGAAGAAGGAATGCATTTGCTTACTAATATACTCACCTCCCCCATCACTTTGCAGAATTTTAAAAGAACAAGAAAATTGTGTTTTAACATAGTGATAGAATTTTATAAAGACAAAATAAAGATCACTTTTATTGACAAGTGGAAACAACCAGCAATACCATGAAAACTCATCAATAAAAGTCACATAGAATCTGTATCCATCAATTGAAACATACAGAGAAGGACTCCAAAGATCACTATGCATAGTGTGAAATGGACTTATAGATTTATCAATACTAGATTGAAAGGGAAGTTTTGAAAACTTACCCTGAAGACAACTATGCCATACTAAAGCATTTGAATCAATTGAACATTTAATATTTGCTTTGTCTAACATCAACGTAGCAATTTTATTTATTAGATGACCTAATCGATGATGCCAAGTAGACGAGAGAACTAACTGACCAAGATAGGACCGAGATTGATATGAGAGAAGAGATTGACGATAGGGACAGGAGGTAAGGGATAAAGTCCATTACTGCATTGCCCTTTGTATATTATCTTCCTTGTGGTCTTGTCCTAAATCCAAAAATAGAAAGCATCAAAGATTAACCAACATTGATTATCGAAGCACAAATGATGCACTGACATCAAATTTTGCGTCAATAAAGTTGCATGTAGAACTGAATTTAGCTTAATAGGTGTAGTACTTGTAGGAATAATGGAATTCCCAACATGTGATACTAACAAACCTTCACCATTACCTGTTTGTAATGTATCATTTGTGAGAGAAGTAGTGGTTGATGACAAATTATTCAAGGTTGTTGTCATATGATTTGTTGCTCCAGAATCAGCTATCCAAACTAGAGAAGAATTCTAAGAATGCTGCAAGACAGAATGTTGAGATGCTTGCAAGATACTATTCATTTCTTGTATGACATTTTTTTAAGCATAATAATCTTGCGCTAAAGGATAACTAGCATGGCCGATGAAGTTTGAACCATTGTCAGTGTAAAAACAATATAATTGTTATGATTTGTCCTTTGACATATATGACACTTGAGCTTCTCACTTTGATTGAAACCACAAAATAGAGCCTATGGCCTTCAAGATTGCACAACTGACAAATGGAATTAACTGGATATCGATGAAGAAGAATGATAAAAACAAAGAACACCAGAATTCATGGCTGGCATATCATGCATCCTAACATGAAATTGATTTTTCTGATGAACATTCCTCTACTGTGAATTAAATCTCCCCCCTCCCCTTATCCTGCTTATGTGAAATGATTTATACATTTCCATATGAATTGTAACCATGTATTCCACGAGCCTGTTGAAAACTCGATGGTGGTGCAGATACAATTGATTTTAAGACTATATGCATAGCAATAAGATGTAGGAGTGTCAATAATCAAAATTTCCACAATTCTTTCTTCATCCAATAACTGCGATCTAAAATCCTTTAATGTAATGACACTTTCTCTTCCTCTGACCACATAGCTGAATGTGTTGTATTCAAGAGGAAATCCATTTAATGCCAAGATCACAATGTCTTCATCTGCAAAATACACTCCAATAGCACTCAAGTAATCTCTAGCTTCTTGTATCTTGAGAAGATATTGACTTACTAAATCAACTCCTTTCTTAATGTTATGCAAGTTGGACTTTATTTGAAAGATGCTTGTTTTGGATACAGTGGAGAACTGTTTCTTCAACCGATTCTAGAGATCTCTTGAGCTGGTGCTACTGATTGCACATGACATAATGATTGAAGATAATGTAGCAGTGATGAGTTGCCATGACTACTCTATCATACATCTTCCATATCAGCACATTCCACAGTAGAAGGTGAGTTAGAGATGTTTGTATCGCATTCATCTACTAAATTAGAGAGAGGGCAAAGATGAGAACCATCGACAAAGCCAATGATTCCATTACTCTCTAGTAACAATTGCATTTGGAAATGCCAATTCAAGTAATTTGAATTGTTCAATTTCACATTCACAGATATGGAATCATTGGAGATTGAAGAATTTGAATTTGTGATGCAGTAACCATTGTTGTTGGATGTTCAGAATCATAGAGGCATTTTTATCAAACACTTTAGGCAATTTTTTGTTTATACATTAGCTGTTCAAGAAACAACGAATTTTGCAGTTGAAATTTGTATGAATTTTGCATCAATTTGAAAAATTACAGAAGAAGTATGAAATTTTTTTTATTCAATTTGTTTGCGTGAGCATCTCAAGCTCTAATACCATGTAGAAATGCAGAAATTAGAGAGAGAGAAGAGACGATTCTGTTGAGAGAGAGAGAGAGAGAGAGAGAAGAAGAGGAGTATTTGAAATTGAATTCTTGCCTTCTATTTTTTTCAGTTATTCATCAAATGTTCATGTTCAATTCTCAGTTATTTATACACAATCACTACCCCATGTATGGATAATCATTGTGCATACACTACACTTTCATACACTATCAAACCCTATGTTTGTTACTCAATAAATTCAAGTCTTATGAATGGTAAAGCTACTGGAGATGCATGTTAAGCTTTCTCTAGAGAGACTCTTTCTCTATGTTGTAGTTGTTTTCATTAACATATATAGTTGTCAAGCTAGGAGTTACGAAGCTGGGAATGTTTCACCCTTAACGATCCTTGATATTTCTTCATGAAATATCATAATTAAATAATATACATATGGTTTTATTCCTTTTAAACTATGATTTTTAATGTGTTTGGAGCTTTATGAAAGCTATTTCAACAAGTTTGGTATGCTTAATAAACTTTGTGAATTAATTGCTATAAAATAAGATTTTTCTGCATTTTGTGTTTCAAACTTCGCTTCTTGTGATACTTTTTTCACCAAGTTATAGTTTTATAATGTGAATGTGGTCTGAATCAATGTTAAAGTATATAACAAGATATTATTGGTAGAAACTTACAGCATGATTTTCAGGCTTCACAGTACATATTTGAACGAACATATCTTGAGCCAAAGATATCAGAATCAAGTGATTCAAAAATCCAAACTCATATAAACATCAAGGAATACTACTCTTATGTAGGAATCTTGGTCAGATAAAATCTTTTTGAATGCAAAATTCAGGACACAATTTGGAGGATAAATTGATCCTTTGATTTGATGAGGAAACTAACAATTTTGAGTCCCACTAGAGTTTGAAATAGAAAAGATAGACTTAGAATCCAGAAAAAAGGTGCAAATAAATCCTATAACATTCATGAATGAAAGAATATAGATGGAGTTGCCGAATATTGCAAGAAATCAAGTTAGAAACAAAGTCCAAGCCATAACAAAGCCTAAATTACAACAAATTGGTAACAACAACAGAGTTAGTTTTCAACACAAATTCTAAAGTATTTTATCAACCTTAATGAACAAATAATAAAAAAAGAGTTAAGAAACATTAAGAAATCATAATAAAGAGTAGAATCTTAATTAAATACAATAGCTAGGATAGGAAATAAAGGAAGCAAATCATATTTTAAATAGATAATCTCTCCTTCCTCACAAAGACAATTTTCTTCTCTCTTTTCTATGCTAATTTCCAGCAACTATGAACTAAACTAAATTGAAATGAAGTTCCCTTAAGAATGGTAAAGCTACTAGACATGTGTTACAAGGCTAAATTCATCATGGGAAGGCTAATGAAAGATAGTGCTGAGAAGACACAATGAGACAATGTTAAGATTGGTAACACTCATGAGCTTGGCAACGTTGATGAAATTGACAATGTCGACAAAATTGGAAACAAGGGCTAACAATAAGTTTAGATGATGGGATAGTCCAAGACATGATGAAAACACTACTAACATGATTGGAAGCCTGCATTGGCACGTCTATCTGAGAATCAGCGTGCATGGGTATCACCAGAATCGGTAGCAGTGTACGCCTAGCAATTCAAAAATAGTGGCTATTAGCGTTGGGCTGACAAGAGTGTAGACTTTGGAAAATAGAAAGTCCAAAGGCATGCGAACACGCCTATTCTGGAAGCGTGGGAGTTGGGAGGATGGACATCTAGTTTGTTGTGTGGCAGGTCAGGGGAGATGCAACAATCTAGAGTAGTTATCGACAGTTATTGTGTTGGGGGAAATTGGCCGAATATGTTCTAGGTCTTAGGGAGGTAGTTTTTTTTGTATTCTTGTGTGTTAGTACTCATTGTATATATAGGTTATATATATGTGAGTAGCATGCAAGTTTTGCAGGCATAACAAATGTGCATAACACCCACACAAACAAACTTGTGTATACCTTTTTGAGTTAATAAAAAGTTGGGATGGATTCCTATAATTTATAGTGTGCTTGTTGTTGTTCGCATTCACTTGTGTATTCAACTGTTTACAATATTAGAAGAGTGGGGGAACTCTTGATTTGTGGGACAAACTAGCTGTAAACAGACACGAGTGAATCAATGAGCGAAAAGGCTGAGTGTACTGGACTAGACTGCTGCCCAGGGGTCAAAACTTTTGACGAGAAAATCGACCTTGTGACAACATGCATGTCAATCTTTTTCTAGAGAGACTCTTTCTTTGTGTTGTAGTTGTTTTATTAATATAAATAGTTGTCAAGCTAGGAGTTACGAAGTTGGTAAATTATGAAAAACACTTGACAAGTTTATATAAATATGTGCTTTATGACCTTTTCAATATACTTCGGATGATTATCCAAAAAAAAGAAACAAGTATAAATATTTGAGTTAATTAAAAAAACTAGTCACTATAGTTTTCAAAAATGAATTACTTAATGTCTTTATTATGAGAAATAATTAAATAATTCTTATAATTCTGTATTTTGTCATTAACTTAGTCCCTCCATCAAATTGAGGAATAATCGTTAATTTAACAACTTTTTTTTCTAAGCACACACTTTTTTATTATTTTCTTTATCAAAATTTCCTTTTCATGTACTTCTGTTCCATCTCATCTCTCTCTTCCTTCTTCGATTAAGGAACTATTAAATAATATATTAATTGTCTGATTATATCACATATATGTAAATAACTAATTAGTAATGGTGTAATTTACAAAGAGAAGTCAGGATGCAAATCTCACAACCACACTTATATTTCCCCACATTTTAGAGTAGGCAAATCACTTGTGTTTAAAGACAAAGATAACAAGATTCAATTCTCGGTGTAAAATTATTATTTTATTTGCAAATAAACAGTTGACTTGGTTATGTTTTAATCTAGTTTGATCTTTTAACCATTTGATTTGATGAGACAAATCTCAGGTTAAAAAATTGAGATTGACAAGAACGATTTTGGAAAGTTGTATTTCTTCTATATTGCTATCATCGCCTTTGTTTTGCTTTCGATTATTGAAATTTTATTTGTTCTTAGTTCCATGTTTTGGTTTAACAAAAACTCTATTTTATAATCTTCAGAGCTAAGGTGATTGGTACAAGAACAATCTTCAACCTAGACATCTTTTTTATTTCCTCTCTCTCTCTCTCTTTGCCTAGGCCACTTTTTTTTCATGTGTTCTCAATCGTTGAGGGATATTATATATATTGGGTTCATTATGAATCAAGAAAGAAGTCATTATGAATTTGCATTGTCCTCTCTCCATCTCCTCTCCTGCCCCTTTCTCTATACCTTGCCTTACTGGTTTTTCTCTCCTCTATATTGGGAGATTTGTAGTTAGATTTCTTGGATTTGACATGATTTGTTCTCGGGACTAGTTTTTCGGTTGCTATGCCCTCCTTCTCCTTAGGGCTTGTTCCAAATCCTTGCAAATTGACATAAAGTTTCTTAAAATCTTCAGCTTTGGTGTTCGTGATGTGAGATAGATTTCTTATAGCTTAAAATCTTCAGCTTTGGTGTATGTGATGTGAGATAGATTTCTTATAGCTTTCACGAGAGCGTGATGTTGTGGCGATCGTTGTATATTTTTAACATTTTTGGTCATATGTACAAAGCACTTTATATATTAAAAACAAACAAAAGCAAACCTAGTAACATAAATTTCAAATCTAATTAGATATCATAGAATCACCGATCTTATAACTCATTTCTGGATTATTTTCTAAAAAATAAAAAATAAAAATGACTGACATTGATGCTATTTGAGAATAAAAATAAGACCATAAACAGGAGAAACCACCTACAAATATTTTCTTATATATATAATTAGGGTGTCCAAACCACCATACGCACACCACGACTAATAGATTGCTACAGTGTTTTCCCAGTACAATGCTTTTTTTTTTCCGTTTATTTACCCCTGGTTATGTTTTATTTTTTTTATTTATTTATTTATTATTATTATTATTTTTTTTGGGGGGGTGTTCCCTTGAAACATTTTTTTCCCTGATTATACTTTTTTTTTATTGTTTCTTTTTTTACTTATATATTTTTTTGTTTTGTTTTTCATAATCGGGGAGTCCGGACCAACTTACACACGCCACGACTAATCCCCGAACCCACTTTTTATTTTATTTTTATAATTGGGGTGTGCGGTCCAACTTTCATCAAATATGTTTAGGTTTCATTTCAGTTCTCAGTTTTTTAATTTCCAAATTGGTTTTAAATCCTTTAATATTTTCGGTATCAAAGTTTGGATTTGTTTCAATTTTTTCCTTCAAATGAAATTGATTATATATTTATTTTTCATTACGGCCCTTATACTTTTCATTTGTGATTTTATTTTAATCCCTTTATTTTTTTTAAATATGTTTATCAAATGGTTCATATTTTTATCCATGTTTGTATGTATATGATCTTACTTTTTTGTTTTTCATTTTTATTATTTCCTCTTTTGTTAATGTTGTATTTTTTTTATTTTGTTCTTAAATTTTAATTTCTGTTGGTGATCATTTGAAAATTGATATTTATTATTTTTTTTTATCTTTTTTCTTTTTTTATTATTTGTATTATTGTTAAAGTCAAATAATATTTTTTAAGCTAATAATATTTATCTTTGTTCTGTCATTGATTTTATTTTTTAAATTTTTTTTGTTAATATTTTTAGGTTTTAAAATTGCTAATTATTATAGATAAGACATTCAAAATAATGATAATTGATTATTTGTAAGGTTTTTTGTCTTATAAATATGTTAGACAAATTATATATTTTGAAATTTGTTTAATATTAACATCTTAAAATATATATAAATAAATGACCTAAGTTTTTTTGAAAAAAAAAACTCAAATTAATTTAATGTCAATGTTTTGAAATACTTTAATATAATAATATTAAGAATAAATCTTATAAAATAAAAATAAAAATTTAATTTTTTTTCTAACAATAATAATGGTGTCGGCGATAATATGAAAATAATAATTAAAATATTAATTACATACAATAATGGTTATAATGACAGCTATAATAATTGTGACAATTTAAAAATCATGATAATAACAATGAGAATAATATTCATAATAATTCATCAATTGATGTTATTTTTCTTAAAAGTTGACTTTTGCAACTTCTTTATGTATGATAGTTCAGATTTAATATCACATAAAAAAAATATACGAAGTTACACGTAGACAAAACAGGTGGAAAAATTATGTCAAATTATCTACATACAAGCCACTCGCCCTATACTTTTCCATAACCAGAAACAAATTTTTTAACATGCAAAAAAATATTAATGGTCTTAGATTTTTTTTTTATTATGCTATATATCTGAGTGAAATAATCAGCCTATAAAACTTTCGATTATTACTGTAACAAAATTATTTAGAATAATAATAATAATAATAATAATAATAATAATAATAATAATAATAATAATAAATATAATAATAATTGTATATTAGTTTTTTATATATTCATTTTATTATGAAAAATGTGTTTAAAAATAATGTCATGGTAGCACAAGTATTTTCAAAATTGTTTTCATTTTTGTGCACAGTACAATAACCATAATACCTTCAAATAAGACAAAAATCAATAATTGTCAGTGAGTGAGGGTGTCCCGGTAATTTCATATTTTTAGTGCATAGTAAAATAACCTTTGTAGACTCAAATAAGACAAAACAGAAGAGTTATCTACGAGGTGTTTCAAATATTTCACATTTAACTATACATGCATAAGAGAGAGTTTCACTTTCATTTTACACCACTAAAACTAAACTTACTATATTTTTTAACGCAAGTTGCATTTAATTCAAATAAAAATAACAATAAAAATTAAAAAATAGAAATGTAAACTAAGAGCAGAGGTGTATAGATACAAAAAAAAAATTAGGAACTATCTCAGAAAGACTAAAAAATCAAGGGGGCGAAACTAAATCAAAAAATAAAAGAAAAAAAAACAAAAATACAAAACAAGAAATTATATATCTTAAAATTACACAACAACAGAGCATGGGTTTATAGCTCACTTATATTATAGGCTGTTGAAGTTGGTTTGGAGATCTACATTTCCAGGATAGTTGACATTTTACCTAACCCCCTAGTAGGCTCAAATGGCCTAAGGCTATAGGGTGTTTTTCACTGTATTTCAAAAATAGTTTTGAAAAAAAATAAAATTTTTATTTTTTATTTCAAATTGATTTTTTGATATTTTTAGATCATTTAATGTGCTGATATAAAAAATAATTTTATAAAAATAAAAAGATATTATTTTAATGCATTTCTGAATGAAAAACAATTTCAAAATCAACTCCCAAACAGCTCCCAAACAGGCATTGCTTTTATTATATCACAGGTGATTATTTCAGTCCTCTATAAGCGATGGAAAAGAAAACACATGATTAATGAAGAAAAAGATCTTTAAATTGAGCAACAAGGGCATCATTGGATCGGGAGGGGGAGTGGGACAGTGTACAAGTAGATGCTAAACTAGTCCTACCGCATAAACAGGGGTGCTGCGGATAGAGATCGAGGTTTCGAGGGGAAGCTGGAGGCCATGGTGGATATAAAGCATAGGGATATTCTCACTCCTCTTGGATATTAAGACTTTCCCTCACTATAATCTTCTCATTTATGAGCTAACTAATGCCAAACGGAAGTTTGGGCTCATTGCTGAATGGGAATGCACATGACATAGCTTCAAGTAACACAGCTAATTATTTTCTGCCTACAATGTTTTTTGTCAGCACTGAAATTCTGATCTTCTTTGATTGTATGCCTTTTCCAATGTTCATGGAAAGTTCTGTACGGTTTGCTAGGGTTTTCATCTGAAGTACGCTACGCTAGATTTTAAAGCTATTCGATACTGAAGTGGATGGTGATGCAGGAAGATCAGATGACATTAAGCTATTGGATTCTCCATCAAGATATAAGATAGCACTAGGTGCTGCAAGAGGAATATCATATCTGCATCATGATTGCATCCCCCACATAATTCACCGAGATTCAAGTAAAGTAAAATATTTGCTGGATTGGAACATGGAAGCTCGAGTTTCAGATTTCAGATAGGCCTCATTGATGGAACCTAATAAGACTCATATTTCAACAATAGTAGCTGGGATTTTTGGATACTTAGCTCCTGGGATGACGTCAAAGCACCAGATAACTGTAAGTTCTGTCTCTTCCTTTATAGGGATTTAATAATTAATATCTCCAAGCATGTTTTTTCTGCAGAGTACTTTGAAAGAGGGAAAGTGACCGTGAAAGAGGATGTATACAGTTTTGGTGTTGTCCTGCTCGAACTTCTAACAGGGATGAAACCAACAGGCCAACAGGTGAAGAGTTTTTCGAGGAAGGAACTAAGCTTTGAATTTAATGCATTTCTACACTCTTGTGGGTGAGAGAAGAAGATTAAAGGAAATCCCAAAATGCTGGTGTACAGAATGTTGTTCTGACTTGCACAATGCTCATTCAAAAATGTCATCTCAAACAAATTTAAATATTAACTAGCACATGCAAGAAAATGGTCTGTGTATGCAATATTTCACACATGGAACTCATCTCAAGGGCTACAAATTCTGAACAATAAGCTACGTTAAGTTCGATGGCACAACCAAATATGCCTGTCAAGCTTTATGTGGATTCAGAACAGGCTGTGTAACTGGGAAAGGGTACCTCAACTACTAGTTTCCTCTAGTATTAGTCTGAAACCACCTAATATTACATATATTGATATGGTACCTCGTAGTTTGTTTCATGTTGAAACTTGAAACAGGAGAAGGCAGTTGTCGAAGACAAAAGGCAAGAGTATGTCCTTGACAGTAGCTTAAAGTGCAGTCCAACTGAAGAGAATAAGAATAGCATTTCATGTGCCTTGAAACAGAGCCCTCCAAGAGACCTACATGGCCGAGATTGTCAAGATGCTTGAGCAAGCTAAATCAGACAGGATTATGGAAGAGTACTGATATGTACTTAGTGACTAATCCTTTTTCTAGCAAATTTGATGTTTACTTTATGGAGAATTAATTAAAAGATGTTTATTGAAAGACAATGTTGAGCATTATGAGTACCAAGCCTAACATGAGCCAAAAAACTAAAACAAAACGAGTCACATATTTCTCCATTGGAGAATAGGTGAATAGCCAAAGGATGATATGGTTCATAAAAGCCTACCAACCCCTGCACTAGACTCACAGGACTACATTTCATAAAGATTGAAGTAAGAGGAACTACGATGAAAGAGGCCACATAAAGACGATGGACTGAAAATTCTTCTATCAGAATCTTCGGTGGTACAACAAGATAGAGATGTCAGATTCTCAACAGTCTAAGCTACAATTATAAAGAGACAAGGAAGATTTTCCAGAGCCTAAAATAATCAAGAAAAATTAACATGAAGGCTGAAGAAATGAAAAATATTAACTTGAAGAAAATAAGATTCAAAAATTGAGGTAACATGAA
The DNA here is from genome assembly GCA_029228605.1 of Salix koriyanagi. NCBI lineage: Eukaryota > Viridiplantae > Streptophyta > Magnoliopsida > Malpighiales > Salicaceae > Salix > Salix koriyanagi. The sequence continues at coordinate 7,768,180 of CM055337.1, read as the reverse complement.
CTTCAAGAAACCAAATCACCTTATTCACTTGAGGATCGTTGCCAAGCCATTGGCTGCTGAGGTTTTCAAGGACGGAGAAACTGGAGTATCTCCGAAAAATACATCAAAAAGTGCAGAAGTAACATTTGCTGACTCAATTGTAGCATCTACACTTGAGGGAATCCCATCAGATGAGACACAAACCTGAAACAATCATAATATGGTCTAGATGGTATCCAGAGGAGAAAACCAAAAATATAAAAATAAATAGAGGAAAAATAAGTGTAAAATCTTATGCCAGCAAAAATCTAAAAACTAATTACAAGTGTGTTCTTGTATGCATGTGCCAAAATCAGACTTACTAGCATTTTGGAGGGATCCAGCCAAGTCAAAAATATCAAACTTCCTTTCTTAAGAGGTCGACCTTGGAAGATGCTTCGGAATGTAGACAGAGCAGACTCGTCAACTGGAGTGGCAGTTTTGATTCTTGGGGATATGGCGTCATCTAAGGCATCCCAGAAAGTTTTACCATCAACATCTCTCACCAGAACAATCTGTAATGATTTTTCCAAGGGAGCTGCAATTAAGGGATAATACCAGTTACATTAGCAAAATTCATATGCTCTTCCACTGCAGAATAGTACATATCTGGAGAGACAAGTCACCTTGGAAAATCGAGCTAAACAAAGCTGAATTATCTTGAATCTCACTGGCCGATTGTCCTTTCCAAGTGCTCAATGTACTTAAGATGGATGGATTGACATATAGCCCTGCAGCATAGACCTTAACACCAATTATTGCAAAAACCTTCTCCCTGTATCCTGAATTCAATGAAGAACATCATAGTTACAACATTTGAATGACATCTTTAGATAACAAAAGCCACAATGAGACTTCAATGGACTTTGGGTTATCCAAAACTATAACAGACCCATTAACTTCTCTACTTGGAGTTTTGATTGCTGAAAACCATACCAAAAACATCGACCTTCAGACCATACCAGCAGCAGGGGATTAAAGTCAGTAGAACCATTAGCTTTCCAGTTATAGTTGGACAACCACCTCAAATACACACATCAATTTCTTTCATTTAGAAAGATGGCTGTTTACAACAAAGTGTTCCTCCATTCTCATCGAAAACAGAAGATCCTCCAGCTCTAAAGGGAGGCCTTTCCATTGAACTCTCCTAAATGATTACATTTGGAGGCAATTTTATAAAGCACCTCTATGTAACTTCCATCCTAGTTACTACTTTTGTAGGATTCAGTTTATTAATATGCATTAACAATCAATTAATACCCAATGTAGAATGAAAAATAATACAAACAGCATATTTGAATATAATAACTCCTGCACAAGTTTATCTGACACCCATGCTTTCTGGTAGAGATGAAGGTTCTTTAAATGAACTTGTTATGTTCCTCCGCCCATTATGAGAGCAGGGAGTTATTGAAATAATTTCCTTACAGTAAGTATGAAGTAAGAAGGGGGTGGGGGTAGGGGGGGGAGTGGGGGGGGGGGGGGGGGGGGGGGGGAAGTTGATTGAGGATACAATAACAGTTGTAATCAATTCTATCTATCTTCAGATGGCTGCAAACACCAAATGATTTTACAGAAGTTTGTTTGATACATAGTTTCTGGTCTCTACGGGAAATAAGTACTCAAAATACTAAAGTAACTGACCAGTTCCAAGCAACGATAATGAGGTAGAGCAACCCGGTAAACTCAATGATGTCTGGAATTTCTCTTTGGTTGCTGTTTCCTCTGTGTATTCTGCACTCCCAACTGCAGCAATGGGTTAAGAGAGCAAAAGGTCTCATAATTTTGTGATGATGTAAAATTTAGAGAAAAAATGATAAGTGGGATGCAGCAAGGAAACCATCAACCATTTCCTTTTTCCACTTCCATTTAGATTTGGGTTCGTATAACTACATTCACCAATTAGATTAACAAGAATGCTATTGTTTCGGCTTTAATCAAGAACAGTTTCCTCAAGCTCGGCCTCTATGCCAATGATGCAGCAATTATTATTGAGCTCATATTCAATCACTAGTGGGATTCGGGGCAACAAACGAGCCCTTAAAGATTGCTATGGCCAATCATAAGAAATATATAACGACCTTAAAGATATTCTTATGAAAGTTCACTAAGACAAGAAATTCACAATGAAATAAGTGAATTCTGAATAGAAATCATAATGACAGAGTCAAGAACAAAATATGGACTAAATCTTTGTAGGATTTCCAGACCTTAACCGCCATCACCAACCCTCCAAAACCCTAGACTTGATCCCACATTGTTCCAAAGTTTCTTCATTAATATTTACCAAAAATAGTTAAACAGGATTCCTATTTCTTAATTTTTTTCCAGTTTCACAAATAATTTTTAGAAATCGAAAAAAACAATTCCCCACAAGAAAACAGCACTCCATATATACAATTTCAATGAGAATATTCAAATAACCTTGAGATGATTCAAGTATACCCCAATTTCACACAAATTGAATCATTTCTTGTGAATTATGACCAGGTTTGCGAGATTGCAAAGAACTCTGGCATGCATGGAAATGCTATCAAATGCCATTTGAATTATCAAAGAAAAAGAAATGTGATAAATTAAAAGAAGAGTTGAGAAGGGTACCTGAAAAAGACGAGGAGGAGGAGGAGGAAGCAAAGGCTTTGAAAGAGATATGGGCTGGAACTAAGTTGTTGTTGAGATGAGGGGATGTGGATAAGGATGAGAAATCAGATGGGGTTTTGTAGAATGGTAACGAAACTGAATGGTTTGGAGATTTGCGTGGAAAATGATGAGTAATGGGATGGAAAATATTCCAGGTCTGAGTAGAATACTTTGCCATTGCCATGCTTCAGTTCTGCTGGACAGTGGTCAGTAGAAAACTGCTGCAGGTTAGAATTTCTTCAGGAAACAGGGGAGAAAAACTGAGGGAGCTGGGGAAGAAGAAGATATGAGTAACACCTTTGCTGCAAGTTAAAAACGGGATAAAGATGATTGAAGAAGATTTCACACTCAGTGCGTGAGAGAGAGAGATTTGGGAAAGAAGGAGAGTAAGAGAGAAGAAGATAAATCACGCCACTGGAGTGGGACAGAAAAGCAGAGGAGAGGATTCAGAAATTCTGTTATATTTTTCTTGGGTACGTTTTGCTCCCATCATCAGGTAATTTAAAGACAAAGATGAAATCTACAGCGTGGCCTCACTCACGTGACCATGCCAGCTAGCTAAGGGAATTTAACTTGAGATTGCACAAAATGTAGTCGTTTATTTACATGAAATTAAATTTTAATTCTATTTCCAGCTTCTCTCCTGTTAGTCTTCGACTCATCCTTTCCGGTTCGTGACAAAAACACTATCAAGAAACAAGAAAGTATGTGTTCAAAGCAAGATTATCAAAATCGCGAGTACCATTTTGCGAGTCAACTCATCAAACCTTGTCAACTCGGGTAAAAAAATCAATTTTGATCAAAATCGGTTAAAATCGGACCGAATCGATCCGATTTTACAATTTGCTCATTCTGCCGTTGGATCAAAAGCTAATTCAAAATTTCGAACGGAGCCAAGAAAAAAAAAATGGAGAAGAGGATGAGGAGATGCGGAGGAAGAGAGTAAAGGAGAAGAGGATGAGGAGGAAGAAAAAAAATGGAGAAGAGGATGAGGAGATAAGGGTGGGCGGCGGCGTGGGAGAAGGGATTTAGGGATTTAGGGTTAGGTTACGCGGGGGAGGGGGGGGGGGGCTTTAATAAAGTAGGTTTTTACGGGGGATTATAATAAAAATAATAATAATAAAGTAGGTTTCTAAGGAGGGAGGGGTTATGATAATAATAATAATAATAATAATAATAATAATAATAATAATAATAATAATAATAATAATAACTGGGGGCTTATAATAATAATAATTATTAATAATAATAATAATTAGCATAAGAAATAGTTAGCATAAAAAAAAATTTAAAATCCTATTAATTTAAGATAATAAATAACATTAATTAATTTCATATACAACAACCATAAAAAAATATACAATTACTTGAAAACATAAAATAAGTAGTTTAAATTTCAAATTTCAAATATTGTGGGTCTTTTAATTATATTTAAATTCATTTTTTTAATTGAAATATAATTAAAAATAATAATTTTATTGTTGGAGGGTTTTTCAAAAGCAATTATTTAATTAATTACTTACTCCTATTAATTATATAGTTAATTGTATAATTAAACTATATATAAAATAATTGAACTTTATTTAAAATAAGATAAAAAATGGTTCTCCAAAATAGTTTTTATCATTGAAGAACACATCAACAAAAAAGTCATATATACACTATTTAAATTTTTTTTATGTTTTTAAATCATTTTCATGTCCTGATGTCGAAATAATTTGTTGGAGTTGGAGCTAATACTAACAATATCGGTGTTGGTACCAGTATTAGTATTGATAATCCTTTCAATAATAATGTTTTTGATGAATGTATTAAAAATAACAAGAAAAATGACAGTCATGAGACTAATTATAATTTATATATCACATCAACAAAATATTTAATTTTAGTTTGTTAATTTTTACCTAATGAAATTCTATGGACATAATTGTTTTGTAATGTATTTTTCAATTATTTTGAATCATGCATGAACCTTAACTAATGAAGTTTTATGGCCATAATTATGTTATATTATATTCAGAAATATTTTACTTACGATATTATGATTTTTCTACCTACATGATTTTAGCTGTGATTTTACGATTTTTGTACGGAAAAATTCAGGTACGATTTTACGATCTGAGTTTTTAAAGCTCCTTCCGTGTCGTGTCAAAATTACGATTTTGACAACCATGGTTCAAAGACTTACCTGTTTGTTTTCATAAAACACTTTCCTGAAAATCATTTCCCCCACTTTCTAATAATAATGTTTGATATTCAAGGAAATGAAATTTTCCGTTGAAAAGAAAAATCTTAGTTTTTTTTTCTTATTTTTTCTAAAATATATATTTAAAACAAATCAGTAAACACTTTTTTATTTTTTAATCATTTGTTTTATTTGAAATTATTTATAAAATTAGTTTTCTTTAATTTAATTATTCTTCAAAAAATTTTACCCGTGAGATTTGATTCTTATTGCTATTTATTTTACTTCAAATATTTGTATTTTTTATTTATTTGTAAAATTTTATCTTCATTATTTTAATAAACTTGAAAAAAAACATTAATAATTTATTTTTATTTTATTTTTCATTGCATAATTAAACACTAAATATTATTTTTCTACATATTTCTTATGATCTTGTTAAACATCATAAAATAATTTACTTTTTAAAAATTTATATGAATTACTAGCATGTGATGAGTCAAGCAAACCCAATGAAACTTGAACTTTACAGTCAATTAAACTTTAAGTAATGTGAAGCATTATAGATCCAATAAATTTGAACTTGCCAATGTAGGCTGATAAACATGGTTGTCAAAATTGCGAGTTGACTCGCAAAATCATACTTATCAAACCTTTTTAACTCGGATAGAAAAATCGATTTTGATCAAATTCGGTCAAAATCGGTCAAAATCACAAAATCGGACCGGATCGGTTTGATTTTACAATTTTACTCTAATTTTTCAAATTTTCGCCCACTCCCCTGGCGCCAGGCCCCGTATATATATATATATATATATATATATATATATATATATATATATATATATATAGTTAACCAGTAAAAACAAAGGATAACACAGTTTTCATCATGACTACTTCAAAAAAAGTATCACCTTTTCATGATTTTCAATCTATCCTCGTCCTCCGTGAATTTGTACATTGTCGTAGATTCTTAACTAGTTATTTAAATAATATAGTAAATTATTGAATCATATATTTTGAAAATCCAAAATTTTATAGACTATATTAATCTAGTATATATATTATTACTATATATATAAATCGTGTCCCACAATCACTATATATATATATATATATATATATATATATATATATATATATATATATATATATATATATATATATATATATTCTCTCTCTCTCTCTCTATATATATATATATATATTTATATATTATTTTTTACTTTAAATTAATTTTTTTTTATGTTTTTAAATCATTTTCATGTCCTGAGTAAAAATAATTTGTTAGAGTTGGACCTAGTACTAGCAATATCGATGTTGGTACCAATATTAGTATTGATAATCCTTTCAATAATAATGCTTTTGATGAATGTATTAAAAATAAAAAGGAAAATAACAGTCATGAGACTGATTTTAATTTATATAGCACATTAGCAAAATATTTATTTTAAATTTATTAGTTTTTACCTAATGAAATTCTATGGACATAATTGTTTTGTAATGTATTTTTAAGTTATTTTGAATCATGTATGAACCTTAACTGATGAAGTTTTATGACCATAATTATGTTGTATTATATTCAGAAATATTTTACTTATGATTTTACGATTTTTCTAGCTACACGATTTTAGCTGTCATTTTATGATTTTTGTACGGAAAAATTCAGGTACGATTTTATGATTTTACGATCCGATTTTCCAAAGCCCTTTCAGGTAGTTATTTGAAACACAAACTAGCTTCTTCACTTACGTATTGCCGATACTAAGTACTATTGATATCCTTATCACTCTACCGACATCTGAAATCAGAGAAGACCCCTTACCGGGTCCTTGACATACCTCCTTAGATTTTTTTTTGAGGATGTGCGTTGTTTCTATTTTATTTTATTGTTTTGAAATTTCAACATGCATGAATGTATATTAAACATTGCACCACAAATCCCTTTATTCAGGATTCTAATATACACTCAATATATGTTAGCTTGTGCATAGTGATCCCTGTCGCACCCCATCGCGAGAGTGCGGCATCGTGACGACTTTCCCCGTGAGCAGGGATTTCAATGTTGGGGGTATCATCTTTATTTTCATGAAAAAGGGAGTCGCCACCTAGTATTATGGTTACTAGGAAACCTAGACTGGTTTTTGAGAGATTCTAAGGCAAGAGACTGGTTGCGTAAAGGGAAGGTTTTAGCACCCCTAATACGCCCTACCTAAGGTAAGTTGCTTGACGTTTTGGTTTGCTTATGATTTGTTATGGTTTTGATCTTTCAAAGCATATGTTGGTTAAATGATGATGAGATATTACCCTGCCGAATATTTTAGATAATAACCCCTTTAGGATTTATTTATCCAAACACCGACAGTGAATAATAGCATATCATTCCCGCTGAATATTTTGGATATTAACCCCTTACGATTTATTTATCCAAACACCGACAATGAATAATAGCATATCATTCCCAAAAATAAGATTTTTATATTTTTGAAATATTGGCCAATACCCTTTGGATTTTTACAAACATGTTGTAAAATCTCAAGATGCAAGAAATGATTTTTCTTTGTGAAATCCATGCTAAAACACATTTTCTCTTCAAACTCCAAGATAATATATATTTTTTTGAAATAAAAGGAATTTTTAAAATATGCTAGTGTATTGGCCGTCTGCAAGAAAACAACACATTTTTTCCTTTAATAAAAATATTTTTTTTGCAAATTTTTTATATTTTTTTTTGTATCTTTTCTTTATTTTTTTTTGTTTTTTTTTTCTTTTTCGGTGGGCTGGCTGTCAGCCCACCTAAATTCGGGTTGGGCTGACAGCCTAGCCCACCTTGGTAGCCTTCTTCAGGGGCCGGGCCGGGCACAAGGCCCGACCCGCCAAGCCCACGCGGGGAGTGAATTAATTCACTCCCCGCATGCAAACACAGGGACGATGAAAAGTGACAAGGAGGATTTTCGAGTATGGAGAATGGAGTATCTGTCAATTCCGTTGGGTAGAGGAGGTCGTGGTGGTTCTTCTGGTCGTTGTGGCGTCGAAAATAGTGGCCTGTGGTGGCCAGAATGGGCTTTGGAACAGTGACAGTTCACGTCGCAGCCCTTGTTGTCGCTTCTGTTACCGTCGCCTGGGAAGGTTACCGAGCTTCTGGGGTTGACGGGAGGATGATGGTGGTGATGATAGTGGATATGGGCGGTTGGATGGTGGCCCAAGTTGGCTGGCCGAGAGGGAAAAGAGAGAGATGGTGGTCTGGTTTTAGAGAGAGAAAACAGAGATCGAGAGAGAGAGAGAGAGCTGCATTTAGAGGGTTGAAGATACTATGTGTTTTACGTAAATCTTCCTTTGTTTTTTTCATTTTTTTCTACTTTTCTCTCCCCTTTCTGCGTCCAATTTCCCCTCCATTTATAGCCATGAAGGCACCCCTTCGGCTGCCCATGGCGTGCAGCCGAGGGGTGGCCGCCTGCCTTGCCCGATGGCAGCGATGGGCGTGCTCGACACTGCTCGAGTGATCGAAGAGTGTGCATGCCTCGCAAGAAAATGATTTGACAAAAGATCAATTTGGTCCCTTGGTTTAAAATTGTTCTAATCAAAACCTCAATTGGTTTTAAAATTTCAATTTTATGCAATTGCATCCCCGTCAAAATTCTGAGAGTAACCTTAACTTTGCGCGCCTTTTTTATTCTGGCCGTTGATTTATGATTTGCACGATTTAACCCCCAATTAACCATTAAACTCTCAATTCAATCAATTTGGCACCCCGATTTCGCAGAATTGGCTTGGAAAAATTTAAATCGGTCTCCGAAAATTCCAATCTCATCAATTGAATCTGAATTAAATTCAAAAACTTGATTTCTCATCTATTAAGCCTTTAATAAAATTAATTTGCCCAATTTAAAATATAATCAAGTCCTTGCACTTAATTAAATCTTTCGATTGGGTACTAAATTAATTCTCAAACATAATTACACTTTTAAATCGGCCAACGATTAAATCAAACTGACCCATAAAAATATAATCATATCTTTCGACTTAATTTTTACGCAGATTTATCCGATAATACATTACTTTAGCCTTGAATCTGCGATTTTATTCATTTTAGGCACAAAAAAAAAGTATGATCTAACTCTCGAAAACATCTAAAATTTCACCTTGATTTTCCTACCTACACCAACCCCTTTATTTTATTTTTTTGTTATTTTCGGGTAGTTTTGGGGAATAACCCAAAATTGGGTTATGACAATCCCCATCCCCGGGATCCTGACATACACTGAATATATGACAGTCATTCATGATGATCCCCTTATCCATGATCCTAACATACACTAAAATATATGCTAGCCATTTTTGGTGATTTCTTTATCCGAGATCCTAGCATACACTAAATGTATGCTAGCCACTGCCATGTTTTGTTCATGATGTTTTCAAACTTCCCTGACACATATGCCTTAAATATTCTTACTGATAAATCATATCTTTTCAAACTTTCATCAAAACTTTAAGCATAATTCACAAAAAAAAATATGAAATTAAATCAGAAATGTAGGCATGAATCACCTACCTGTTGTGGATGCTCTACTCGTTGTCCCTTGTTGCTGTTGTTGCACCACACTCATTATCCCTCCTGCAATCACAGGAAATTCTCATAAATCATTTTTAACCACCGATACATTTTCTATTAACCACACCAAAAAATCCAATATGCCTTTAAATTTGTTATTCTTTCATTTTTATTTCTTATAACAACATTTCCCAATTAAAATATCATTATAAATACCCATTTTTTAACATAACTTATTTCTTCCTTTAACACGTCTAACTTCATCACTTTGCGACCTCCCACTTCTTCTTTTTTCCTCTCAAAGCTGCTAGTAGAGGTTGGATTATAGAACGGGAGTATAGAACTCTGTTTTGTACAAAATTTATTTCGTTGGAAAGCTAAAATACATAGTTACAAATCGTATCAAGGGAGAAAAACCCATCTTTGCCCCCAACATTCACAAATGTGGCAGACCTATTGTTCTATAGAGTCTACCCTACATAGTCATGTTTAGTGACCCTTAACTAGTGTTATAAAATTTCAAATTTAATAAAACTAGTTTCCTTAGATGGTACACATCCAGAACTGTAGCTCCTACGAAAGAAACAGATCCTAATTCCCTTATTTCCCCACACAAATTCTCTCTGGGAGTCAAGAGATGAATCTTCTCAATTGTTTTCCCACTCCAAATCCTTGTGTTTTTTATATTTAAAAGAAACACTTAATCTCACTTTTACTTTGAAATTCTTCAATTAGGTAAGAAAAATATCAAAATCTCCTTTCCTTTTTACCCCTCATTTTCCTAGACATAAGAGGAAAAAAAAAGGTATATATACCCCTCAATTTCTCTTATTGCACTTAGGCTCTCATTTCCTTTAAATATTTTCTTTTTGCCCCACATCTTCTATTCTTATAATTTAAATCATAATCTTTACATTTATTTCCATTTCACGCCCTTAACCTGGTCTATTTCTCTTTTAATTCGTTCATTTCATTTAAAACTAACCCCAATTAATTCCGAGTTAAAAATTATGATATCTTAACTATTTCATCTACATGTTATATCCAAAAAAATTCAATTCTCATTTTATTTAAATTTGTTCGTGAATTCTTTCACTTTTATTTATTTATTTTTGTTTATTTAGTTTATAATTTACACTTACATTTATTTTTTGGGGTTTACAAGGGATTTTATGTTTCCTCAATCATCATGGTACCTGGCAAATATTGAAATTATTGAAGTCATTAAGCTTATCAGCTAGGTAGGTCTGCAACTCCATTCTATATATCTGAGTATTTATAGTCCAGTCTAATATAACCTTGGAGTTTATGCTTTATGCTATAAATTATTTAATTCTACAAATTATGATTGAAGTTGATTTACAATTGCACTTGCTCAATGAAAGGCTATTAAGGATTTTGCAAGTTGTGAAATAAAGTAGGAATCTAGCTTGCTCGACTGTGATCTTGAACTTGAAGAGTGTTTGTTCAAGAGCTACTACAAGATAGCCTCCCTAATTGTTGTTAGCGCCAAAAGAGTTGCTATTTTTAATAAGGTGGATAGTAATGTTTGCATGCTATTGTATAAATATGTTAAGAATCTTGGTCTATCCTTCTGAGTTGGGGATGACATATTAGATTTAACGTAGTCAACAGAGCTACTGTGGATTTTTGCTGGCAGTGACTTGCAAAGGGAAACTTGACTACTCTAATAATATTTGTTGTAGAGCACTCACCAAAACTAAGTGAAATAATCGAGTTTGAATTCTATGAAAGTGATCCTCTTTATGAAACTACATAGTTGGTTAGCAATTGTGGTGGCTTTGAAAGGGCACATGAACTGGGAAGAGAGAGAGTTAATCTTGCAATTCAGAATCTCAAATGTCTTCCTCGAGGATCCTATCAATCAACTGTTGCAAGTTATTGTTGGTGTATTTCCTTTCTTGTATAATATTTTTTACAGTCTAGTATGACATAGTTGTATAGGAGGTATAGAAGGGTTAATTTTTCCTTGTATAAATTCTCTACTGTAAACCCTAATAAAGATCATCGAAATACAGTTGAATACTACTAAACTTATTCGAATTCAAGGCTTTACATGGTATCAGAGCTTACCTCAAAATTTTTCTTCTGAAATCAAATTGTTATAGACAAACCTCGGTATATTTTTTCTTTTTCTTGCTTGTAAACCCAGATTATGATTTCTACAGTGCGTGTTTATCAACAACCACTACTCATCATCAAATCCAGTTCTTGATTTCAACATTGCTTGTTCTCAACAACCACTATTCATCATCAAAAACAAAAAATCCCAGAAATTATCTAGAAAATAGAACACAAGCACATCATCAACATGGAAATTAACCCATCAACCGTCCTTACCTCCACGACGGCTACTCATAATGTAGTCCACCAGGATAACTCCCCTCTTCCAACTAGAATCACCTTAGATGAAATGAATTACTCATTATGGAGCCAAATCATGGAAATGAGAATAGGTATAAGGTATAAAGCCGGGTACCTCACCAGAGACAGGAAGAAACCAAACCCAGTTGACCCGAGCATGGAAGCTTGGATTACCGGGAACCACCAGGTCAAAAGCTGATTGATTGACTCGATGAGCCCACCGTTGATACAACGGTTCATCAGGCTACCTACGACGAAGGATATTTGGGATGCAACAACAAAAACTTTTTATGATGGCTTAGACGAGACACGAATTTTTGAGTTAAATGAAAAATCATTCTCAACCAAGCAAAATGCCCCGCCAATACCCACATATTATAATTAATTGATTGCCATCTTTCAAGAAATTGACCATCGGACAAACTCACAGGCTGGAACCATCGACAGTGTGGTTCAGCTACACTTATCGATGGCGAGGCTTCGAGTGCACATCTTCCTCAGTGGCCTGGACTCGGTGTTTGACCAAGTTCATGGGGAGATTCTGAGGAAGGACTCGAAGCTAGAGCTTGAAAATGCTTATGCATTTGTCCAGCGAGAATGCTTGCAACTTCAAGTGATGGGGGGAGGAGCAGAAGCTGGCCAAACCCATGGTGGAGGAAGGAGTCACCACCATCATGAACCCATTTCTGAAGAGTCAGTGATTATGGCACACCAGAGTAACCTTCCACGCCCCTCCGTTCCTTGGCAACCTAAACACCAGGGGGTAGCAAAATGTGAATGGAAGGGGACAACAGACAAGGCTTGTAAATGGAGGGGGGGTGACATGGCAAAATGTGAATGGTGAAAAATTTAGGGGGTTATGTGTACTTATTGTGTAGAATCAGGCCACTCGAAGCAAAGATGCTATGAAATTATCGGGTATCCTGACTAGTGGGATTTTAAGAAAAAACCCCGGAAAAATATTGAAAAAAATGTGGGGAATTGTACGAACGTAGAACACGAACAACCAACAACAATGTTGTTCATCCATGTATAATTTGTAAAACTTCTGCACTCTCTATTATTGCTAAAAATAGTTCTTGGATTATTGATATAGGTGCATCCGATCATATGACTAGAGATTCCGGTAATCTGAATTCCTCTAAACCAGCTTCTCAGTTTGTTATTTACACTGCCAATGGTAGTACTTCTCCGATTACCGGGGAAGGATCTATAAGCTTAACTGAATACCTCACCTTGGATATGGTTCTTGTTATTCCATCCCTGGCATACAACCTACTATTAGTTAGGAAATATTTTGGCCTATAATATTACTTATACCCTTACATGTACTGTAATGTTTTGGCCATTTTTTTGTGTTTTTCAGTACATTCTAACCCGGAAGATTCTTGGTTATGGTGTTAGAAGGGGCAAACTTTATTATTTGGAGTTAATCGAGAAAGGGGATCAAAACTTAGTCAGGTGCATCAGGCAAACATTATAAAGACAAAGCTCAAGCACTCGTATGGTTATGGCACTAAATTCTTGGACATCTTTCGTCTGGGTATCTTAAGAAATTACAACTTTTTTTGTTTTTGGATGTCAAAAATTTAGATTTTAAATGTGAAATTTTTGAAGTGGACAAAAGCCATCATATCCCTTATTTACCAGGTTTGAATAAAAGTTTAGAATCATTCACAGTTATTCACTCGGATGTTTGGGGTCCTACGAAAATCCCGTCATTTTCTAATGCTCGGTATTTTTTATGTTTATTAATGAGTGTACTCGAATGACTTGGATTTCCCTGCTTAAAAATAAGAATGATGTTAGTGCATCTTTTCAAGAATTTCATAAAATGATGACAACTCAATACCAGCGATCGATTCGTACACTGTAATCTGACAATGGTACAGAGTTTGTGGATCAAGTGTTAGGTACATTATTGGGTCACCATAGAATTCAACACCAAACTTCATGTACTTATACTCCACAACAGAATGGATTGTCAGAAAGTAAAAACCGGTAGATTATGGAAGTTGTTTGGGCCTCCTTGTTTGGCATGAATATGCCTAAATTCTATTGGGGGTGAGGTAGTGAAGTCGACTGCATACTTGATTAATCGCATACCGTCTAGTGTGCTTATTTTTCAGAGTCCTCGGCAAAAGATGAAATCCTTACTCTCTGTTCCTCATTTACCAAACCTTGAACCCAGAGTATTTGGATGTACTGTCTATGTTTACATACCTAAAGTGTTGTAAGGGAAACTTGATTCTTGCACAAAAAGGTGTGTATTCAGAGGTTATTCATAATTTTAGAAGGGGTATCGGTGTTATGATCCCCGACACTTGAAGTTACATGTGACCCTGGATACCTCGTTTCACGAGTTGGAGCCATGGCCCATACTATTCAGGGGGAGTTTCTGGGATGTCGCTTCTGGGGGCGAGAAATAATGAGAGAACGCCAAAGAGTTATTTGAACTAGAGGAAAATAGAGGGATACTTGAAAAATTCTTAGGACAAAAAGATGTGGGGTTACAAGATGGTATTGATTTGGAATTGTACTTAGACTAGAATATCCTTAGCAACCCCTCTCGGTCTCCAGAGTTGCCCACGTCTACACCATCAACCGAAGAATCGACCCAGAATGTTCTTTCTCAGGTAAACCCGAACCCTATCCTTGATGATACTAATGAAATTCCTGTCCTTGTAGAAAACACAATAAATAAATACACACAGAGGTCGAATAGAGGAGTCCCGAGAAAACAATATGAACCTGATCCAAAAACCAAGATGAAATACCCAATCAGTAATTATGTGTCTTCCAATAGATTGTCAGAATCATATGCATTGTCTGTTAATCAATTATCCACTATATCTATTTCTAGTAATGTACATGATGCAGTAGCAACCCAAATGACTAAGGTGATGAACGAAGAAATGGAGGCACTATAGAGGAATAACTCTTGGGAGATATGTGCACTACCAAAAGGAAAGAAGATAGTTAGTTGTAGATGGGTATTCATAGTCAAGCTCAAAACAATGGTAATATTGATATGTACAAAGCAAGGTTGGTTGCAAAGGGGTATACACAGAAGTATGGAGTAGATTATCGAGAAACCTTTGTTTCAGTTGAAAAAATCAATATTATCCGCATTCTCATATCCTTAGCAGTAAATCGGCACTGGGTCTTACAACAATTTCATGTCAAGAATGATTTCCGAAATGGAGACCTTGAAGAAGAAGTCTACATGGATTTGCCACTTGGAGCTAAACAAAAATTCTCATGTAGAAATGAAGTTTGCTAACTAAAGAAGGCATTATATGGTCTAAAACAGTCACCATGGGCATGGTTTGGAAGATTCTTTATGATGAAGGAATTTGGGTATAAGCAAAGCAACTCGGATCACACATTGTTTATAAAGCATAAAGAAGGAAAGATTACAACATAAATTGTGTATGTGGACGATATGGTTCTAACTGGACATGATCAAGAAGAAAGAAAATCACTACAACAATTCCTAGCATCAAAATTTGAAATGAAAGATCTCAAATAACGAAAGTATTTCATAGGGATTGAAGTCTCAAGGTCAAAAACTAGGATATATCTATCACAATGAAAGTATGTGTTAGATTTGCTAACGGAAACTGAAATGCTTGCGTGTAAACCGGTCAACACACATATGGAAATGAATCACAAGCTGGGAGAAAAGAAAATCAAACATCAACAGACAAAGGATGTTATCAACGGTTAGTTGGGTAGCTGATATATTTATCACATACAAAGCTAGACATAGCCTATGCAGTAAGTGTGGTAAGTCAGTTCATGCATTCACCAGGAGAAGAACATATGGAAGCAATATATTGGATTTTAAGGTATCTAAAGAGTGCACCAGGAAGAGGACTACTATTTTCAAAAAAGGAGATTCACGAGATTGAAGGGTATGCAAACTCAGATTGGGCAAGAAATCAAACTGATAGGAAATAAACATCATGATACTTTATGTTTGTAGAAGGCAACCTTGTCACTTGGAGAAGTAAGAAGCAAAAAGTGGTTACTAGATCAAGTGTAGAAGGAGAATACTGAGGTATAGCTTAGGGTATGTATGAATTATTATGGATAAAACATGTGCTACAGATTTGAAAATTGATTATGGGACGTCTATGAATCTACACTGTGATAATAAAACGGTTATTGAGATTGTACACAATCCGGTTCAAAATGATTGCACAAAACACGTCAAAATAGACAAACATTTTTTTAAAGAAAATCTTGATCGGAAGATTATACAATTTTTGTTTGTTCGGTCCGAAGATTATTTAGCGGATAACCTCACTAAGGCAGTTTCAGGAAGGGTATTTTATGATGCTATTAGCAAGTTGGGCATGATAAATATCTATGCTCCAGCTTGAGGGGAGTGTAAGAATACAGTTGTGAATACAGTTGTGTTGCATGTGCAGGTTATCGTTGGTGTATTTCCTTTCTTGTGTAATATTTTTTGCAGTCTAGTATGACATAAATATACAGTAGGTACAGGAGGGTTAATTTTTCCTTGTATAAATTCTCTATTATAAACCCTAAGAAAGATCATCGAAATACAGTTGAATACTATTAAACTTATTCAAATTCAAAGTTTTACAAAAAACATTAATTTACAAGAATTGTGGAGCCATATAATGAAAGATACTATGTAATGAGCCTCTAAGGGTGCCAAAATGATTTTCCACCTCTTAGACATGACCTATAGAAGAGAAGGTGCTGGAGACTCATTCTGTATTCTTTTAAGCCAATGAGCTATGACATCAGCTAACTATACATGTATTGAGCTACTGATTGATCATTGCCCATAATCCACTTTTTATTCAATTTTCTCGAGACAGAACAATTTACCATAAGAAAATTTCTTATTAATTCATCAATAGATTTATTTAACAATTATACAATTAACTATACATACTAAGGTCTTTAACAGCAACAACAAGAACTACAATAATAAAAGTTGCATCACAAACCATACGTTGAAGAAACCACAAGTCACACCCTTCTTTCGACTAGAGTTTAACTAAGCCAATCATTAATAAGAAAGCTATATATAAAAACTGCTGCCTACTTTTTACAAACAACCATATAAACTGATATGATTATTTCTATAGTTTGGGTTACATGTATTTTCTTAATATTTGACAAATGTCACATTGGACATGATAACATATTTGTACCCTGGGATGAATCTTCTTCGTCACATATAGCATGTTAGAGTTTACGTAGTATCATTGGAGCACCGTGTTGTGGCTGAAGAGTTATGATTGTCCGAGGAGCATGAATATACGACGGAGAGAGCTCAAAAGAGTAGTGTCGTAAAATCATTGCCAATGCCATTTTTGCTTCAATCAAAGCAAAGTTTTGTCCAATGCATATTCGAGGACCCCATCCAAATGGGAGGAATGAGACTTGACTCTTTGTTGCCTTTGAAACACCTTCAGCAAACCTCTCTGGTTTGAACTCAGAGGCATCATCACCCCATAGTTTAGGATCTTGGTGAAGGAGGATTGTTGGCACTGCGACTTGCACTCCGGCAGGTAATAACACATTTCCAAGCTTTATTTCTTCATGAACATCTCGATTGAGTAAAATTACTGGCGGGTATAACCTAAGGACTTCATACAAAATCATGGTAACCTGTAACATTTATCAAAAGAGAAAATGATGCTACATGATGAGAATCCATTAAAACGGTGAAATGTGATCCACTTAGATAAAAAAAAATCACATGTATAGAGATCATTTGCATGCAATTTCAACTTACTAATTAGATTATAAGTTCTTGTGTTGATCCAATAACTATTAAATCATGTTCTTAATGTATATAGATGTCACCTTCTAGCTTGCATACTCATCTGTTTGTTGCTTTTCCCTATTATTTTGGCTGATTTATAATCAGTTAGAAAAAACATGAACACTTTTTTCTGCTATCTTATTTTTTCTTCAAAGGATACTTCAGCTTGCATTTTAAATGCAAGAAAACTCTATGTTCTTAACAATAATAAGACAATGATATAGAAGAATTCAATTGCAGACACATACAAATACTCACAACTTTAAGGTGATTAAGCCCATCGAAATCTGGTTTTTTGTTACCAAAGACTTGCACAACCTCTTCTCTTGCGTGCTCTTGCCATTCTGGATACTGAGCCAATAAAATCATGGTCCAGGTAAGAAGAACTGAGGTTGTTTCTTGTCCAGCAAAGTAGAATATTTTACATTCGTCAACCACATCTTCACTGCTCATTCCGACACTCATGGTGTTTCCATGCGCTTGTATTTCACTTAAGTTGGATTCCAAAAGCAAATCTAACAAGTCATTCTTTGTATCTTCACGAGCACTCATTGCTTTCTCTCTTTTGTTGATGAGAGCTTTAAGAGAAGCCTTTATTTCTTTGTCAATAGCTTTCAGCCTTCTATTCGATTGGGTTGGCAGAAACCTACATGCAATCCATGTACATGTTGCCAAACGATATGGATTTTCTCTTCTGATTACTTTTAAAATATATCTTATTGAACAAGGACTAACTTGAAGGAATGCCCAACAAAAACAAAATAAAAATTTACCTGTACCCTGGAATCATAATTGCTCTTAGTATAGTATGAACTATAAGATCGGTTAGTTCTTTAAGGAGATCAAATATTCTTTTTCCTTCTTTGTAATTACTTCCAAATGATGTTCGAGAAATAGCATCGCATGATAAAGCTTTGAAGATAAGGCCAGACATCCAATTCACATGGCCTCTCGTCTACAGAGACCACCTTCTCCCACTTGTTAATCATCTCACTACAACTTTCATACAACGCAGGTATCATAAGCTGTAACGAGCAAACACAACATATCATCGAAAGTTTCATCATCTCTATACATAAGATAATAATATGCTTTACTTATTCATGGCAATTGAATAACATGAATGCTTATAGTGATCACCTTTAACTTTTCTTGATGGAATGCTGGGTTAATTATTTTTCTATGTTTAGCCCATTTTTCACCCTCGTGACTAGCAAGTCCACATGCTAGAGGTTTCAATTGTGGATGTGTTGGCTTTTGGTATTCATTTATCTTCATAAATATGTCTCTTATCTGATCAGGGTTCATGATGTTCACTCTTGGTTTTGGCCCAATCCACATGAATGAATTCTTACCTACATCATCATCAGAAGAAACATATTTATTAATCAATATATATATATGAGGCTCAAATTGAGATAAGAACAAAAGAAATACAAACCCAGAAAAAAGGTAAAATTCTTGCAAGAGTTTAATTCTTCTCTAGTAGATTTTATATTTAATGTTTTGATGTAGCTATCCAAAATGGAGAGGCTCGAGGATTTTATTGGAGATGTATTTCTACCATATTATTATTTTCATGAACAGAGTTGATAAAGTATAATTTTCTGTGGATACAACTTTCCTTTGACATGCAGGAAAGCATAGAGTTATGATTTTTTTTTTAATATACCTAGATAAACACCAATTACAAAAGCATTAATCAACATTTAATATTTATTTATTTAATACTCAGGAGCATAAGAGCACTATAAAATGAAATTAAATAAGAAAAACGGTTTTAATTCCTCAATCGTTGGCGCCTTGTAGAAAACAAAAGGAATTTCTTGATAAATTAAGGTAGCAACAGAAAATCTACAAGAGAGGAAGTAAAGAGTCACGTGTTGAATACCATAATCCTTGACCAGTTGATGGAGGAAGGGCATGACACGTGGTAGAATAGCATCTGATAAACCAATCGGTTTGGTCCTTGCTTCTTGTAACATATCTGAACTTTCTTTCCAGTCTCCAACCAAAACCCTGTACGGCTTCCCGGCAAAACCTTGCTGTCTCAGGCACCTCTCGACCCTCTTCGGCCGAAACCAAACCCAGTTCAAGAGTCCCCACGCCCATCTTAGAGCTGCGACACAGACGATGGAGGCCATAACTGAAGTGATTGTTACAGACATCTTTACTCGAAGAAGAAAAACTCAGAAATGGATGAGAGAGTGAGAGAGATGGCGAAGACTAGCGGTGGGTGATGTTCGCACAGACCAAGGAATTATTGTCGCCTTTAACCCGGATTCCGTAAGCATCCACTTATTTTATTTATTTATTTTCTCATTATTTCATTAATTAAGAAATGGGATGAATTTTATAATAATGCATGTGTTACGCGCAAATCTGAAGCGTTACAGCTACGTTGTTTGCAATTATTGACACGCCCATTAAAATGTTTACAAGTCTTTTTTTATTATTAAAATATCTAGATTAGTTTGCGTGTATTTTAATTCAATTTCTTATCTCTGGTTGCGAAATTACCTATGCAATAAAACAAATATTGAGAGAGCATATATTTTAAGCTCAACATCTTTGTTATTATGACTAACTCCTATAATATGTAACAAACATAAATGTGGTGTTTGACATTGTATTTCAAAAAAAAATAAAATTACTTAAAATTTAAAATTTTTGATATTTTTTAGATTATTTTCATGTACTGATGTTAAAAATAATTAAAAAAAAATAAAATATATTATTTTAATGCATTGCTGAAATGAAAAACACTTTCAAAAAACAACTTTAACCACACTTACAAATAAGTAAGAAAACTCTAAGTGTAAAAGAGGATTTTATAAATTTGGCCTTTCTTTTATAACTCTTTAATTTTTTTGACTTGATCCCTAATTCTTTTATGGCTTTTTTTTTATTGATCTCAAATTTATCACTTTTGAGTTCATTATAAGCCCCACTTGGGAGAAAAAAGAGAAGAAAACAAAAGACACAAATAGCTAAACCATGTTAGCTTATTTTGGTTATGTCATGATCTTGCTTGTAGATTTGGTAGATTGACCAAAGTTGATCACATTATGATGTTTTTTTATTTTTTTGTTTATTTTGCTCTCTATTTTTTTTTCTTATGATTTTATCATTTGAGAATTCATTATTTCTTGTTTAACCAATGACAATTGGTTCATGTTTAATATTGTTTAGTCAAACAGGATATACATAGTCAATTCCAACCTAATTGGATTGTAAAACTAGTTAATCTAATGGACCTCAACAAAGGGCGGTGCTAGATAAATAAAAGAGCAAAGAAACTATTCTAACTAGTTATATTGTTTAAATTCAATTTTTATTTTTCATTCACAAAAGAAATTTTGATAAAAAAATAATTTTCACAATTAACATAGTGATAAACATATAAAACACAAGACTAATAGTTTATCAAGTCATGCTAATGAATAATCAAATACTATTCTCGTTGTCTCTAATTTTAATGTTTTTTTTCACTGTTTTTATGCCTTCAGATATTTTTTTTATTAATTAGTTCAGATCAGTTTATATGTATCAGAACTAATTTAATAATTTTTAAATTTAACAATCATATAAATTTTTAATAATTACGATATTAACAACAAGAAGAATTATTTACTGCATAAAAAACATGGAAACAACATAAATAAACCAGCACTTAGTTCATTTTAAAAATATCTCAAAATCCTACAACTAAGTATTTGACAAATTTAAACAACTTAGCTGTGTTTTTTCTGGCTGATGATATAGTTCTTTGGAAAATCATCTTCTTCACAAACTCAATGTTACTTTTGTCCAGGTATGATTTAACTCACTGTTTTCCTTTTCTTACCTCTTCCTTTTGCAAGTTTTTCCTTGGCACAGCGTGCCGACGACGTTCCTTTATCTTCTTCTTGCATAAACTTGTGAGATGGTTTCGAAGCCATGTTCCACCAACTTGCTTTCTCTTTTACATTAACCTGTGAAATGCTTTCAGACCCAACTTTTAGATGCTCCATAAATTTGCTCTTGCCTATTGTTTTACCATAATATTATTATTATTTTTATTAAACTTGGTATCCGAAATCAATATATAACTCCAATAATTATTATATTAGTAATCACATGATCAAAACTTGAAAACATGAAATCAAATCCCTATTATTATTATTATTATTATTATTATTATTATCTTCATATTTATGGAAGTGGTAATGCCTGAAATGAAAGTAACGTATATCCATATCCATCCTCAATCAAGAATGGGTGCCAGAGTGTCACGACCCGATTTCCCGGATCCGTGACCGGCACATAGGCATGGTCCCCCTTCAAGGTTCCAAACCTATGCGAGCCCAAACTTACACACAAACTTATCATTCAATTTAGAATTCAACGCAACGGAAATAACAAAGTAAACTTCAATAACATAATTCGATTGTCTTAATACAAGAGTTGATTTTATACAATTATAATTGTGGAGCACTAACTAGACATATGAACAAAAGTATCAATTACAACCAAAATAGCAGGTTCCAAGAGTAGGACAAAAATGACCTGCTACTAAGCTACGAGCCTGAAAATAATAAATAATGAGAGGGTGAGTTCAACAACTCAGTGAGTAGATAATATCCAATATACACATACTAGATAATATAGCAATGAGAAATATATTATCAAATCAGCTCGAAGTTCTTACAAGAAGTTTCTCAAATAGGTCATAACAAGAATGTATAGGTAATGCTCGTCAGAAAATCAAAATGCAATGAGCATGAGGCTCTGTACTGTGGGATGATCAGTCCACAAAGGTTGGTGACTCCCCTGACCAACTAGGGTTTCAGATATGATGTGCACAAAGGCTAACACTACCCTGTTAGCATGGGTATTCTGACTGACATACCGTAGGCATATATTATAATCAACACAAACATATCCATATCTCAAGGCTCAACTCATGGTATCAATCAAATGAGGAGCTATCAATTCAATAACAGATATAGGCTCATATCAAGAACGTATATTCAACAGTTGATTATGCTTTATTGTATCAAGAACAGTAATCAATGTATATATTATTAAAAAGCATAATCCAATTCATACTAGCAAATTCAAATATTTATACTATTTGTCATGCATATTAAATATTATCCACTCACCTGACTCAAAAGCGATCTAAATTCAAAAGCAGAATATTGATGGAACCTTATTGATGTCTCGCAGGTTGAATATCAGGATTATCTGAACATATAAAAGAAATAGTCAAAAATTACTCAAAAGAATTAAAGTCTCTTTAATAAATGTATCTAAGAGTTTAATTCATAATCCTATGTGTTTTTGAATCAAACTATCCATTTTTTGCAAAAACCTAAAAGCAAAGGTTTCTTCCGAAATCTAATTCCAAATACATAACTCATAAAATTGATAATATTTCATCAAATAAGCTTCAATTATCCATCAAACCAATATGAAATACTTATATTTCATCTAAGGACCATTATGTAATTTTCTTATATTTTTAGGGTCAAATTGTATTTTATCAAATTGAATGACTAAATTGAACACTTCATAAATTCATAGCTATACTAAAATCTTGTCCATAATTAATCCTCAATTCTGTACAGAATCTCAAATTTCACTCCAGGGACCAAACTGAAAATTTCCAAAGTTCAGGGACTAAATTGTAATTTTCCATAGTTCGGGAACTAAACTGTAATTTTCACTAAAAGGACCAAAATGAATTTTCATCATCTTCAACCTCAACCCAGAATTCCAGCAAGGAATTTTCGAAATTTCTCAACATTATTTCACCATTTTTCTCAATATTTTATTAAACCAAACATCTCAAAACTCTAAAATCATCTACAATCAAACCTATTAACCATTACCCAACACATTCAACCCTTAACATCTCTCTTAATTCATCAATCAAACCCAAATAAAATTCCTCAAACCCTAACAATCAATACAAGCAAAAATTGTAACTAATAACCACATTTATACATATTAAAACATACACATTACCTTGACAACTATTTCTCCTTGCTTTTCTCCTCCTCTTCTCTTTCCCTCTTTTCTCTTTCTTCTTCTTCTTTCTTTCTCTCTTCCCAATTCTCTCTCTCAAATTTTCAGATTACTTCTCTTTTTCTTTTCTTTTCTTTTCTATTTATATTTACTAGCTTGTACAATTACTACAACACCCTTAACCTAATTCTAAGCCACTAAGGGCATTCATGTATTTTTCTTTTTAAAAATTTCAAAACACTACAATCTCCCCTACCTTATAAAAGTTTTGTCCTCGAAACTAAATAAACGTTTGAATACGTACCAAGATTATCAAAAAAGATGAGGGTATTCCTCACGCATCTTATCCTCAAGTTCCCATGTCGCTTCTTCAATTGAATGACCTTTTCACTTCACCTTCACCAAAGCTATATCCTTCGACCTAAGCTTTCTCACTTGTCGGTCCACTATAGTTTCTGGTTGCACCTCATAAGTCACATCATCTCTTAACTCAACTGGATGCACTTCTAACACATGAGATGAATCCGACATATACTTCCGAAAGCATAGAAACATGAAATACAAGATGTATAGACGACAAATTTGGCGGTAAGGCCAACCTATAAGCAATTGCTCCAATTCTCTCCAAAATCTCATACGGCTTAATAAATTGAGGACTTAACTTGCCTTTCTTTCCAAACCTGAATACTCCTTTGGTCAGTGAGACCTTTAAGAACACACAATCACCCATTGAAAACTCTAAGTCATGCCTCCTTTTATCCGCGTAACTTTTCTGCCTACTTTGAGTTGTCTAAAGCCTCTTTCTGATCACCTCTATCTTCTTTGAGGTAATTTGAATCAACTCAGGTACCATTAGCCTTTTCTCACAAACCTCAAACCAACAAACCGATGATCTACATTTTTCGTTTGTACAAAGCCTCATAAGGTGCCATCTCTATACTAGCCTGATAACTGTTGTTGTAAGCAAATTCCACTAATGATAGGAACTTACTCCAACCAACCTCAAAATCTATAACACAGACTCTCAACATATCCTCCAATATATGAATAGTCTTTTCAGACTGACCATCAGTCTGAGGGTGAAAAGTTGTGCTCAACTGCACTTTAGTACCCATCACTTCCTGAAACTTCACCCAAAATCACGATGTGAATTGTAGACCTCTATCTGAAATTATCGAGATTGGCACTCCATGCAATCGTACAATCTCGCTAATAAACAATTCTGCCAACTTTGCATACCCATAAGTAATCCTAACTAGTAGGAAATGGGCTGATTTTGTTAATCTATCAACAATCACCCATATTGAATCATAACTCTCCTGATTTCTAGGCAACCCAGTCACAAAGGTCATTGTGATCCTTTCCCACTTCCATTCTGGTATCAACAATGGTTGCAGCAATCCAGGAGGTCTTTGATATTCACCTTTTACCCTATGACAAGTCAAACACCTAGAAACAAAGTTTGCTATATCAGCCTTCATCCTGTTCCACCAATAGCACACCTTAAGATCCTTATACATCTTAGTGGAACCCGGATGCACTGTATAGACTGTCTGATGTGCCTCTGTCATCAGTTCTCTCTTCAGATCATCAACATCAGGTACACAGAGTCTATCCCCAAATCTCAACACATCATCATCACCAATCACAAACCCTGCAGTTTTACCCTGCTCAACCTTACTTCTAATCCTGAGTAGTGAATCATCTTTCTTTTAAGCTGCTTTTATCCTCTCAAACAAGTCTGATTTAACCTGAAAGTGAGCAATCATTGCTCTACCTTTGCTAAGGTTAAAGTTAACACCTTCATCCACTAATCCATGCAACTCCTTAATCAAAGGCCTTCGTACCTCTTGAATATGAGCTAGGCTCCCTGATGATTTCCTACTCAAAGCATCGACAACTACATTTGCCTTGCCTGGATGATACTGTATAGTACAATCCTAATCTTTCAACAGTTCCATCCATCTCCTTTGCCTCATATTCATATCTCTCTACTGAAAGATGTACTTCAAACTCTTATGATCTGTAAAGATTTCACAAGTTTCTCCATATAGGTAATGCCTCCAAATCTTCAAAGCAAAAACTACAGCGGCCATCTCTAAATCATGTATAGGGTAGTTTTGTTCATGCTTCTTCAACTGCCGTGAAGCATAGGCAATAACCTTGCCATTTTGCATTAAAACACATCCTAACCCTACTCTCGAGGTGTCACAATAAACTGTGTAACCACCATAACTCGATGGTATTGCTAGAATAGGAGCTGTAGTCAATCTCTGCTTCAATTCCAAGAAGCTTTTCTCACAAGTTTCAGACCACTGAAAGTTAACATTTTTTCTGTGTTAACTTAGTCAATGGTGCAGAAATCCGAGAAAAGTTCTCCACAAACCTCCTATAGTATCCATCCAATCCCAAGAAACTCCTAATTTTTGTTGCTGAACTAGGCCTAAGCCATTGCTTTACTGCTTCAATCTTTTGAGGATCAACCTCAATCCCATTTCTTGACACTACATGTCCAAGAAATGCTACACTCTCCAGCCAAAACTCACTTTTTGAGAATTTACCATACAAATGATGATCTCTCAGAGTTTGAAGCACTATCCTCATGTGTTGCTCACGCTCCTCTCTAGACCTTGAATAAAACAAAATATCATCAATAAAAACTATCACAAATTGATCAATAAACTGTTTAAACACTCTGTTCATCAAGTCCATAAAAGTTGTTGGCGCATTCGTAACCCAAAAGACATCACCAAGAACTCGTAGTGACCATACCGAGTTCCAAAGGTTGTTTTTTGGAATGCCTTCCTTCCTTATCCTCAACTGATGATACCCAGATCGAAGATCGATCTTATAAAAGAATTGAACTCCCTACAACTGATCAAACAAATCATCTATTCGAGGGAGTGGGTATCTACTTTGAATTGTCACTCGATTTAGTTGTCTATAATCTATGCATAACCTCAATGACCCATCTTTCTTCTTCACAAACAACATTGGGGCTCCCGAAGGAGACACACTTGGTCAAATGAACTTCTTATCTAATAAATCCTGCAATTGTTCCTTTAGCTCTCTCAATTTTGTTGGTGCCATTCTATATGGTGCCATTTATATTGGTTCGGTACCCGGAACCAAATCAATAGAAAAATCAATCTCCCTATACGGAGGCAATCCAGGTAACTCATCAGGAAAATACATCAATGAACTCCTTAGCTATAGGAAATTGGTCTAATTGGGGAATTTCCTTATCTACATTCACTATGTGTGCTAGGTAACATTGTATCCCTTTTCATGCCATTCTCCTCATGATAGTCGACAACATAATTGATGAAGACACAATCTTATCTCCTCGAAACACTAACCCTGTTTCTCCATCTAATTCAAATACTACCTCCTTACCCCAATAATTTACTAAAGCCCTATGCTTTGACAACCAATCCATTCCCAAAATCACATCAAAATCAATCATATCTAAAACATTCAAGTCTCCCATAAGGATCTTATCTCCAATTTCTATCTCACAATTTTGATACACATAATTCACCAATATGATTCATCCAAAGGAGTAGAAACCGAAAATGGGAAATTCTAATAGAGTTGGTTGTCTATCTAACCTCATGGCAAAATATGGGGACACAAATGACTGAGTCACACTCGTATCAAACAAAACTTTCGATTCTAAAGAGCAAAGAACAAAAACATATTTAGGTGTAAATACATCACCCCTCCTATACCTTGCATTTCTAAACTACACAATAGGGACATCTTTCTAATTATCACATACTCCAATAGTATTAGCTATATGTCTATTCCTCGACATATCATATAAGGATGAACATTTTGTCATGTCGAAACAATAGCACAATAACTATCGTATAATTATCGGAAAGCATATCTATAGAAGACATAAGGAATCAAAAAGACATGCTTGATGAGAATTCAGAATTTCAAGGATAACAGACAAGACAAAATGAATCCTAATGCTCCATATATTATAAAGTAACTTTATTACTGTTTCTTTTTATCCAAGCTTTGATACTAAGTTTCATCACTACTACCTTTTTTTTTAGCTGTAATACCAAGTTTTATCACAAACTCTTTTACTTTTATTCTTTTTAAAATTTTAGCTCTGATACCATCTCTGTCACGACCCGATTCCCGAATCCATGACCGGCATATAGGCATGGTCCCCTTCCAAGGTTCCACACCTATGAGAACCCAAACTTACACACAAACTTATCATTCAATTTAGAATTCAACGCAGCGGAAATAACAAAGTAAACTTTATAACATAATTCGATTGTCTTAATACAAGAGTTGATTATATACAATTATAATTGTGGAGCACTAACTCAGACATATGAACAAAAGTATCAATTACAACCAAAATAGCTGGTTCCAAAGAGTAGGACAAAAATGACCTCGCTAGCAAGCTACGAGCCTGAAAATAATAAATAATGAGAGGGTGAGTTCAACAACTCAGTGAGTGGATAATATTTAATATGCATGAGAAATAGTATAAATATTTGAAATTGCTAGTATGAATTGGATTATGCTTTTTGATAAGATATACCTTGATTACTATTCTTGCAACGATAAAGCATAATCAATTGTTGAATATACATTCTTGATATGAGCCTATATCTGTTTGTGAATTGATAGCTCCTCATTTGATTGATACCATGAGTTGAGCCTTGAGATATGAATATGTCTGTTTGATTATAATATATGCCTATAGTATGCCCATCAGAATACCCATGCTAACAGAATAGTGTTAGCCTTTGTGCACATCGCATCTGAAATCCTAGTTGGTTGGGGGAGTCACTAACCTATGTGGACTGATCATCCCACAGTACGGAGCCTCATGCTCATTGTATTTTGATTTTCTGACGAGCTTTACCTATACATTCTTGTTATGACCTATATGAGAAACTTCTTGTAAGAACTTCGCGCCGATTTGATAATATATTTTTCATTGCTATATTATCTCGTATGTGTGTATTGGATATTATCTACTCACTGAGTTGTTGAACTCATCCCCTCAATATTTATCATTTTCAGGCTTGTAGCTTGTTAGCAGGTCATTTTTGTTGCGCTCTCAGAACCTGCTATTTTGGTTGTAGTCGACACTTTTTGTTCTTATGTCTAGTTAGTGCTCCACAATTATAATTGTATATAATCAACTCTTGTATGAAGACAATTGAATTATGTTATAATGTTTACTTTGTTATTTTTGCTGCGATGAATTTTGAATATGAATTATAAGTTTGTGTGTAAGTTTGGGCTCGCATAGGTGTGGAACCTTGGAGGGGGACCATGCCTATGTGCCGGTCATGGATCCGGGACACAGAGATTTTTATTATAGAGGTCCTATCGTGTGTTGTAAATTATTTAGCTCTATGTTATCGTGTTCTATCCAGGTCATACCATGTGAGATTGATGATGATATTCTTGTAATATTATACATGTTTATAATTTTGTTAAGAAAAATCATTTTATTGTGTCTTTTTAGATTAAAATGAACAATTCTAAATAATTTATTTTTGGATTTGAACTATTTTTTTTATTTAATATATTTAATTATATATATATACATAAACAATACAACCCCAAAAAAGCGTACTGAAATGCTTTAAAACCAAAACATTCCATTCCAAATGGAAAAACAAAGCACCAACCAAAACGGTATTTATTGACAACTTTGATTATAACCATTATCTTAAATAATCAATATTCTAATTATTTTTAACAATATTGTTGCTACGAACATCATTATCGTTATAAAAAGAAATTCAATTATTTTTTATTTTTTAAAAATTATTCTTTATATTAAAAGTATTTCAAAACACTAACATTAAATTAATTTGAGATTTTCTTTAAAAAACTTAGTTTATTTTTTTACAAATTTGGTCCTAACTGCTGCGAAGCGTAGGGCAAGTGGCTGGTATATTTTTATTGTAGAAAATTTGTCCCATTTTTTCCACCTGTTTTGTGTACGTGATATTAAATATGAAATATCACACATAAAAAAACCTCAATATTCAATTTTGAACAAAAATAACATTGATTATTATTATGATTATTATTGGCAGTTATTATTGTCACATCATTAGTGTTATAATTGTTGTCATTTTCACTATAATAATCATTACGATAACCAACATCGTTATTTTTACTAATATCATTGAAATTCTAATTAGTATTATTATCATTATTATAATTGCTCATTATTGATATTCTTTATATTATTAACAAAAGAGCATACAAAAAAAAACACTAAAATTATTATTATTATTGCGTAAATAATTGAGAAAACAAAATTACCTAGGAGAATAAAAGAAACACCTAAAATTTTAGCAAAAGGGCAATAAAAGAAATAAAAGAAATGAAAAAATAAAAATAAATATTCTTAGCCTAAAAAAATCATTTGACTTGAAGAATAAATAAAAATAAAAAAATATCAATTTTCAAATGATCACCTAGCAGAAATTAAAATTTAAGAACTAAATTAAAAAAATACAACCTCCATAAAATAGGAAAATAGTAAATATTATAAACAAAAAGTAAGAGAAATAAATATAAACATGGACAAAAATAGGGATTATTTCATAAATATGTATAAAAAAATAAAGGAATTAAAATAAAATAAAATAAAAAATTCAAAGTATAAGGATCAAAATGAAAGCAAAAAATATGATTAATTTCAATGGAAGGACAAAATTTGAAAACAATCCGAATTCTAGACCAAAAATATTATGTCATTTAAATCCAATCCAAAAATTAAAAGAATAAGGATCAAAATGAACTGAAATATATAATCAATTTCAATTGAAGGAAAAAATTGAAATAAATCAAAACTTATATCAGAGAAATAAGGACCATACCGAACAATCAAAAGAGAAGGAGTGAAATGAAAACATCGTAAACAAAGGGGACATTCGTGTACTTTAGCCTACAAGAGAGAGAAAAGGAATAAAATTGATCAACCAACCACCTTTACGTCTTCAGCCATCGTGGGATGCCACACATCACACTACGAGGAAGAGGACATGGCGGTGTATTCGGTTAGACACTCGGATGAATATTTTTAACCACCGTATGATGCCGCACTCGCTGCCTGAAAAGAGCGAGAGGCTGGAAACCGTCGGCGCTTCTAGCAGACGCGCCCACAATACTCAGCAAAATATAATAATAAAAAGAGGTTAAATTACCTAACCACCCCTACAATTAAATCTTGTATTTGGTCTTATATGAGAACATATCTGTATTTATATATTTTCAAAAAAAATATGAAATTATAGTGACACCCTCGCTGACAACTCTTGATTTTTGTATTATTTAGAGTATTATGTTTATTGTAGTGTGCATTGAAAATATAAAATTTCAGTAACAGCTCCGACGATAACTCTTGTTTTTGTCTTATTTAAGGGCGTTATGGTTAATTTACTATGCACAAAAATATATTTAACAGTATTTTCACGACTTAATTTAGCTTATAGTGTAATGTATATATATGTGTGTGTGTGTGTGTATTCTTCATGAACAAAATAAATACAAATCCGGAAAAAAAATTATTGTAAGAGTATTCTTATTTCTTTTCTAAATTATTTTAATACTTAATGTTGTGCTTTTTTTATATTAAAAATGTTAAATATTAAGAACTTAACATTTAATCTCCTCGAGATTTTTTTGTTAATTTTAAATTATTTTTGATATTAATATATCTAAAAATATAATTTAAAAAAAAACAATTTAAATATTTTTTTAATTTTTTTTAAAATATTTTTGAAATATAATATCAAACACCTATTAAACGGTGAAATGCTGCACTGTCCACACCTAAAACCCGCATTCTCGTGCAGGAAAAATTATGCTCATCAATAGTCACTACAGAGCTACCGGCAGGGGCAGGGCTCCACCGCAAAATTGTGTCCACCTTTTTGGTCTTCTTCCATTCTCTCTCTCTCTGTGTTTTATTTTTCTTTAAATGTCACGAGCAATGGTAAATACTTGTGGTACCACCCACTTGCAGAACGATGGGACTTGGAGTTACT
Source organism: Salix koriyanagi (assembly GCA_029228605.1). Lineage (NCBI taxonomy): Eukaryota > Viridiplantae > Streptophyta > Magnoliopsida > Malpighiales > Salicaceae > Salix > Salix koriyanagi. The sequence continues at coordinate 7,736,525 of CM055337.1, read as the reverse complement.
GCACCCCGAGATGGAGGAAGTAGCCTTTGGTAATAGTCAAAGCAGTTGGAGAGGCAATTGAGGAGGGCCAGTGACTTTTTGAAAAATCTCAAGTCTTTGAAGGCAAGTAATGGAGTGAGAGCAATCTGAGTAGTAGAAAAATTAGCAAAATCAACGCCTAATCATCAAATACCAGTGGACTTTATCTGTATCATCAACTGAGTCAACCATGTCAGTGAGTTGATCGCATAAGGCCTTAAATGAACGGGAATAGTCAGTGACAGTGCGGGTTCCACGTTTGATGAGTTGCAGGTCATCTTTGATGCGTTGCTCACGAGAATATGGCTAAATGAGTTTCCCAAAGCAAGGCATACATCACGAGCATTGGTGAGGCCAAGGACTTTAGCCATGGTTTTATCAGTCAACAAAGAGAAGAGAAGACTGAGAAGGCGTTGATCTTGAAGTCTCCGTTCCACATATGTAGAATTCGGTTAAGAAGAAGAGGAATCAGAGGTGATAGTGGCTGGGGGCGCTATAATAAAAGTTGCATCACAAACCATACGTTGAAGAAACCACAAGTCACACCCTTCTTCCGACTAGTATAACTGAGCCAATCATTAATAAGAAAGCTATATATAAAAACTGGCTACTTTTTACATACAACCATATAAACAGATACGATTATTTCTATAGTTTCAGTTACATGTATTTTCTTAATATTTGACAGATGTCACGTTGGACATGATAACATATTTGTACCTTGGGATGAATCTTCTTCGTCACATATAGCATGTTAGAGTTTACGTAGTATCATTGGAGCACCGTGTTGTGGCTGAAGAGTTATGATTGTCCGAGGAGCATGAATATACGACGGAGAGAGCTCAAAAGAGTAGTGTCGTAAAATCATTGCCAATGCCATTTTTGCTTCAATCAAAGCAAAGTTTTGTCCAATGCATATTCGAGGACCCCATCCAAATGGGAGGAATGAGATTTGACTCTTTGTTGCCTTTGAAACGCCTTCAGCAAACCTCTCTGGTTTGAACTCAGAGGCATCATCACCCCATAGTTTAGGATCTTGGTGAAGGAGGATTGCTGGCACTGAGATCTGCACTCCGGCAGGTAACAACAAATTTCCAAGCTTTATTTCTTCATGAATATCTCGATTGAGTAAAATTACTGGCGGGTATAGCCTAAGGACTTCATACAAAATCATGGTAACCTGTAACATTCATCAAAAGAGAGAATGATGCTACATGATAAGAATCCATTAAAATGGTGAAATGTGATCCACTTAGATAAAAAAACAAACATCGCATGTATAGAGATCATTTGCATGAATTTCAACTTACTAATTAGATTATAAGTTCTTGTGTTGATCCAATAACTATTAAATCTCATTCTTAATGTATATAGACGTCACCTTCTAGCTTGCATACTCATCTGCTTGTTGCTTTTCCTTGTCATTTTGGCTCATTTATAATTCGTTAGAAAAAACATGAGCACTTTTTTCTGCTATCTTATTTTTTCTTCAAAGAATACCTCAGCTTGCATTTTAAATGCAAGAACAATCTATGTTCTTAACAATAATAAGACAATGATATAGAAGAATTCAATTGCAGATGCATAGAAATACTCACAACTTTAAGGTGATTAAGCCCATCGAAATCTGGTTTTTTGTTACCAAAGACTTGCACAACCTCTTCTCTTGCATGTTCTTGCCAATCCGGATACTGAGCCAATAAAATCATGGTCCAGGTAAGAAGAACTGAGGTTGTTTCTTGTCCAGCAAAGTAGAATATTTTACATTCATCAACCACATCTTCACTGCTCATTCCAACACACTTGGTATTTCCATGCGCTTGTATTTCACTTAAGTTGGATTCCAAAAGCATATCTAACAAGTCATTCTTTGTATCTTCACCAGCACTCATTGCTTTCTCTCTTTTGTTGATGAGAGCTTTAATAGAAGCCTTTATTTCTTTGTCAATAGCTTTCAGCCTTCTATTCGATTGGATTGGCAGAAACCTACATGCAATCCATGTACATGTTGCCAAACGATATGGATTTGTTCTTCTGATTACTTTTAAAATATATCTTATTGAACAAGGACTAACTTGAAAGAATGTGCAGAAAAAAACAAAAAAAAAAGTTACCTGTACCCTGGAATGATAATTGCTCTTAGTATAGTATGAATTGTAAGATCGGTTAGTTCTTTAAGGAGATCAAATATTCTTTTTCCTTCTTTGTAATTACTTCCAAATGACGTTCGAGAAATAGCATCGCATGATAAGCTTTGAAGATAAGGCCAGACATCCAATTCACATGGCCTATCGTCTACAGAGACCACCTTCTCCCACTTGTTAATCATCTCACTACAACTTTCATACAGCGCAGGTATCATAAGCTGTAACGAGCAAACACAACATATCATCGAAAGTTTCATCATCTCTATACATAAGATAATAATATGCTTTACTTATTCATGGCAATTAAATAACATGAATGCTTATAGTGATCACCTTTAACTTTTGTTGATGGAATGCTGGGTTAATTATTTTTCTATGTTTAGCCCATTTTTCACCCTCGTGACTTGCAAGTCCACATGCTAGAGGTTTCAATTGCGGATGTGTTGGCTTTTGGTATTCATTTATCTTCATAAATACGTCTCTTATCTGATCAGGGTTCATGATGTTCACTCTTGGTTTTGGCCCAATCCACATGAATGAATTCTTACCTACATCATCATCAGAAGAACCATGTTTATTAATCAATATATATGAGGCTCAAATTGAGATAAGAACAAAAGAAATACAAACCCAGAAAAAAAGGTAAAATTCTTGCAAGAGTGTTTTTTAACTCTTCTCTAATAGATTTTATATTTAATGTTGTGATGTAGCTATCCAAAATGGAGAGGCTCGAGGATTTTATTGGAGATGTATTTCTACCATATTATTATTTTCATGAAAAGAGTTGACAAAGTATAGTTTCTCTGGATGCAACTTTCCTTTAACATGCAGGAAAGCATAGAGTTTAATATACCTAGATAAATACAAAAGTATTAATCAACATTTAAAATTTATTTGTTTAATACCCACTAACATAAGAACACTATAAAATCAAATTAAATAAGAAAAACGGTTTTAATTCCTCAATCGTTGGCGCCTTGTAGAAAACAAAAGGAATTTCTTGATAAATTAAGTAGCAAGAGAAAATCTACAAGAGAGGTAGTAAAGAGTTAGGAGTTAAATACCATAATCCTTGACCATTTGATGGAGGAAGGGCATGACACGTGGTAGAATATCATCTGATAAACCAATCGGTTTGGTCCTTGCTTCTTGTAACATATCTGAACTTTCTTTCCAGTCTCCAACCAAAACCCTGTACGGCTTCCCGGCAAAACCTTGCTGTCTCAGGCACCTCTCGACCCTCTTCGGCCGAAACCAAACCCAGTTCAAGACTCCCCATGCCCATCTTAGAGCTGCGACACAAACGATGGAGGCCAGAACTGAAGTGATTGCTACTGCCATCTTTACTTGAAGAAGAAAAACTCAGAAATGGATGAGAGAGATATGGCGAAGACTAGAGGTGGGGGATGTTCACAGAGACCAAGGAATTATTGTCGCCTTTAACCCGGATTCCATAAGCATCCACTTATTTTATTTATTTATTTATTTATTTATTTTCTCATAATTTCATTAATTAAGAAATGGGATGAATTTTATAATAATGCATGTGCTACGCGCAAAATCTGAAGCGTTACAGCTACGTTGTTTGCAATTATTGACACGCATCCACTTATTTTATGGCTTTTTTTATTGATCTCAAATTTATCACTTCTGGGTTCATTATATGTTAAGGAATCGTCTCATCTAAAAACTTAACCTTATAGGTGAGGCCTCATAATATGATTTATATTATTCTCTAAAACACTCTCTCAAGTGAAAGTCATTTGAGCTTGAAACTTGCCCACTGGTCCATTCTACCTTGTGCTTGATTTTTATGAAATAGAATGATGGTGGTGAGATTCGAACTCGTGACCACTGGGTCAACAAGGCTCTGATACCATGTTAAGGAACCGTCTCACCTAAAAACTTAAGCTTATAGGTGAGGTTTCAAAATATGATTTATACTATTCTCTAACATTATAAACCCAACTTGGGAGAAAAAAAGAGAAGAAAACAAAATACACAAATAGCTAAACCATGTTAGCTTATTTTGGTTATGTCATGATCTTGCTTGTAGATTTGTTGATTGACCAAAGTTGATCACATTATGATGTTGTTTTTTTATTTTGTTCCCTATTTTTTTTTAATGATTTTATCATTTGACAATTCATTATTTCTTGTTTAAGCTTAGACTATGTTGGTTACAGATTAAAACAATGACAATTGGTTCATGTTTAATATTGATTAGTCAAACAGGATATACATAGTCAACTCCAAACTAATTGGATTGTAAGACTAGTCAATCTAATGGACCTCAACAAAGGGCGGTGCTAGATAAATAAAAGAGCAAAGAAACTATTTTAACTAGTTATATGTTTAAATTCAATTTTTATTTTTCATTCACAAAAGAAATTTTGATAAAAAAATATAATAAGTATAAATATAATAAGTATCAGAACTAATTTAATAACTTTTAAATTTTGATATAAATATAATTCATTGTGAAGGTTTATTTATCATTTAGTACCCAAGATTCACTCGTAATATTTGCTAAGTAAATAAAAATTATACCTCAGTCTTTGAAGCTACTCGCTCTATTCTTCTCTATGCCTGCCTTTTATGCTTTAATTTTTTTTTTATTATTAACATAGTTCGGATCAACTTATGTGTATTAGAACTAGTTTAATAACTTTTAAATTTAACAATCATATAAAATTTTAATAATTAATTATATTAATAACAACAAGAAGAATAAAAAATAAAAATAAATCAAAAGTAAAAATATAGAAGCAAACCCCTTTCACCACTAGCCACCAACATTATCCATATCCATCCTCATTCAAGAATGGGTGTCAGAGATTTTTTTTATTTTTTTCTTCATATTTATGGAAGTGGTAAGGCCAGCTATCCACATCCATCCTCAATACAGGATGGGTGTCAGAGATTTTTATTGCAGAGGTTCTGCCGTGTGCTGGACTGTGTGCGTGTCTTTCTCTTTCGATTTTGATTGAGATCGATTGGATGATAAATTATTTAGCTTTATTTATAATTATTATTATCAAATAACCTAAAAGGCATCGCATCATTCACTATTCATTACTGTAGCACCAGACTCATTGCCACTGTTTATTGGCAATAACACTCGGTGCATCGCGGGTGTTGGTCCTTTTTTTTTTTTTTCCGTTTTAAACAGTGTATTAACAAAATTAGCCCCCCGAAAAAGACAAAAAAAACCGCCATTTTCGGGGGCTGGACGGTCATTGACCAGTCCGGCCCGGACCGGTCCGGCTCAGCCGGCCGGTTTTTTTATTTTTTAAACATTAAACTGAACAGTGCAGCGACGAATTCGCCCCCCGATAACGACAAAAACACGGCCTGGGGGTAAGGGGCCTTACGGTAATTAGCAAATTTTTTATTTTTTTTTTCGCCGAAAATTTTTGGCGCGTCGAGACACGCGCCGTCCGTAACAACGCTCACGAGTTTTTCGGACGGCGCGTGCGGCTTCATGCGGCGTCCAAAAATGACCTCCCGGCGTCTAGAACGATTGTAAGGCATGTGCGCTTCCCTCCGGTGCGGTGCGTGTAATACCAAGGTGGCCGTAGATGGTGTAATGGTCGTTTGAAACATTTCACCCATTTTCTCTCTCCTCCTGCGCATGCTGACGTCAGCGCAGTTGTTTTTCTCAATTTTCACTTCGGTCCCTGCACTTCGAATTGTCTTAATTTGGTCCTTATTGTTATTATATAGGTTTTGATTTCTTTCAATTTCGTCCTTCAATTGAAATTAAGTATATATTGTAGTTTCATTTCGGTCCTCAGACTTTGAATTTCGGAAATTGGTCTGGAATCCATATTTTTTAAAGTCTCAAAGTTTTGATTTATTTCAATGTTATCCTTCCATGCAAATTAAGTATAAATTAAAGTTTCATTTCGGTCCTAATTCTTTTGATTTCCGGTTTTCTTTCAAATTATTTAATTTAATTAGTATCCATGCTTTGATTTATTTCAATTTTGTCCTTCAAATTATATTTAACATAAAAAAACATTTCTCTTCGAATTTTAATTTTGTGCTTAACACAATAATAATAATAATAATAATAATAATAATAATAATAATAATAATTATTATTATTATTATTATTATTATTATTATTATTATTATTATTATTTAATTGTTTTTCTTGCTTGCTCTTCAGTTAATATGTTTTTCCCTCCGGATAATTTAATAATTTTTATTGTTTTGACAGTGATAGCAATAATAATTTTTTTTTCTTTTATTTTTTGTTAAAGGTTCTTGAATATTTTTAGTCTATCATTAATTATATGTTCTAATATTTATTGAATATTATTGCATAGAAATATATATAGGGGGAAGAAAACATGACCTAAGATTTTTTGAATAAAAAAAATTAATATCATTATTCTTAAATACATTTTATATAATAATATAATGAATTAATCGAATAACATAAAAAAAATTTATTGAATATTATTGCCTATAAATATATAGAGAGAGGAAAAAAATGACCTAGGATTTTTTCCTTAAAAAAAATTAATATCAATATTCTTAAATACATTTAATGTAATAATATCATTAATAAATCTTATAAAAAAATTTTTGTTTAACTTTATTTCTTAAAAACAAATTTACAATATTTTCATTTTTAATATTTTAAATATAATATTACCTGGGAAAACATTAAACTAAAAAAAAAATTAAAAATTTACTTAGGTTATCTACAATTAAAAAATATACGGGTCACTTTCCATTTTGATTACATAGATTTTATCAATTATAATTATACTAACTAAATATTAAAATAATAAAATACAATTCATATAAAAGCAATCAATTTTTTACATAGATAAAAAAAAACCGCCGCATCGCGCGGGTATATCGCTCATACTAAAAGCTAAATGAGGTCGTGGTTTCACTGTTCACCCACACTGAATTTACTGTGGATTTGAACAGTGAAACTCACACCTCATTTGCTTTCTTTTATAACTGATTCATACTAATTAATTATGAACAATTTATAGAGCTGCCCCGACCGCAGATCATCGTCGGCATGAACGGTTTCTATTTAAGCAGGGCAACTACTAAATACTCTATTCCAGCATGAGTTTGCTGACTTTACAAGCATTTCATTCCTTCAAATAAATTATCCGGACTCGGACTATTTGATAAAATAAACGTATGTGGATCTGCATGCAAAGAGCATGAATGCATGAAACCTGTCAATATATATATATATATACTAGACAATGCTCCCGCGCTTCGCTGCGGGCGGCACAATATTTTTTTCAACGTAAAAAATATTAATTGTGTGTATTATTTTTATTATAATATAAATTTAGCCAAAATAATAAATTTGTGCAGAATTCTTGCCAAGTGAAAGTTTTCAATCAAATATATGAATTTTAAAGCGATATAAATTTATCTGTTTAGTAGTTCCTAACGAAATAACCAGTAAAAATTTATCATCATCATTAAAAAAGCAAGAAAACTCGGATATCTGATTTATTGAGTTAACTGTATTAAGATTAGTTCATTTTATAATTCAATCTAAATAAAAAAAATAAAATATACATGGCACTATTATTAGCCATGGCACCCGCGCCTCGTCGCGGACAGAACAATATTTTTTTCAATGTAAAAAAATATTTATTATGTATGATTTTTTTATCATAACATAAATTTAGACAAAATAATAAATCTATGAATTTTAAATGGACATAAATTTATTTGTTTAGTAGGTTTCAATGAAATAACCATTATAAAATAAGTGTTAATTTTCTATCCACAAAAAAGACGAAAACATAAATCGAAAATATATCCTTATGTTATTGTCATTATCATTACTTACTACAACAGTTAAAATTATTATCAACATTACTGTCAAAATAATTAAAATAATTTAATTGCCCTGAAAAATTATAAAAAAAAGCAAAAGATTTTTTTTTAAAAAAGTAATCAAAAACCAATAACAAAAATTATCATTATCATTGCGCAAATAGTAACATCATAAAAATCATTTAATCTAAAGAACAAATAAAAATAATAGAAAACAAAAAAAATAAAGGGAAAAAGGAAGCAATATTAAATTTAAAATGGCTACCAATTTAAATTTAAATCTCAGGATTGAACCGATAAAAAAAATCCCAAAAAAAAACTATAAAAAAAACTAAAAGTATAGATGTATAAATACGAATAAAAAAATATACATTGACTAAGAATTTAAAATAAATAAATAAATGAATTAATATAAAAGAACCCTTCAATAATCAAATAAAAAACAATAAATAGTTAATTTTCTGTCAACAAAAAGATAAATACATAAATTGAAAATAAACCAACACAGACGCCCCGATTATCAAAAAATAAACTAAAAAAAATGTATAAGTAGAGGAAAAAAAAGTAAAAAAATGGACCGAGAAATTAATCATGGTGCGCATAAACTACCCTTTACACCACAGTTAGAAAAAAAAATTTATAAAGGAAAAAACATTTAAAAAGAAAAAAACGTTTAAAAAGAAAAAAAAACGTTTAAAAAGGAAAAAAAACGTTTAAAAAGAAAAAAAAAATGTTTAAAAAGAAAAAAAAAAGGAAATATATGTTCTACGTTGCGGGTTGAGCAAACAATTTTTATAGGATTTGCTGGATCAAAATTAAAATACAATATTTATATATGCAAAATTTAATATAATAAAGTACCTCAACAAACCTTATCATAACAATAGCAAAATCAAAGTTAAAATCTTAAATTATCATTGTTTTTACTATTAAAATAATAAAAATTATCAAATTATCCTGGAAAAAAAACACTTAAAAACATTAACAAAAGAGTCAGTAAGAGAAACAATTAAATTATTATTATTATTATGATTATGATTATTATTATTATTATTATTATTATTATTATTATTATTATTATTATGTTAGTAATGAAAGAAACAAAAATAAATGAAAGACTAAAAATATCCTAGAAACTTTCACAAAAGATAAAAAGAAATAAAAATTATCATTGCTATTACTGTCAACACAATAAAAATTATTAAATTATCAAGAGGAAAAAAACAACATTAACAAAAGAGTAAGCCAGACAAACAATTAAATTATTATTATTATTATTATTATTATTATTATTATTATTATTATTATTGTGATTATTATTAATAATATAAAATAAATATTATCCAAGAATTAAAAAAAAAACAAATGAATCAATATAAAATAATAAAATCAAAAGAATAAGGACCACAATGAAAAATAAAATATATGATTAATTTCAATAGAAGGATAAAATTGAAAAGAAAACAAATCTTGGGACCAAAATAAATCATGAAATAATAAGTTTAATTGCTGTGTAATGTTACAAAAAAATTAGAAGAATAGGGACTGAAATGAAAAGTTGTATATATGACTAATTTTAATTAGAGGACCAAATTAAAAGAAATTAAAACATTTGTACTGAATAAATTAAAGGAACGGAAGAGCAATCAGAAATCAAAACATCAGGGACCAAAATAAACTTAGTACAAACCTCGGGGACCGAAGTAGAGTTTGCGGCGACTGGAGAGAGAAAAGCAACAGCCTGCAAAAAACCGTCCACCGTCGCTTAACCGGCCCTCTATGGACGGAACGCGCCGCGACGGAAGATAGATGACCGTCAGGCGCATCGTTCTGTGTGGCGGAATGTAAGTTTTCACGGCGGGAAGAAGCCGCATGCGCCGCCTCATAGGCGCGTTAGAGTCGAGCGCTGCTGTCGTGTCCGTACGACGCGCCAGCAGTTAATCGGGAAAAATAATAAAGAAATGGGATAATTACCAAGACGTCCCTGACACTATCGATATTTACGGAAAAACCTGAGGGGAAAGGACGCAGCTGGCCCCGTTCACTGTGCGCTGTTTTGTCTTTTTAGGGGGTCTGTTTCGTCTGTGCACTGTGGAAAAAATTGGGAAAAACCGAGAGAGCCCCTGGTTACTATGCACAATTTTGGCGTTTTTGGGGGCTAAATTCGTCGGTGCACTGTGCAATTAAATTGGAAAAACCGGCGAAGCCCCTGGTTTCTGTGCACTATTTTGTCGTTTTAGGGGGTTATTTTCGTCGCTACATTGCCACAATGAATAGTGATCTGTGTCTGTGTGCACAGTAAAATGGTGCACAGTGAATTCGCAACGCGTTTTATATATATGTATAATAATATACACCCACCCACACACACACACAATTAGCTGCGCATGCAAGGTATATATATATATCTATATATATATACACCCACCCACACACACACACAATTAGCTGCGCATGCAAGTATATATATATATAATTAACTAATTGTTTTGCTGCACATGCAATAAATATTTTTTAAAATTATAAATAATATTAGCTACTTACTCACTTTTTGTCGCAGCTAGAACCATATTTTTTTCAACACAGAAAAATTATTTGATCAGAAAAAATATAATTTTTTAAAATTATAAATAACTAATTGTTTTGCCGCACATGCAAGAAACATTTTTTTTCAAATTATAGATAATACTACCCACTTAACCGTATTTTGCCGCGGCTGGAGCCATATTTTTTCAACGCAAAAAAAATATTTGATCTGAAAAGGGATAATTTCGTTAAATTACTATATAGCTAAAACAAAACAGGATTTCAAACAGTGCTTTCCATTGTTCATCTACACTCAGATGCACTGTGGATTGGAATAGTTAAAGTACATAATAATATAAGTATAATTTGTACATTAGAACTGAACACCATTTTTTACTTTTTTTTTTTTTTTACTTTTTTACTTTTTTTCTTACGCGTACCACGACTAATCTCCTGACCTTTTTTTTTTTACTTTTTTTCCCTGATTTTTTTCCACTTATACATTTTTTTTCTTTTATAACCGGGGTGTCCGGATTAGCTTACGCGCACCATGATTTTTTACCCCGATCGCACTTTAAACGAAAATAAACAGTGATTTTCATTGTTCATTATTGTTTGAAAATGTGCTTTTCCCATGCATTTTTTTTGGTTTTTTAATAACCGGGCTTCCATTTTTTGTTTGTTTTCTTAATTACTTTTTTGTTAATATTGTTAGGTGTTGAAATTTCTAATTATTATACATAAGACATTCAAAATAATGAAAATAATTATTTATAAGTTTTGTTTCTTTTAAATATGTCAGACTAATTATATATTTTGATATTTATTTACTATTAGCTTCTTATTTTATATATATATATATATATATATATATATATGACCTAGGTTTTTTTGAAAAAAAAATTTATATCATTGTTCTGAAATGCTTTTAATATAATAATATGATAAATAAATCTTATAAAAAAATAATAGAATTTTTTTCTACCTCTAATTATGGTCTCACCAATTTTTATTATTTCCACATTTTTTAAGGTTATTTTTTTTAATATTTACATTTTAATTTGTTTTGGTGATCGTTTGAAAATTAATATTTATTATTGTTTCTCTTTATTTTTTAAAATTATTTTTATTTATTCTTCAAGTCGAATAACTTTTTTAAATGTAATAATATTTATTTTTGTTTTGTCATTTATTGAGACTAATTATATATTTTGATATTTATTTAATATTAGTGCCTTAATATATATATATATATGAATGACCTATTTATTATTTTGAAAAAAGAATAATTTCTTTTTTAAACAATAATTACAGTATCATCGATAGTATAACCAATAATAATTAGAATATTAATTATGTAAAGTAATATTTATAATAACATTTATAATAATTGTGACAAAAAATCATTGGTCAATGTTATTTTTGTGAATAATAACTTTCACGTCCTTTTTATGTATGATATTTCAAATCTCATATCATGAAAAAAAATATACGAAACCACACATAGACAAGACATGTAGAAAAATTATGCCAAATTATCTACAATAATAAAATAAAAAAATGCCCTGCATTTCGCCACAGTCAGCACCAAATTTTTTAACATGTAATGATCCTAAATTTTTATATACATTAAAAAATAAGAGAGACTAATTATATATTGTGATATTTTTTTTATATTAACATCTTAAAATATATATAAAAAATAAAACTGACTTTTCTTTAAAAATCTCACATTAATTTAATCTCAGTATTCTAATTTTTTTTTAATATAATAATATGAAGAAAAAATTTGAAAAAATAATCCTTGATAAATTTTAGCAGTTGTATTTTTGTTATCTGTCAAATAAATTATTCAGCAAATAGTTAAAACATGTCCAACAAATAATTAATATGTTGCAGACAAATAATATATCTTTAGTCAGTTTGATCAATTGTGGTTTTGCTATCTACCAATTAAATTATTATCAAAGTAATTAAAAACAAAACCATCAATCAAGTTGTTTAAATCACTCATCTGTGCTACAATTCAACGATTGTAATTTTACTATTTGCTAATGAAAGAATTCATGAAACAAATAAAACATACACAACAATCAATCAGTATGTTACACGGAGCACGTGGCTCATTTTAACAGAATTTTTTTTATTCCAATTGTACAATCTACCGATTAAATAATTATCAAAATACTTTTAACAGTAGCAACATTCAATGACTTTTAGGAGGGAAAAATAACCTGTTTTTAATAGATTCTATCAATTATAATTTTACTAATTAAATATTAAAATAACTAATTATAAAACACATAAAATTAATTAGTTTTCTACATAGAAAAAAAGCCCTGCGCAACGCGCGGGCAAATTCGCTCGTTTATAATAGATCGTGTTCTACACAGGTCATACATATATTTCTATTTCTTATAAAAAAATTATATATTTTAGGAAATAACTCAAATGCGACGGTGGGCATTCAAGGGACAGATAGAATATAGTTTCTGGAAAAAAAAAAAAAAAAAAAACACAAGCAACACATCTCATTTTATAGAACATGTGGAAATAAAAAAAAATTCGATTTTGATAATAAAAAATATCTTGAACAATAATTTTCTCTCTTGGTCGTTAAAATTCAACGACTTTTCCCTTTTTATCTATCTAAACAAGGATTAAAAAGTAATACAAATAAATATTTGTGCCAAAATGGTTTTTTTAAAAATTTAAAAGGACCTAAAATATATAATCTATGTTATTTTGAAAGTTTGAGACCAAAGTATATTTTTTTCTCAATTTTTGGCACACCATTCATGTTTGGTGTTTTTTTTTTTTTTATTCTAGACTTCTAGTCCATCATCTTTTAATTTATATCATGTAATATAAAAGCTATAGAATGTTATAATTATTAGATCAATTATTGCAATTTTTTTTACATTTATGTGCACAGTAAAATAACAATAATACTCTCAAATAAGACAAAAACTAAAAATTTTCACTAGGGGTATTACTACAATTGTATATTTTTTTGAAAATATATAAAATCAATTATTGCAAATTAAAATATTTACAAGCCTTTTTTATTATTAAAATATCTATATTAGCTTGCGCATATTTTGATTTAATTCCTTAACTCTTGCTGTGAAATAACCTATGCAATAATATAGATATTAAGAGAGCATACATTTTAAGCTCAACATCTTTATTATTAGTCCACATGCTAGAGGTTTCAATAGAGGACGTGTTGGCTTCTAGTATTCATTTATCTTCCTGAATATGTCCCTTATCTAACCACAGTTCACTATTGGTTATAGACCAATCCACATAAATGAATTCTCACCTACATCATTAGAAGAAACATATTATTAATACACACACACACGAGCCATTAGCTTTCGCTTCAACATAACGAGATTTTTTTTTTTTATCTCATTTCAGCATATGTAATTTTTTATTTTGTATTTTGGCTCTTATTCTTTTATTTTTTGGTTTAGTTTCGATCCTTTTACGTTTTTGGTCCTTCTAGAATAACTCTTAATTTTTTGTTTGTATTTATATATATATACTCTTAGTTTTAACTTTTAATTTTTATTATAATTTATATTTGTATTAAATGCAGCTTGCTTTGAAAAACAAAATAACTTTAGTTTTGGTTCACAATCACTAGAAGACCTAGGTATATTGGTCTTATCAAAATTATAGGATAGGTGACTGGAATGGTATTAGTACCACTAACATATCTTAGTACAATAACCATCTAGTCAATTTGAACCAATATGGGTTGACACCCATTTATTGACTGGAGATGAGCTTTTATGTGCACCTCCACAATGATTACAAGAACCACTTATTATCCCAATTCACCATTCTAGAAAATTATTTTTTCCTTGTATTTCATGTCGTGCTCTTCACATTCATAAATATTTGACTTTGTTGTAGCCACCCGTAATACCAGAAATCGAGAGAGTGTTGGAATAGTGAAGGAAAATTAAATTTGTGTTTGAGCAGACGATGGCATTCAACAATCCAAGTGGTATCTTGTCGAACCCCATATGTGCATAGAAATAATGTTTCTCCTTTTGACTCTCCTTTGCACGAAAATGTTAAGATCATAACATTATTGATAATATTTGTAAACGACCAAATCCTTTCTTTGGGTTTAGTGTTGCTATTTATATAGAAGCATGCAAACACTAGGGTTTGAATACAAAGTGATAACATAGGAAAGCTAATTACAAGGAAAGATAATTACATCGTATCTCTTAGACTATATCTCCTATAATTAAGAAGGATTCTCTAAATCAATAACTGATTTACTGGAATCCTCTACAGCTCCCTCAAGCTAAGAGTGGGATTGACATAAACTCTAAGCTTGGATCGAAAAAAAAAGCATAAAAACCCCGCAATACACTTTTGGTGAAGATGTCGACTAGTTGTACGTGAGAAGGAGTATGTTGAAGGTGAAGAGTGCCAATAATAACAAGCTCACAAAGAGAGTGATAGTCAAGGGTCGATGTTCTTGGCACACTTATAGGACACTGGATTGAAACGTAGAAAGATGGAACTTTTGTTGTCACAAAGGAGGGACTGGTGAGGCAAAGAAACTCGAAGGTTCTGTAGGAGATGAGTAAGCCATACAAGCAACAATAAAAGATAAAACACGGTACTCAAATTCACAGCTTGAACGAGAAACCATAAGCTATTTCTGTACACTCCAAGAGACAAGGTTATGCCAAGAAAGATTGAGTAGCTAGACATGAAGCGTCTAGTGTCTGGGCAACCAACCTAATCGACATCCGAGTAAGCTCTTTGAAGGGGATGAAGTGAACTTGAGACCAAAGTGAAGTGTGTGCCTTTAACATAGTGACGAATCACTTGACTGCCTAAAAATGAATATTAATGGGTGCTGCATGAAGGAATTGACTAATTGAGTTAACGAAATGGGCAAGATCAGGATGGGTCATAGTTAAATATTGCAAGGCACCAGCTAATAAGCGATATAGAGTTGGATCAACAAATGGAGCACCATCAGAGGAGAGACGTTGAGAGACAATCATTGGAGTAGCAATTGGTTTGTTGTTCAGCAGTTAAGCGCGAGCCAAGATATCAGAAGCATATTTAACTTGGCTGAGCAGAATACCATCTGGAATGGAGGATGTCTCAAGACCAAGAAAGTATGTTAGTAGACTCAAGTCCTTGACAACAAACTTAGAGGATGATATCTTCAATGTAAAATAGATATATGAGATCATTCTGCCAATGATACACAAATAAAATAGTATATGTGCGGCTGCAAAACAATCCACGAGTGAGCAGGAATGAACTAAATTGTTGATACCAAGTATGGGGCACTTGTTTCAAGTTGTATATGGCTTTCTTTAACTTGCAAACATGAAGGGGTTGGCGAGGATCAACATAACGAGGAGGCTGCTCCATATATAAAGTTTCATGAAAAATGTCATTGAGAAAGACATTTTTGACATCAAGTTGGCGTAAGGGTCACTTATGAGACATGGCAAGAGAGAGGAAAACTCAAACTGTGGAGGCTTTTACCACAGGGATGAAAGAGTTTGTGTAATAAAAACCCAAAAGTTGTGTGCAGCCCTTTGCAACAGGGCGTGCTTTGAGCCACTCCATGAATTCATTTGGAGATAAACTTTGTCTGGAAAACCCATTTGGAACCAACAATATTAGTATTGGATGGTCGGGGAACATGTTTCCAAGTATGATTCGTTTGAAGCACCTGCATTTCATCATGAACGACAGCAAGCATTTCATCATGAACGACAGCAAGCCATACAGGGTTTTTGGCAATCGATTTAAATCCCTTAGACTTAAAGATGGCAAGAAGTGCATGAAGCAATGGGGAAGATTGCACAAGGTTGAGCTGAGCTATGCCATGGCTTCAAATTCTAGATTTGGCACAGGTGATCATAGGATGAGAAGCAAAAAGAGCTGAGGGGAGAGGGGCCTGAAGTGGGGCCATGGGATCTGTAGAAGAAGCTAAGGTTGGTGTAGATGCAAGTGCAAGTGATACTGCAATTGAAAAAGTGGTTGACTCTATAGCAATTTGGCAAAGATGAGATTGAAACCGATTGCTCATAAATTCAACCCCACCATCACTTTAAAGAATTTTGATTTTGACAGAGTGTTGTTTTTCAACCAATTCTGAAATTAAAGAAAAATATCAAAAAAATCGGATTTCAATTCCAGGGGTAGAGCCAAGTAAAACGAGAGTAATTGTTGATAAATAGTACATAATAAGGTGATTTGCCCGCACGATGCGCTGGGCTTTTTTTATGTAGAAAAATAATTAATTTTTTATTTGTTGTAATTAGTTATTTTAATATTTAATTAATAAAATTTTAATAGATTAAATTTGTTAGAAATGAGTTTTTTTTCTCGCTTAAAAGGAACAGTGTAATCAAAACGCAGGGGAAGTGGTACGTATAGTTTTTTAACTGTAGATAACTTGGGTAAATTTTTCTACCCATTTTGTTTGTAAGTTGCATTTTTTCTCAGTAATATCAGATCTGATTTTTTTTTTTTTTTTACAAAAACAATCTAGAATCCAACAATCAAATTTATATTATTTTTTTGTTCTTTCAAAAATCCTAGGTCATTTTTTCTGTATATATATATATATATATATATATATATATATATATATATATATATATTAAGGCACTAATATTAAATAAATATAAAGAAATATAATTAGTCTGACATATTTAACAGAAAACAAAACAAACAAATAATCATTATGATTATTTTGAATGTCTTATCTATAATAATTAGAAAATCCAAAACCTAACACTATAAACAAAAAAGCAATTATAAAACATAATAAATGACAAAATATAAATAAATAATATTAGATTTTAAGAAATTATTTGACCCAAGAGAAAAAAAAAAGAAATTATAATAATTATTAATTCTTAAATGATCACCGGCAAATATTAAAATTTGAACATTAAATAAAAAAAACTTCATAACATTGGAAATAAAGAAAAAATGAAAACAAATATTAAGAGCATGTACATATAAACATGGACAGAAATTGAAACTATGTAAGAAATATGTATAAAAAAATAGAGGCACTAAAAAAAATCCAAGATTAAAAGTATAAGGGAAAAAATAAAATAAAAACATATGTAATAAATTTAATTTGAAGGACGAAATTGAAATAAATTCAAACATTGATACTGATAAAATTAAATAATTTAAAACAAAATCGGAAATTAAAAGAATTAGGACCGAAATGAAACTTCAATCTATAATTAATTTGCATGGAAGGATGAAATTGAAAAAAATCAAACTTTGATATAAACCTATTAAGGATTTATAATAAATTTGCATGGAAGGATACAATCACAATAAATCAAAACTTTGATACCAAAAATATTAATCATTCAAGACCAATTTGAAAATTCAAAGAATGAGGACCTAAATGAAACTACAATATATAATTATTTTCAATTGAAGGACGAAAAAAACCAAATCAAACGTTCAGGGATTGAACTGCAATATGATAAAAAACAGTTGCGCTGACGTCATCATGCGCAGGCAGGAGAGAGAAAAGGGTGGGAAAATGTTGAACGGCCATTGACATGTCTCCGGCCACTGTGGACTAACACGCGCCGCACCATGGGGAAGAGAACATATATGAAAATTATTCTAGACGTCGGTTGGGTATTTTTGGACGCCGGAATATGCCGCACGCGCCGCCCGAAATACGCGTGAGGACAGGAACGTATGGCGCGTCTGAACAGTAACTCGACAAAAAGAAGAATAAAAAAATGGTAAATTACCGAGACACCCCTCCCGACCAGACCTTGTTTTTGTCGTTTTCTAGGGACGAAAGTGTTATTTCACTTAAAAAATATATAAACTGGTTAGTCGAGCAGGACCAGAACGGACCGAAAATGTGCAATTACCGTGGAACCCCTCAACCCAAGTGCATGTTTTTGTCTTTTTCGAGGGATAATTTCGTTAATACACTTTGCAAAAACACAAAACAATGCAGACCGACAGAACCGAACTGAACTAAAAAAACCCAAAAATTGAGCATAACAGTAACCGTGAATAGTGATTTGTTTCTTGGTGAACAGTGGCAACGGGCCGTGATACCATTTAGCTTGTAAGATAATAAGTAAATCCCAAAGTAGATTTGATGGGAGGAGGACCTCAAATATCATAATGGATTAGACCTAGAATAATAGTAGATCGGATAGTATTTGGGGGAAAAAGGCAAGTGATGACTCTTAACGAGTTGACAAGCAGAGCTAAGAGATGGATTGGGAGATAAAACTGGGTTATTTACATGACCAAGACGAGAATACCATAGCTCAAATGAAGCACGTAAATTTTTATTTCGGAGGATAGAAACAAATGTAGAGTTACCACACCCCTATATGTAAAGACCACCTTCTGTGACCTGATTCTGTATAAAAAAATAATTATTAGAAAAGTGACAGAATTGCTGATGGACAATAAGTTTTTAGCAAGATAGGGAAGAACAAGAATATCAAAAAGCATTAATTTACAAGAACTGTGGAGCCATATAGAGAAAGATACCATGTAACAAGCCTCTAAAGGTGCCAGAATTATTCTCCGCCTTTCAGACATGCACTGTAGAGGAGAAGCTGCTGGAGACTCCTTCTATATTCTTTTAAGCCATTGATAGATCGTAGTTATAATCTACTTTTTATTCAATTTTCTCGGGACAGAAGAATATATCATAAGAAAAATCACAATTAATTCATAAATTGACAAAGGTCTCTAACAATAATAAATAAATAATCACAAACCATACTTTTAAGAAACCACAAGTCACACCCTTATTCCGACTAGAGTTTAACCGAGCCAGTCATTAGTAAGAAAGCTACATATAAAAACTTGCTACATTTTACATGCGACAATATAAACTGGTATGATCATTACTATAGTTTATGCAGTATCATTGGAGCACCGTGTTGTGGCTGAAGAGTAATTACGGTGATAGGAGCATGGATATACGACGGAGAGAGCTCAAAAGAGTTGTGTCGTAAAATCATTGCCAAAGCCATTTTTGCTTCAATCAAAGCAAAGTTTTGTCCAATGCATATTCGAGGGCCCCATCCAAATGGGAGGAATGAGACTTGACTCTTTGTTGCCTTTGAAACACCTTCGGCGAACCTCTCTGGTTTGAACTCAGAGGCATCATCACCCCATAGTTCAGGATCTTGGTGAAGGAGGATTGCTGGCACTGAGACCTTCACTCCGGCAGGCAACAACAAATTTCCAAGCTTTATTTCTTCATGAACATCTCGATTAAGTAAAGTTACTGGTGGGTACAACCTAAGGACTTCATACAAAATCATGGTAACCTGTAACATTCATCAAAAGAGGGAATGATGGTGCATGATCAGAATCCATTAAAATGGTGAAATGCGATCCACTTAGATAAAAAAAACATCGCACATATAGAGATCATTTGCATGCCATTTCAACTTACTAATTAGATTATAAGTTGTTATGTTGATCCAATAACTACTAAATCTCATTCTTAATGTACAAGTTTTTTCTTCAAAGGATACCTCAGCTTGCATTTTAAATGCAAGAACACTCTATGTTCTTAGCAATAATAAGACAATGGTATAGAAGAATTCAATTGCAAACCCATAGAAATACTCACAACTTTAAGGTGATTAAGCCCATCGAAATCTGGTTTTTTGTTACCAAAAACTTGCACAACCTCTTCTCTTGCGCGTGCTTGCCAATCCGGATACTGAGCCAATAAAATCATGGTCCAGGTAAGAAGAACTGAGGTTGTTTCCTGTCCAGCAAAGTAGAATATTTTACATTCTTCAACAACATCTTCACTGCTCATTCCGACGCTCTTTGTATTTCCATGTGCTTTTATTTCACTTAAGTTGGATTCCAAAAGCAAATCTAACAAGTCATTCTTTGTATCTTCACCAGCACTCATTGCTTTCTCTCTTTTGTTGATGAGAGCTTTAAGAGAAGCCCTTATTTCATTGTCAATAGCTTTCAGCCTTCTATTAGATTGGATCGGCAGAAACCTACATGCAATCGATATACATGTTGCCAAATGATATTGATTTGTTCTTCTGCTTACTTTTAAAATATATCTTATTGAACAAGGACTAACTTGAAGGAATGCCCAGCAAAAACAAAATAAAAACTTACCTGTACCATGGAATGATAATTGCTCTTAGCATAACATGTAATGTAAGATCGTTTTGCTCCTTGATGAGATCAAATATTCTTTTTCCTTCTTCGTAATTACTTCCAAATGACGTTCGAGAAATAGCATCGCATGATAAGCTTTGAAGATAAGGCCAGACATCCAATTCACATGGCCTATCGTCTACAGAGACCACCTTCTCCCACTTGTTAATCATCTCACTACAACTTTCATAGAGCGCAGGTATCATAAGCTGTAACGAGCAAACACAACATATCATCGAAAGCCTTATTATCTCTATTCACTACAGTTATGTGAGGGCATATAGAACATAATAATTTCAAGGCAATTGAATAACATGAATGCTTGTGATCACCTTTAACTTCTCTTGATGGAATGCTGGGTTGATTATTTTTCTATGTTTAGCCCATTTTTCACCCTCGTGACCTAGAAGTCCACATGCTAGAGGTTTCAATAGAGGATGTGTTGGCTTCTGGTATTCATTTATCTTCATGAATACGTCTCTTATCTGATCAGGGTTCATGATATTCACTCTTGGTTTTGACCCAATCCACATGAATGAATTCTTACCTACATCAGAAGCATATTTATTAATCAATATATATGAGGCTCAAATTGAGATCTGAACAAAAGAAATACAAACCCGGAAAAAAGGTAAAATTCTTGCAAGATTGTTTCTAATAGATTTTTTTTATATTTAATGTTGTGTTTTATTATTTTAATTTTAATATTAATTCCTTCTCTTTCACTCCTGACTTGAACACAACTATAGTATAGTCTGACGAGGGAGCCGAGCTGACCCTTGCATACCGCACAAACAAGGTTTCACAGCAGATGTGTTAGCATGGCATGGCTCACAATTGACGAGGCTTGTGGGACAGCAGATCCAAGGATGTTCAAAACAAAATTTGTCCATTTACACTATAAGAAGAAAACATTCTAATGTATTAATGAACATAAACACATAAATGGAGCTATCAAACAAGGCTCGAGGGTTTTATTGGAGATGTAGTTCTACCATATTGAGAACAAATTATTATTTTTTATGAACAGAGTTGACAAAGTATTAATCAACATTTAAAATTTATTTGTTTAATACCCACTAACATAAGAACACTATAAAATCAAATTAAATAAGAAAACTGTTTTAATTTCTCAATCGTTGGCGCCTTGTAGAAAATAAAAGGAACTTCTTGATAAATTAAGTAGCAAGAGAAAATCGACAAGAGAGGCAGTAAAGAGTTAGGAGTTAAATACCATAATCCTTGACCAGTTGATGGAGGAAGGGCATGACACGTGGTAGAATAGCATCTGATAAACCAATCGGTTTGGTCCTTGTTTCTTTCAACATATCTGTGTTTTCTTTCCAGTCTCCAACCAAAAACCTGTACGGCTTCCCGGCAAAACCTTGCTGTCTCAAGCACCTCTCGACCCTCGTCGGCCGAAACCAAACCCAGTTCAAGACTCCCCATGCCCATCTTAGCACTGCGACACAAACGACGGAGGCTAGAACTGAAGTGATTGTTACAGCCATCTTTACTCGAAGAAGAAAAACTGAGAAATGGATGAGAGATAAGGAGGGTGATGTTCGCAGAGACCACTCTATAAATCTTTATTATTAGCCTAACTCCTATAATATATAATAAACATGAAAACTCTAAGTGTAAAAGAGGATTTGATAAATTTGGCCTTTTTAGAAAATTATAAATTGTAAGAGCAAGTACAATGAAAAAAAGTCATTCTAGAGAGTTAAATCTCTAACTTGATTTTTTGAATAATATAAATATAGTTTCTTATTAACGTGTACTTCAATGACAAAAATCATTTAGAAAACCCATTTTTTATATATTATTTTAAATATAGTGCAATTGTTTTCTATATAATTTAATTATATAATTAATAATAATAAGTTATATAATTAATTAATTGCTTTTAAAAAACCTTCAACAATAAAATTATTGTTTTTAATTATTATTTTAAATATGAAAGTATTTCACAAAGCTAATTTCTAGAAACCCAAAAAGAAATTAAATAAGATTTATTTATTCTGAATAGTATTATGGCCTTTTCATTTCGGCATGCTGCAAATAGCACATCACGACAGTAACAACCATTTTGGCTGCGAGTGCCATGTTAGGAGAATTGACTGAGGGGAATGGTTGGTTTCAAAGGGGTGTGAGAGACTTTTATTAAAGAGGTCCTACCGTGTGTTGTGTTGACTGTTTGTCTTTCTCTTTCGATTTTGATTCAGATCGACTGGATGATAAATTATTTAGCTCTCTTTATATTAGATCGTGTTCTACACAGATCATACATATATTTCTATTTCTTATAAAAAAAAATTTATATATTTTAGGAAAAAACTCAAATGCGACGGTGGGCATTCAAGGGACAGATAGAATATAATTTCTGGAAAGAAAAAAGAAAACACAAGCAACACACGTAGCTCACCCAGTTTTCATGGTAGATGGAAAATTGAGGTAGCGTTTATGTTTGGCCAGAAAAATCTATTTTTTTCAACCTAAAATCTGATTTATGCTAGAGATACCCGCAATTAATCTTTCAACTTAAAATACAAAAAAAAAAAAAAAATTGAAATCAAATTAATTTAGATTTCTCTGTCACAACCTAAAAAAGCTATAAAAAAAGCTATATAAATATTGAGGTATCAAATAACAATCATCAAGGACTCTCATTTTATGGATCATGTGGAAACAAAAGAAAATTCATTTTGATAATAAAAAATCTCTTGAACAATAATTTTCTCTTTTATCGTTAAAATTCAACGACCTTTGTCCTTCTTATCTCTCTAAACAAGGATTAAAAAGTAATACAAATAAATATTTGTACCAAAATGGATTTTTTAAATTTAAAAGGATTTAAACTATATAATTTATATCATGTAATATAAAACCTACGAGATGTTATAATTAATAGATCATATGGGAGCTTGTTAGATCAATTCATGAATTAAAAAGTCAACATAAATCCATCCTAAAACAATCTCATTTACGACATAATTTTTCTTAAAAATTCTATTTAGTTTATACAGCTGAATTCGATTTGGGTTGTAATATAAAAGCCACGAGAGTGAAACTCTCTCTTATGCAATATAAAAGCTACGAGATGTCTTTCTAGGATAATTTTTATTTTTTATTCGTATTTATGTATCTATACTCTTAATTTTAACTTTTAATGTTTATTTTTTTTTTATCTCTGTACTAAATGTAGTTTTGCTTTAAAAAACAGAGTAAATTTAGCTTTGGTGGTTTGAAATGAGAGTGAAACTCTCTCTCATACACGTGTAGTGAATGTTTTGTTGTTAGTGATTTGTTGTCTGTGTTTTTTTCCTTCTGTTTTATCTATGTGTGACTTGGTATATTTTTAGTTTCAAGTGATTTTTATTTTTAAAAAATTATTTTTTTTAAGATTTATTCTTGATATTATTATAGCGTGCCGAAATGCTTCGAAAACCGAAACATTCCATTTCAAATGAAAAAACAAAGCACCAACCAAAATGGTATTGACAACTTTGATTATAACCATTATTTTAAATAATTAATATTCTAAATATTATTGACAATATTGTTGCTACCAACATCATTATCGTTATAAAAAGAAATTCAATTATTTTTTATTTTTAAGATTTATTCTTTATATTAAAAGTATTTCAAAACACTGACATTAAATTAATTTGAGATTTTTTTTAAAAAAACTTAGGTTATTTTTTTACAAATTTGGTCCTGACTGCGGCGAAGCGTAGGGCAAAGTGACAGGTATATTTTTTATTATAGAAAATTTGACCCATTTTTTCCACCTTTTTTGTCTACATGATATTAAATATGAAATATCATACATAAAAAAATCTCAAAAGTCAATTTTGAACAAAAATAACATTGATTATTATTATGATTATTATTGGTAGTACTATTGTTGTCACCGTCATTAATGTTATAATCGTTGTCATTTTGACGATAATAATCATTACGATAACCAACACCGTTATTTTTACTAATATCATTGAAATTCTAATTAGTATTATTATCATTATTATAATTGCCTGTCATTATTGATATTCTTTATATTATTAACAAAAGAGCATACAAGAATAAAACACTACAATTAGTATTATTATTGCGTAAATAATTGAGAAAACAAAATTACCTAGAAGAATAAAAGAAACACCTAAATTTTTAACAAAAGAGCAATAAAAGAAATAAAATAAATGAAAAAATAAAAATAAATATTTTTAGCCTAAAAAAATCATTTGACTTGAAGAATAAATTAAAAAAAAAACAAAGAAAAAAATAAATATCAATTTTCAAATGATCATCAACACAAATTAAAATTTAAGAACTAAATTTAAAAAAAATACAAACTCAACAAAATACGAAATAGTAAATATTATAAGCAAAAAATAAGAGATATAAATATAAACATGGACAAAAAAAGGGATTATTTCATAAATATATATAAAAAAAATAAAGAAATTAAAATAAAATAAAAAATTCAAAGTATAAGGATCAAAATGAAAACAAAAAATTTGATTAATTTCAATGGAAGGACAAAATTGAAAACAATCCAAACTTCTAGACCAAAAATATTATGTGATTTAAATCCAATCCAAAAATTAAAAGAATAAGGACAGAAATGAAACTGAAATATATAATCAATTTCAATTGAAGAAAAAAATTGAAACAAATCAAAACTTATATTATAGAAATAAGGACCATACCGAACAATCAAAAGAGAAGGAGTGAAATGAAAACATCATAAACAAAGGGGACATTCGTGTACTTTAGCCTAAAAGAGAGAAAAGGAAAAAAAAATGATCAACCGACCACCTTTACGTCTTTAGCCATCGTGGGATGCCACACATCACACTACGAGGAAAAGGACATGGCGGCGCATTCGGTGAGACACCGGATGAATATTTTTAACCACCATACGATGCCACACTTGCTGCCTGAAAAGAGCGAGACTGGAAACTATCGGCGCTTCTAGCAGACGGGCCCACAATACTCGGCAAAATATAATAATAAAATGAGGTTAAATTACCTAACCACCCCTACAATTAACTCTTGTATTTGGTCTTATATGAGAGCATATCTATATTTATATATTTTCAAAAAAAAAATGAAATTATAGTCACACCCTCACTAGCAACTCTTGATTTTTGTATTATTTAGGGTATTATGTTTATTGTAGAGTGCATTGAAAATATGAAATTCCAGTAATAGCCCTGACGATAACTCTTGGTTTTTGTCTTATTTAAGGGTATTATGGTTAATTTACTATGCACAGAAATGTAAAAAAATCAAAAATACCCTTGAGTCCTGGGCTAAAATTATTGTTTATTGAAGGGTAGAATAATAATTACACTTTTACAATCCACATTAATCTATATCTATTGCTACAATAATTTTGCTACAGTATTTCCACGACTTAATTTAGCTTATAGTGTAATGTACATATATGTGTGTGTGTGTGTATTCTTCATGAAGAGAAGACTGAGAATTCGGTTAAGAATTCGGTTAAGAAGAACAGGAATCAGATGTGATAGTGGCTGGGGGCGCTATAGAACACCCATCAATATGGCTAAAGAGATTCTGACATTGAAGAAGAGGAAGAAGTTGATTTTGCCAGAGAAGGTAATTTGTGGAGGAGAGTTTAATGGTAATCATATGGATCATGATGTTGAAAGAGAAGGGAGAATCGTCCATGAATGGATCCCTTTTCTGGGTGTACTGTTGATATTTATATAAATGCATACAAACACTAGGGTTTGAATACAAGGTGATAAGACAGGGAAGCTAATTATAAGGAAAGATAATTACACTTAATCTCTTTAACTATATCTTCTATAATCAATGAGGATTCCATAAATCAATAACTGATTTATTGGAATCCTCTACAATTATAATCACAACATGAATTTTTTTTCACTCTATTGCTTGGATATGCATTGTGATTTTTTTTAGCATATAAGTATGAAAAGGGTAGGACTCGAGCATATAAATATATAAAAAGATCACAAATTACAAAAGAAAAAAAACTTACATGACTAAAAATATTGTACATAGTTTTGACTCTACCTATATACCCACGGAGAAAATGATAAAGTAATTTATTATGATTGAAGCATTATAAACTTGGAGTGTTATCAATCATAGTTTCATGTAAATCATGATGCTAGAGCCTATTGACAAGAGATGAGCTTTTTTGTGCACTATCATAACCCAATTCTAGGTCATTCCCCAAATCTACCCGAAAATAACAGAAAAATAAAATACAAGGGGCTGGTGTCGAAAAAAATCAAGGTGAAATTTTAGATGTTTTTGAGAGCTCGATCGTACCTCTTTTGTGCTCAAAAAAGAAGGAAAGTGCAGATTCAAGGCTAAAATAATTTATTATTCGATATATCTGCGTAAAAGTCAAGACGAAAGATATAATTATAATTTTATGGGCTAATTTGATTTATCGTCGGCCAATTTAAAGTATAATTATGCTTCAGAATTAATTTATAACTCAATTGAAGGATTTAATTAAGCACAAGGGCTTAATTATACTTTAAATGGGTCAAATTAATTTATTAAGGGCTTAATTGGCGAAAAATTATGTTTGAAAGCCTAATTTGGGTTAAATTGAGAAAATTAGAATTTTCGGTGACGAAACTTTTTGGATGAAATCGGAAGCCAAAATTGAAGATATCGTTCTTTCCGTCGAAAAAAAAAAACACCTTTTGTAATAACTCATTTTTCAGTGTATTTTATATATAAAAAAAGGGGCTGAAGTAGCAGGACAGAGGCGTGGCCAACACCCATGCCTGTGGCATGCCGGCAACCATGCCCTGCCACCTACCACTGGAAACCCATGCTGCAACCATGCCCTGCAACCCATTCCCACACACAAAACACCATACCTGGACATCAACCCCTTACCTGCAAGTTGCAAGTTAAAGCTTATAAATAGGGGAAAATTACAGAGGAAAGGGAGAGTATTTTTACGAAAAGAGGCAAAAAGAAACAGAAAAAAGCAGAGAAGTAGAATCAGAGAATACAAAGAAAAATTCACATAAAATTTAGCTAATCTTCATTCCCTTCGTCAGTTTCTCTCCCTCCCGTTCATCTCTCTCGGTCTTCTCTCTCTCTCTCTAAAACCAGAAGCTCTCCCTCTCGGTCAGCCACTCTAGATACTGTCTCCGACCATCGTGCATCACCCCATCATCTCCCGAAGCTCCCCCTCCACGCCACCAGTCCAGCCGTGGTCCTAGTCAAAGGCAACAGCAGCAGCACCCTTCGAAGCCGCACAGCCCCGTCACCTTCCGACGCATATTCCGGCTATCTCAGGCCACCATTTCTGACACCACCATAACCAGAAGAACCACCTCGACCTCCTCTACCCAACAATATCAATAGGTACGCCGTTCGTCACAATCGAAAGTCTATCATTTACTGTTCACCATCTACTCTGCATGCTGCATGCTGCGGGAGTGAATTAATTCACTCTCCGTAGCCGATCGGGCTGGGCTTTGTGCCCGGCCTGCTCTGTGAAAAAGGTTGGGATTCCGGCCCAAGATGACTGGGTTGTAAGCCCATGTGCTGAAGGCCCAATCCAAGTGTAAATGGGCCTTAAGCCCACTATGAGATCAAATGGGCCAAAAGCCCAACCCATGAATGATTGGGCCGAGGGCCCAATCCAATTTGTTGGTGGGCTACCAGCCCAGCCCATCCTAGCTAGTGGGCTGGCAACCTGGCCCATCAACGGTGGGCAAGCAGCCCACCAAATAAAAAGAATAAAAAACAAATATAAAAAAAATAAAAAATTTGCAAAAATACGGCTAATACACTAGCATATTTTAAAATTTTTTTTTCTTTCAAAAAAACATATATTATCTCGAAATTTGAAGAAAAAATGTCTTTTAGCATGGATTTCACAAAGGAGAATCATTTCTTGTATTTTTGGATTTTACAACATGTTTGTAAAATCCAAAGGGTATTGGCCAATATTCAAAAAAATATAAAAAACCTTTTTTGGTGATTCATGTTATTCACTGTTGGTATTTGGATAAATAAATCCTAAAATGGTTAATATCTAAAATATTCGGCGGGGATGATTCTTTATTATTCACTGTTGGTATTTGGATAAATAAATCCTTAAGGGTTAATATCCAAAATATTTGGCGAGGATAATTCGTTTTTATTCACTGTAGATATTTGAATAAATAAATCCTATAAGAGTTAATATCTAAAATATTTTTACCAGAATAATATGCCATCATCATTTAACCAGTACATTTTCAAAAGATTAATAATATAGCAAATCATAAGCAAACAAAAAAAAACACCAAGCAGTTTGCCTTAGGTAGGGCGTACTAGGGGTGCTAAAACCTTCCCTTTACGCAACCAGTCCCTTACCCTAGAATCTCTGAAAGACCAGCTTAGGTTTCCTAGTAACCATTATACTAGGTGGCGACTCCCTTTTCTGTAAAATAAAGATAATACCCCCGACATTGAATTCCCCCGCACACGGGGAGGGTCGTCATGATGCCACGCTCTCGCGATAGGGGTGCGACATGATGGCGACTCCACTGGGGATCCTTGGACTAGGCTTGGTAGTTTGTTTGTTTATGCTATGTTGATGTTTGATATTTTTTGGTTGCTATGAATGATTTATATCTTTCAGAAGCTTTAGCATGCATCTTTACATCCTATCATGCATGACATATCAAATATAAAAAATGTTCAGTCATGCATCACCTTTATTATTTTTAACACACATATTAAACTTTAAGTTAGGTGGGGGACTAGCAGCTTACCTATGACTTGAGTCAAGGTTGAAGTTTGTGTAAACCCCAACTCTTTGATGAGTGTTTAGACTGGTAGTGATTGGTATATGTACCATCCCGCTATCTGCTAAACTCCCATACCGCCTTTACGAAGGTGATCACCTGGGACAGCAAGAGACCCTCTTTAGAGACCAAGTAGTAAACCTACCCAGTGTCTCACATACATGAACTAGAACCTATCCTTAGGGTGTATGCTCCATAATATTTTTTTTGCATAAAAAGAGTACCCTAAAAAGGCATATTGACTTGCAGGTCTTGTGAATAAAATGACCACCACTACTAAACTTTATGTCATGGAATATGGGAAAAATTCTGAATTGTCACAATTGACTGAAGGAGACTGTATTAAGAGTAATGCTGAAAGGCTATCACCAATCAAGAATCTGAATTGCATCATTAATGAGGTGAACAAGTTAACGACTCATTTTCAGAATGTGGATAAGGATGCATTCTTTGGAAAGTACGGACGCCTGATGGAGATCGCAAAGGTAGAAGTCATAAGCCCAGCGGTGAGAGCTCTAGTTCACTTTTCAGATCCAGACTATCGCCGATTTTCTTTTGGGAGCATAGATCTATGTCCTACCATGGAGGAATATGGGATATTGACCGAATTTTCAAATAATCTATATAGAATTTATTTTCACTTGAGATCTGACAAGATCATTCCTAAATTGTCAAAGCTGCTTAGAATCTCTAACTTGGAAAGATTTTTTGAGAAGAATGTCGTTGGTTTGAAATGGAAGAAGTTAGAATTTGAACTAGAAAAGAACGGGAATAGTCAGTGACACTGTGGGTTCCACGTTTGATGAGTTGCAGGTCATCTTTGATGCGATGCTCACGAGAATATGGCTAAATGAGTTTTCCAAAGCAAGGCATACATCACGAGCAGTGGTAAGGCCAAGGACTTTAGCCATGGTTTTATCAGTCAACAAAGAGAAGAGAAGACTGAGATGGCGTTGATCTTGAAGTCTCCGTTCCACATATGTAGAATTCGGTTAAGAAGAACAGGAAACAAAGGTGATAGTGGCTGGGGGCGCTATAGAAGAGCCATCAATATGGCTAAAGAGATTCTAACATTGAAGAAGAGGAAGAAGTTGATTTTGCCAGAGAAGGTAATTTGTGAAGGAGAGTTTAATGGTAATCATATGGATCATGGTGTTGAAAGAGAAGGGAGAATCGTCCATGAATGGATCCCTTTTCTGGGTGTACTGTTGATATTTATATAAATGCATACAAACACTAGGGTTTGAATACAAGGTGATAAGACAGGGAAGCTAATTATAAGGAAAGATAATTACACTTAATCTCTTAAACTATATCTTCTATAATCAATGAGGATTCCATAAATCAATAACTGATTTATTGGAATCCTCTAGAATTATAATCACAACATGAATTTTTTTTCACTTTATTGCTTGAATGTGCCTTGTGATTTTTTTAGCATATAAGTATGAAAAGGTTAGGACTCGAGCACATAAATATATAAAAAGATCACAAATTACAAAAGAAATACTAACTTACACGACTAAAAATATTGTACATAGTTTTGACTATACCTATATATCCACTGAGAAAATGATAAAGTAATTTATTATGATTGAAACATTATAAACTTGGAGTGTTATCAATCATAGTTTCATGTAAATCATGATGCTAGAGCCTATTGACAAGAGATGAGCTTTTTTGTGCACTGTCATAACCCAATTCTAGGTCATTCCTCAAAATCTATCCAAAATAAAACAAAAATATCAAAAAATAAAATAGAAGGGTTGGCGTTGGTAGAAAAATTAAGGTGAAAATTTTAGAAGTTTTCGAGAGCCCGATAGTACCTCTTTTATGCCCAAAATTGAAAAAAAATAAGAGTTTAATGGTCAATTGAGGATCCAAAACCAAGGACCAAAATAAAAAATATACACAAAGCTAAGGTTGATGTTGATTTTTTACAAGGATACAATTGCACAGAATTAAAAATTTAAAGTCAATTAGAGTGTAATTAGAACAATTACAAATTCTGGAGCCAAATCGAATCTTCACTTCTCCAAAATCCTGTAGACATCACTACACTGTTCAGTCACCTGAATAGTGCAGGCACGCTGTTGCAGGTGACCAGGAGGCAACCTTAGCTGCACGCATTGGGAATCGAAAGGTTACCTCCTTCGGCTATAAGTAAAGAATGGAGAAACCATGCAAGGGGAGGTGAAAATTTGAGAGTTAAAGGGGAGGAAACAACAGTCTCAAAGGGGAAAGTGTTGGGGAAAACATGCAAAAAAAAGAGGAAAAAGGAGGAGCGAACAATTAATACAACCGAGAGACGGGGGAGGACAATGCAAAAAATTGCACCATAACAACCAACAACTTCAACCCTTCATCTCCCTTGATGTTGACAGGACTCGCAATAATAACAGCTCTATCTCTCCATCTTAGCCGGCAGTGGTCTCTCTCTCTACATTCAGCGATAACTTTCTCTCTCTCCTCTAGTAGCAGTGTTCTGGACAAGCACCACCATCATCCCCCTCAACACTGATGACTTCTTCTCCATGCCAACAACTCCATCGGTAGGCCCAACTCTGGCGACAAGCAACAACAGTAGCAGCACAAACCAGTCACCTTTCGACACTCCTCCTAACCACCATAGACCACCATTTCTGACGTCACCATCACAAGAAGAACCACCTCGGTCTCCTCTACCCAGCGGTAGTGGCAGGCGAGCCTCTCATCATCGTCAGCCAACCACCGTGTTACAATTGTCGTAACACTTGAACAGTGTAGGAGTGAAGTAATTCATTTTGCACTGTTCATGCAATACGTGAACATTGAAACAATCTTAATTTTTTTATGTTTTGATTTTTGGGTTGGACCTGCTCTTGGCCCAACCCAAATCCAGTAGCTAGGTGAGGTCTAGTCCTGACTTTTTTTTTATTTTTTTATTTTTAAAAATAATAATATAAAAAAATCACATTTATAAAAACAAACAAAAAAGGTGTTGTTTTCGTGCATATGGTCAAATTCCAAGATTTTCCAAGCATATTTCTCATAAAAAAAATTATATGTTGCATCTTTCACATATTTTGAACTAAAATTGAATACGGTAATCAGTTTATGATTATCTGTTAGAACTTGGCCAAAATATCAAAATAATTTAACAATTATTTTGTCTTAGATATCGCGGTGTAAAATTATATTGTAAAGTACACTCGGAGATAGTTAAAAACGAGTTTTTCAAAATGTAGTGTAAAATATTTTTTGGTTGGGCTTTCAACTCCCAATCAGGTAGAGACTCTCTCACGAAGAGAGATCTATCTCTAGCTTTAGGAAAGACCAACAAATAAAAAAAATCAAACTTACAAATACAATTAAACAACAATGCAGCTTGCTTTAGATAGGGTGCATTGGGGGTCATGTGTCTCCCCGTTACATAACAAGTCCACTTACCCAGACTCTCGCAGACTAATAGGTTTCCTAGTAATCTTAATACTAGGTGGCGACTCCCTAAGAATTATAGTCGTAATTTTATGACTATAAAAAACCCTTTTCATCGTGCATTGTTCTCCTTCTCCAAGGGATGGCGGGGCGCGAAGCGCGAAAAAAAAAATCGTCGCGACATGCACATCCAAAGTACTGTGATACACTACTTAATTTCACCATAAAATTAGCTGCCCCCCTAAGAAGAGATTAAAAATTGAAGGAAATATACTAATAAATAATCATTGGTATTGACCGCGCGATCTTTGGATCTCACACTTATCGCATCAAGAAGAGTAGCAAAATTGAAATATTTATTACACCCTATTTGAATTTTGCATTTTCATTTGTTTTTTGTTTCTAGTTTACTTTTGGGCCCAGTGCAAGGCCTTCTCTCACTTTCAGTTCCTTGCTGCTAATTTGCTGGGATGGAAACTGTTCATCAACTCTATGCTACAAGGGTAGTAGTACTGCATGGGGACTTTATGTTTGCTCAATCATCATGGTTCCTGACAAAAGTGGCATCACAAACCATACCAAGTATAACCACAAGTCACACCCTTCTTCCGACTAGATTTTAACCAAGCCAGTCATTAGTAAGAAAGCTACATATAAAAACTGGCTATTTATTACATTGGACCATATAAACTGATACGATTATTACTATAGTCTTAGTTTGGGTTACATATATTTTCTTAACATTTGACAAATATGTCACATTGGACATGATAACATATTTGTACCCTAGGATAAATCTTCTCCGCCACATATAACATGTTAGAGTTTACGTAGTATCATTGGAGCACCGTGTTGTGGCTGAAGAGTTACGACAGTGATAGGAGCATGGATATACGATGGAGAGAGCTCAAAAGAGTAGTGTCGTAAGACCATTGCCAAAGCCATTTTTGCTTCAATCAAAGCAAAGTTTTGTCCGATGCATATTCGAGGTCCCCCTCCAAACGGGAGGAATGAGACTTGACTTTTTGTTGCCTTTGAAATACCTTCGGCAAACCTCTCTGGTTTGAACTCATAGGCATCATCACCCCATAGTTCAGGATCTTGGTGAAGGAGGATTGTTGGCACTGAGACCTTCACTCCGGCAGGTAACAGCAAATTTCCAAGCTTAATTTCTTCATGAACATCTCGATTTAGTAAAATTATTGGTGGGTATAACCTCAGAACTTCATACAAAATCATGGTAACCTGAAACATTCATCAAAAAAGAGAATGATGCTACATGATAAGAATCCATTAAAATGGTGACATGCGATCAACTTATGTAAGAAAAAAAACATCGCTTATATAAAGATGATTTGCATACCATTTCATCTTACTAATTATATTATAAGTTTCAATGTTGATCCAATAACTACAAAAAATCATTCTTAATGTATATAGATGTCACCTTCTAGCATGCGTACTCATTTGGTATTTCCTTTCCTTGTCTTTTTGGTCGATTTTTTAATTATACGGAAAAACATGAACGTATTTTTCTGCTATCTTATTTTTTCTTCAAAGGATACCTATGCTTACATTTTAAATGCAAGAACGCTCTATGTTCTTAACAATACGACAATTATATGGAAGAATTCAATTGCAAACACATAGAAATACTCACAACTTTAAGCTGATTAAGCCCACACTACAAAAAAACAGGTCTATTTGCAACGGATTGATCCGTTGCAAATAACAAGGAAAGCCGTTGCTAATATTAATTAGCAACGGCATTTGCAACAGACACAATCCGTTAGAAAAAAGTCGTTTCAAATTTAGCTTGCAACGGATTACCCGTTCAAGTGAATTTGCAACGGCTATTCCGTTGCAAATACACAGTTTGCAACGGCTGGTCCATTGCAATTGCAACGAACGGAATATTATTTAAATTTTAATATATTTAAAATCTATTTTTAATATATTTTAATTTTAATTAATTACAACTAAATATTTTAAAAGCACTAGCAAATATTGAAATATTATTAATATTGAAAATAACATAAATATGGTGGAAATAAAAATTATTATAAATTAAAATTCTTAATACACTACTGATTCGATTACATTTACATGACTAAGTAAATAAACGTGGAACCTTAATACACTACATATTCGATTATATTTACATGACTAAGTAAATAAACATGGAACTTAAAAATACATATTTTAAAGTGTTTAAGGCGGAAATGATCTACAATGTTGTTGATGAGAGGAAGATGGACCATTATATGGCATTTGAGGTTGAGGTCGAGGTTGAGGTCGAGGTCAAGGCCGATATACTGGTGCCATTGTAGGTGATGGCATCGACAGAGCCATAGGTGATGGCATCGACGGAGCCATAGGTGTTGGCATACTTAGACCCATATGTCCTACCAAGAGCTTAAGACAATCTTGAATGGAAGAAATTTGAGTTCTCATTTCATTAATAACCTCACGACTTTCATCCAATTGCTCTTGATACCGTCTAGTAGTTGTGCTTGGATATGATGAATTTACTGAGTAGGTATGTGAAGAAGAACTCACATCAACTTTAGATTTAGGCATACGGGGTGCACCATATACTCGACCCTTGCTTACTCCCCCTGAAGCCTCACACCAAGCTGACCCATCAAAAAAGGGATGATTGTCCTGATCAGGTCCATATCTTGCAACCATCTCATTTCTATATTTTTCCTGCAAACAGACAAGTCCATGTCAAAATATATTAATTCGAATATGAATGATATTTCATATATATATATATAAATATAAGTACTTACCACCACTGTTTTAGACCGGTTATCTACAAAAGTGCCGGTCTCATTTGATTTTTGATGCAAAGCAGCAAAGACCTTATCCCAGGGAAGTTCTTTCCCCCCGGCCTGTTCTTGCTACGAACATGAAAAAAAAAAGTAAGCAACAAAAATATTAAACAAATTAAATTACAAGTGTTGAACAACAACATTTCGTACCATACTAGCTCCATATGATGCAAATGACACCGAGCCAGCAAAATGGGTATTTATTTTCCCATCTGTTTTCTTCAATCTATTTTGTTTTGAAGTTTTGGATCGTTTGCAAAATCTATCGGTGGACCAAACATCGTTGATCATCGTATTCCAATCTTCATTTTGGATCCAAACAGGTCCTTTATCTAGGCAATCGATCATATTTGTGGTACCTATTATTGACATAGCTTTATTTCGAGCTCTTGCCAATTGTTGGTTTAAGGAAATTCGAGCTTTATCTTCCCATATTTTACGAACAATTGCTTCATCTTCTTCAGGGAAGGCATATTTTTTCTATCAAATACATATGATAATTAATAAATGTTAACATAAACACACAGATCTCAAACAACCTCATCATTTAATAAAAAACTAGTATCTTGTGCCAATCATTTGCAAAACATCTAGTTATATCAAGTTGGATCAAAATTCCACTTATGCAAGGAAGCATAAACTACATTGGAGCTCCATGCTAAATTAATACATTACAATCGATCAACTGTGCTTGAAAACAGGAAAGTCAAAACACATATTTAGACCAAATCCAAAATCCCCATTTTCGTGTTAATATCAGTTGCATGCTAGCCATTGCAAGAAAAAGAAGATGAACATATAGAAATGGCCCTAATCACACAAACAAAGATAATGCTAGGCCTAATCTTAATAAAATGTAGATCGTATATCACCCTAAGGTCCGAAATACATATATACTGAATGATTATTTTTAACAGTAACCAACAACCACAACCACAACCACAACCAACAGAAAAATCTAGGAAAAAAATCCATTAAGTGATCACTCAATCATTCAATCAGCTAAACCATCCCCACAATCCAGTGGAGAACATATCCCGAGCCATATATCAACATAATCGCTCCATAATCGACACAGATACAAATTCATTATTCTTATTAATCATAAAGAAAACTACTCCCTCAAGAAACCAAAGTATCCATCAGCCAACTTCACCTAAAAATCATGATACTTTCAGGGAAACAATTCCAAATCAAGAACAAAACCAGACCCAAATCATAAATCCATATAAATTATCTGTATGTAAGCTAATTCCAACTATAATACAAAACCAAACTGGTCAAAAACACATCAACAAAACATCTAACCAATCAATCCATCATTCAAAAAGCTTCAAACTTTCCCTTCATTTTCCCAACTACTAAACAAACAAGGCAAATCAATTCTCAATAATCATTCAACTACTGTTAAACATGATTGTCAAATCTCCCTCAAAAATAGTTAACAGAAAAACATACCTTGAACTCCTTAAACAGTTCATCTTTACACATAGCATCAACTTTATCCCAAGAGTGCCATGGCCCCTTGAAATGAGTTCTCAAAATTATTCTGATTTCTCGGCCACATGAAGCGTTATTGAACCTGAAAGATTAAAGTAACAAACTTTCATGGAACAATAATGACACAAATGATAACTATCTAATAAAAATATTATACTTACTCAGATGTTCCATACAAACTCAGTTCTTTTTTTCCTGACACTGGATCGATTGTCGTGTCAAAACTCTTCTGTTTAATGCATATACTACTTCGAGAACAGTTTGAACCATGGAGGCAATCCGGATCCTCTGAACATCTCATGTTACTACCTTCTCTTGACTCATAGAATTCTCTCCCATCACTACCATCTTCATCAACTTCATTGCTAATGGCATGCTCATCACCAACACCACCTCCTCCCGCATAACCTTGATGTACATTAAATTCTCCGAACATGTTTGTATCATCTCGCGGGACACCTTGTGTTGCCAACAAATCTTGAAGCCCGAAAGCTTCATGTGCATTTAACCTCACATGATCCTCTTGATGAGGAAATGTACTTTCAACTCTGTGTGTATAATAATCATGTAATTGATCAGGCTCGAGTTGGTGAGAAGATGATGCGTTCTTATCCACGGTAGATGGAGTTCTATTCGATCTGGAAGCGGACCTATCACTCCTGGAATATTGTAATATAGATCCACGTCTAGACATCCTACAACAATTGGATTGTCGTCAATAAGTATTGTTGGTAAAAACTAATCAATATGAAAATAATAAGAAATATGAACAAAAGAATATTAAATATCATAAGTTAATATATCAATTAAATATAAGAAATACAAGTAGCATGTTAATCATCATCATCATCACATATAAATAAATGCATTGAATATACATGCATAATGCTAATCATCATCATCATCACTTCTAATCAAATCATCATCATTATCATCATCACCAACGACTTCATTATCATGATCAATTTCCTCATCCAAATCCATTTCATTATCTTCTCCCCAATTTCCCTCTACCGTAAGCAAATCATTTTGGTTGACTTCTTCATAATAAGATGTGTCAACAAATATACTTGGTTCATCAAGTGTCATATTAGGAAGCACACAACATGGTTGAGAAATTTCATCTGATTGATCAACATAAAATGTGTTAACATTGCTATTGTTTTCAATAAATTCACCCATCTCAACATTATAACGACTTCTAGCTGTTGTCTTCATAACTGCCCACCATTCTAAAGATTTATTATCGGGTGGACACGTAAAGTAGACTTGTTGACATTGCTTTGCCAAGACAAAATCTTTACTTCCATGTAGTGTAGAGGTATGCTTGATCTCAACCAGACCATTTGAACGATGCACTTTAAGCCCACGTTTGGTATCGTACCAATGACACTTAAACATAAAAACCTTGCACTTACTCCCTAAATATTTAAGCCGGATCACTTCTTCAAGCATTCCATAGTAATCCATTTCATTACCATTGTAGCAACTTCCTTTGACACAAACCCTGCTATTCATTGTTTTTTTATAGTGACCATAAAATTGAGTATGAAATTTAAACCCATTGACATAATACCCATTATAACATTTAACGGAATTTGACAGACCCATAGAAAGAGCAAAGATTTGATTCTCAATTCCAGTTGATTTGTATTCAACCTAGCATAACAATAACAATGTATGAATTATCATTTCATACAAACTAGTAAATTTAACAAAATATGTCCTGAAAAATACTTACATGGTTTTTCAACCAAATTGGAAATTCCACCTCACATAGTTTTTCAATTTCAATATCGGTCAATTGTGGTTGTCGTGAATGTAGCTCAAGCCAACATTGCCTAAATCTTTAATTGTTAGTTGAAATCAAGTTATTATAAATTCAGAAACAAAATAAAATATTTCACACTTACTCTATATAGGGTTTCAATTCTTGACAATTGAAAATGACATAGTTGTGCGCAATTTTCATTTCTTCCTGCGATAATTGCCGTCTATAATATTTTTTAGACAATTTTCTTCCTGGATACGAAAAAATAGAAAGTTGTCCACCTTCACTTTTAGCTCCACCATCGTCATTTCATGGAACTCGATTCCATATTGTTTGAACGTCATCACCAAAATAATAAGACGCAGAATTTGTAATTTCATCTATCAAGTACGCTTCACATATGGAACCCTCTACTTGGGCTTTATTGGTGACTTTCTTCTTCAAATAGAACATATACCTACATTATTTATGTTGATTAACTAGAAAAAAAACAAATTATTCAATTACAGTGCATAAAAATTACATTGTATGAAAACATACCGTTCAAATGGATACATCCATCGATATTGAACGGGTCCATCAACTTGTGCCTCATAAGGTAGGTGTATTGCTAAGTGTTCCATGGAGTCGAAGAACGATGGAGGGAAAATCCTTTCAAGTTTACAAATTATTTCAATAATATTTCTCTGCATCAACTCCAAGTGTTGGACATTTAAATTTGTCGCACAGATGTCCCGAAAAAATACTGACAATTCTGTTAATGCCTCCCACAATGGTCTAGGCAAGTAAGGTCGGAATGCAACAGGAAGAAGTCTTTGCATAAAAACATGGCAATCATGACTTTTCATGCCCGAGACCTTACATTGTGCCTCTTTCACACACCGTGATATGTTTGAAGCATAGCCATCAGGAAAGGACAACTCTTTCATCCATGCCAACACTTGTTGTTGTTCTTTCTTGAAGAGATAATAAGTGGCTTTCGGTTTGTAAACTCGACCACTTGTATCTTGTTGCAAATGTAAGCTTGGCTTTTTACAATACAACTGAATATCCAACCTAGCCTTTACATTATCCTTGCTTCTATCACGGCAATCTATTACCGTGTAGAAGATATTGTCAAAAATTTTTTTTTCTATGTGCATGACATCTAGGTTGTGACGAATTAAATTTGTATGCTAATATGGAAGCTCCCAAAAAATGCTTTTCTTCACCCAATTGTGATAGACACCAAATCCAGGAATTTTCCCACAATTTGAAGAGCTACCAACATGTCCCTCGGTGAACTTAGAAACTTCAACTAACATTTCTAAACTAGATCGACGAGGAAAAGGAGGGAGCTCTTCAATTACTCCTTTTTTCCCACCATGTTTTAATCAAAATTCCTTGCTGTGTTCCATACAATAAGGACATGATAATTTGCCATGTGTACTCCAGCCCGACAACATACCATATGCTGGAAAATCACTTATGGTCCACATCAAAGCTGCTTTTAACTGAAAATTTTCTTTATGGTATACATCATAAGTTTCGACACCTACAGACCATAACTTATTCAATTCATCAATCAAAGGTCTTAGAAAAATATCAATGTTTTTTCCCGGATTCTTTGGCCCGGGAATTATCATTGATAAAAACATAAATGGTCTTGTCATGCACTTCCAAGGAGGCAAATTGTACACAGTTACAATTACTGGCCAACAAGAATATGAATTTGAAACCATATTAAATGGACAAAACCCATCAGTGCATAATCCTAATCGAACATTTCGTGGATCTGCCGCGAAGCTCGGATGGACTCGATTAAACTCTTTCCAAGCATATCCATCTGACGGGTGCACCATTATTGCACCATCCAACTTATGGAAATGATGCCATGTCATATCCTTGGCATGACGTGGAGACATAAATAGTCTCTGAAGTCTTGGTGTCAATGGAAAGTATCGGAGTTGCTTCTCCGCCTTGTAAGGGCCTTTACTAGTAGGGTTTCTAGGCTTGTATCGTGAACATCCACAGAAATCACACCTTATTTTCATCTCATCAACCCCATAATACAACATGCAGTTATTACGACACACATCATATTTCTCATAGCCAAGTCCAAGAGGCCGCATAAATTTCTTGGCATCATAAAAATTTGAAACCAAATTAGCATCATCAGGCATGCAACTCTTAGCAAATTCAGTGAATTTGTTGAAGGCATTCAGAGTTAAATTTAAATTTGACTTCATATTAAGCAATTGTACACAAGCAGATAGTTTTGATTGCTTAGTACACCCATCCCACAAAGGTTCCTCTGCAACTTTCAACAACTTAAAAAATTTAGATGCCTCTAGATTCGGAGGTTCCTCTATCACAACAGTACTGCAAACCCTATCATTATAGTATGCATCATCATCCCTCATTGCATCTACAACCATATTTCTATATGGATTTGCATCTCCCTCATCATTCACAACAAGACTAATCCCTCCTGATGAAGGTCTGACCATATTATCTGTGTCATAAGGCTCCCCGTGTACAGTCCAATTTTTATAATAAGGTAAAAACCCTTTTCTCAATAAGTGATTACAAACATCATCTTCTTTCTGAAACTTTTGATTTTTGCATTTCACACAAGGACATCTAATTTTCCCCACTGATACATTTCTTTCAATTGAATATGCAAAATTGATAAATCTTCTAACACCCGTAATATATTCAGGATTCATACGACCACTTCTCATACGACGATACATCCACTCTCGATCATCCATATTAATCTAGTAAACATTATAACATAGAAACATTTTAGAATGTTGAAACATTTTGTATTACGCATAATGTAAATATTTGACGCAATTCAATACTACATTAATTACAAGGCAAAGGGGACAACTATGTATCCCTTGAGTTCAATCAATATCTCTAGTTTATGGATTATTCATGGCCAAGACAAAAAAAACAAAAAACCAACAAATACTTAACAAAACATCAAACACACAACAGCAAAACACATAGGAGCAACACACACAACAACACCATACACAACAATATGCATTAAATCGATATTAATACTCAAATGACACAATCAATAAATTACACTAACCTTTCAAGCGAATTTATTACAATTTGAAGTCAAAAGATATTGATCGATGCTTGATGTTCCTTTAAAAAAACCCTGAGTAGAGAGATGTTGTTAGTACTTTCAGAAATTGAGTTATATTACTGACAAAAAATAAATTAAAATCAACTAAGAAATAACCTTAGCTTATCAAATCAAATTTAAATCGGGTTGTGATATAAATAAAAAAATCCAAAAATAATAAGAAATATAAAGAAAATTCCAAAATAGAATTTTATGGATGTATCCACTGACCCAACTGTTTGCTTCAACTTTAATTGTCAAGAACATAACTAGTTCGCTTATGGAAAATGCACCTTGAGTGAAGCTTTCTTGCCTAAGAACCATAGAAACTTACCATTCTTATTTCATCTCCACTATGGCCGAGCTCTAAATTAAATGTGGCAAACTATATTGGATCCCTTTCCTGAATTTCAATTTTTAGACTAAACTTTCCACAGTTCTCAATCTAAATTACTCATTACACTTCATCCCACAATACAGACAATTTACTCTTCCTCTTTTTGGGTGCTGGAATTGCAAGCCAATCACTCTCTTGCAAGAGTCCAAGTGCACTAAACTCGCTCTTCCACCATTTTGCAACTAAACTCGCTCTTTCTCCAAGTGCACTACCAACTAAACTTGCTCTTCCACCAAGTGCAACAACAACAACCAACACTAACCATCCAAGTTTCCAAAAGTTGGTGAAACACAATGCTTGTAAAAGTCATCTAGGAATTATGGTATCCTCATCTGACAAACAATAGTTTTAATTGAAACTTAGTTCGACAAGATCCACAAGATCATCCTTGATGCATCACTGGAACTGAAACAGAGACCTAATATGTTCTCTCAAAACCACTGTTGTGAATAACAGTTTAGATGTAGAAAATATGGTTGATTAAGACTATTAATCAACTAAACCGATTCTTGACTCTCCACAATTAAAAGTTTTCTGTTTCTAAGACTTAAAATATTTAAACGGAACAATAGAAAAAGAAATCTTCGAAGATGAAGTTAGAAGCACTACAAGATTTCAAAGTCGTAAGGACAAGTCTAGCGGGCTCAACTCTTCTTGAACATTTTCAGTTCTATATCCCATGGACCAAGAACCCCCTACACCTTCTATGGAACCATGATTCCTCTCTGTCCTTCCATAGCTGGCGTCACCAACAAACCTAAACCCCCCAAAACTCCCCCCAAAACTCCCCCAAAACTGAATTTGTGCCTAGCTATGCTTAAAAATTACAAGAAAATCTAATACAAAGCTCCCCCAAAACTCCCTAAACCCTAAACAAATTTAGAAACTAAGAAAATAAACATGAAACTGAGCAGAAATTTAAATTTTGAAATGGTGACTGTACCTTCGTTGTGGTGGTGATGGGCCTGTTGGGTGGCTGAAGCTCGTTGCCGGCGAGGTGGTGTTCCAAAGGTGCACGGTGGCGTTGCAGTGGCTGGGGCTATTCTGCCTTTGCTTCAACGGAGACCAGCAGCTAGGTTTCTGGTGAAGAGGGGAGGATTCCGACGAGGAGGCGTAAGGTGGTCGGAGTTGATGGCTGATTTTGCTGAACCGAGAGGGAGAGAGAGAGAGAGAGGGTCTTCTGGTTTTAGAGAGAGAAGGTGACCGAACCGAAAACGATGAGAAAAAAAAGAAGGGAAAGAGCTGATGAGGCCGGGATTGATTGACAAAAGATGCTAGAATTTTCGGGAAGAAGAGATTGAGCTGGTGTTCGGTTGATGATCGGTTAATGTGAGTAAATGTGAGTAAATGAACAAGCGACCGGGAAAGAGGAAGACACTGGATATTCAATTTAAAACGGTAAAACGGTGTGTTTCATCTTTCATTTGCAACGGCTAATCCGTTGCATTGCAAATGTTGCAAATGCAACGGAAATTCCGTTGCATTTGCAACGGACAATCCGTTGCAAATTAAACTTGCAACGGAATATCCGTTGCAATCCTTGTTTCTTTTTTTTTTATTTTTTACAATTCGTTTAGCAAATGAATATCCGTTGCTAAACAATTTCCGGATGCTAATTTAGCAATGGCACCCTTTTCTTGTAGTGCCATCGAAATCTGGTTTTTTGTTAGCAAAAACTTGCACAACCTCTTCTCTTGCCCGTGCTTGCCAATCCGGATACTGAGCCAATAAAATCATGGTCCAGGTAAGAAGAACTGAGGTTGTTTCTTGTCCAGCAAAGTAGAATATTTTACATTCATCAACCACATCTTTAGTGCTCATTCCAACGCTCTTTGTATTTCCATGCGCTTGTATTTCACTTAAATTGGATTCCAAAAGCAAATCTAACAA
The DNA here is from genome assembly GCA_029228605.1 of Salix koriyanagi. NCBI lineage: Eukaryota > Viridiplantae > Streptophyta > Magnoliopsida > Malpighiales > Salicaceae > Salix > Salix koriyanagi. The sequence goes on along the minus strand of CM055337.1, from coordinate 7,692,020 downwards.
GTCATTCTTTGTATCCTCACCAGCACTCATTGCTTTCTCTCTTTTGTTTATGAGAGCTTTAAGAGAAGCCTTTATTTCTTTGTCAATAGCTTTCAGCCTTCTATTAGATTGGATCGGCAGAAACCTACATCCAATCCATGTACATGTTGCCAAATGATATGGATTTGCTCTTCTGCTTACTTTTAAAATATATCTTATTGAACAATGACTAACTTGAAACAATGTCCAGCAAAAACAAAATAAAAAGTTACCTGTACCCTGGAATGATAATTGCTCAGTATAACATGAATTGTAAGAGCTGCTAGTACCTTAATGAGATCAAATATTCTTTTTCCTTCTTTGTAATTACTTCCAAATGATGTTCGTGAAATAACATCGCATGTTAAGCTTTGAAGATAAGGCCATACATCCAATTCACATGTCCTCTCGTCTACAGAGACCACCTTCCCCCACTTGTTAATCATCTCACTACTACTTTCGTAGAACGCAGGTATCAAAAGCTGTAACGAGCAAACAAAACATATCATCAAAAGTTTTATTATATTTTTACACTACAGTTATGTGAGTACATAGAGAGCATAATTATATGCTCTACTCATTCAAGGCAATTGAGTAACATGAACACTTATAGGCAAATAAGTTTAAACTATTGTGATCACCTTTAACTTCTCTTGATGGAATGCTGGGTTGATTATTTTTCTATGTTTAGCCCATTTTTCACCCTCGTGACCTAGAAGTCCACATGCTACAGGTTTCAATTGAGGATGTGTTGGCTTCTGGTATTCATTTATCTTCATGAGTACATCCCTTATCTGATCAGGGTTCATGATGTTCACTATTGGTTGCGGCCCAATCCACATAAATGATTTCTTATCTGCATCATCATAAGAAGCATATTTATTAATATATATATTCGTCTTCTATTGAGGAAAATATATGAGGCTGAAAATAAGATATGAACAAAAGAAATACAAATCTGGAAAAAAGATAAAATTACTGTAAGAGTTCTTATTTCTTTTCTAAAAGTTTTTTGTATTTAATATTGTGCTTTTTATATGAAAAATGTTAAATATTCAGAACTTAACATTTAATATTTTTTTAGTTTTTTTAGTTTTAGTTCTTCTCTTTTACTTCTGATTTAAATACAACTATAAAAGAGTATGACGAGGGAACCGAGCTGATCTTCGGATACTATGACTGGCACAAACAAGGTTTCACAGCAGGTGCGTTAGCATGGATCACCAATGACGAGGCTTGTGGCCTGAAATCAATGATGTCTGAAATTTCTCTTTGGTTGCTGTTTCCTCTGTGTGTTCTGCACTCCCAACTGCAGCAATGAGTTAAGAGAGCAAAAGGTCTCATAATTTTGTGATGTTTTCAAATTTAGAGAAAAATGACTAGCGGGATGCAGCAAGGAAACCGTCAACCATTTCCTTTTTCCACTTCCATTTAGATTTGGGCTCATATAACTACATTCACAAAAATGCTATTGTGAACAATTTTCTGAAGCTCGGCCTCTATGCCAATGATGCAGCAATTATATCATTTCGTTACTTACAATACTTGAAGCATTGAAACGATATAATTTGATTAAAAGGATAATTCTCTGTACCCTTACGCAGGCATCTTCCAATATTGTGAATCACCACCCCATGTGATGTCCAATTGCCTTGGTTTAAACCTCCACCTAACTTCATCCTGTAAGCATAAAAACAATTCCAGCTTGATTTTCAGGTGAACATTCTCAGAACCCTTCTAATATCATGGACAATCAAAATGGAATTATACGTAAGAAAATACTGTAAACCTAGAACCCAAGTTTGTTTATAGATTCTTATTTTTTTTAATTGGGACTACAGCAAACAAGTAGCAGCAGCTAGTAATATATCCAACCTTAGCGTCTTTCTCTTCTGCAGGATCAGCTGCCGCAGACATCTTGAGAGCAAATCAAGTCGATGTATTATATTATTAGTTTTGACAGACTGCAATGCCTGATGCATATGAATCCTTATCTCACCTCTTATATCCAGGGAAATAGAAAGTATTTCTCTCGCTCCATCCATGTTCCTGTCAAGACAAGGACATTAGCCAAGTACTGTTTTACTACCAAAAGAAAATGTTTTCAATTAAGCTTGTTTATCAACCATAAACCAAACATGCCTTGTCGATCATCAAGCAAAAAGAATTATTTAAAAAAAAAATACCTAAGGGGAGTTTATTAGGGCTTGACGCGTAAACATCAGTGGTGGGAATAATATCGGCAGGACGCGGTTGGCCCAGAACTTTTCTCTTCAGATAATAAACAATAAGATCGTCATTATTAGGGCTGAATCTGTAGCCAGCAGGGAGGGTTGGCCGGTTCAAAGCTTGTCCACCGGTCGCCATTCCGACAAACTAATATGTGGATACAAGAGCTGTGATTGTAATAAGAAAAACTAAAACACCAGTCGACAAAGTAATGATCTGTGCATGGCAGGGAAGTTTATATATAGAGACCGGAAATTGAATTCCCTCGAATTTGTTTTGGCAAGGAAATTGTTTTAGTAAGGAAATCCTGATGCTATAATTCAGTGTTTTTGTTGCTCTGTTTTAATATAATGCATCCACTGATATTCAATCACTAGTGGAATTCGGGGCAACAAACGAGCCCTTAAAGATTGCTAGGGCCAAACATAAGAAATACATAACGACCTGAAAGATATTCTTATGAAAATTCACTGAGACAAGAGATTCTGAATTCTGAATAGAAATCATAATAACAGAGTCAAAAACTAAATATGGACTGAATCTTTGTAGGATTTCCAGACCTTAACCACCATCTCCAAGCCTCCAATACCCTAGACTTGATCCCACATTGCTCCAAAGTTTCTTCCATAATATTTACAGCAAATAGTTAAATAGGATTCCTATTCCTAGTTAAACAATAAGGCCAAATTTATCAAATCCTCTCTTACACTTGGAGTTTTCTTACTTGTTTGGAAGTGTGGTTGAAGTTTTAGAAAGTGTTTTTTCATTTAGCAATGCATTAAAATAATGTGTTTTTTTTAAAAAAATATTTTTAACATTAACACATGAAAATAATCTAAAAATATCAAATATTTTAAATTTTAAATTTTAAATAACAAATAAAAATAAAAAAATTTCAATTTTTTTCAAAAATATTTTTGAAATGCACTGTCAAACACCACATTTATGTTTGTTACATATTATAGGAGTTAGTCTAATAACAAAGATGTTGAGCTTAAATATATGCTCTCTCAATAATTGTTTTATTGCATAGGTAATTTCGCAACCAGAGATCAGAAATTAAATCAAAATATGCGCAAGCTAATCTAGATATTTTAATAATAAAAAAAGACTTGTAAATATTTTAATGTGCGTGTCGATAATTGCAAACAACGTAGCTGTAACGCTTCAGATTTGCGCGTAGCACATGCATTATTATAAAATTCATCCCATTTCTTAATTAATTAAATTATGAGAAAATAAATAAATAAAATAAGTGGTTAAAGAATAATTCCTTGGTCTTTGCGAACATCTCCCACCTCTAGTCTTCGCCATCTCTCTCACTCTCTCATCCATTTCTGAGTTTTTCTTCTTCGAGTAAAGATGACAGTAACAATCACTTCAGTTCTAGCCTCCATCGTTTGTGTCGCAGCTCTAAGATGGGCATGGGGAGTCTTGAACTGGGTTTGGTTTCGGCCGAAGAGGGTCGAGAGGTGCCTGAGACAGCAAGGTTTCGCCGGGAAGCCGTACAGGGTTTTGGTTGGAGACTGGAAAGAAAGTTCAGATATGTTAAAAGAAGCAAGGACCAAACCGATTGGTTTATCAGATGCTATTCTACCACGTGTCATGCCCTTCCTCCATCAAATGGTCAAGGATTATGGTATTCAACACGTGACTCTTTACTACCTCTCTTGTAGATTTTCTCTTGCTACTTAATTTATCAAGAAATTCCTTTTGTTTTCTACAAGGCGCCAACGATTGACGAATTAAAACCGTTTTTCTTATTTAATTTCATTTTTTAGTGCTCTTATGCTACTGAGAATTAAATAAATAAATAAATATTAAATGTTGATTAATGCTTTTGTATTTGGTGTTTATCTAGGTATATTAAAAAAAAAAAATCATAACTCTATGCTTTCCTGCATGTCAAAGGAAAGTTGTATGCACAGAAAATTATACTTTATCAACTCTGTTCATGAAAATAATAATATGGTAGAAATACATCTCCAATAAAATCCTCGAGCCTCTCCATTTTGGATAGCTACATCAAAACATTAAATATAAAATCTATTACAGAAGAGAAAAAAAAAACTCTTGCAAGAATTTTACCTTATTTCTGGGTTTGTATTTCTTTTGTTCTTTCTCAATTTGAGCCTCATATATATTGATTAATAAATATGTTTCTTCTGATGATGATGTAGGTAAGAATTCATTCATGTGGATTGGGCCAAAACCAAGAGTGAACATCATGAACCCTGATCAGATAAGAGACGTATTTATGAAGATAAATGAATACCAAAAGTCAACACAATTGAAACCTCTAGCATGTGGACTTGCAAGTCACAAGGGTGAAAAATGGGCTAAACATAGAAAAATAATCAACCCAGCATTCCATCAAGAGAAGTTAAAGGTGATCACAGTAGTTTAAACTTATTTGCCTATAAGCATGTTGGTGGGAGAGGCCACTAGTGGTGGTTTTGAAACACTCAGAGGGGATAAAACATATTGTTTTATTTCAACAACAAAATTACACAGAGCATGAACAATCTGTCAAAGCTCTCTCTTCTTCTCTCTATTGTTTCTCTCTAACGTCTCCTATTACTATTTCACCTCAACTAAACTTCATATTTATACACAAAATAAAAGCTTGAAAAAATTGACTTTAAGGTGTAAAAGCAGATGGCGGCTGCAGTCGGTGGCAGTAGTCAGTGGTCGTGGATAGTAGCTGTCAGAGGCTTTAGTTGTCGGTGGTTACTTTACTTCACTTTGTAGATTTGAGTTTATCCCAGCAAAGCATTCATGCTATTCAATTGGCATGAATGAGTAAAGCATATTATTATGTTAAGTATAGAAATGATGAAACTTTTGATGATATGTTGTGTTTCCTCGTTACAGCTTATGATACCTGCACTCTATGAAAGTTGTAGCGAGATGATTAACAAGTGGGGGGAGGTGGTCTCTATAGATGATAGGCCATGTGAATTGGATGTCTGGCCTTATCTTCAAAGCTTATCATGCGATGCTATTTCTCGAACGTCATTTGGAAGTAATTACAATGAAGGAAAAAGAATATTTGATCTCATTAAAGAACTAACCGATCTTACAATCCATACTATACTAAGAGCAATTATCATTCCAGGGTACAGGTAACTTTTTATTTTGTTTTTTTCTTCACATTCTTTCAAGTTAGTCCTTGTTCAATAAGATATATTTTAAAAGTAATTAGAAGAACAAATCCATATCATTTGGCAACATGTACATGGATTGCATGTAGGTTTCTACCGATCCAATCGAATAGAAGGCTGAAAGCTATTGACAAAGAAATAAAGGCTTCTCTTAAAGCTCTCATCAACAAAAGAGAGAAAGCAATGAGTGCTCGTGAAGATACAAAGAATGACTTGTTAGATTTGCTTTTGGAATCCAACTTAAGTGAAATAGAAGCGCATGGAAATATCAACAGCGTCGGAATGAGCATTGAAGATGTGGTTGACGAATGCAAAATATTCTACTTTGCTGGACAAGAAACAACCTCAGTTCTTCTTACCTGGACCATGATTTTATTGGCTCAGTATCCGGATTGGCAAGCACGCGCAAGAGAAGAGGTTTTGCAAGTCTTTGGTAACAAAAAACCAGATTTCGATGGGCTTAATCACCTTAAAGTTGTAAGTATTTATATGGGTTTGCAATTGAATTCTTCTATATCATTGTCTTATTATTGTTAAGAACATAGAGTGTTCTTGCATTTAAAATGCAAGCTGAGGTATCCTTCGAAGAAAAAATAGGATAACAGAAAAAAGTGTTCATGTTTTTTTTTGTCGAATTATAAATCAGCCAAAATGACAAGGAAAAGAAACAAACATATGAGTACACATGCTAGAAGGTGACATCTATATACATTAAGAGTGATTTTTTGTAGTTATTGGATCAACATTGAAACTTATAATTTAATTAGTAAGTTGAAATGGTATGCAAATCATCTTTATATAAGCGATGTTTTTTTTCTTTCTTATATGAACATCTCTTTTGATGAATGTTTCAGGTTACCATGATTTTGTATGAAGTTCTTAGGTTATACCCACCAATAATTTTACTAAATCGAGATGTTCATGAAGAAATTAAGCTTGGAAATTTGTTGTTACCTGCCGGAGTGAAGGTCTCAGTGCCAACAATCCTCCTTCACCAAGATCCTGAACTATGGGGTGATGATGCCTCTGAGTTCAAACCAGAGAGGTTTGCTGAAGGTGTTTCAAAGGCAACAAAGAGTCAAGTCTCATTCCTCCCATTTGGATGGGGTCCTCGAATATGCATTGGACAAAACTTTGCTTTAATTGAAGCAAAAATGGCTTTGGCAATGATTTTACAACACTACTCTTTTGAGCTCTCTCCGTCGTATATTCATGCTCCTCGGACAATCATAACTCTTCAGCCACAACATGGTGCTCCAATGATACTACGTAAACTCTAACATGTTATATGTGGCGGAGAAGATTTATCCTAGGGTACAAATATGTTATCATGTCCAACGTGACATTTGTCAAATATTAAGAAAATACATGTAACCCAAATTATAGAAATAATCGAATCAGTTTATATGGATGGTTGTAAAAAGTAGCTTTCTTATTAATAGCTTTATATACATTGTAACACAACATGGTGCTCCAACGATACTACGTATGGTTTTTATATATAACTTTCTTAGTAATGATTGGCTCATTTAAACTCTAGTAGGAAGAAGGTTGTGACTTGTGGTTTCTTCAACGTATGGTATTCTTCAAAATACTAGGGGGTATGTCAATATAAAAGCCCAAACAAAATATTAGGGTGTACGTGAAGACAAAAACCCAAACAAAATGCTGGGGGGGCATGTCAGGTCATTATGCAAATCAATTTTGAGGACCAAAAAGAGTCTTAAGAGTAAGCACTAGTGATATTTAGTCTAAGAAAACCCTTAAACACTTTTTGAGCCTACAAATATCTTTTTTTCATAGCCGACAACCTGAGCTTACATTACAAGCCTGATAAAGCCCTTTTTGATCAAATAGGAGTAATCTGGGTCAATAGGCAATGTTTTTCCATTTCAAAACAAGCCATACAAATGCTTCACCAAACTTGATCGAAGCCTTTTTGAAATACAAGACATGCAAACACGCATCATTTCACATTCTAGTCTAAATCAACATAAAACTTGACAATAAGATCACTTGAATTCTTTGGAGAACAAGTTTGCTTAAACAAACATCAAAATGGTTTTTGTGCTTGGAATGACTTTGAAATTCCAAAAATTTTACATGAAAACAATTTTTTGCAAATAACCATCCCTTTCCTGCAAACACATGAAGGCCAAAACACTTTTGAGGCATGACCAAACTGGGGGCAATCTAAAATGCAATTGAAGTTGGCTCCATCATTCCTTTTCAAAGAATCTGGATCAAACTCAGGGGGGGGTATGTTGATATGAAAGATCTATCATCTCCAATGGTCAAAATCATGAAGTTGACTCCATAATTCCTTTTCAAAGAATATGGATCAAACTCGGGGGGCATGTTGATATGGAAAAACTATCATCTCCGATGATCAAAATTTTAAATTGCGGCTCGAGTAAGCAAAAACGAGAAGCCGTCAAAGTCGGAGATCCAAACCCCAAGAAAGGAAGGCTAGGAAGAAGAAAGAGGGACCTATATTTCTCAGGTAACTATACATGCATCATCATGCATTGAACCCCCATTGAGAATTTAGGAAATGTTTTGGAGGGATCGTAATTTACGAACCTTCGTTCATCATTTTTGTAGACACCTTCGAGCTCTCACACTTTTACTTCCTTAAGCATGCTTTTCAGCTTTATCTCTTTTCTAAATTTGGGTGTCGTCATGCATTGCATCTACCACTAATAATCTATAAAATGTTTAGAAGGGATTGTAATTTACAAACCTTCATCATTTTTGTGTGCCCCTTTGAGCCCTCATCATTTTTACTTCCCTGAGTGCGCTTACGAGCCTTTCATTTACTATAGATAGAGCGTTTTCCAACCCTATCTCATCCTTTATTTGAGTGCACTTGCTAGCCATCAACCAACTTAGATAATGCACTTTTAAGTCCTATCTCTTTCCAGAACTTGGTGAGCTTGCTAGCCACCATCAATCTTCATCTTCGAGTGCGTTTTCCAACCCTCGACCATCAATTAAAATAGTGTGCTTTCCAGCCCTATTTTCCCTTATCTTCGAGTGCATTTTCGAACCCTCGACCATCAATTAAAATAGTGGGCTTTCTAGCCCTATTTTTCCTTCATCTTCGAGTGCGTTTTCCAACCCTCGATCATCAATTAAAATAGTGCGCTTTCTAGCCCTATTTTTCCTTCATCTTCGAGTGTTTTTTCCAACCCTCGACCATCAATTAAAATAATGTGCTTTCTAGCCCTATTTTCCATCCCATGAAATCTTCATCTTCACTTTCTCACTTGGGAAGGTCACCCATTACAATGAGACCATCTTCACCATCTTCACCATTCTCACTTGGGAAGGTCGCCCAGTATAATAAGACCATTCTTGTGCCTTTTACCATCTCCAACAATTTCACCTAGGTAGGTCATCCATTACAACAAGACCGTCTTCATTACATTTCCTGGGTAGGTCACCCATTACAATGAGACCATCTTCAACATTTTCAATTAGGCAGGTCACCCATTACAACAAGATCGTCCTTTTGTTTTTACCATCTCTATCATATTTCCTGGGTAGGTCACCCATTACAATGAGACCATCTTCACCATCTTTCATCTGGGTAGGTCACCCATTACAACGAGACCATCTTCACTATTGTCACCTGCGCAGGTCACCCGTTACAATGAGACCATCTCTATCACTTTCTGACCCGGGTAGGTCACCCATTACAATGAGACCATCTTCACCATTTTTCACCTAGGTAGGTCACCCATTACAATGAGACCATTTTCTTGTGTCATTCACAAACATCACCATCTTCCATCTTTTTTGAGTGTCCTCCTTAGGCCCCAATTCTTAGGTAGTGCACTTTTTAGTCCTATCTTACCATTCCTTTTGAGTGCGCTTTATAGCCCTCATTCTCATTTTTGGATGGATTGACCATTTCTTGTTTCGATAAATCCACTTTTCTTTTTCTTTACAACGCTTACTATCTAAAGTCTTTTACACGACTTTAGTCATAAGCATTATAAAGAGGGGGGCAACTGTCATAACCCAATTTCTGGGTTATTCCTCAAAATATACCAAAAAATAACAAAAATAAAATAAAAGAGGCTGCTATCGGCAGAAAAATTATTGTGGAAATTTTGGACATTTTCGAAAGCCCGGTCGTACCTCTTTTTGCCCATAAATGAAGGAAAATGAAGATTCAACGATATATTTACATAAAACTTAAGTCGAAAGACATAATTATATTTTTATGTGCCAATTTGATTTAATCGTCGGCCAATTTAAAGCGTAATTATGCTTCGGGATTAATTGAGAGCCCAATTGAAGGATTTAATTAAGCGTAAGAGCTTAATTATACTTTAAATGGATCAAATTAATTTTATTAAGGGCTTAATTATTGAGAAATTAAGTTTGGAAGCGTAATCTGGGTTAAATTGAGAAGATCGGAATTTTTGGTGATGAAATTATTTGGGTGAAATCGGAAGCTAAAATTGAAGATAAAAACATCGTTCTTCCTGGTTTTTCCCATTGAAAACTATTTTTTTGTCACAACATATTTATTTAAAATAAAAAGAAGCTCATCACAGGAGCATACTTCACCATGCTGCAGCCATGCCCCCTGCCTTTCTGCAACACTCAATATCCCATTCTTGGACAACACCCCCATGCCATGCTCCATGCCTTCTTGTCTTATAAATAGGGGGGGAATTTTTTAAAGCGGTGGGGGGGAGATCATCGGAAAATAGGAGAAAATACTGTCACGAACAAAAACTAGGCTGAAAACTGACGAAAAACTTGGAGAACTGGAGAGTCACGGGTGAAACCAAAAAAAAAATAGAAGAGAATGGGGAGAGTGGATAGAAAAATCACGCAGAGGAAGGGGTGAGAATTTATAAAGAGAAATAGAGGAGGAGAGAGGAAGAGGAACGAATCAAAAACGAGGGAAAACAGGGATAAAATTTTACGCAGACAGAGCTTCATCTTCCTAATCCCCGGTTGAACCAACACTGCCAACAGGCAACTCTCTTTCCTTCCAGCGACAGGAGCTCCATCGCCGTCGAAGCTGCTTCCTCCTCTCCGCTCTATCTCTCCTCCAGTCGATGATTCTCTCTCTAGAAAAAAGCACAAACAAGCCCCTCTCGCCTCCCTCGGCAACGAAAACAGCAGCCCACCATCTCCATCACTGGTGACAGTTCTCCCTCTCCATCTTCACCGTCAGCCTTGCACTGCAGCCCTCTCTCTCCCCTCAAGCAGCAGCCAGCCGATCACCATCGTCTCTCTCTCTCCGGCAAGCTCGACGAGAACACAGCAGCAGCAGCAGTGCGAACACAGCAGCAGACCATAGCTTCAGGAGCTCCTCCCGGCCACCACGAGCCTCCGTTTCGGTCACCACCACGACAGGAAGAACCACTTCGATCTCCTCTATCCGGTGGCAGTGGAAGGTGAGTCCTTCGTGGTGGTCGGCCGACCACCATTTCTACAGTACACGTTGCTTGAATTCATGCAGCGTGTAATATATATATAGAAGCTGCGCAGGTGAGCTGGGCTGCTCTCAGCCCAGCCTAGTGAGTTGGGTGGGCCAAGAGCCTAGCCCAAGTCTCTCATAAATGGGTCCTTGGCCCAACTTGGCTGGGCCGACCTAGTCCAGTTTTTTTTTTTTTAAATACAATAAAATTGCATTTAAAAAAAAATATGTTGTTTTCGTGCATACTGCCGAATTCCAAGATTTTTCCATGTTTATATTTTGTTCAAAAAAATATGTTGCATCTTTCTCATATTTTAAAACGAAAATTGGATATCGTAAGGGGTTTATGATTATCTTTCAGAATTTGGCCAAAATATCAAAAAATATATAACAAATATTTTGTTTTAGCTATCTCGGTGTAAAATTACATTGTAAAGTAGTACACTTGGAGATACTAAAAAAGTTTTTCTTTTATTGCGGTGTAAAATTACATTGTAAAATACACCCGCAAATAAGAAAAAATATTTTTTTATAATGCAGTGTAAAATTCTTTTGGTTAGTCTTTCAAACGCCTAACGAGGTAGAGATTCTCTCACGAAGAGAGATCTACGTCGAACTTTAGAAAAGACAAAAAAAATCAAACTTAGGAAAAACAATAAAACAACAATGCAACTTGCCTTAGGTAGGGTGTATTGGGGGTGATGCGTCTTTCCTTTGCACAACAAGTCCCCTTACCCAAGACTCTCACAGACCACTAGGTTCCTAGTAACCTTAATACTAGGTTGCGACTCCTGAAAATTATAGTCGTAATTTTTACGACTATAAAATAATCCTTTTTTCACCGTGCGCCGTTGTCTCCCCAAATCCCGGGAATGGCGGGGCGCGAAACGCGAAAAAATCGCCGCCATGGCATAGATATACAACATAATCACTACAGATTGCAAGTCTAATTATTCTAGAGGATCTTCTTAATTCTACTTGCTCTATATTTGGCAGAGTCTGAGTAGGTTCAATATGAACTTGTTCCTCATGAGTTGAGTGTTCTGTAATTGATTGTGGTTCAAGGTAATCATTTTGAATTTCCTTGAGCACAATCAAACGTTCTTGAGGTAATGGAGTTTCAGTCAACTCTTGTGTTTCCTCAAACAGAATTATTTGAGGAAAAACACTTCCACTAGGTTCAGAATCCTCCAAAAAATTTGCATTTATAGACTTAAAAATTCTAGTACTATTAGAAGGACAGTAAAACCTAAATCCTTTGTAGTTTACTACATAGCCAATAAAATAACCGTTGGTTGTCCTTGGGAAAATTTCTCTTCATGTTTGGATTATAAATCCTCACTTCAGCAGAACAACCCCATATGTGTAAGTGATTTAAACTTGGTTTCCATCCATTCCACAATTCAAACGGTGTCTTAGGAACAACCTTAGATAAGACCCGAATTAATAAATATACAACAGTTTTTAAGGCTTCGCTCCATAAAGATAAAGGCAACTTAGAACTACTAATCATGCTCCTTACCATGTCAATTAATGTGTGATTCCTTCTTTCTTCCACACCATTTTGTTGTGGTGTGCCAAGCATTGTGTTCAAGGAATTTTGCAAATGGACCTGTCATTTGTCCCTTTTCTGTGTACCTACCATAGTACTCTCTGCCTCTATCAGATCTTACGATCTTGATTTTCTTGTCCTTTTGTTTCTCTACTTCTACCTTATAAGTCTTGAAAGCATTTAATGTCTCAGCCTTATTGTTTAGAAGATAAAGAAACATGAACCTTGTATGGTCATCAATAAAAGATATAAAATATTTTTGACCATTTAAGTAGGGAGTAGGAAAAGGCCCACAAATATCAATATGTATGATCTCAAGAATGTCAGAACTCTTTTTGGCACCTTTAGTGGTCTTGTTGGTTTGCTTTTCCTTTATGCAATCCACACAAGTACCAAAATTAGTAAAATCAAGAGTTTTTAAAACTCCATCATTTACTAACCTTTTGATTCTCTCTATGGAGATATGTCTCAATCTCCTGTGTTATAACCAAATAGAGTTCTCATTCATAAGACTACTCTTTATGCCAATTTGTATGTAATGATAAATAATTGTTCTCAAAGTTGGGATCTAAATCAATTTTGAATAAACCATCAATTTTTATTCCACCACCAACAAGGTTTTCACCTTTAAAAAAACTAAAGGTTGAATTGATAAACCAAAAACCATAACCAATAATATCTAATTTTGAAACAAAAATTAAGTTTCTTGAAAAATACGGAATAAAAAATACATTATCCAGATCCAAAACATATCCGGATTTCAAAATCAATCTAAATGTCCCAACTGCTTTAACTTGAGAAAACAGTTTATTTCCAAAATATACTTGTTTTCATGGCTTGTTGGTTTCCTTTTGTTGAGAAAACCCTGCATTGTATTAACAATATGGATTGTAGAACCAGAATCAATCCACCATGTATTACTAGGAGCCTCAACATAATAAGATTCATGACAAACTAGAGATATGATATTACCTTTCTTGAATTTTCAAGCCCTTTTTTGTATTTCTGGCAATCTTTCTACATATGCCCACTCTTCTTGCAGAAGAAACAAGCATCCTTCTTGTCATTTTTCCTTATTAACAACTTGTTATCCTTCTTGAGTTTGTGACCATGATTGCGTCTCTTGGCATTTCCCTTATCATGAGTAGCCATATGAACACTTAAAGGCTTCTCATGTTTTAACCTCTCCTCTTCTTGAACACACATGGTCAGAAGTTCTTTTACTGACCATTTGTCCTTATGTGTGTTGTAAGAAATTTTGAAAGGACTATATTTAGATGGGAGAGAGTTCAATATGAAATGCACCAAGAATGACTCCAAAATATCAACCTCTAGGGACTTCAGTTGAACAGACATGTCCCTCATTTCCATGATGTGCTCTCACACACTTCTAAAACTGTCAAAGGTTTTGCTTGATAGCCTTTCCATAAGAGTACTGGCTAAGGCTTTATCAGAACTGACAAATTGTTCCTCAACAACTTTGATAAAATCCTTAGCCTTGGTGCATTCTGGGATTGAACCCCAAATTCCTTTAATGACGTGAGATTTCACAAACATGAGACTTAAGCGATTAGATCACTCTCACCGTTCATGTTTAGCAATCTCTAGTGTCGTACTCCGTTAGGGAGGGTGGTTCATCATCATAGAGCGACAAGTCAAGTTCCATGCACCCCAATGTAAAAAGCAAATTTTCTTTCCATTCAGAAAAGTTATTACCATTTAGCATCGGAACTATTTCAATCAAAGCGGAAGGAATAACCAACTAAAATTACTGTATTGCTATGAAATAACTTTATTTAAATTAACCAATGTCAATTTAATAATAAATTACAACCTACTTGTGGGCAAAGGTTGCATCATGCATGAAATTTATTACTTATTAATAAGTCTAATAAATTTAAATTTTAATAAATAAAACTTTTCGTACCTGTGGGCCTAAGATAAATTTTATTTCTTAAATATTAAATTTACTATCTTATTCTAATTAAGTTATAAAAATAAAAACATCCCTATGGGGATTAGCAATTAAATTTATTAATTAATTACAACCCGATGTTAATTTTCCTTTTGGAAGTTCACATATATTTTCTTGATGTAACTATCATTTATAAAATTAGACATTGTGGCATTTCTAAAATTATTATGATAATTACTGTGGCATTTCTAAAATTATTATGATAATTACTACTTCATTAACATCTAATAATTACTTAGGAATATATCTTGTAATTTATATGATTTAAATATAAATTAATTAATGCCTGGACATAAGAATAATCAATCAAACAATAAATGTTAGTGAATTTTATGGTACTATCCATTTTTCAATGTCTAGGAAATTTACTATCTTATTCAATCCAGTTGCTGCTCTGAAGAGAAATAAGATTCAATAGGTCAATGAACTAGTCCAAATAATCAAAGTTGGCTTCAAAAAATCATAATATTTCTCTCATATCCAGGTTGACAAGGTCTAGCTGATTTGCGAACCTGTTGGTCATCCATCTATTAGAACCCTTCTCTTTTAACATCAGACTGGTTTTGCAAAATTCTAAATGAGGCAAATAGAATTAAAACTTATAATCCTTGGATACATTTCATGAAGCTTTTATATTTAACTCTTTGTATAGGTCTAGAAAATACTTATTTAAATATTCTCTTTTAAAATACAAGATACGTGAATAATAGTTTATTTGGTGTATGAGATAATGGTTAATTAATATGTTTATGTTTAGTATAATCAGCTACATAATTTATTCCAAATTGTGCTCAAGACCATATTCATTCTCAAACTCCATCTTACATCACACATATAAGATAATAATTAAAAGAGCTAGTTGGAGCATGAAGAATTTATATACATATATATGAGTGTGGTGCAACAACAACAATAAGGGACCAGGAGTAGAGTATCCACAACAAGTTGGTGATTCATACCTATATTTCTGAGTCAATTTTCATAATGAAAATCTGTGAATTATATTTAAAGCTTTGGTGAAAGTTTGAAATGATATGATTTATCAGTATGAATATTTAAGGCATGTGTGTCAAGAAAGTTTGAAAATGTCATGAACAAAACATGATGGTGACTAACATATATTTAGTTTATGCTAAGATCCCAGATAAAGTGATCACCAAAACTGGTTTGTATGTTAAGATGCGGAATAAGGGGATCATCATGAATGAATGTCTTACATTCAATCTATATCAGGATCCTGGGGATGAGGATCACTATACACAGGCTAATATGCATCAAGTGTATGTTAGAATCCTAGATAAGAGATTGTGGTGCAATGTTTAATACACATTTAAGTTAGTAGAAAATAAAAAAAATGGAATCAATGTACAACCTAACAAATATAAGGAGATATGTTAGGGACCTGGGAAGGGGTATTTTCTAATTTATGATGTCAGTAGGATGATAAGGGTATCAATAGTACTTAGTATCGGTAGTATATAAGTGGAGAAGTTAGTTTGTGTTTCAAATAAATTATATATGATTACATACAATTTTAATAACTTTAATATTATGTTTTCTAAATTTTCTTTATGGAATTAACTTGTATGTTATGGAATTATCTTGTATTTCCGTTTCAGGTCCATCATCTTCACATTAGGAGTAAAACTCTTATTTCTTAGCTTTTTGTATCCAGTAGTATTTCGTATAAATTAAATATTGGTAAAGTAATATGAATGATAACTTCTTTTGAAAAAAATGGAATATAAGAAAATTAACTCATTTTGTCATATACTATTAAATGTGACTGGATTTATATTAACTTTGGTGCAAATTATTGATTGTTGTTAAATATATAGTTTATTTATTATGGTTGTGATGAGGATGATGTTTATGGTTTTATAGACACAGGATGATTGGGTTAAGATTGAATTAAAGGTTATGTTAGATGTCAAAAACATGGGATCTACCAGTATAGGAGAGGTTCTGCTGAAATTTTGATAGAAATTTTAGTGAAACCTTATATATATATATATATATATATATATATATATATATATGTAAAAAATACATCTTTTCTTGGTAAATATGTATTAATAAAATTACTTGTTTGCCTCCCGAAGAAGGGGACGTTACATAGCAACAACCTACTCTTGAATAGCCACACACTTAATCTACGCTGAAACAGCCTCCTCCTCTACACCACCATCACTTTCTCGACCTGTCGCTGAAATGACCGCTAGCATATGCATCAGAGGAATCGTAACTAGCATAGGCAAAACCTTAGGAACAAAAAACAAGACAGTGCCTTCCTTGGAAGCCCTATTTCCAAAGGATCCTTTAAAAACTCATTGATTCTTGCCACATCTGATAGGAATCACTATTGGGAGGGGAACCAGGCTCTCAATGATAGAACTCTATCTTTCTACCTTAGAATTACAACCAAAAACAGAGAGAATCAAGAAACGAATTCTGTATTTTTATTCAACATACCAAATGAAGTGGCTCCCCTCTCGGTAATAAAGCCATGCACCAAGTGTGTGTAAAACAGAAATATGAAGTTGCAACAGAATTATAACAAAATCCCAACAAATTGACACGTGGTTCCCCTCCCAATAGTGATTCCTATCATTACCCCTCCCTTTGAAACTAAGTTTTTCCAAGAATTGAAAAAACTTCCTTACAACTGACATAGATAGAGTATACTGTCATCAAAGGAACAAAGAAGAAAATCCTATTTAACTGGTGTTGAACGCAGCCTCCACCTGAGCAATGAGCTCAGGAAATCTGGTCTTGAGGCTCGTATAGTCTTCTCATGTAGCATCATCCCGTGTATGACTCTTCCAATGGACCAAGACGACCACCCCCTGCTGCATTGTTCCAGTTGTTGTAATTCTTGAACTATTTCTTCCTCCTCAACACTGTTGTATCTCATATCTAGCAACAAAATTTGCTTCCTAGCACACTTGTGACCTCTCATGAATTTTTCATCACAATAAAAACAAAGACCATTTTGTTTCTTGTATTGAATTTCTTCTGGGGTTAATTTCTTGATGTGCATATCTTTTCTAGGAGCAATTTCAGTTTTAGGAGGCACAAACTCATTGTGTGTTGGTGAAAGAGGTGATCTAGACCTAGGAATTGCGGAAGAATGTGCATACCTCAACTTCTGCAGCTTAGCATCCACTTCATGAGCAAAATTCATGGCCTTATGCACGGTGGTGGGACGGAGCAGCTTGACATCATGCTTAAGTACCTCCTGCAGCCCCCCAATGAAACAACTCAATCGAAAGGTTGGACTGAGGTCATGGATTCTGGTAGCTAGGCATCTAAATTCGGCTATATAATCCTTCAATGAACCTGTCTGTTGAAGCTTGAAGAGTGACTCGGTGAAATCTTCAAATCCATGGGAGCCAAACTCTCTGCAAAATGTTTTGATGAAATCTTCCCAAGTGGAGAAGGAAGAAGAACACTCTTCCCATTGATACCATTGCAAAGCTTCCCGATCCAGATGGAATGACACCATCTTGACCTTCTTCTCCTGCGGCACCGAGAAATAATCGAAATATTGCTCTGCCTTATAAACCCATTCAACTAGGTCATCCCCGTTGTTGAATCGAGGGAAATCCATCTTAACGAAGGGCATGCGATTCTCGTGAGGCAGCCCTTTTTCCTTCTCTCGATGGCTCCTCTCACCTTGCCGCCTACAACTGTCACCTTCGTCTTCATCAGTTGGAGGTGGAAATGTCTGATCAGCTCCCTCTCGTCGAGCCTCAATTGAATCAAGGCGTTTGTCGATGGATGCGAACTTATCTTCAAGGAGACGCTGGATTGATTCCAAAATGCTTTCCAGTGCAGATACACGGGCGTCCATGGTTGCTGATCGAGTACGAACACGAGCACGGGTCATATACTAAAGGAACAACTTAGAGGATCAATGGCTCTGATACCAATGATAGAACTCTATCTTTCTACCTTAGAATTACAACCAAAAATAGAGAGAATCAAGAAACGAATTCTGTATTGTTATTCAACATACCAAATGAAGTGGCTCCCCTCTCGGTAATAAAGCCATGCACCAAGTGTGTGTGAAACAGAAATATGAAGTTGCAACAGAATTATAACAAAATCCCAACAAATTGACACGTGGTTCCCCTCCCAATAGTGATTCCTATCAACATCGAACAGGAAGGTGGCCTTTGATTTTGTATATATATGAAGTGGTTACGGATGAGAGTGCTATGATAGGAGAACTAAGTGAGGGATGGAAGGATTGAGGGGAATGGTTGTTTGCAGAGGCACGGAGGGGGCGGCTACTAGGTTATAAATTTAGGAAAGAAATAAGAAAGTTTGAAACTTTGTATTTATATGAAATCTTTTCACTAAATTGGTTAAGTTTACTGTGCATTAGTTGGTTTTAGGTTTTGTAAAACCGATACCAAACCAAACATGAATTCTTTAGAATTTTATAATCATTTTAATTGGTTTTTTTTAATGGTTTAGTCTTTACCAATTATTTTTTTTTCAGTTTTCTAAGTTTAATTGATTATTCGGTTTTCTTACTCACTCTTTATAGAGCCAATTTCAACCAAGGACACCTATCATCAGAGCTCAAATGAGGTCATGCATGCTATCTAAACACAACAAACTTCTTCCCTCACACTCCTTCCATTTTTTATTTAGTTACTTTCTTTTATAACCTTTAAAATTTTTGATTTGATCCCTAATTCTTGTATAGCTCTTCTATCGATCTCAAATTTCATAACTTCCAAGTTCATTATAAGCCCAACTTGAGAGAAAATAGGGAAGAAAACAAAATATACAAATAGCTAAACCATGTTAGCTTATTCTGGTTATATCATGATCTTGCTTATGGATTTGATAGATTGACTAAAGCTGATCCAATATGATGTCTTTTTATTTTGCTCCCTATTTTTTTTAATGATTTGATCATTTGACAACTTATTATTTTTTGTTTAAGCTTGATTATGTTGTTTAATGCTTGATTATGTTTAGTACTTATTAGTCAAACATGATATGCATTAACAACTCCAACCTGATTGGATTTTTATGTTGTTTAAATTCAATTTTTATTTTTCATTTACAAAAGATATTTTGATAAAAGAGATTTTCGCACTCAACATTGTGATGAACCTATAAATGCACGATTTGTTTAAGAGTGGAGTAAAAATAGAAAGAGGAATTATAATCTAGTATTATGGTTATTAGGAACCATAAGTAGTTTTAAAAGATTTAAGGTACGAGACTATTAATGTTAAGAAAAAAAAATACTATCATCCTAAAACATCCTATTAGAGGAAGTTCCCCACGGAGGTAATAAAATTGTTATTCATTTATGATGCATGAGAACATATGAATTCTTTTCTGAAGTTTGGAAATATATATTTTTTATATTTATTTTTAAATACAAGCATGATTTTTTTTTGGAGAAACTTTGTCAAATGTAATTTAAATAAATTTGTAGTCTTGAAGAAATCCAATTAAAGATCCAAGCATTAGTATTAGCCTACAAAATTAGGTTTAAAAACAAATGGATTTCAAATTAATAAAAAAAAGCACAAACAAATTTCCATTTTAAAGCTAATAAGGCTCGATCCTTAACAATAAAACAAATGCCCCCTTATTTGTTTTTAGAAGATGCACCACAACATCTCCATGCTTCCCAAAACATTGTATAAACCCAAAATGTAGTTTTTCAAAGACACCAAAAACACATTACCATGCCAAAACCATAGCTGTGGAAACAAAACCAACTACAAGTTTCTCCCTAAACAAAGAAGTATTAGATCATTAATCTAACGTTGGGTTTATATGAGAATAATTATATGTTTGTGGACTGTCAAATAAGGTGAAGCCTAATTAAAAATGATCTGCTAAGTATTTCTTAGACAATTGGGTTTAGGTGTATCTAATATGGTATGGACCTTTAATGTGTAGAGATTACGGGGTTATTCCTATTTTAGTGATGGGCTAAAATAGGAATACCAAAGGGTGGGAATGCCAAAAGGCATGAATACCAAAAGGTACTTGGTTGTCTATATATATGGTCATGGTCTCCAGATTACACGTACTCATATATTCTCATACTGACATCCCATTATCAGAGAGAAAATAAGGCTAAGGTTAGAGAGAATCAAAGGGCTCTCTAAGATAAACGTGTTAATCTGGAAGGTCATCTGTACGACTCTAGATAGCGACTTCTGGATATGGATTCAGGTACGCTTCCGCTTTATAGTTTATGCAGTTTATGTGTTCTTAATAATTCAACATGAACATCATTTCTTTATGCTATGAAATGCTAGATCTAACAAGTGATGTCAAAGCCATTTCATGTTGAATTATTAGAAAACCAATTAGAAAACTAAAATAATCAGTACTGGATTTACCAGCGTTGTTTAGAGATGAATTGCCCCTAGGCTGCCAGTTTGTGTGCATATATAGATAAATATAATGTGTTTTATATGTTTATATATATATATATATAACCAGCGCTGGCTTTGCAAGCCAGTGCTGGTGGTGAAACTGGCAGCCCGTAGGCTGCGAGTGAAGGTAAAATATATATATATAACCAGCGCTGGCTTGCAAAGCCAGCGCTGGAGATCGAAACTGGCAGCCAGTAGGCTGCCAGTTCAGTATATATATGGCTGGTGAAGGCACATAAAACTGGCAGCCTAGTATAAGAAAATAACCGGCAGCCCCGGTGGGACGACCAGTGCTGGCAAAGCACTCCAGCACTGGTGGGAAGAAAAAAAAACTGTAACGATTGCAATTACAGCTTCAATCAATTATTTCTCTTCCCAGGGGTCGTTATCCCTGGGGTTACCATTTCACAGCGCCTAAAGGGTCTGTCGCAGTCGTAACAGTTATTGCAACTGTTACGACTGCAACAATAATATATATTGGGTTGTGGGCCGAAATAATATATATTGGGCTTTGGGCCGAACAAGCCCACATAAATTATCTTGTATGATGGTCTTTGGCCCGTAAAAAAAATGTAGCCCATAAAAAAAAGGATTTAGCAGGCTAGCTTAGGATCCAAGTTGGCCCGACCGGTCCAACTGCAAGGCCAAAGTCAACAGTTGACTTTGTAAAAAAATTGGTGCAAATTTATATTTTAAATATTGGTATATTGATATATATATATATATATATATCTATATATATATATATATTGCAATGAGTTAATTAAAACAATATGTCACCAAAGTGACCTCTTTTGTTGAGATTAATTTCATTATGAAATATAAAGGGTTATGTGTATGCGATTTATGTTCTTATTGATCAGCCCAAAGGAAGGTCAATATTTAAAGTAAATGCATGTGCACATGTAGTTATTAACATGTGATAATTATTTGGTTTTATATGTGACTAATTAATCGACCCAAAGGCCGATTTATTTTTTTTGTTTTTTTATTATCAATGTTTGATTACTACATTAAGATATCACTTATAAATTGATCTTTTATCCAAAGATAAACTATTAATGGAGTGCCTGATATCTTAAAATGGGTTTTACCTTTATTTGAATTATTTTTGCTCTTAAGATAAGTTTTTTTTTATGAGCTTGTTTCAACTGTTGTTGTTCTCTTTTCAGCGATTAATCCTGCGAAAATTACTGTCAGTATCAACTCTATTCCTATGCTTAATGGCTCTAACTTCAAGTCTTGGAAAGACAATCTTTTGATTGTTCTTGGAGTTATAGATCTCGACCTTGCGTTAAGGACTGATTCTCCCCCACCTCTTAAAGATGAGAGTACCTCTAATGAAAAGAGGGATATGGAAAGGTGGGAGAAATCAAATCGCATGTGTATGATGATCATGAAGAGAGCCATTCCAGAAGCATTCAGGGGCACAATGTCTGATCAAATAACTACAGCTAAGGAATTCCTTGCCAATATTGAAAAGAAATTTGTCAAGAATGAAAAGGATGAAATTGGTAAGCTCTTGACAAGTCTTTTCAATGAAGTATAAAGGCAAAGGCAATGTAAGGGAGTACATTTTGGAGATGTCTCATCTTGCTTTGAAGCTCAAAGCACTTTAGCTTGAACTCTCTAAGGACTTGCTAGTGCATCTGGTTTTAACTTCGGTACCTAGACACAATTGGTGGTTAGATTCTGGTGCAACAAATCACATCAGTGTGTCTATACAGGGTTTGTCTGAGTTGCCGAAAGCCAAATGATGTTGAAAGATACATCTATGTAGGCGATGACAAGACGGTTGAAGTTAAGGCAATTGGAAAATTTAGATTATTGTTAAAGACCGGATTTTATTTGGATCATAATGAAACTTTTATTGTACCGTCTTTTAGACGGAATTTGATTTCTATTTCTTCTTTGTACAAATCTGGTTATTCTTGTTCATTCGGAAATGGAAAATTTAGTTTGTTTTATGATTCCAAATTTTCTGGTTCCGGTTCTTTATTTGGTTATGATAATCTTTATTTGATTGATACAATTGCTTCATTTAATGAATCACTACAATTAAGTACACGAGGTACCAAGAGAAAATTAACTACTGAGAATTTAGGTATATTATGGCACAAACGTTTAGGTCATATCTCTAAAAAGAGAATAGAGAGACTTGTGTCAAATAAAATTCTTGATCCCTTACATCTTACAAATTTTGACATTTGTGTTAATTGTATTAAGGGTAAACAAACCAATACAAGGAGATTTGTAACCAACAAGACTATGGACATCTTAGAACTCGTACATACGAATATTTGTGGGCCATTTCCTACGGTCGCTTGGAATGGTCAACAATATTTCATAACATTCATTGATGATTTTTCCAGATATGGCTATGTATATCTCATAAGTGAAAAATCACAGTTACTGGAGGTGTTCAAAAGTTATAAAGTAGATGTTGAAAATCAACTTAGTAAAAAGATTAAAAGCGTCAGATCTGACCGTGGTGGTGAATACTATGGTAGATATGATGGTTCAGGAGAACAACGTCCAGGACCATTTGCTAAATTCCTAGATGAATGCGGTATCGTCCCACAATACGCTATGTCGGGTTCGCCCATATGAATGGTGTTGCTGAAAGACAAAACAAAACGCTTAAGGACATGGTAAGGAGTATGATTAGTTATTCTACCTTACCAGAATCACTCTAGGGAGAAGCACTTAAGACTGCAGCATATATCCTTGATCGAGTACCCACTAAAGCCACTACCAAAACCCCTTATGAACTTTCGACAAGTAAGAAACCTAGTCTAAAACACTTACATGTTTGGGGATGTCCAGCTGAGGCAAGGCCTTAAGTTGCTATTTTATTGGATACTCGGAAAGATCTAGGGGGTATAAATTTTATGATCCCACAACTAGGCTGATTTTCGAGACGGGAAATGCCCGATTCTTTGAGGATGTCGAGTTTGCGGGAGTTGATAAAGATAAAGACTTTATCTTTGAAGAGGAATATATTGATATTCGCACAGGTGTTATTAGCATTAGTCAAGATTCTATTTTTGACCTTGTTCAAGACACAATGAATCAAGACAATGTCGAAGGACCTCCTATCCAAGAAATTGTTCAAGAAGAAAAACCTCGAGCACCTCTAGAATCTATGCCATTAAGAAGATCCACTAGAGAGAAGAGAAGTGCAATATCAAATGATTATATTGTATTTCTCCAAGAACATGAGGTAGATATTGGAGTGATGGAAGATGATCCTATCAACTTCCATCAAGCCATTGGATGTTTTAACTCTCAAAGGTGGATTTATGCTATGAATGAGGAGACTAAGTCAATGAAAGACAACAACGTGTGGGATCTTGTCTCATTACCTGAAGGTGTGAAACCTATTAGTTGTAAATGGATATTTAAGACCAAAAGGGATTCGAAAGGTGATGTGGAGAAGTACAAGGCATGTCTTGTTGCAAATGGCTTTACACAGACAGAAGGTATCAATTATAAAGAGACTTTATCTCCGGTATCTTCGAAAGACTCTTTCAGAATTATAATGGCATTGGTGGCACATTTCAATCTTGAGTTACATCAGATGGATGTAAAGACAACGTTTCTCAATGGTAACATTGATGAGACGATCTATATGTTGCAACCAGAAAACTTTGTGTTTGAAGACGCAAAGAATATGGTTTGCAAACTTAAGAAATCCATCTATGGACTCAAACAAGCATCACGACAATGGTATTTCAAGTTTCATCAAGTGATCATCTCGTTTGGTTTTGAGATGAATTTGGTCGATGATTGCATATACCATATGTTCTGTTGGAGTAAATATATTTCCCTAGTTTTGTATGTCGATGACATCTTGCTTGCCAGTAGCGATATAAGCTTATTACACGAAACCAAGAAATTTCTAGCTAAGAATTTTGAGATGAAAGATCTTTGTGAAGCCTCTTTTGTATTAGGTATTCAGATACATCGATTGCTCTCGAGGTATTCTTAGATTATCACAAAAGAGCTATATCGAAAAGGTTCTTAAGAGATATGGCATGCAAGACTGTAGACCAGGAGATACCCCTATGGCTAAGGGAGACAAATTTAGTCTTAAGCAGTGCCCTAAAAATGATTTTGAGAAAAGGGAAATACAGAAGATTCCTTATGCTTCAGTAGTAGGGAGTCTAATGTATGCTCAAGTTTGTACGCGTCCAGATATTGCGTACATTACTAGGATACTGGGTAGATATTTAAGCAATCCAGGAATAGACTATTGGAAAGCAGCTAAACGGGTCTTACGGTACTTACAGAGAACAAAAGACTACATGCTCACATATCGGAGTTTAGTTAATCTGGAGATCATTGGGTATAGCGACTCCAATTTTACTAGATGCCAAGATAGTATGAAATCTACATCAGGCTATATTTACATGCTAGCTGGAGGTGATGTCTCCTAGAAGAGTGCTAAACAGTCACTTATAGCCTTTTTCACGATGGCAGCTGAGTTCATAGCATGTTATGAGGCATCTAATCATGGAGTATGGTTGTGGAATTTTATTACAGGGCTGCGCATAGTGGATGATATTGAAAGACCACTAAAATTATTTTGTGACAATAAGTCAACAATTTTATATTCCAATAACAATAGGAGCTCGTCGAAGTCGAAACACATAGATATCAAGTTCCTAGTTGTTAAAGAAAGAGTTTAGAGTAGACAGTTGTCTATAGAACATATCGGTACAAACTCCATGGTTGCGGATCCGCTTACTAAGGGAATGCCACCCAAAATGTTCCATGAGCATACTGCTTGTATGGGTGTTTTGGCAATTGATAGTATTCAGTTTTAAAGGGAGTTTGTAATTTTAAATGCTTTTATAATATAGACAAATTTTTAGTTTATGGATATTTATGAGGTTATTTTCTTCAGAAATAAAGTCTTTGGTTTAATTTACACCATGATTTTAGTATGCTTTGATCTCACTAAGGTTTAAGGGTGGACCAATTGGAAATAGGCATGTTAAGATCATATTGGATGAAATTTCCATGCTACACATCCACATCATGATCCTTGATCCATGTCATTTAATTGTATTGGCATACGTGACCTTTGATAGGTTGAGTTACGATAATTGTAACAAAAACCGCTTAGATCCTATGTTGGTATTATCACTGGACCGGATTGGTTATAAATACATTTGTTAATGACAACAAAGATTGAGCTCATTTGGTTATTTTTATAAAACATAATTATAAGGTTATGCATATAGCCCAAGTGGGATATTGTTGGATCATTAATCCAACGTTGGGCTTATATGAGAATAATTATGTGTTTGTGGACTGTCAAATAAGGTGAAGCCTAATTAAAAATGATATGCTAAGAATTTTTTAGGCAATTGGGTTTTGATCTTTCTAATAGGGTGAGGACCTTTAATGTGTAAAGATTACAGGGTTATTCCTATTTTAATGATGGGCTAAAATAGGAATACCAAAGGGTGGGAATGCCAAAAGGCATGAATACCAAAAGGCACTTGGGTGTCTATATATATGGTCATTGTCCCCAGATTACACATACTCATATATTCTTATACTGACATCCCATTATCAGAGAGAAAATAAGGCTAAGGTTAAAGAGAATCAAAGGGCTCTCTAAGGTAAACGTGTTAATCTGGAAGACCATCTGTACGACTCTAGATAGCGACTTCTGGATATGGATTCAGGTACGCTTCCGCTTTATAGTTTATGTGTTCTTGATAATTCGACATGAACATCATTTCCTTATGTTATGAAATGCTATATCTAACAAAAAGTCTTGTGGACATGTAAAGGGAAGAAAAAGGAAAGAAAGATGAGAATGGGTGGATGAAGATCTTGCAGCTTCTATTTGATTGAGAAGAGCAGCTTGAACTTATATCATCGTGTTTGCTATGGAAAAAGATATCGCATGGTTGCTATGGAAGGAAGAGTTAAGGAATGGTACAAAGCTTGGAACTCGTGGAGCTGTCGATCTGAGATGCTACTGAACCATGGAGCTGAGTAGAGGAGCTGTTGCTTGTACTTTAATGGAGGTTACAGTGTTGCTGTTTTAACTGAGGACTGCTAAACGTTCACAATTTCTTTTGGACTTCAAGTATTTAAGGCTTTTTGAATGTTTAACAGGTTGGGAAAGTGTGGAGGTCAGGATTTTAATGAAGGCTTGAAAGAAGAGAGGCTATGCAATGGTGTTAAAAAAGGTTAGGAGAAAGGCTCTCTTTGGTGGTGGCTACTATTCAATCTTCCTAGGTTATCAGGCTTTTTCTTTGTTCTCGATGGAGCCCCCTCCAACATAATGTTTTAATTTTGAGTTCTTATGCAGCAATCATCTCGAATCTATTATTTTTAAAGAGTAATGAACTCGAAAAAAAATTAGAGTTTTGACCCTTTAAAAATGGTTAATTCAAAACGCTTAGTTTTTTTAAAGACAGAAGAACTCAAGAAAAGAAATAAGATTTTAACCTTTTATATCAATCATCTCAAAAACTTAGTCATTTAAAGAGTCATGGAAAAAAAATAGAATTTTGATGTTTTATTGGGTGATTATCTCGAAGACTTGGTCATTTTAAAGGGTGACGAGCTTGAGAAAAAACTTGAGATTTTGATTCTTTATAGAGCGATCATCTCTAGGAATTAGCGAATTTAAAGAGTGAAAACCTTCTGAAGATGTTTGAATTTTGACACTTTGTAAAGCGGTCATCTTGGAGACCAAGTTATTTTAAAAAGTTATGAACTCGAGAAAAATTATGATTTCTGACCCTTTATAGAATAACCATCTCAAATATTTAGTCATTTTAAAGAGTGATGAACTTGAAGATTGAATGATTTGTGTTTGGTTGACCTACCCGTAGTGCGAAAGACTTCTTACAAATGATGTTGTCTTTTATTTTTCATGAGATGTTTTTGCATCCCTTCTTCTAAGATAGTCCATCTTCTATTTATCTTTGTCCATGACTCTTAGTTATATTTGGAATGGAATTCTGATTGTTCACATTAAATGTTGTCATTGAAAGTGCACATAACTCATTAAAGATCCTCAAAACTTATGCAAATATATACAAAGAGAAATAAATTAAAAATATTCTGAAATAAAAATAAAGAGATGCTTATGCATACATTTTACAAGTTTTGAAATATAAGCACCCTTTTATTATCATCTCTCTATTGCTTGATAAATGAGGTTTGTAATTTTTAAAATGAGTGATTTTTGTCTTTTGACTCTACAACCCCATTGGATTTTTCCCATTAGGTTAATTTGTTTGACTTTCTCTTTGTGACACGGCTTAGACCTTTAAATAATAAATAAAGCCTTGTAATGTTAACTATTTCTTGTGAAGTGATAAACTATCTTAGACATGATGTTGCCCCTATTTTGATGGTACCCCCCTATGGTATTTCACACCATTGCATATGCATTATTTCTTTTGGTGGAGAGTGATGCTCTGTTACTCTCACCTTCTAAGGAGTTTATCAAATTATCTTTTGCCAATGATTGTTTCAACTTTCCTTTAGGTGATACATTAATGTGATAATATTTTCATGTATCATATCTATCCTTCAAAGAGTAAACTAGATTTTTATCCATAAAGATGCCCTACTAATGCAACATTACTCTTAATTGCTATTGAAGTTCATCAATTAATCTAGTGTCTTTTAAAAAAAGTCATCTTCATCTGATTTACTTGTGTTTTTTTACTGTCATTAAGAAAACACTTGTCAAAAGATAGATGTCATTCATAACTTTGTTGAATTTTGTTGAATCATCATTTGATTATTGCTATCATAATGGGTTTATTTTCCTTCGTAGCAAATTTGGTTATTGTTTGTTATCCCTCATAGGGTCCATTTCATTACCTTGATTGCTCAACTTTTCAAGGATGACTCGTAAAAAGTGTCAATGTCATTTATGTTAAGGACTATGTGCACTTATCAATGATGTTTTTTTTTTAAATGTTTCTTGTTTTGGAATTAACTCATAAATCTTAAATATCATGTCCATTTAAGTCTAATTACAGCAAGTAAATCTTGAGATACAATTTTAAGAGTGTTTATTCGGTTATAACCCTAAGACATGTTATTCAACACTAAAATATAATTTTAAAACTTGGATTTAACCATTACCAAGTTCTAAGGTTATATATTTGGTCCTAAATGATCTCCAAAGATAAATATATTAAAAATATGATACATCGTCATAGTTCTCCATCTAAAATAACCATTCATACTGATGTAATGATTTCTCTATGAAACTACAGAGTTGGTTAGCAATTGTAGTGGCTTTCAAAGGGCAAAGGAATTTGCAAGAGATAAAGTTGATCTTGCAATTCAGAATCTCAAATGTTGTATGAGTTATTTGTTGATCAAAAAGCATTAATTTACAAGAACTGTGGAGCCATATAGGAAAGATACTATGTAACTGTTAGGATTAAAATATTGAAGAAGAATTCACAAAAGAAGAAGAGAATTGAGAACAGAGGGGAGAGAGGGAGAGAGAGAGGAGAATTTGAATTTTGTATATTGATTGTTATTCTTATTAAGGAAGGAGCCATTGGACACAACTAGCATACCAAAACTCAAGTCAAGGAATCATGCAAGCAATCTGCAGCCACGACTTGATCAATCAAGGTGCTGTATCCCAGCAAGGGAAATCTGCAATTAGTATAATGTGATTCTCACAGTTGTAAAAACTTCCATAAACAATTCATGTAAAGTCTATATATAGATAAACTCAATGGAGAAATAATATGCAAGTATTTGTGCAGAAACTTCTACTGTAGAAATCACAGTAATCAATCTTGCTTCTGTAAAATTGTTCTGCTTCTATATGGTATCAGAGCCATTTATCTCCAACGAGAACCTGATCAACATGTCTTCCGAAAACCAAATTTCTTCTCCATTGATCTCTTCTCCCCCTGAAACACCACTGGTCGTCCTAAACATCACATCCCAAATCAACGAAAAACTCACGCCCTCTTTATTCCCACAGTGGCGTGCCCAATTTGAGGCCCTCCTGATTGGCTATGATCTGATGAACTATGTCACTGGGGAGTCATGTTGTCCTTCCACAAATGGAACTTCATCATCTGTTGCCAAGAAACACCACTAGATTAGACAAGACAAGCTAATTCTCAGTGCCATCCTTGCCTCTACATCACCATCCATTACTCCCTTAATCGCAACCACAAAAACCTCCTCTACTGCATGGCAAAAACTGTCCACCTTGTATGCCAGTAGATCACGAACAAGAGTAATGCAACTCAAGGAAGAATTAACCTTCATTCAGCGTGGAAATTGCACAATACAGGAATACCTTCATACAGTCAAAGGATTGGCTGATGAAATTGCTCTCATCGATCACCCAATTTCTGATGATGACATCACCCTCTATGCCCTCAATGGGTTAGGGTCGGACTACCGTGAAATTGCTGCCCCAACTCGAGCTAGGGACAAATCCCTCTCTTTTGAAGAACTCCATGATCTTCTGGTCGGACATGAGAGTTATCTCTGGTGAATGGAGTCTGCCACTCAACAACTTGTGGCCACTGCCAACTACACCAGCCATCGTCCCAATTTCTCTACCTCACAACATTCAAGAGGAAACTACAGAAATGGGACCAGACGACAGCAAAACTCCAACAATTTCAATCGCTCTACCAATGGGCCATTCAGCGAATATCACCATCCAAATGAAGGCTCAGCCCGTGAGCAACGACATCCCCAATATACAGGGCGTCCAAATATCCAAACCAGAAGATACCAGCCCAAATGCCAGTACTGTGACAACATGGGTCACACTGCAAAAGCCTGTTCTAGGCTGCAATCATCTGATATATCTGCTAACTGTGCAGAGACATCCACAAATTCGACCCCAAAATGGTTAATTGACTCGGCAGCTTCACATAATATTACTGGCGATTTACAGAATCTGTTTGTGCATTCTGAGTATGATGGCACCAATGAAGTCCTTCCCGGTAATGGTTCAGGTTTGCAAATCACACATATTGGTTCCTTGACTCTCCCTACTCTAAAAAAAAAATTTCACTTGCGAAACACATTATGTGTCCCCAATATTTCCAAAAAGCAAGGCTGGTTGCTAAAGAGTTCCATCAGAGGCCTGGTCTTGATTTCACTGAGACCTTCAGTCCAGTGCTGAAACCGGTGACCATCAGAATTGTTCTAAGCATTGCAGTGATGAATGGGTGGCTATTGAAACAATTGGATGTAAATAACGCATTTTTACATGGAAATTTGCAGGAAACGGTGTACATGTTACAGCCCCCAGGGTTCAAAAATTTACATTATCCTAATCATGTGTGCAGGTTACGCAAGGCGATCTACGACCTCAAACAAGCCCTCAGGGCATGGTACTCTGCCCTATAGCAATCCATCTTGGCACTTGGTTTTCAAACATCTCGAGCTGACCCGTCCCTATTCATATATAATCGTGATTTAGTAACCTGCTTCATTCTTGTGTATGCTGATGACTTGATTCTTACAGGAAGTGATCACAAGTTTGTTACTGATATTGTCCTTTAGCTCGGTGCACAATTCTCTCTGAAAGATATGGGTCATCTTCACTACTTCTTAGGAGTTGAAGTCGTGCCAACCCCCACTGGAATTTTTCTCTCTCAGCAAAAATATATTCGTGACCTGCTTGACAGTACACACATGGAAGCTGCTAAGGATGTTTCTACGCCACTATCAACATCTCAAACTCTTTGTCTGGTTGATGGCACTTCTTCAGTTGATTGCACTACTTACCAGCGTCTCATTGGCAGCCTGCAGTATCTCTCCCTCACCAGGCCTGATATCTCTTTCGCTGTGAATAAACTTTCACAGTTCATGCACAGGCCAACCATCACTCACTGGGCAGCAGTAAAACGCCTCCTTCGGTATCTCAAGAAGACAATATTTCATGGCATTCATCTTCGGAAAAATTCAGCCTTCTTCCTCACCACATTCAGTGATACTGACTGGGCTGGGAATGTTGACGATAGATCTTCCACATCTGCCTACATCACGTTTCTTGGCTGTAATCCCATCTCCTGGAAGTCAAACAAACAACAAGCCGTTGCTCGATCGTCTACGGAAGCTGAATATCGAGCTCTTGTAAATGGTGCCTCTGAAACATTGTGGCTGATTGCTCTCCTTCAAGAGCTTGGTTTCCCCCTCAAACAGCCACCATCTCTCCTCTGCGATAACCTGGGAGCAACTCATCTGAGCTTCAACCCAGTTCACCATTCAAGGATGAAACACATTCAAATTGACCTCCATTTTGTTCATGATCATGTCCAGAAAGGCACCTTCACAGTTGGTCATGTTAACACTAGGGATCAATTGGCTGATCTGCTGACAAAACCTCTCTCCCGTGAACGGACAGAATTCCTGCGATCCAAAATTGGACTTGCCGATGGCAACCCATTTTTACGGGGGCATATTAAGGAAGGAGCCACTAGACACAGCTAGCATACCAAAACTCAAGTCAAGGAATCATGCAAACAATCTACAGCCACGACTTGTGCATTGGATCAATCAAGGTGCTGCATCCCAGCAAGGGAAATCTGCAATTAGTATAAATGTGATTCTCACAGTTGTAAAAACTTCCATATACAATTCATGTAAAGTCTATATATAGATAAACTCAATGGAGAAATAATATGCAAGTATTTGTGCAGAAACTTCTACTGTAGAAATCACAGTAATCAATCTTGCTTCTGTAAAATTCTTCTGCTTCTATAATTCTCTCACACACATAGTGTGTTACAACAACATATCTCATATTTATACTCTAACATCCCCCCTCAATCTCATGTTTTGATAAACCAAGCATAAGATTGCAGCAATGAAAACAAAACACATGAGTACATAATCCTATTTGACAGAAATCACTATGTAAAAGAAATATAAGTTTGAATATGATTGAGAAGAAAAAGAAAAATGCTCAAATGGCAAAGAAGATAGAAGAGAGAGAAGACATTTCATTTGTCTATTTCTTGATTGAAATTTCATTTGTCTACTTCAGTTTCTCTAAAGTTTTTCCTTTGTCTACTTCAGTTTTTTCTGAAGTTTTTCATCTTTGAGAAAAGAGGGATGAGAAGACATAAATGGGAGGTACGAGAGATGATAGAATGAGTTTGAATTTCATTTGTCTACTTCAGTTTTTCTAAATTTTTTCATTTGGCTACTTCAGTTTTTTTTTTCTGAAGTTTTTCATTTGCGGATGAATTTCTTAATCTGTGTAAGAATTCATTTTGTAATTCTCAATGATATTGATGATTTTTTTTTCTTCTTCTTCTTTTCTTTTTCTTTTTTTCTTTTTTTTTTCAACAAAACGACACCGTGCAATAAACCACACAATAACAACGCATAGAAATAAAAGAAAAGAAAGGCATAAAGGAAAACTAAAAAAAAAAACTTAGCTCTCCGCGGTTGGCAATTTGTTTTGATTGTTGGAGCAAAGGAGCGACGGGCGTGTTGATTGATGCTTGGGGAGAAAGGTATCTAGAGTTGAGCAAAAGCACTGGAAAGATGAAGCAGATTTGTTATGCACAAAACAAAACACAAATCCACACGGCTTTGGCCCCTGCGAGAGTCATGAAGAACGGTGATGAAGTAGACGGACGGGGAAGGTGTGGATGAGAAGAAGAAGTATTGAAAGATTGTAGCAAGTTGTAGAGTGATAATTGTAGGAATTAAAACGAAAAAGTCAACAAAAGTCAACTCTGATCAACCCAAAAACATGCACTGTTCAGATTCAAATCTGGAATTTCCAGAAAAATGAAGAACACGGGAAGAACACTAAAAACTGAGATTTTGCATAAAATGGGCAGAATCAAGGTGAGGTCACTGCCATCCCTCTTCTTTATTTATAGATAAAAGAAATTACAAGAGTTTTAGTTGAAACCAACTTCTTCTTGTACATGATAAGCTAAAATTCAAAACTTAACTTAATCCTAATCAGCTAATTGATCAACATGATCTGTTAACTAAGAATAAACTGAACTCAATCCTAAACTTGGTCAACATGACCTTTATTTAAAGATAAGATAAACTCAACCTAATGCTAAGCTAATTCAATACTCGACTAACACTAAAAACTTAAGACACATTCTTCTAATCTTCAATCTTCACGACCTTGGACTTCATTGTCTGCAGCGGTCTTGATTCCATAAAATTCAACACTCCTCCTTGGATTCAAGACTGCACATCCCAAGCTTTTCCCTTAGCTCTTCGAATCTTCCTTTAGCTAATGGTTTAGTAAACAAGTCAGCTAATTGATCATTTGTATTGCAATATTTCATCTCCAATTCACCTTCCAAAGTGAAAGCTGTCTTAGAGCATGAAATTTGATCTTCATGTGTTTCGTTTTGTCATGAAACACAGCATTCTTTGAAATTGCTATAGCTGACATATTATCACATAGCAAATCAGTAGGATTTGATTGATCACAATCAAGATCCTTTAGCATTTTTCTCAGCCACACCCGGTTGCTTGGGCGCCACATAAGTCTGCTATGTACTACGCCTCAGCTGTGGAATGTGCCACAACCGATTGTTTCTTTGAAATCCAGCTGAAAACATTCACTCCTAATGCAAAACAATACCTGAAGTACTCATCATGCATTCATCACTACCTGCCCAATCACTATCAGTGAAACCAACAAGCTTGTTCTCACTGTTTTTGGCAAACTGCATGCCCAGATTTTTTGTTCCCTGCAAGTACCTCAGGATTCTCTTGGCTGCCATGAAATGTGTTTGGCTTGGTTCCTGCATGAACCTAGATAAATAATTAACAGCAAAAAGTATGTCAGGCCGAGAGATGGTTAAGTATAATAGGCTCCCAATCA
Organism: Salix koriyanagi; assembly: GCA_029228605.1. NCBI lineage: Eukaryota > Viridiplantae > Streptophyta > Magnoliopsida > Malpighiales > Salicaceae > Salix > Salix koriyanagi. The sequence goes on along the minus strand of CM055337.1, from coordinate 7,657,356 downwards.
AGCTTCTATAAACCTTCCCATCTGCTTTTGGTGCTCCATCATCTTTAACAAGTTTCAGTCCCAAAATCATAGGGGTAGAAACTTGTTTGCAATTTGCCATTGCAAAATTGATTAGTATCTTCTGCACAAAGGTCTTTTGGCATAGGAATATTCCTTGTTTAGATTGGATTATTTCCATGCCTAAGAAATAAGACATCAACCCAAGCTCATTCATTTCAAAAGCCTCCTTCATGCTTGTTTTGAACTCTTCAATCAGCTGCCCTTTATCACCCGTAATTAGAAGATCATCTACATACACAGAGACCATTAGCACATGATTATCAACATGTTTCACATATAGTGTTACCTCATTGATGCTCCTCTTGAATCCCAAACTCAGCAAGTGATCATCAAGCCTACTATACCAAGCTCTAGGAGCTTGTTTGAGCCCATAAAGAGCTTTTTTCAATAAATACACTTGGTTTGGATTTTGATTATCAAAACCTGCTGGTTGTTCAATAAATATTTCCTCATCTAACACACCATTCAAAAAAGCAGATTTCACATCTAATTGAAACACATACCCAGCCCCTTTTTGTGCGGCAAGTGCAAGCAAAAGTTTCATTGTTTCATGCCTAGAAACAGGTGCAAAGGTGTGCTGTGTAATCAATCCCAGCCTCTTGAGCATAGCCTTTTACAACCAATCTTGCCTTATGTTTTTTGATACTTCCATCAGCATTCATCTTTGTTTTGAATATCCATTTGACACCAATTGTTTTCTTGTTTGCAGGTCTGTCAACAAGCATCCATATCTGATTTTTTTTTATCATATCAAGCTCCTCCTGCATAGCTTTCATCCATACCTGAGATTTCATTGCTTCTTTAATCTCCACTGGTTCTGCCTCAGCCATGGAACACCTGCTGTAAATGTCAGCTAAGGACCTTGTCCCCCCCTAACGGGTTCATCATCTATGTCTCCTTCATTTTCAAGTTCATCATAAAATTCTGGTTCTTCATGTTGAACTTGATGCATCCCAGATTGACTTTGCCAAATTCTCCCAATTCCATGATGCATCTTCTACAAACTTAACATTTCTTGCAATTATAACTTTGTTAGCCATAACATCAAATATTCTATAGGCTTTAGACTTTGAACTATAGCCTATCATCACACCTACATCAGCCTTCTTATCTAGCTTTTTTCGATTAACATCATGTATCAACACATAACATATGCAACCAAAGACTTTTAAATGCTCAACATTGGGTTTAACATCATACCAGATTTCATAAGGAGTTTTATCATCCAAAACTCTTGAAAACACACGATTTTGTATGTATGATGCTTTGTGTTTACAGCCTCCGCCCAAAACTTTAAGGGCATTTTCTTCTCATACATTAAGCACCTTGCCATTTCCATCAAGGTTCTATTTTTCCTTTCACTTACCCCATTTTGTTGAGGTGTGTAAGGCACGGTCAACTGGTGTTTAATCCCTTCTTTCATCAAGTAATTCTCCAATTGTTGGGAAGTAAATTCTCCACCATTATCAGACCTTAGCATCTTTATTTTCAGTCCAGTTTCAAGTTCCACTTCTGCTTTGAACAACAAAAACTTAGAGAACACATCAGCCTTGTTTTTTAAGAAATAAATCCAACAATACCTGCTATAATCATCCACAAATAGCAAGAAATACTTTGATCCATTCAAAGATTCAACATGCATTGGCCCACACACATCTGTGTGTATGAGCTGCAGTTTCGAATTTGCTCTAAAAACAGATTTTGAGAAAGCAACTTTGGTTTGCTTTCCCAATTGACAAGCCTCACAAAGATTACCTTGATCATGTATGCTTGGTAATCCACGTGCCATCTGCAACTCAGCCATTTTGTTCAATGCAACATAATTATAGTGTCCCAACCTTTTGTGCCAAAGAATTGATTCATCATTCTTGCACATGTTGGCAGTCCAACATATCTCTTTCAAATCTGCATTGAAGCATCTATTTGCCATTTTTGCACACAACAAAAGTGTTCCCCATTTTATCTCTAATAACACACATTCCATCATCAAAAAAATAGAGAATAGCCAGATTCTAATAGTTTGACCCACACTCACCAAATTCGATTAATATTAGGCACATACAAGACATCATGTAGAGTTTTTGTACCTGCCCTTGTGTCCACTTTGCTATTGCTCCTTTTCCTTCAACCTTTACAAAGTCTCCATTGCCTATCTTCACCCTTGATTTATAGCTTTTATCCAAGCTACAAAAAAATTGAGAGGTCTGTTTGTCATGTGGTTTGTACAACCCATCTGTCAATGAGCCACACTGAATTTGTCTCCTCCGGTTTTACGAGCATGTTGTGCATTGTAGCTACAAATAAATGCTCATCCTTTCTTTGCTAAGCTTTCTTCTTCTTGAGCTTGTTTTACTTCTTCTTTTTCTGTTTTTGCAATATTTACGGTAGTGCCCAAAGCTGATTGCAATTTCTACATTGCACCTTCTTGAACCAACACCAATCTTGAGAATGATTGGTTTTCTTGCAATACTTGCATGCGAGGATATTCCTTTCTCTCCTTCCTTTGTCAAGTTGTTGGGTTGCCAACTACTTGAATTACGGTGATTTGGTCTCCATTCTTTGCTTTTGTCTTTCCTTCCAATGCTGCAGTTACGGAGAAGTTGTAAGATTGCTTTCGCTGTTTTCCTTTGTAAGCAACAAGTGCATTCTCACTTGTTCCCTCATTTCGATAAGATTGCCTTTGTTCCACTTTGCTTGTAAGGCATTTACAAGATCTTGGAAACTCATCTCAGAAGTCTTTTGAGTCTTCCAAGGAACATATTTTATGTTCAAACTTCTCAGGGTAGACACACCAATACTTTCTCCACAATTCGGAATCGGGAAAATCTTCCCCCAACAATCTCACTTGATTAACAAGTTTAGAGATTTTTGAAGAAAAATCTATGATAGATTCTGATTCCTTCATCTTCGACCCCTTCAAATTGCCTTCTCAAGTTCATAACTTGCATTTTTCTTGATTTCTCATCTCCTTGGAATTCGGCTTTAAGCTTGTCCCAAGCTTCTTTGGCGATCTCGCATGCCAAAATTCTGGAAAATATCTCTTCACTTACTTGCATTGTGTATGCGGGTAAGTGCTCTAAAACCTTTGGCTCTTTCTTCATTGAAGTACTTGATTTGATTCATGGTTGGATCGTTGTTTAGTGGAGTTGGCTCCTTGCCAGTATCCACATAATCCCACAAGTCAAATGCCTTCAAATAAGCCTTCATTCTCACAGCCCAGGTGCCATAATTCACCCCTGCAAATGAAGGTGCAGTTGCTGAAAAACTGGCTCCAGAATTCATTTTTCGTTTCTAACCCAAAAAAACTGACTTTGAATTCCCCTTTTTGTAAATCTCACCTTCCACTCGTGTTTCACACAATCCCACCTAAGATTCTAATTGCTACGATACCAATTGTAGGAATTAAAGCGAAAAAAGTCAACAAAAGTTAACAAAAGTCAACTACGATCAACCCAAAAACATGCACTATTCGATTCAAATCTGGAATTTCGAGAAAAAATGAAGAACACGGGAAGAACACTAAAAAGCTGAGATTTTTGCATAAAATGGGCGAGAATCAAGGTGAGGTTACTGCCATCCCTCTTCTTTATTTATAGATAAAAGAAATTACAAGAGTTTTAGTTGAAACCAACTTCTTCTTGTACATGATAAGCTAAAAATTCAAAACTTAACTTAATCCTAATCGGCTAATTGATCAACATGATCGCGTTAACTAAGAATAAAGCTGAACTCAATCCTAAACTTGGTCAACATGACCTTTATTTAAAGATAAGATAAACTCAACCTAATGCTAAGCTAATTCAATACTCAGCTAACACTAAAAACTTAAGACACATTCTTCTAATCTTCAATCTTCACAGCCTTGGACTTCATTGTCTGCAGCAGTCTTGATTCCATAAAATTCAACAATAATCTGAATAGGCTTAGTGTTTGATTTGTGGCTGACACTGTGCTCACTATGCGACGAGACTGCCAACCATCGATTCTGAAATCAAGCAACTAATCGACATCGAAAAATACAGAGAGAGAGAGAGTAAATAGAAGGAGAAGAGGATGGAAGAGCCATAGTTCTTGTTGTTGCTCTCTGCTTTCTACAAGGCGATGTGAACTGGATCTGGAACATAGAAATGTTTTTTTTTTTCTCAGCCTTCTTACGAGTCTCTTCATCTTCACTAGCAGATTCATCATCTTTGCTTGACGCTACAGGAGTAGCCTGTGGTTTTTCAGGCTTGGCAGCTTTATTTGTACCAGGAGCAAGCTTGAGGTGCGCCACTTTCTCAAATGAATTGCATCGACTTCAGCAGAAAAATCAGAATCATTTTCAGAATCAGCACTGCTTGATGAAGAGAAGTTGGAGGATGGTGTTCAATCTGGTGATAGCCTTTCAAGCACACCAACTGGAGGTGAGACTCCTAATGTTATTGACCTTCGTAAGAACCAGAGAAAAGAACCCGAGAGGCCTCTTGAAGAAAAACAATAGTGAATCACTGCTGCTTTGATACCATGTTAGGATCAGAATATTGAAGAAGAATTCACACAGAGAAGAAGAGAATTGAGAACAGAGGGGAGAGAGGGAGAGATAGAGGAGAATTTGAATTTTGTATATTGATTGTTATTCTCTCACACATAGTGTGTTACAGCAACATATCACATATTTATACTCTAACAGTAACAAGCCTTTAACACTGCCAGGATTATTTGTTATTGTTTGTTATCCCTCACAGGGTCCATTGCATTACCCCTTGACTGCTCAACTTTTCAAGGATGACTCGTAAAAAGTGTCAATGTCATTTATGTTAATGACTATGTGCACTTATCGATGATGTTTTTTTTAAATGTTTCTTGTTTTGGAATTAACTCATAAATCTCAAAGATCATGTACATTTTCTTTTAAGACATTGAGCTATGATGTCAACTAACTATACATATATTCAACTAATGATTGATCGTAGCTTATAATCTACTTTTTATTCAATTTTCTCGGGACAGAAGAATATATCATAAAAAAATTCACAATTAATTCATCAATTGACAAAGGTCTCTAACAATAATAAATAAATAATCACAAACCATACTTTTAAGAAACCACAAGTCACACCCTTATTCCGACTAGAGTTTAACCGAGCCAGTCATTAGTAAGAAAGCTACATATAAAAACTGGCTACATTTTACATGCGACAATATAAACTGGTATGATCATTACTATAGTTTACGCAGTATCATTGGGGCACTGTGCTGTGGCTGAAGAGTTACGATTGTGCAAGGAGCATGAATATACGACGGAGAGAGCTCAAAAGCGTAGTGCCGTAAAACCATTGCCAAAGCCATTTTTGCTTCAATCAAAGCAAAGTTTTGTCCAATACATATTCGAGGACCCCATCCAAATGGGAGGAATGAGACTTGACTCTTTGTTGCCTTTGAAACACCTTCGGCGAACCTCTCTGGTTTGAACTTAGAGGCATCATCACCCCATAGTTCAGGATCTTGGTGAAGGAGGATTGTTGGCACTGAGACCTGCACTCCGGCAGGCAACAACAAATTTCCAAGCTTTATTTCTTCGTGAACATCTCGATTAAGTAAAGTTACTGGTGGGTACAACCTAAGGACTTCATACAAAATCATGGTAACCTGTAACATTCATCAAAAGAGGGAATGATGGTACATGATCAGAATCCATTAAAATGATGAAATGCGATCCACTTAGATAAAAAAAACATCGCACATATAGAGATCATTCGCATGCCATTTCAACTTACTAATTAGATTATAAGTTGTTATGTTGATCCAATAACTACTAAATCTCATTCTTAATGTATAAGTTTTTTCTTCAAAGGATACCTCAGCTTGCATTTTAAATGCAAGAACACTCTATGTTCTTAACAATAATAAGACAATGGTATAGAAGAATTCAATTGCAAACCCATAGAAATACTCACAACTTTAAGGTGATTAAGCCCATCAAAATCTGGTTTTTTGGTTCCAAAAACTTGGACAACCTCTTCTCTTGCGCGTGCTTGCCAATCCGGATACTGAGCCAATAAAATCATGGTCCAGGTAAGAAGAACTGAGGTTGTTTCCTGTCCAGCAAAGTAGAATATTTTACATTCTTCAACCACATCTTCACTGCTCATTCCGACGCTCTTTGTATTTCCATGCGCTTTTATTTCACTTAAGTTGGATTCCAAAAGCAAATCTAACAAGTCATTCTTTGTATCTTCACCAGCACTCATTGCTTCCTCTCTTTTGTTGATGAGAGCTTTAAGAGAAGCCTTTATTTCTTTGTCAATAGCTTTCAGCCTTCTATTGGATTGGATCGGCAGAAACCTACATGCAATCGATGTACATGTTGCCAAATGATATGGATTTGTTCTTCTGCTTATTTTTAAAATATATCTTATTGAACAAGGACTAACTTGAAGGAATGTCCAGCAAAAACAAAATAAAAAGTTACCTGTACCCTGGAATGATAATTGCTCTTAGCATAACATGAAATGTAAGATTGGTTTGTTCCTTGATGAGATCAAATATTCTTTTTCCTTCTTTGTAATTACTTCCAAATGACGTTCGAGAAATAGCATCGCATGATAAGCTTTGAAGATAAGGCCAGACATCCATTTCACATGGCCTATCATCTACAGAGACCACCTTCTCCCACTTGTTAATCATCTCACTACAACTTTCATAGAGCGCAGGTATCATAAGCTGTAACGAGCAAACAAAACATATCATCGAAAGCCTTATTATCTCTATACACTACAGTTATGTGAGGGCATATAGAACATAATAATTTCAAGGCAATTGAATAACATGAATGCTTGTGATCACCTTTAACTTCTCTTGATGGAATGCTGGGTTGATTATTTTTCTATGTTTAGCCCATTTTTCACCCTCGTGACTTACAAGTCCACATGTTAGAGGTTTCAATTGCGGATGTATTGGCTTCTGGTATTCATTTATCTTCATGAATATGTCTCTTATCTGATCAGGGTTCATGATGTTTACTCTTGGTTTCGGTCCAATCCACATAAATGAATTGTTACCTGCATCATCAGAAGCATATTTATTAACTAATATATATGAGGCTCAAATTTAGATATGAACAAAAGAAATACAAACCCGGAAAAAAGGTAAAATTCTTGCAAGAGTGTTTCTAATAGATTTTTATATTCAATGTTGTGTTTTGTTATTTAAATTTTAGTATTAATTCCTTCTCTTTCACTCCTGACTTGAACACAACTATAGAATAGTCTGACGAGGGAGCCGAGCTGACCCTTGCATACCGCACAAACAAGGTTTCACAGCAGATGTGTTAGCATGGCATGGCTCACCATTGACGAGGCTTGTGGGATAGCAGATCCAAGGATGTTCAAAACAAAAGGAATACCATAACATGCAGGAAAGCATAGAGTTATGAATCTTTTTTTTAATATACCTAGATAATACAAAAGTATTAATTTAAAAATTTGTTTGTTTAATACCCACTAACAGAAGAACACTATAAAATCAAATTAAATAAGAAAACTGTTTTAATTTCTCAATCGTTGGCGCCTTGTAGAAAACAAAAGGAATTTCTTGATAAATTAAGTAGCAAGAGAAAATCTACAAGAGAGGTAGTAAGGAGTCACGTGTTGAATACCATAATCCTTGACCAGTTGATGGAGGAAGGGCATGACACGTGGTAGAATAGCATCTGATAAACCAATCGGTTTGGTCCTTGCTTCTTTTAACATATCTGTGTTTTCTTTCCAGTCTCCAACCAAGAACCTGTACGGCTTCCCTGCAAAACCTTGCTGTCTCAAGCACCTCTCGACCCTCGTCGGCCGAAACCAGACCCAGTTCAAGAATCCCCATGCCCATCTTAGCACTGCAACACAAACGACGGAGACTAGAACTGAAGTGATTGTTACAGCCATCTTTACTCGAAGAAGAAAAACTCAGAAATGGATGAGAGATAAGGAGGGTGATGTTCGCAGAGACCACTCTATAATTGTTGCCTTTTAACATTTCTTTTAGTCACATGTTTCTAGAATGTCAATGGTGAATGGCCATTTCTTTCAAGTCTTTGGTTGACATACGTGCTTCCGTATGCATCCACTTATTTTAATTATTTATTTATTTTCTTTAACAAGGCGTCATATGAAAACTCCAAGTGTAAAGGAGAATTTAGAAAATTATTAATTATAAGGCTAGTTCAATGGGAAAAGTCATTTTAGAGAATTAAATCTCTAAAATGATTTTTTGAGTATTATAAATATAATTTTCTTGGTAATGTGTACTCCAATAATAAAAGTTATTTAGAAGAGCTATTTTTTACATATTATTTTAAATATAGTATAATTTTTTTGTATATAATTTAATTATGCAATTAATTATATAATTAATAAGAGTAAATTATATAATTAAATAATTATTTTTAAAAAAACCTTCAACAATAATTTTTTTAATTTTTTAATTATCATTTTAAATATAAAAGTATTTCACAAAGCTAATTTCTAGAAACCCAAAAAGAAATTAAACAAGATTTATTTATTCTGAATAGTATTATGGCCTTTTCATTTCGACATGCTGCAAACAGCACATCACGAGAGTAACAACCATTTTGGCTGCGAGTGCTATGTTAGGAGAATTGACTGAGGGGAATGGTTGGTTTCGAAGGGGTGTCAGCGACTTTTATTATAGAGGTCCTACCGTGTGTTGTATTGAGTGTTTGTCTTTCTCTTTCGATTTTGATTGAGATCGATTGGATGATAAATTATTTAGCTCTCATACATATATTTCTATTTCTTATTAAAAAAATTATATATCTTCTTTTAATTTATACTAGCAGAATACTAGATACACACCGAATTTGTTTTTGAACCCACTTAAATACAAATATGGTGAGAAAGCAACTTGTACCTTAATTTTATGTTTCACATGAAACATCATTCGAAACTTACGGCAATTTTCCTAGGTGTCTAGGTGTAAGGATGGGCATCGCAACTAACTTACATATATGGTCTCACATGTTGACATTTTGCAATCAACATTGTGATTTAATAATTACGAGATGATTTGATCGTATGTTGTGCTGGGTCTTTTTTATATAGTAAACTAATTGATTTTTTACGTGTTGTAATTAGTTTTTTTAATAATTAATTAATGAAATTATAATAGATCAAATCTGTTAGAAATAAGTTTTTTTCGTCTAAAAGGAACAGTGTAATCGAAATACAGGGGAAGTGGTTCATATATTTTTTAACTGTACGTAACTTGGGTAAATTTGTCTATCCATTTTGTTTGTAAGTTGTATTTTTTTCCCTAGTAATATTAAATCTAAAATATTATACATAATTTGTTTTTTTACAAAAACAGCCTAAAATCCAAGAATCAAATTTTTCTATGAAATAAACTTAAACAAAAGAGTACAAAATTAGAATTAAAAGCCAAAATCATTTTTTTTATTTTATAAGATTTATTCCTCATATTATTATATTAAAAGTATTTAAGAACACTGATATTATTTTTTTTTCTTTAAAAAATCCTAGGTCATTTTTTTGTCTATATATATATTTTCAGACACTAATATTAAATAAATATTAAAATATATAATTAGTCTCACATAAATAAATGACAAAAGAAAAATAAATATAAGTAGATTTCAAAAAAATTATTTGACTTGAAAGATCAATAAATAAAAATTAACAAAAAACAAAGAGAAAAAAAATAATAAATATCAATTTTAAAATGATCATCAACACAAATTAAAATATAAACATTAAAAAAATTAACATTAATAACAGTGGAAATAATAAAAAATTGTTAGATCATAATTATTGCTAGAAAAAAATATTCCATAACTTTTGTATTTTATGAGTTATTACTCATATTATTATATTAAAAATATTTCAGAGCAATGATAGTAATTGTTTTTCCCAAAAAACCTAGGTTTTATATATATATATATATATATATATACACACCGAAAATTCAAAGTTTGAGGACCTAAATGAAACTACAATATATAATCAATTTCAATTGAAGAATGAAATTAAAACAAATCAAAACCTATATAATAGCAATTAGGACCATAACAAACAATTGAAAGTTCAAGGACTAAAATGAAATATCGCAAAAAAAGTTGCGCTGACGTGTGCTTGCGTAAGCAGGAGAGAGAGAAAAGGGGAAAAATTCAAACGGCTATTGACACGTATCCGACCACCCTATACTCACACGCACTGCACCAGGGGGAAGAGAACATGACTGAAAATCATTATAGACATCGGTTGGGTATTTTTGGACACCGGAATACGCCGCACACGCCGTCTGAAACATGCGTGAGTGCGGAAACAAACAGCGCGTCCAGCGATGCGCCCACAGTAAATCAGCAGAAAAAAGAATAAAAAAATGGTAAATTACTAGGACACCCTTCCTGGCCAGACCTCGGTTTTGTCTTTTTCGAGGGACAAATGGATATTTCACTGTGCAAAGAAATATTTAAAAATAAATAAACTGGTTAGCCGAACAAGACCAGACCAGACAGAAATTGTGCAATTCCCATCGAACCTCTTAGTCCAGTGGCCTTATTTTGTCTTTTTCGAGAGTCAATTGTTTTCTTTTCAATTTTCGCTTCCGATTTAACCCAAAAAGTTTCGTCACCGAAAATTTTGATCTTTTCAATTTAACCCAAGTTAGGTTTCCAAACTTAATTTCTCATCAATTAAGCTCTTAATAAAATTAATTTGACCCATTTAAAGAATAGTTAAGCCCTTGCGCTTAGTTAAATCCTTCGATTGGACTCTCAATTAAACCCAAAACATAATTACACTTTAAATTGGCCGACGATTAAATCAAATTGACCCATAAAAATATAATTATGTCTTCCAACTTAATTTTTACACAGATTTATCCAATAATAAATTAATTTAGCCTTGAATCTGCTTTTTTGTTTATTTTTGAGGAAAAAAGAGGTATGACCGGGCTCTCGAAAATGTCCAAAATTTCCAACTTGATTTTTCTACCAACAACATCCCCTTTTATTTTATTTTTGTTATTTTTTGGTAGATGTAGGGGAAAAACCCAAGAGAATAAAACATCTTGGTGTACAAGTTATTCGTTGATAAATAAAACATTAATTTACAAGAATTGCAAAGCAATATAGCGAAAGATACTATAGAACAAGCCTTTAAGGGTGATAGAATTATATTCTTTTAGATATGTCAGCAAAGTATACATGTATTGAGCTACTAGTTGATCATAGCCCATAATCTAATTTTTATAATAATATATCATAAGAAATTTCACAATTAATTCATCAATTGGCAAAGGCCTCTAAGAATAATAAATAAATAAAAAGTGGCATCACAAACTATACCTAAGAATAACCACAAGTCACACCCTTCTTCCGACAAGATTTTAAACAAGCGAGTCATTAGTAAGAAAGCTACATATAGAACATAGGACCATATAAACTGACATGATTATTACTATAGTTTTAGTTACATGTATTTTCTTAACAATTGACACATATGTCACATTGGACATGATAACATATTTGTACCCTGGGATAATTCTTCTCCGCCACATATAACATGTTAGAGTTAACGTAGTATCATTGGAGCACCGTGTTGTGGCTGAAGAGTTACGACAGTGAGAGGAGCATGGATATACGATGGAGAGAGCTCAAAAGAGTAGTGCCGTAAAATCATTGCCAAAGCCATTTTTGCTTCAATCAAAGCAAAGTTATGTCCAACGCATATTCGAGGGCCCATCCAAATGGGAGGAATGAGACTTGACTCTTTGTTGCCTTTGAAACACCTTCAGCAAACCTCTCTGGTTTGAACTCAGAGGCATCATCACCCCATAATTCAGGATCTTGGTGAAGGAGGATTGTTGGCAACGAGACCTTCACTCCAGCAGGTAACAACAAATTTCCAAGCTTTATTTCTTCGTGAACATCTCGATTAAGTAAGGTTATTGGTGGGTATAACCTAAGAACTTCATACAAAATCTGTTAACATGAGTTGTAACGGTTCAAGAGGAAGATGTAATGTATAAATTAAATTTTCATTAACTGTCATTTAAGCTAGAGTAACTGTCATTGATACGTGAGCATTAATCCATTGCTCCGATTAGTATTCTAGTCCTATATATAATGTACTCTCTGGAAATGTAAAGATGTACTGAATATATACAAAAAAACATGAATTGTTGAACATGATATCAGAGCAAGGGTTTGAATCTTACCCTAAAAATTGCTACCCTGTCTCGGCCTGATTGTTCTTCCCTTCCCCTGAAAATTTCCTCTTCCTTTTCCTCTTCCCAATCATCAAACTCTAAATCAGAGCACAATACTGGTGCATGTCAATCAGACTCCATGATGACTGAACTCATAGCAAAAATCACACAAGCCCTGTGCAAGGTCCAAACACCATCACTGGCCATTGAACCTGTTGCTGCTCCGATTGGGATTAAATTGGACGACAACAACTTTCTCTTTAGTCCCAAGTTGTCGAGATGTCTGTCTCATGCAAAGACAAATTGGGATTTATCAATGGTGATTCCCCATAACCACCACCGACAGACCTCACTTTTTGCAGATGGCGCACCGACAACGTCATTGTCAAAGGGTGGCTAATTAACTCAATGGATCCCTCATTGATAGGGAATTTTATTGATTCCCCACAGCAAAAATGTTGTGGGACGCCATTGCCACCACCTTCTTCGACAATAGTGACACCTCTCAGGTGTATGATCTCAGACGACAAGTGACAAAGTTGAAACAATCTGGCGGTTCCCTTGAGAAATACTACAACGATCTTCAAGGACTATGAAATAGCACATATGTTTCCCTGGATGTTACCTTCATGGAAACAAAAACTTTTTATCCACCCACTTCTTCACTTCCAAGGGAGATTAGACAGGAAGAGACAAAATGGATCAAACTAAGAATGGCCAAACTTACCTGAAGAACTTGTGAAGCAGACCCAATCAGCATATGGAGCAGTTGATCATCAACCAACTAATCTGGAAGCCCCTACTGAAGCCATCCCTACTGAAGATCCTTCCCCCTCTCAAGTACCAGCAAGCCCAACTCCTGAGAATGACCCTCAGGTAAGCTCTCTAAACACCAATACTATAGAATCTTTTCCTAGTTATATATTACCCCACAGGCATAATCGTGGTAAGCCACCAAACCGCTATGATCCAGATGTTGAGGAGAGAAGATCACGATATTCCATTGCACACTATGTGTCCACAAAGGGAATGACAGACTCCCTCAAGACTTTCATGCATAATCTCTCTACTCACCATATTCCAACAAAAGTGGAGGAAGCCAAGGAAGACCCAAAGTGGACCCAAGCCATCAAAGAAGAAATAGAAACTCTAATAAAGAACAAGACGTGGAATCTAGTACCATTACCGGAAAGAAAATAGTGGGGTGTAAATGGGTGTTATCTATCAAACACAAAGTTGATGGATCAATAGAGAGATACAAAGCAAGACTTGTGGCAAAAGGGTATACATAAACATATGGCGTGGACTAGCAAGAAATATTCGTACCAGTGGCTAAACTAAATACTGTTAAGGTATTATTATCTCTTGCAGCAAATTTAGATTGGCCACTACACCAGTTTGACGTGAAAAATGCCTTTCTTCATGGTGATATTGAAGAACAGGTGTATATGGACATTCCTCCCGGTTACTCTATAACTTCAGGAACCAATGAGGTGTGTAAACTACAAAGAGCTTTATATGGGCTTAAGCAATCACCGCAGGCATGGTTCGAGAGATTTAGCCTGGCAATGAAGAAATACGTCTTTACACAAAGCAACTCAGATCATACATTATTCCTCAAAAAACAAGAAGGTAAGACGTCGACTTTAATTGTCTATGTTGATGATATGATTATCATAGGAGATGATTAAGAGGAAATATCACAACTTCAAGGAAAGTTGGCTAAAGAATTTGAAATGAAGAATCTAGGTGGGCTCAAATATTTCCTGGGAATCGAGGTTATCAGGTCAAACAAAGATATATTTTTATCACAGAGAAAATATATCCTAGATTTGTTATCTAAGGTTGGATTATTGGAGTGCAAACCAGTGGATACCCCAATCATCCAGAATCATAAGTTGGGAATTTACCCAGACCAAAAATCACCAGATAAGAGGAGATATCAATGGTTAGTGGGAAAATTAATTTATGTATCCCATACTTGTCCATATATTGCATATGCAGTAAGTGTGGTGAGTCAATTTATGCATTGTCCAAGTGAAGACCACGTGGAGGCTGTAACCGGGATTCTCAAATACTTCAAGTCATCTCTAGGAAAAGGGCTCATGTTCACTAAACATAACCATTTGAAAGTTGATGCTTATACTGATGTAGACTGGGCAGGAAATATCTCAGATAGGAAGTCTATCTCAGGGTACTTCACATTTATGGGTGAAAACTGATGCAAATGTGGGTGGAAACTGATGCAAACCAAGGAGCTGGACATGTTGATCATACACTCGGGAATGCATCTGAATTTACACAAGACCCTTTGTCACTTCCAAGTGGCCCAATTACAAGACTTAGAGCCAAACGTTTCAAGGAAGCACTAAATGGGCTAATGCAAGAGAATTGGGTTGACTCTAAAAAGACCAAGATGGGATTTCGGCCATAGTGAGAGTAAGAGAGGAAAAATTCAATTAAATTGAAAAAAAAAGTGAGATCAAGAGAGCATTATTTTCACATCAGCCCCTTATTGTACTCATATACAAGGAGGCTATTTTATGTACTAATGATCTCGTCGATGCTTTGCCGAGCGATATTGTTTCTCTTTTCCAGGATTTTGAAGATGTCCTTCTTGAAGAGGTACCTTATGAATTACCTCCAATCCGAGAGATTGAACATTAGATTGATTTCATACCAGGTGCGTCAATTCCAAACCGACTTGGTTATAGGAGTAATCCCAAGGATACAAAGGAACTTCAGAGGCAAGTAGGTGAATTATTAGAGAACGGGTATATGTGTGAAAGCATGAGTCCTTGTGTAGTTCCGGTGCTATTAGTTCCTAAGAAGGATAGAACATGGAGGATACGTTTTGACTGCCGAGCCATCAACAACATAACAGTAAAGTATCATCATCCTATTCCTAGATTAGACGATATTCTAAATGAATTGCATGGTTCTTGTGTGTTTACAAAAGTGGATCTTAAGAGTGGATATCATTAGATTAGGATGAAGGAAGGTGATGAATGAAAAATTGCTTTTAAGACTAAATACAGATTTATATGAGTGGTTAGTGATGCCTTTTGGTTTAACTAATGCTTCGAGCACATTTATGCATTTGATGAACCATGTTTTGTGTGCATTTATTGGCAGATTTGTCATTGTGTATTTTGATGATATCCTAATTTATAGCAAAAACTTGAAAGAACATGTAATGCATTTGAAATCTGTCTTAGAAATTCTAAGGAAAGAAAAGTTGTTTGCTAATCTCAAGAAGTGCACCTTTTACACGAATAAACTTGTGTTTCTTTGTTCTGTTGTTAGTAAGAAAGGAATTGAGATGGATGAGAAAAAGGTTAAGGTAATCCAAGAGTGGCCAACTCCTACAACAATCAGCCAAGTGAGGAGTTTCCACGACTTAGCTAACTTCTATAGACGATTTGTGCGTGATTTTAGTAGCTTAGCCACACCTCTTACTGAAGTCATCAAGAAAAATGTGTCGTTTAAGTGGGGGAAGAACAAGAAAAGACATTTAATCTGATCAAAGAAAAGTTAACTAATGCACATTTGCTTGTTATACCTAACTTTGCTAAAACTTTTGAAATTGAGTGTGATGCTTCAGGAATAGTAATGGGAGCTATTTTGATGCAAGAAGGTCGTCCAGTTGCTTATTTTAGTGAAAAGTTGAGTGAGGCAGCCCTAAATTACCTTACTTATGATAAGGAGATGTATGCATTGGTAAGGGATTTGGAAAATTGGCAGCATTATCTAGGCCAAAGGAATTTGTGATTCACACGGATCATGAGTCTTTGAAGCATTTGAAAGGACAACAAAAGTAGAACAAATGCCATGCCAAGTGGGTGGAATTCATTGAAACATTTCCTTATGTGATCAGATACAAGCAAGGTAAGGAAAATGTGATAGCTGATGCATTGTCCCAAAGGTATGCTTTACTTTCCATTTTAGATACAAAATTGCTTGGCTTTGAATACATTAAGGATTTGTATGCATAAGATTCTGATTTTGATGATGTGTTCATTGCATGTGAAAAAGTGGCATTTGGAAAGTTTTATAGGCATGAAGGATTTTTGTTTTAAGAAAATAAACTATATGTGCCTATGTGTTCTTTGCGTGAATTGTTTGTGGGAGAAGCTCATGGTGGTGGTTTGATGTAGCTAAGGAATTAGGAATTTTGCATGATCATTTCTTTTGGCCTCATATGAAAACGTGATATGGAAAGATTCTGTGAGAAGTGCATCACTTGTAAACAGGCCAAGTCTAAGTTGAAACCCTATAGTTTGTACACCAATACCCAGTGAATCTTGAACTGATATTTCTATGGATTTTGTTTTGGGATTACTTAGGACTAAGAGGGGGAGAGATTCAGTTTTTGTGGTGGTAGATAGATTTTCCAAGATGGCACACTTCATTGCTTGTCCTAAAACTAATGATGCATCACATATAACTGATTTGTTCTTCAAAGAAATTGTTAGGTTATATGGCATGCCTAAGACCATTGTTTCTGATAGGGATGCAAAGTTTTTGAGTTACTTTGGGAAGACTTTATGGAGGAAAGTTGGGAACCAAATTATTGTTCTATTACTTGTCATCCACAAACAGATGATCTTCTTTGTTACGTTCTATCATTAAAAAGAACTTGAAAACATGGGAAGATTGTTTGCCACATGTTGAATTTGCTTATAATAGATGTATACATTTTGCAACTAGGTTTTCACCATATGAAATGGTTTATGGCTTTAACCCTTTGTCATATTTGGATTTAACTTCTTTACTGTGAGTGAACGTGTGAACTTAGATGGCAAAACAAAGGAGGAATTTGTAAAGATAATTCATGAAAATGCACGACTAAACATTGAAAGGAGGACTAAACAATATGTCCACCAAGCTAACGAGGGATGCAAGAAAGTAGTGTTTGCACTTAAGCGATAGGAATGCTTTGCCCCTAAGCAAGGAAATGTTTTCCAAAAAAACGCGTTCAAAACTCTTACCTCGGGGTGACAAACCATTTTAACTAGTGGAACACATCAATGATAATGCCTACAAACTTGACTTACCAGGTGAGTATGGTGTTAGTGCAAGCTTTAACGTTTCTGATTTATCTCCATTTAATGTAGGTGATGATTTGAGGACAAATCCTTCTCAAGAGGGGGAGAATGATGCAAACCAAGGAGCTGGACATGTTGATCATACACTAGGGATTGCGTCTGAATTTGCACAAGACCCTTTGTCACTTCCAAGTGGCCCAATTACAAGACTTAGAGCCAAACATTTCAAGGAAGCACTAAATGGGCTAATCCAAGAGATTTGGGTTGATTCTAAAAAGACCAAGATGAGATCAAATAATAATCAAGGCTTAGTCCACATCATCAAAGCAATTGAAGAGGGTAATAATTATGCAAAAACATTTCAGCATGGTCTGACCATTAAAGGGCATGAATTTGATGAGTTTCAAGGGTATTAAATAGAGGAATGAATTTGGTCATGAATGATTATGTTAAATACATTGAATTTAGTCATTTAGCTATTTATGGTAGCTTCTAGAAGTCCATGAGACCTAAAAACATGGGGACTTGTTTATATTACTGTTTGAGCTCTTTTAAAGCTCTAGTTATGACTTTTCCTATTCTTGGAGGGTTGTTCCAAGTATATAAATGGATATTTTGAAATGAATAAACAGATTATGTTTTCAGAAAATTATCATATTTGTGAGGTCTTGTGTTCTTCTTCGTTCTTAAAAGAACTCCTAGAACTTATCAAGTTAATCTTATGGCGTTCAAACAACCAAACTTATTACCTTGATTGTTGAGAGATTCTCAGGTTTTTTAGGTGTGGCATTTCAACCTTTCGTAGTCTTGGTTTTCATGTTGTTAGGTGTCGGGTCAAGACTCAACCAATCTTGTCTACACGATCTTGGGGTTCTAGACCATCATTCTTATTGGGTTTCATCACAATTGTTGATGAAGTCATCTACATGAAAAGGGTTCATGTTCACTAAACATAACCATTTGAAAGTTGATGGTTACACTGATGTAGACTGGGCAGGAAATATCTCAGATAGAAAGTCTACCTCAGGGTACTTCACATTTGTGGGTGGAAACCTTGTGACATGGAGAAGCAAGAAACAAAAAGTGGTGGCACTCTCAAGCACAGAAGCAGAATTTCATGGTATGGCCAAGGGATTATGTGAACTTCTTTGGTTGAAGAGACTACTAACTGAGGTGGGTTTCGCTACAGCTTCAGAAATGAATCTTTCTAGTGATAATAAAGTGGCCATAGATATCTCTCATAATCCAATCCAACATGATAGAACAAAACATGTGGAGGTGGATCGGCACTTTATCAAACATAATCTTGATAACAAAACAATTCAATTCCTATTTGTCAAGTCAGAAGACCAACTAGCGGATATACTCACCAAAGCGGTGTCTAGTAAAGAATTACACAACTCACTAGTCAAGTTGAACATACGGGAATCATATGCACCAAATTGAGGGGGAGTGTTAACATGAGCTGTAACAGATCAAGAGGAAGATGTAACATATAAATTACATTTTCATTAACTATCATTTAAGCTAGAGTAACTGTCATTGATACATGAGCATTAATCCATTGCTCCGATTAGTATTCTAGTCCTATATATAATGTACTCTCTGGAAATGTAAAGATGTATTGAATATATACTAAAAAACATGAATTGTTGAACAAAATCATGGTAACCTGTAACATTCATCAAAAGAGAGAATGATGTTACGGGAAAAGAATCCATTAAAATGGTGACATGCGATCAACTTATATAAGAAAAAAACATCGCATATATAGAGGTCATTTACATACCATTTCAACTTAATAATTAGATTATAAGTTTCTATGTTGATCCAATTAAATCTCATTCGTAATGTATATTGATGTCACCTTCTAGCATGCGTACTCATTTGTTGTTTCCTTTCCTTGTCTTTTTGGTCGATTTTTAGTTATATGGAAAACCATGAACGTTTTTTCCTGCTATCTTATTTTTTCTTCAAAGGATACTCTATGTTCTTAGCAATAATAAGACAATTATATCGAAGAATGCAATTGCAAACACATAGAAATACTCACAACTTTAAGCTGATTAAGCCCATCGAAATCTGGTTTTTTGTTACCAACAACTTGCACAACCTCTTCTCTTGCGCGTGCTTACCAATTCGGATACTGAGCCACTAAAATCATGGTCCAGGTAAGAAGAACTGAGGTTGTTTCTTGTCCAGCAAAGTAAAATCATGGTCCAGGTAAGAAGAACTGAGGTTGTTTCTTGTCCAGCAAAGTAGAATATGGATCTGTTCTTCTGCTTACTTTTAAAATATTTCTTATTGAACAAGGACTATGTCCAGCAAAAACAAAATAAAAAGATACCTGTACCCTGGAATGATAATTGCTGGACTACTAATGAGCTGAAAATTTAAAGGATAATAATGAGGAATGTAAGTGAAAAAAAAATGATTGGTATAAGAGAAATGAATATTATTACCATTGTTGTTGTTGTGTGTGATATGTGGACTAATATGGAATAATGATGGGTGTTTGTGATTTCAGGAGGAACCGCGGGAGGAGTACAACAAGGGAACACAAGTCGAGCGTTTACAGCAGGTAGTACTTGGTACCTATATCTCCTCTAGTTAATAAATATTTTAACTAACTATTGAACTATAAGAAAACAATTTGATGCTTACTGATGAGGAAAAGAAAGGGGGAAAGGAAAGGTTAAATGACAGGGAAAAAATATATAGAAATAGAGGACTAGATTTAATTTATGGGTTCTTTTGGAGGAAATAAATAACAATGAATTTTCGTAATGACTATTGCTCGAATTTGATTTGTTTGTCCCTGGTATGGGAGGCTAATGATGTTAACCAAGCTGGTTAACATTGGCATTACAAGTACGTAGGAGCAGAAATATAAACCTTGATTAACTATTCAGGTTAAAAATAGTTAATGATATCAGCGGGTGACGTCCATATCTGCAAAATTTATAAACTTGATTAGCTATTAAGGTTCATAATCATTAATGATATCGGCAGGTGATGTCGATATCGGTAAAATTTATAAATTTGATTAACAATTTGGTTTCAGAATAGTTAATGATATCAGCGGGTTACGTCGATATCGGCAAAATTTATAGACTTGATTAGCTTTCCGAGGTGAAAGCTAATGATGTCAAGAATTCTTAACATAGACATACCTGAGAGCCTCCCAAGGTAATATAGAACAGTGATTAGCTATTTTAGTTTTAAAAATAATTAATTACACAAACGGTTATGTTCGTGTTGGCATTTTCATGAAACTGATTAGTTGTTCCTAGGACGGGCAACTAAAGACACTAATGGAGGTCATTAGTGTCGACAGTAGTCTTTTCAATATGGAGGGGGGAGAAGTAGTCAAAAGAAACAATTTTTTTTACAACCCTTGAAAAAGGTTTATGGTTTTATTTAGAATCTCAAATGATTTAAGTAGATAGATATGTTGTTTAATTTTTCTTCTATGAATTGCTTGTATTTACTCATTTGTTTTTACTTATATGGAAAAATTATATTTTGCAGGTCCCTTCTATTAACATCAAGAATAGATTTTAAGTTCTTTGATCCCTTTTTGTATAAGTTAGGAACTTAGGGATTTGTGGTGTAATTTTGTCATGCAGTAAACATATAACCTTTATAGAATATTATAATCATAATATTTTATTTTGAAATATTAAATGTATCAACCTATGCTTGGGATATTAGAATGTACTAGATTATATTAGAATATTAAACTGTGTTGTGTTCTATATGTGTGTGTGTGTGTGAAATCTTCATGCTCGAATTGGCTCTTTTAATTATTATCTTATTCTTGTGATGTAAGATGGAGTTTGGGAATGAATATAGTATTGAGCATCATCTAGAATGAATCATGCAGTTGATTGTACTATACATGGATGTGATTGTGGATGAGAGGTGATTCTAAATGTGTGCAGGGTACATTATCGATAACTTAGGATCTCCCGATATGCCATGCATAAAGGGAAAGATTAATGGATCGGGGGAAAGATTAATGGATAAACTAAAATTAAAAATTGGGGCTGTTACATTATGGCTCGCACAAATAGTAAGGGATTGTAGAGGCCTTCACGTATGGATTTTGTTTC
The DNA here is from genome assembly GCA_029228605.1 of Salix koriyanagi. Taxonomy (NCBI): domain Eukaryota; kingdom Viridiplantae; phylum Streptophyta; class Magnoliopsida; order Malpighiales; family Salicaceae; genus Salix; species Salix koriyanagi. Next base: position 7,635,917 of record CM055337.1, on the reverse strand, counting down.
GTGATGGCATTGCAAGTAGTTTGATGAGAGAATAAAAACAACTGTCTAATTTACTTGAATTATTAATTACATTATGTTATTATGATTATTAAATATGTCCGTGTATACCCTTTAAATTAATTTCACAATTTGACAGCAATATGAAAGCATAAGAACCTTACACATGAAACTGTTTTTCATTAAACCTCAAACTCAACCACAGTTTTAACCAAACATTTCAATTTCAGTTCTGAACCTCAACTAAAAGTGATTTTTATAAACTATTTTTTAACTTCAACAACAACAGCAACCGCAATACCAAACAGACCCTTACCCATTTGTTTTCATAAAACACTTTCTTGTTTTTGGATGAAGGAAACATCTCAATGTGCATTTTAGGATCTAGAAGAGCGAATAAAACCCCTATATGAAAATCATTTCTCCCACTTTCTAATAATAATGTTTAACATTCATGGAAAAGATATTTCCATTGAAAAAAAAATCTTTCTTAGTTTTTTTTTATATTTTTTCCAAAATATTTTTTTTAAATAACTAAATAGTTTTTCATTTTTTAATTATTTGTTTTATTTGAAATTATTTATAAAATTATTTTTTTAATTTAATTATTCTTCAATTTTTTTTACCTCTCAAATTTATCTTTATTTTTTATTGTTGTTTATTTTACTTTAAATAATTTGCAAAATTATTATTTTTAATTTCATTGATCTTCAATTTTTGTATTTTAAAATTTTATCTTCATTCTTTTAATAAACATGAAAAGAACACTAAAAAAGTATTAAACTTTAAATATTGTAGGCTCGATAAGTATGATAGATCCAATAAATTTGAACTTGACAATGTATGCTAACACGCATGTTAGATCTAAAAAACTTGGACTTGAAAGATAGTCTAATATAAGATAGTGTGAGTCTGACAAACACGTCAAACCTAAAAAATTTAGACCTAATAATCAATCAAGTTCAAGATAATATAGGCTTAGCAAACATCCATGACTCAATAAACTCGGATTCAATCATTACCAAGTTCTAAGGTTATATATTTGTTCCTAAATGATCTCCAAAAATAAAATAAAAAATATTAAAAAAAATGATACATCATCATAGTTCTCCATCTAGAATAACCATTCATATTGATGTAATGATTTCTCTATGCTCTTAGATGTGTATAAGATCTCTTAAAATACCTACCACATTAACTATCTCATTACTAATATGTAAGAAATATTTATGTTTTTTTATTAATATTGCTGATAGCGAAGGACATTCTAGTTCTTCTCTTCTTTAAATTTGACAAGGTTCAATGAGTATAAATACCCTTTGACCTATCTCATTACTAATATGTTAGAAATATTTATGTTTTATTAATATCGCTGATAGCAAACTGGTTCTTCTCTTCATCAAAATTGACAAGGTTCAGTTGGTACAAATACCCCTTGAATTATCTAGATTAAACATCATAATTTTTTTAATCTCTTATATATTTCAAAACATTAACCACCTTAAAATTCAAAAATAAAATCTTTTATTGGCTTTTTCAAGTTATTTATTATCGTTTCCTTAAATATATTAACTTTATCATCCTTGATTGGAGCCCTTTTTTTAGGTGCTCAAGTTTTTAATGTCAATCTAGAATTTTTTAGATTAAAGAAAATAAATACAACTACAAAAACATATTAATTAGAATCCTATTTCCCTTTAGAGCAGCAACTGGATTGATCTATTGTTCTTCCAAGCAGGGCTGTGAAGAAATCTTTGGTTGAAGGGGCTTGTGCACTGTATTGTATGAAGATCCAATGAGTTATGTATCCCTTCTTTCGTAAAAGCCTATAAACTAGTGGGAATATGAAGAGATACATCATGTTATGAGGGAGTATGTCATAGATGAGTGAGATCTTACGCCATACATCACTGCTTATCAGTTAGCATGTCATAGATGAGTGATAGCTGAAGCCTTCTTTCCATGTAAATCATTATGCTAGAGCCTATTGACTGGAGATGAGCTTGAACGTGCACATCCAAAGTGTTGCAATACACTACTTTCACTGCTAAATAATTTCTCCCTTGGAGTTTATGCTTTATGATATATATTATTTAATTTCACCTATTGTAATTGAAGTTGATTTACAGTTGAGTCTGAATTCTGTGAGAGTGATTCTCTTTATGAAATACAAAGTTGGTTAGCAACTGTGGTGGCTTTGAAAGGGCACAGGAATTGGCAAGAGAGAAAGTTGACCTTGCAATTCAGAATCTCAAATGTCTTCCTCGGGGATCTTATCAATCATCTCTCCAGGAAATGTTGTACAAGCTTGAACGGGCTCATTAGTACAATACATCTTATTGTACAAGTTAGTTGTTGATCAAAAAACATGAATTTACAAGAACTGCGGAGCCATATAGCGAAAGATACTTTTCGGTAACAAGCCTTTAAAGGTGCCAAAATTATTTTTCGCCTTACAGACATGCCCTGTAGAAGAGAAGCTGTTGGAGACTCATTCTATATTCTCTTAAGCCATTGAGCTATGATGCCAGCTAACTATACATATATTCAGCTACTGATTGATCATAGCCCATAATCCACTTTTTATTCAATTTTCCCGAGACAGAAGAATATATCATAAGAAAATTTACAATTAATTCATCAAACCATACGTTGAAGAAACCACAAGTCACACCCTTCTTCCAAATGGAGTTTAAATGAGCTACTTCTTACAAACAACCATATAATATGTATTTTCTTAATATTTGACAAATATGTCACGTTGATATATTTGTACCCTGGGATAAATCTTCTCCGCCACATATAACATGTTAGAGTTTACGTAGTATCATTGGAGCACCGTGTTGTGGATGAAGAGTTACGACCGTGTTAGGAGCATGGATATACGATGGAGAGAGCTCAAAAGAGTAGTGCCGTAAAACCATTGCCAAAGCCATTTTTGCTTCAATTAAAGCAAAGTTTTGTCCAATGCATATTCGAGCCCCCCTCCAAATGGGAGGAATGAGAATTGACTCTTTGTTGCCTTTGAAACACCTTCAGCAAACCTCTCTGGTTTGAACTCAGAGGCATCATCACCCCATAGTTCAGGATCTTGGTGAAGGAGGATTGTTGGCACTGAGACCTTCACTCCAGCAGGTAACAACAAATTTCCAAGCTTAATTTCTTCATGAACATCTCGGATTAGTAAAATTACTGGTGGGTATAACCTAAGAACTTCATACAAAATCATGGTAACCTGTAACATTCATCAAAAGAGAGAATGATGCTACATGATATCAATCCATTAAAATGATGAAATGCGATCCACTTAGATAAAAAACCAGCATCGCATATATAGATATCATTTGCATGCCATTTCAACTTACTAATTATATTTTAAGTTTTTATGTTGATCCAATAACTACTAAGTCTCATTCTTAATGTATATAGATGTTCACCTTCTAGCTTGCGTACTCATCTGTTCGCTGCTTTTCCTTGTCATTTTGGTCGATTTATAATTCTATGGAAAAAACTTGAATGTTTTTTCTGCTATCTTATTTTTTCTACAAAGGATACCTCAGCTTGTTTTAAATGCAAGAACACTGTGTGTCCTTAACAATAAAAGGATATAGAAGAATTCAATTGCAAACGCATAGAAATACTCACAACTTTAAGGTGATTTAGCCCATCCAAATCTGGTTTTCTGTTACCAATGACTTGCACAACCTCTTCTCTTGCGCGTTCTTGCCAATCCGGATACTGAGCCAATAAAATCATGGTCCAGGTAAGAAGAACTGAGGTTGTTTCTTGTCCAGCAAGGTAGAATATTTTACACTCATCAACCACATCGTCACTGCTCATTCCGACGCTCTTGGTATTTCCATGCGCTTGTATTTCACTTAAATTGGATTCCAAAAGCAAATCTAACAAGTCATTCTGTGTATCTTCACCAGCACTCATTGCTTTCTCTCTTTTGTTGATGAGAGCTTTAAGAGAAGCCTTTATTTCATTGTCAATAGCTTTCAGCCTTCTATTAGATTGGATCGGTAGAAACCTGCATGCAATCGATATACATGTTGCCAAATGATATTGATTTGTTCTTCTGCTTACTTTTAAAATATATATTATTGAACAAGGACTAACTTGAAGGAATGCCCAGCAAAAACAAAATAAAAAGTTACCTGTACCCTGGAATGATAATTGCTCTTAGTATAACATGAAATGTAAGATCGGTTTGTTCCTTGATGAGATCAAATATTCTTTTTCCTTCTTTGTAATTACTTCCAAATGACGTTCGAGAAATAGCATCGCATGATAAGCTTTGAAGATAAGGCCAGACATCCAATTCACATGGCCTCTTGTCTACAGAGACCACCTTCTCCCACTTGTTAATCATCTCACTACAACTTTCATAGAACGCAGGTATCATAAGCTGTAACGAGCAAACACAGCATATCATCGAAAGTTTTATTATCTACACTACAGTTATGCGAGTGCATATAAAACATAATAATATGCTCTACTAATTCAAGGCAATTGAATAACATGAATGCTTATAGTGATCACCTTCAACTTCTCTTGATGGAAAGCTGGGTTGATTATTTTTCTATGTTTAGTCCATTTTTCACCCTCGTGAGTTGCAAGTCCACATGTTAGACGTTTCAATTGCGGATGTGATGGCTTCTGGTATTCATTTATCTTCATGAATATGTCTCTTATCTGATCAGGGTTCATGATATTCACTCTTGGTTTTGACCCAATCCACATGAATGAATTTTTACCTGCATCAGAAGCATATTTATTAATCAATATATATGAGGCTCAAATTGAGATCTGAACAAAAGAAATACAAACCCCGAAAAAAGGTGAAATTCTTGCAAGAGTGTTTCTAATAGATTTTTATATTTAATGTTGTGTTTTGTTATTTAAATTTTAGTATTAATTCCTTCTCTTTCACTCCTGACTTGAACACAGCTATAGAATAGTCTGACGAGGGAGCCGAGCTGACCCTTGTATACCGCACAAACAAGGTTTCACAGCAGATGTGTTAGCATGGCATGGCTCACCATTGACGAGGCTTGTGGGATAGCAGATCCAAGGATGTTCAAAGCATTAAAATTTGTCCATTTACACTATAAGAAGAAAATATTCTAAAATGTGTTGTAGCTATCCATAATTGGAGATATAATTGTAGCTATCCATATTAACCGAACATAAACACATAAGATTCATAATTGTAGCTATCCATATTAACGAACATAAACACATAAATGTGTTGTAGCTATCCAAAATGGAGTTATCAAACACGGCTCGAGGGTTTTATTGGAGATGTAGTTCTACCATATTGCGAACAAATTATTATTTTTTATGAACAGAGTTGACAAAGTATAATTTCTCTGGAGGCAACTTTCCTTTAACATGCAGGAATGCATAGAGTTATGAATCTTATTTTAATATACCCAGATAAATACAAAAGTATTTATCAACATTTAAAATTTATTTGTTTAATACCCACTAACAAAAGAGCACTATAAAATGAAATTAAATAAGAAAAACGGTTTTAATTCCTCAATCGTTGGCGCCTTGTAGAAAACAAAAGGAATTTCTTGATAAATTAAGTAGCAAGAGAAAATCTACAAGAGAGGTAGTAAAGAGTCACGTGTTGAATACCATAATCCTTGACCATTTGATGGAGGAAGGGCATGACACGTGGTAGAATAGCATCTGATAAACCAATCGGTTTGGTCCTTGCTTCTTTTAACATATCTGAACTTTCTTTCCAGTCTCCAACCAAAACCCTGTATGGCTTCCCGGCAAAACCTTGCTGTCTCAGGCACCTCTCGACCCTCTTCGGCCGAAACCAAACCCAGTTCAAGACTCCCCATGCCCATCTTAGCACCGCAACACAAACGATGGAGGCCAGAACTGAAGTGAATGTTACTGCCATCCTTACTCGAAGAAGAAAAACTGAGAAATGGAAGAGAGATAAGGAGGGTGATGATCGCAGAGACCACTCTATAATTGTTGCCTTTTAACAGTTCTTTTAGTCACATGTTCGGTGTTTCTAGAAGGGGAATGTGATGTTTTTAGCTGTCTGAGAGTTAGAAAGTCAATGGTGAATGGCCATTTCTTTCAAGGCTTTGGTTGACGTACATGCTTCCGTAAGCATTCACTTATTTTATTTATTTATTTATTTTCCTTAACCAAGCGTCATATGAAAACTCCAAGTGTAAACCAGAGAATTTAGAAATATATTAATCTTAAGAGCCAGCTTGTTACGGGAAAATATAAATATTAAGAGAGCATATATTTTAAGCTCTGCATCTTATTTTTAGGCTTGGGGTAGGGGATATGCTACTGACACGAGCAGCCTTGCGAGAAAGTAGGGGTTGTTAAACATACTTTATATAATTAAATACTAAATTAATAAATCAATATAAATTTAGATTATAAATATCTTCAATTATTGTTGTTCAAGTACCGAAAATAAATTTTCAATTGCAGCAGCAGCAACACAGTTTTTCCTAAAACAACAACAACAATACAATTTTAAAATAATAAAATCTTACAAGAAGAACCTTCTGATTTATATCTACCAGTAGCTATAGATGGAGTACACAGGCTATTATTTATAGATAGATCAGGAACCCGTCTTATTAATTTATTTGTCAATTTTCTCCTTCCATCAAAGAGATAATCAATCAATTGATCCCCATGATCTATCTCCATGATCATGGGTTTGAATAAACAAGAACATGGATGTGTCATGAGGGGCATAAATGGTAATTTCCAACATTCTCCCACTTGACTCTTATGACACATAAACTCATTATTATATTTTGTTTTTTTAACATGATCATGGAATCCTCCCACTCACATAAGGAATACTACACATGAATCATGGTGGTAGGACCATTATATAATAAGTTGTCCCTTCCATGTATTACATATAAAATATCTCATAAATAAGTTCTATATGGGCATTCAAAAAACTTATGAATAAACTTCATATAAGTTATTCGGGTCCAAACTTTATTTTTATGTACAAAGTAATAAATGTGCACAAACTGTATTACAATAATTGGATGTAAATATACAAAATTAAGACCAAGTACAAAAAGAATCAATCCCATATGCTCCACATGACTTTTAAATAGCTTTACCGGTAAACCTTTAGTCATGGGATCCGCAATCATCAATTTAGTATTCCGCAATCATCAATTCAATATTTATATGCTCAATAAACACTTCATGCCTTTTAATATTATTTCTCACATGAAGATACTTAATGTCGATAAATTTACTTCTGCTTTCACTTTTATTATTCTTTGAGAAGAATATGACAGCATGATTATCGTAAAAGATCTTGATTGGTCTTTCTATAGAATTGACAATTTTCAGACCACCAACAAAAAAATTCAACCAAAGTGCATGTGTAGTGACTTCATAACACGCAATAAATTTTGCCTCCATTGTATATGTAGCAACTATAGTCTGCTTGCTGCTTCTCTAAGATATAGCCCCTCCAGTAAGAAGAAAGATATATCCTGAAGTAGACTTTCTACTATCTACACATCCTGTAAAGTCAGAATCCGAATATCCAACCACCTCCAAATGGTCAGTGTGTCTGTGTGTCAAACTGTAATGTTTGGTTCCTTGCAAATATCGCATTACTTTCTTTGCAGCTTTCCAATGTTCCAATCCTAGGTTGCTTTGATATCGACCCAACATTCCAACTACCATTGCTATGTCAGGTCTAGTGCACACCTATGCATACAATAGGCTGCCTACTGCAGATGAATATGAGATATCTTTCATTTGTTCCTTTTCCAATGCATTTTGAGGACATTGATCATTACCGAATCTATCCCCTTTAATGATAGGTGCTACTGAGAACCGTTATAGTTCTTTAGTACTGAATCTCTTTAAAAACCATTTCAATGTAGGCCTTTTGAGACAGACTTCAATATTTTTTTGTTTCCTGTCTCTATGAATCTCAATGCCTATGACATAAGAGGTTTCACCCAAATTCTTCGAGTTCAAAGTTTTGAAAGAGGAAACTTTTGGTCTCATTTAACAAACCTAAATCATTACTTACAAGCAAAATATCATCTACATACAGGACTAGAAAAACAACTTTACTCCCACTAACTTTAAGATATATACATTGATCAACAAGGTTCTCAATAAAACCATGTGAGGTAATGACCTTGTGAAATTTGATATACCATTGATAGGAGGCTTGTTTTAGTCTATAAATAGATTTCCTTAGTTTGCAAGCTTTCTAACTGTTATTATCAAAACCTTCAAGTTGTTTCATGTAAACCTCCTCTTTAAGATCCCCATTTAGAAAGGTTATTTTCACATCCATTTGATGTAGCTCTAGATCAAAATGAGCTATTAATGCCATGATTATCCTAAATGAATCCTTCTTAGATACTGGAGAGAAGGTTTTATGATAATCAATGCCTTCCTTTTGAGTGAAACCCTTGGCCACAAGTCTAGCTTTACATCGTTCAACATTACCGGAAGCATCTGTTTTAGTTTTGTAAACCCATTTGCAGCCTATGGCTATAGCTCCCTTTGGTAAGCCAACGAGATCCCATACATGATTTTAGCCATGGATTTCATCTCTTATTTCATGGCATTAAACTACAATATGGGGTGTTCTCCACTCATGACTCATGAAAATGTTTTTGGATCATCTTTAGGCCCAACATCAAAATCGGACTCTTGGAGATATACAACATAATCATTAGAAATTGCAGGTCTAATTATTCTAGAGGGTCTTCTTAATTCTACTTCCTTTGTATTTGGCAGAGTCTGAGCAGGTTCAATCTAAACTTGTTCCTCATGAGTTGATTGTTCTGTAATTGATTGTGGTTCAAGGTAATCATTTTGAATTTCCTTGAGCTTAATCAAACGTCCTTGAGGTAAAGGAGTTTCAGTCAACTCTTGTGTTTCTTCAAATTCAATCATTTGAGGACAAACACTTCCACTAGGTTCAAAATCCTCTAAAATTTTGCATTTATAGACCCAACAATTCTAGTACTATGAGAAGGATAGTTAAACCTAAATCCTTTAGAGTTTACTGCATAGCTAGTAAAATAATTGTTGGTTGTCCTTGAGACTTCTTCATGTTTAGATTATAAATCCTCACTTCAGTAGGACAACCCCATATGTGTAAGTGATTTAAACTTGATTTTCATCCATTCCACAGTTCAAAAGGTGTTTTAGAAACAACTTTGGATGGGACCCGATTTAATAAATACACAGTATTTTTTAAGGTTTCACTCCATAAAGATAAAGGCAACTGAGAATTACTAATCATGCTCCTTACGATATCTATTAAAGTGTGATTCCTTCTTTCTGCCACACCATTTTATTGTGGTATGTCAGACATTGTGTATTGAGCAACAATGCCTTCCATTTCAAGGAATTTTGCAAATGGACCTATCATTAGTCCCTTTTCTATGTACCTACCATAGTACTCTCCACCTCTATCAGATCTTACGATCTTGATTTTCCTATCCTTTTATTTCTCTACTTCTACCTTATAGGTCTTAAAAGCATCTAATGCCTCAGCATTGTCATTTAAAAGATAGAGAAACATGAACCATGTATGGTCATCAATAAAAGATATAAAATATCTTTGACCATTTAAGCAGGGAGTAGGAAAAGGTCCACAGATATTAGTATGTATGATCTCAAGAATCTCAGAACTCCTTTTGGCACCTTTAGTGATCTTGTTGGTTTGTTTTCCCTTTATACAATCCACACACGTACCAAAATTAGTAAAGTCAAGAGTCTTTAAATCTCCATCATTTACTAACCTTTTGATTCTCTCTATAGAGATATGTCCCAATCTCTTGTCTTATAATCAAATAGAGTCTTCATTCATAAGACTCCTCTTTATGTCAATGTTTGTATGTAATGATAAATCATTGTTTTCAAAGTTGGGATCCAAATCAATTTTTATTTCACCACCAACAAGGTTTTCACCTTTAAAAATACTAAAGGTTGAATTGATAAACTGAAAACCATAACCAATAATATCTAATTTTGAAACAGAAATTAAGTTTCTTGAAAAATAAGGAATAAAAAATATATTATCCAGATCCAAAACATATTCGGATTTCAAAATCAACCTAAATGTCCCAACCGCTTCAACTTGAGAAAATAATTTATTTCCATAATATACTTGTTGTTCATGGCTTGGTGGTTTCCTTGTGTTAAGAAAACCCTGCAATGTATTAACAATATAGATTAAAGAACCAGAATCAATCCACCATGTATTACTAGGAGCCTCAACAAAAAAATATTCATAACAAAATAGAGATATAATTTTTTCTTTCTTAGAAATATCAACCTCTAGGGACTTCAATTGAGCAAACATGTCCCTCATTTCCATAATGTGCCCTCGTTAGGGCGGGTGGTTCGTTCTCATGGAGTGACAAGTCAAGTTCCATGCACCCCAATATAAAAAACAAATTTTCTTTCCATTCAGAAAAATTATTACCATTTAGCATCAGATCTATTTCAATCAAAGCGGAAGGAATAACTGCAATTATCAAGGAAACTAAAAATTACTTTATTGCTATGAAATAACTTTATTTAAATTAACCAATATCAATTTAATAATAAATTTCAACCTACTTGTGGGCAAAGGTTGTATCATGCATGAAATTTACTATTTATTAATAAGTCTAATAAATTTAAACATTAATAAATAAAAAATTTCATACATGTGGGCCTAAGATAAATTTTATTTCTTAAATATTAAATTTACTATCTTATTCTATTTAAATCATAAAAATAAAAACATCCCTGTGGGGATTAGCAATTAAATTTATTAATTAATTACAGCCCGATATTAATTTTCCTTATGAAGTTCACGTATATTTTCTTAAAGTAACTATCATTTATAAAATCAGATGTTGTGGCATTTCTAAAATTATTTTTGATAACTACTACTTTATTAACATCTAATAATTATATTGATGCCTAGATAAGGTACTTAGGAATCAAACAAACCAATATGAATTAAACATAGATAGTACCATAAAATTCACTAACATTTATTGTTTGATTGATTATTCTTGTGTCCAGGTATCAATTAATTTAAATTTAAATAATATAAATTATAAGATATATTCCTAAGTTAATGAACTATATTAATCCAATACCTTACAACATAAAATAATAGGAATAAAACTACATTACATAAGCATAAGAAAGTAAGCATAACTTTAAAGTATAAAATAAAACAAATAAAAACTACATCATGTAAACATGAAAGAAGCTTAGCATAATGGTTTGGGTTGCTTTATGAACTTAGAGAACCCAAGTTCGAACCCCTGCACCCACAATTCCCCTCTTATCTGTTTATTTATTTATTTTTATTCCTATTGTACAGCCGGGTCAACCATTGGGTTGGTTCTGTATTGGGTAGGACCTAATCGGTCCACCCACTTAATGACCCTTTTTTTAACTTGACCCGATTCCTTATGGGTTTGAGAACCATACCCGAATATTTAACTCGATGACCCGTTTAACAAAAAACTTGCACCGGCTCCCTCATGCACCAGAAATAGGGTCGCCGACTGGTAGCTCACGGATCCATATGAGGCGGCCGCAATCACGACGACCTAGTGGGTCGCTGTTTTTCTGAATATCCAGCAATCTTCACAGGTCGCTAGTACTCTAGTCACAAAATAGGGAGAGGCCATTGGCCTCTTTTGTGCGGCAGACAACCCAGGTCGCTGTTTTTATGAGTATCCAGCGATCTTCACAGGTCGCTAGTACTCTAGTCACAAAATGGGGAGAGGCCATTGGCCTCTTTTGTGCGGCAGACGACCCATGAAGGGTCATCGCCGATCTCACTAGCAACCCTTACAGGTCACTTGTGACCTCTCCTTCCATTAGATAGGAGAGGCCACCAACCCCTCCTTATGAGGCAGACGGCTCTTGAAGGGTCGTCCCTCCTCTCAGCAACGACCTTTATGAGTCGTCGATCACAGGATGAAGAGAGGCTGGCCTCTCCTCCCCGTCAATTTTAATTTCCAATTTAATTTAGTTACACATATTGTCATTAACAACAGGTCATAATGAATAATTTGGTTACACAAGTTGTCATTTACAATAGATAGTTACGTAAAATAACAACACTAGTTCATAATTTGAAAATCAAAATAAATGATTCAATACATCGAGAATCATCAACAATTATACTGAGCAAAATAGCATAAAGGTAGGCTCTGATGACACATGTTATACATACTTTATATAATCAAATGCTAAATTCATATAACAGGGGAAATTTTGATTATAAATACCTCCAGTCATTGTTGCTTAAGTACTGAAAATGAATTCCCAATTGCAGCAGCAGCAACACAACTTTTCCCAAAGCAGCAACAGCAATACAACTTTAAAATAATAAAATTTTACTAAAGGAACCTTATGATCTATGCCTACTGGTAGTCGTAGATAGGGTACACTAGAGCTATTATTTATTTGTCAATTTTCTCCTTCCATCAAAGAGATAATCAATCAATTGATCCTCATGATCAAACTCCATGATCATGGGTTTGAATGAACAAGAACATGGGTGTGTCATGAGGGGGGCATAAATGGTAATTTCCAATAGGGGTGAGTAAGTTCGGTATGTTTTTTATATTACACTACTTTTTTTAATAATTAAAAGAAATTCGAAATAAAACTGGTTCTGGTTTAAACCGTTATGATTCGGTTGAGTTCAGTTTTTTATGTTTAAAACTAAGAAAACCTATACAACATTATATATCACGCGAGGAGTTCTTCACATGCAACATTAAAAACCAATTATTATTAAAAAAATGAAAAACCCAAACTAACCAAAAACATCCTTACATTATATATCATATTAATTCACAACAACCAATTTTTTTTAGCTACTAGAGCACCAGACTCAACCTTCTTAGCATAATACTCAGAAGAAGCCTTAGTAGCAACAACTTACTCTTGAATAGCCAGCCACACGGTTAGCCTGTGTTGAAATAGCCTCCTCCACCATCACCTTCTCGACCTCTTGTCGAAATGACCGCTAGTGTATGCGTCAGAGAAATCGTAATCGGTACAAGCAAAACCTTAGGAGCCCTAATTCCCAAAGGATCCTTCAAACACTCATTGATTCTCACTACATCGAACCAGAAGTCGGCCTTTAATTTTTATTAATGTTAGTGATTAGTCAACTTAGCTTACGTGTAATTTAATTAATTTCATGAATTTTAAAATTAATAATTATATAAATATTAGTAATTATTATGTTAATATTCATATAATAATAATAATAATAATAATATGAAATAACAGAAAAAACAAAGTTTTAATCGTAATCTCTGTGGATTATGTTTTTTTCTTCGTATGTCTATGGAAGTGGTAAGGTATGAAATGAAAGTGACGTATATCCATATCCATCTTCAATAAGGAATGGATCTCGGCGACTTTTATTAAAGAGGTCCTACCGTGTGCTGTGCTGTCTTTGTCTTCAATTTTGATTGATATCGACTGGATGATAAATTATTTAGCTCGATGTTCTCGTGTTCTCTTTTATTATATAGGTCATACATTTATTTTTATTTCTTATAATATATATATATATATATATATATATATATATATTAGGAAAAAAGTCAAATGCGTCGGTGGGCATTCAAGGGGACAGATAGAATATAATCTCTGGAAAACAAAAATAATATAATAATATGATGAATAAATCTTATAAATTAAAAAAAATTAGCTTCAAATTTTAAGTTTATGCTCTTTTGCTTAAGTTTATTTCTTTAAAAAAAATAACAATATTTTTATTCATAATATTTCAAGTCTAATATTACTGGGGGGAAAAAACAACTCGCATTTTTTTTTTTTTATAAATTTACCTAGGTCATCTACAATTGAATTTAATATTCAAATAACTAATTTCAGTTTCATTTCGATCATAATTCCTTAAATTTCTGGTTTTGTTTTAAATTATTTAATTTCAATATTGAGATTTATTTCAATTTTTGTCCTTTAAATTAAATTTGTTACATGTGTGTGTTTTTTTATTTCATCCCTTATAATTTTAATCTTGGATTTTATTTTGGTTCCTTTATTTTTTATACATATTTCTTACACAATTTCTATTTCTGTCCATGTTTATATGTATATGCTCTTCGTTTTTCTTTCCAATTTTCCTTTATTTCCAATGTGATTAAGTTTCTCTATTTAATGTCCAAATTTTAACGAAATAATGATTGTTATTATTTCTCTTTTTTTATTCTTCAAGTTAAGTAATTTATTTAAATATAATAATATTTATTTTTTGTTAATATAGTTAGGTATTGAATTTTGTAAAAGTAATTTCTGTCCAAATTTGTGAATTTTAATTTCTTTTAAATATATCAGACTAATTATATATTTTAGTATTTATTTAATATTAGAGCTTTAATACATATAAATAACCTAAGTTTTTTTGAAAAAAATTTTAATATCATTGTTCTGGAATACTTTTACTATAATAATATAAAAGTTAAAAAAAATGGAATTTTTTTCTCTAACAATAATTATGGTCTCACCAATTTTTATTATTTCCACTATTATCAAGTTTTTTTTTCATATTTACATTTTAATTTCTGTTCGTGATCATTTCAAAAATGATTTTATTTGTTTTTATTTTTTGGTTCAAATAATTTCTTAAAATCTAATAATATTTTTTATTTAGTCATTTATTTAGTTTTTTAGTTGCTTTTCTATTAATATTATGATGTCTTAAAATTTCTTATTATTATAGATAATACATTCAAAATAATAATGATCATTATTTTTAATATTTTTTCCCTTATCAATATGTGAAACTAATTATATATTTTGATATTTATATAATATCAGCACCTTCATATATATATATATATATCTGTGTGTGTGTGTGTGTGTGTGTAAATGATATTTATATTATTATTCTAAAATATTTTAAATCTAATAATATGAACAATAGATTTTACAGTCAGTTTTCTACATAGAAAAAAAAAGTAACAGATTTTATTAAAAAAGTTTTGTCGGTAACAACATTCAATCACTTTTTGATGAGAAAATAAAATCTGTGTCTAACAGATTTCATCAATTATAATTTTGCTGATTAAATTTTAAAATAACAATATATAACACACATAAAATTAATCAATTTTCTACATAGATGAAAAAAACCCAACGCATCGCGCGGGCATATCGCTCGTATTATACATAACCTGGAATTTAATATGGATATGATCTAGAATTGAAGTTCACGGGGCATTTGCCCAATGCTCCATAGCTGGGATAAATACTTTTTGTCTCGTTTCAATATATGTATTTTTTTTTTGTATTTTGGCCTTTATTTTTTTATTTTTTAGTTTAGTTTTTATTTTTTGGGATAATTTTTATTTTTTATTTGTATTTATACTCTTAATTTTTATTGTTATTTGTCTCTGTATCAAATGCAATATGTGTTAAAAAATAAAGTAAGTTTAGCTTTGATAGTGTAAAATCAGATTGAAACTCTCACTTATGCATGTATAGTGAATGTTTTGTTGTTGATGATATGTTATCTTTGTGTTTTTTTTTCTATCTGTTTTGTTTACATGTGACTTAGTATATTCTTAGTTTAAAATGATTTTTATTTAAAATATATTTTTATTTTTTAAGATTTATTCTTGATATTATTATATTAAAAGTATTTCATAACATTGAGATTAAATTAATTTGAGATTTAAAAAAAAAATTAGTTCAGTGTTTTTTTTTTTATTTTAATATGTTAATATTAAACAAATACCAAAATATATAATTAGCCTAACAAATTTGTAAGCAAAAATTCTTTAAAAATAATAATCATCATTATTTTCAACACCTTATCCATAATAAAATGAATATATAAAAAAACTAAATAATCAAAAGTTTTTTAGGCAAACAAGAAAGAAAATAATAAATTAACTTAGATTATGTTCAATAGTCTAGTAATATCTCATAATGATAATAATACTAATTTTTTCCTTTGCTGTTTAATTTTTGTTTTTACAATTATTTTCATTTGTTCTTTATATATATAAAAAAAATCAATGCTGATAATATTGTGTTTGGTTTTACTTTTACTAATAATAATACTAATAATAATTAGAATAATAAATAATAACTCAAGTAATTTATCATTTGGATTTGTATTTATTAAGAATTAAGTTTTTTAATTTGTCTACAAATAATATTTCAAATCTTATATCCCAAATTAATTATTTGAAAACGTTTATGGCTCAATATTATTTTTAATTTTTTATCTTATTTTTTAAAAACTATATGACTTAATATTAGTATTAAAAAAAATATTTAAAAAACAAATTTTATTATAATCCAAGCGATTATAATAATTATATTCATAATGGTAATCGTATAAATTTTTTTATATCCTTTCACTTTTTTCATTTGTTCTTCAAATCAAAAAATATTTTTTTATGCTGATATATTTTTTTTTTTGCATTCAATCATAAGAATAACAATGAGAATAATAATTAAAATAATTTATCATCCAATAATGTATTTATAAGAATTATTTTTTACAGGTTCCCTATATATAATTGTTCATATTTAATTGTTTATCATTTGATGTTGTATTTGTTAAAAATCTTGTAATTCAATATTGTCTTTTAAAAAAATTTATATTATTTATTTTAAATTATATTATTTAACATTAGTACTAAACACAAAAAATTGTCCTATAATTAATTTTTTTGACATTACCTAATAAATGTTTTGCCTAGTTTGATTATTTAGCTCAAATGTATAGCATAAAAAAACACAAATCTAGCACCATTAACATTTTTTTTTAAATGTAAAAAAAATATAACACCATTTTGCATACATTTAACTTCTTCTTTAATATTTTTATTAATATCATTTAAATTATAATTAGTATTATTATCATTATTATAATTATTTTTTGTCATTATTGACCTTCTACATATTATTTTATGAGTTATTGTTATTATTATTATCATTAAAGCCATAATTATTAACATCATAAGCACTATAATCATTATAATAAATTACAATTGCTATTATCATTTTGAATAGTAATGTCATTATTGTTACCGTGATTATAAAACCTAAAATTATTATTATTATTACTGCTAAAATAATAAAAATTAATAAATTACTATGGAGAATAAAAAAACTCAAAAACTTTAACAAAAGAGTAGGGAAGAAAAAAAACTAAAATTGTTATTAATATCACGTAAATAATAAAAATAAAAAAATTACCTCAAAGAATAAAAAAACTTAACAAAATAGAAAACAAAAAATAGAATAAATGACAAAAAAAATGAAATATTATTAGCTCAAAAAATCATTAGACTTGAAGAATAAATAAAACTAAAAAACTATAAAAAAGAGAATAGAGAACAAGAAGAAATATCAATATTTAAATGATCACTGACACAAATTAAGGACTAAATTGAATAAAAATAGAACCTTAACAAAAGAAAAAATAATAAAAATTAAAAACCAAAACTAAGAGTATATAACTAATAAAAAAAGTTTCATAAAAAACACTTCTAGTTGAGGTTAAGAAAAAAAAAAGTTTCATAAAAAACACTTCTAGTTGAGGTACATAACTAATATTGAAGTGTACGTTAAAATTATAGTTGAGTTTAAGGTTCAATGAAAAACAGTTTCGTGTGTTTGGTTACTAGGCTTTTCATATTTCTCAAAAAACTAAGTTATATTATAAATTCATATTTATATATATTGAATGTCCATGATTTTTGGGTTTAGTCTCTTGGATTTCCATAACCCTTGAGTTCATTTCCTTCTCCTATAAATAGACTATTTGTCTTGTATTCTTTACACTTTGGAATAATAGAAGAATTCATAATAAACAAGGTATTTCTCTATTGTCTCTTTTGATTATATTTTGATGTCTATGTTCTTCTATGTGATTTTTTTTTTCTTATAACACGTTATCAGCACGATGCTCTAACTAGCTTATATCAATTTAAATATTATTGCTTTTCATTATTGTAATTAATTTTGGTAAATTTTCTTTCACTATTATTTATAAAAAGAGATTTATAGTTCCTGAAGAACGAGTATCACAAGCTCCTGAAGAATTAATAAATTAAAAACAAGTTCTTGAAGAATTAAATAAATTATAAACAGTTCTTGAAGAACTAGTATCACATGAATTAAATAAATTAAAACAGTTCCTGAAGAACTAGTATTACAAGTTCCTAGATAATTAAATAAATTAAATACAGTTCCTGATGAACTAGTATTTCTAAATCTAAACAAATAACAATCTTAAAGGACTTATTTTTCCTAAAGAATTAAATAGTTCCTAAAGAACTAATACTATAAGTTTTTGGTGAATTAAATATAGTTCCTGAAGAACTAGTATTTCTAATGCTAAATAAATAACAGTCTTAAAGGACTAATTTTTTTTATCTTCATGATTTTATTTAATAAGTTCTTGTTTTTATAGATAAAGATAATATCAAATCTGACAAAACTTGAATTTATCGCTTTTGATATTTTTAGAAATAATTATTTGTCATGAAATATTGACGTCGAGATTCATCTAGAAGCTATGAATCTGTAAAAGACCATCAAAGAAGGAAATAATATATGGAAAAATTTAAATAAAAGATATGACCACCAAAGTTTATCATACTTCCTCAAGGTTGTTATGATTGGTTGCACCTAAAGTTGCAAGATTTTAAATTGATTAATGAATATAATTATGTTTTTTTTTTTAAAATTACCTCACAACTGAAATTGTGTGGTAAAAATATCATAGAAAATCAAATATTACAGAAAGGATTCTCTACTTTCATGCCTCGAAACAGTGTCCTGCAACAACAATATAGAATGCATAAAGGTATTTGGAATTAATTTCATGTCGTCTTATGATTGAATGAAATAATGAGCTTTTGATGAAAAATCATCAATCTCATCCTACGGGTTCTGAAGTGAATGGAACATTTGTTCAAAAAACAAAGAAAGAACCAAGGATGTATGTATGAAAAAAATGGAAAAAGAGAAGAGATAATCCTTACAAAAGTAACCTATCATACCATTAGAAGTGGTGATATAATGAATAGTGGTATGGCTTTTTATGATGGGAATTTTTGTCTGGTTAAGAATGCAACAACGCACATATTATTAAGAAAACTAATACTTTGATTATTTGGCATTTACCAAAGCCAATGTCGCAACAATATCAGGTCTAACAAACATAATTAAAGGCTTCGAAAAAGCTAATATTATGTTGCCAAATAACACAAGACTGGGCATCAAAAATGCATTATATTCACCCGAGTCCAGAAGGAATTTACTCAGTTTTAAGGATATACATACTAATGGTTATCATATTGAAACAACATGTCGTAACCTAATTTTTGGGTTACTCCCCAAAATAAAATAAAAATAACAAAAATAAAATAAAAAGGGTTTTGGCGTTGGTGGAAAATCACGGTGAAAATTTTGAATATTTTCGGAGCCGAATCGTATCTCTTTTGTGCCCAAAAATAAGAGAAAATACAAATTCGAGGTAAAAATTAAGTCAATTTGATTTAATCATGGCCTAATTTGAAATATTATTATGTTTGGGAATTAATTTACGATCCAATTGAAGAATTTAATTAAGTGCAAGGACTTAATTATGCTTTAAATTGGTCAAATTAATTTTATTAAGGGCTTAATTGATGAAAAATCAAATTCTTGAGTTTAATTCAGGCTCAATTGGGAAGATTGAAATTTTTTGAGACCCAATTGATTTGCCACGCCCCCCGACAGCCACCTGAGCTCCCACCGACAGCCCAACGCTGCTAGCCACCATCGCAGGCACGCCAGCCGCCACCTCCATCGAAAGTAGTCCGGCTAAGCAAGTCGTTCATGTATAAATACCGGCTACCGTGCACGACGAACAAGGGGGAACAAAAACTGGGAAAAAAGAAGAGAGGAAAGGACGTGAAAAAAGGAGAAGAAGAAAAAATGAAACCAGTAAAGAAGGAGTTACGTAAAAAGAAAACAGAGAAGAAAAAAAAAGAAAATAGCGAGAGCAAAACTGAGAAGGAATTCTAAAAATTTCCAAAGAAAGAAACGAAAGAAGAAGAGAAAATCACGTGCAATAATACCCTCACCATCATCTTCCCCGACAACGAGTTCTTCTTCTTCTCTCTCTCTCGGTCTGCACATCCCTCTCTCTCTAAAAATCAGCCCCGTCAAGCTCTCTCTCTCTACCATTACTGGCCAACTGACCACCCAATACCCCTCTCGTCATCAGCGTGAACTTCCCCACCACACCAGCATCCCATCCATATTCTCAGGCGAGGCGTAGAGATAGTTGCAGCAACGGTGACATATTCCCCAGAGACTTTGGAAGCTCTCTTCGGCCACCACAGGCCACCGTTGACGACGCCACCATGACAGGAATCATCACCTCAACCTCTTCTACCCAACGGTACTAGCAGGTACGCATTTCATCACAGTCGAAAAATCGACTGTTCATCATCGTCTTCCTCGTGCATGTAGCGGGACGCAATTTGCGTCCCACTATTCACACGGGCCGGCTAGTAATCGGGCTGGGCATAAAAAACACTTGGGCTTCAAGCCCGTGAGGACTGGAAGCCCAACCCAAGACTCTTTGGGCTTCCAGCCCGTGAAGGCTGGAAGCCAGTCCACTAAGGCTGGGCTGTCAGCCCACTGTGGCTGACAGCCCAGCCCAGAAAAAAATAAAGAAAAAAAAATACAAATTGACAAAACAAAGTATTTTTTTTACTACTATTATTATTACAAAAAATTCAAAAATATAAAAAATATATTTTTTTTTGTGCATATGGCCAAATTCCACGATTTTTCCATACATATTTTTCGTAAAAATTATGTTGCATCTTTCTCATATTTTGAAACAAAAATTAGATATCGTAACCGGTTTATGATTATCCGTTGGAATTTGCCCAAAATATCAAAAATAATTATAAATATTTTTGTTTCATCTATCAAGGTGTAAATTTACATTGTAAAGTACACCCGCGGATAAATTTTTTTACTACGGTGTAAAATTACATTGTAAAGTACATCCGTAGATAAAAAAAACTTATAACTGCGATGTAAAATTACAATTGTAAAGTACACCCGTAGACAAAAAAATATGTTTTTTTGAAAATGCAGTGTAAATATTTTAACTTAGAAAAACAATCAAACAACAATGCAGCTTACCTTAGTTAGGGTGCACTGGGAGTGATACTTCTTCCCCTTGCACAACAAGTCCCCTTACCCAAGACTCTCGCAGACCAATAGGTTTCCTAGTGACCGTGATACTAGGTGGCGACTCCTAATAATTATAGTCATAAATTTTACGGTTATAAACAACCCCATATTTCACCGCGCGCCGTCATCTCCCCCCAATACACGGGATGGCGGGGCGCTAAGCGCGTCAAAAAATCACCGTCGCAGATGTATGGCGACTCCATTGGGGACATAGCCGGACTAAGCTTTGTTGTTTGATTGTTTATTCTCTAGTTCATATATTTTACACGCATTTTACTGCTTTGTCATCATGCATTTTAATTTCGTGATTAAACCCAATTCTAAGTTAGGTGGGGATTAGCGGTGTGCCTCATGACTTTCGATCGGGGTTCGGATTCGTGAAACATCCAACTATGAACCGAGCGCTATTTGGTAATGGCGGTCACACTGTGCCCAAACCATTTCTTGTAAACCCCTACACTACCTTCACGTGAGGCGGTCACTGGGCAGTTCATAGACCTTTTGAGACTAGACAGAAAACTTACCCCTCATGTTATGACTCAGGACTTGTCTTTCTGTATAAACTCTCTGATAATTTTCCTAATGTGTATATACATGCAGTTGCATCCACATGCATCCATCACTGTGCATAACATATCATTGACAGATTAAAATATAGGTCCCTGAAGAGCTCCTACCACTCGACCCCAGTGGAGAAATATGGAGGACGAAGAGCGTGCACACCGTGATGCTCATTTCCAAGAAGAACTGGATTCTCTGAAGGCTAGCGTGGCTAGTCTCACCAACTTACTCGAGCAAGCGCTGAGAAATATCTCTGGCGAGGGTCCTTCAACTAGACCCACAGTGGCTGCTCAAACACAAGGAATGAACCACCATGAAGAGGTGACAGGGGAAAGGGTTCAGGATCCACAACAAAACTCAGCTTTCATACAATCAGCAGTGCCGACACCTGCGCCAACCCCAACAGTTATAGAAGCATCAGTGGGTATTGACCAAGGTAAGATGACAACGCTGGAAGCCAGGATAAGGTCTATTGAAGGGGTAAATTTGTATGACCCAGTACAAGCTGCAGAAATGTGTCTAGTCCCCAATGTGGTAATACCAAAGAAATTTCGTGTTCCTGAATTTATCAAATACATTGGAACACAGTGTCCTATCACTCATCTAAAATCATACTGTAACAAAATGGCAGAAGTAGTGCATGTTGAAAAATTACTGATGCATTTTTTCCAAGACAATTTGAGTGGGGCAGCTTTGAATTGGTATATGAGACTAGACAACACCAGGATCCACAGCTGGAAAGATCTGGTAGATGCTTTCATCAAGCAATATAAGTACAACATGGACATTTCTCCTGACAGGACAAGTTTGTCTAACTTGGAAAAGATGAACAAAGAAAACATAAGGGAATATGCTCAGAGATGGAGGGATCTCGCTGTACAGGTACATCCCGCACTTCTAGATAAAGAGATGGTGACATTGTTTGCCAACACGCTAAGAGCACCCTATTACGAACATGTGATGGGCAGTTCAACACAACAATTGACAGATGTTGTAGCCGTAGCAGAGCGAATAGAACAAGGAATTAGAAGTGGTAGAATTTCTGGACCTGTAAAGAGAAAGGTTTTGAAGGCAAGAGAAAAGATACCTAGCATTTCGAAGATGACTATAAGGGTAGGAACAACCAATTCCAAAACTACCATAACTCTTCATCTCAAATTGCCAACATTAATTTTCAAGCCAAAGATACGCCTAAAAATTTCCCGAAAAGAAATTACCAGAAAACCCAAGAACAGCTACCTCCATTACCATTGCCTTTGAATGAGATGATCAAAACTTGGTAAGCACTGGGAAAATAGCTCCTGAACCTTATGCACCTTTGCAGCCACCATATCCTGATTGGTACAAACCTGATTTAACCTGCGAATACCATACCGGTGCTGCAGGGCATAACATTCACACTTGTGGTGCCTTCAAGAAGATGCTCATGCAATTGATTAAAGCGGGGTGGATAACATCCAAAGGAAATATAGGTCTGACACCCAAGCAAGCTTCATGGAAATGGGGTACCAAGTGTCTGCACCATTTAAAGTAAAATCGGCAAAAGCTTTTGAAAAGGGAATGTGCCGATATTGGAAGATGAAGTCTACTTCCATGGTTTCTTTTTGTTTTGGTCATGTCTGCACATTATGTTCCTATTTTGACTTGTCGATAATTTTACTCGTAATGCCACAAGACCCTCTTGTTAAGCAAGCATTTCACTTCAATGATCATGTATTTTCTTGTGTTTATGATGCTTTTTTATAACACAAGTGCTCCTTATATCCTTTCATCGAAATTATACATGATCCTATAATTTCATCAAGATTTTTGGCAAATCAAAGTCTAGTACGAAAAGAAATGCCAATTTGATGTTTTTTAACAAATGTGTTTTGGAAATTCAAAGGATTTTATTGAAGGGTGATCTCATACCCACAGAAACCCCCTATAATAAAGCTAATCTCTTAGCTAAACAAATAATCCCATAAAATTTAATAAATCATTTCGCATGGAAAAACAAAGCTTACTCGATTCGGATTGCATGTTTTTTTGAAATGAGGAAAGGCCATCTTTGATATGCCTTCACAATGTCTTAAATATGCATTGCAGTCTTTATTTGAGCCTAATAATTATTTCTTGATAATTAACCCTGACAAGGATCACACCCTACACTAGGGCAAGTGTGGAATTAAACACTTTCAATCTACAAAGTAGTCCTCAATGACAAAAGATGATCAATCAAAGTTGCAGGCAAACACGAAAGAGATTTAGTACAGAAAATCAATTCAACATTTTGGCAGTACTAAGAACCCAACATAGAAGGTCCGAACAAAATACTAAAGGGTATGTTGCGATAAAAGCCCAAACAAAATACATGGGGGGTATGTCAAGTCAGCACAATGTTAGTGCCAAAAACCAATGAAAAAACCCAAATAAATACTGGGGGGCATGTCAAGATGAAAGTCCAAACAGACACTGGGGGGCATGCTAGGTCACTATGAAAAATCAATCATGAGGGCTAAATGGAGTTCTAAGAGTAAGCACTAAGTGATCCTTAGTCCAAAAAACCCTTAAACACTTTTTGGGCCTACAAATATTTTTTTTTCCGTAGCCAGTAACCTAAGCCTAATAAAGCCCTTTCTGATCAAATACGAGTTATCTGGATCGATAAGCAATGCTTTTCCATTTGAAACAATCCTTACAAATGTTTCACACAACCTGATCAAAATCTTCCTGACGTACGAGACTTGCAAATCATTTCGCATTCTTGTCAAAGTCAACATAAAACCTGACAATGAGATCACTTGAATTCTTTCAAGAACAAGCTTGTTAAACAAAGATCAAAATGGTTTTTGTGCTTGGAATGACTTTGAAATTCCAAAAGTTTTACATGAAAATATTTTTTGCAAATAACCATCCCTTTCTTGCAAATACTCAAAGCCTAAAACACTGGTGTGACATAACCCGACTAGGCAATCAAAATGATTTTTGTACTTGGAATAGCTTTGAAATTCCAAAAATCCCACATGAAAACACAATCTGTGCAAATAACCAACCCTTTCCTGAAAACACTTAGAGCCTAAAACACTTGTGGGGCATGACCAGGCTAAGGGCAATCTAAAATGCAATTGAAGCTGACTCCATCATTCATTTTCAAAGAATCTGGATCAAACTCAGGTGGGCATGTTGATATGAAAGATTTATCATCTCGAGTGGTCAAAATCATGAAGTTGACTCCATAATTCCTTTCCAAAGAATCTCGATCAAACTCGGGGGGCATGTTGATATGGAAAATCTATCATCTTCAATGGTCAAAATCACAAGTTGTGGCTTGAGTAAGCAGAAGCGAGCAACCGTTAAAGCCAGATATCCAAACCTCAGGAAGAAGAAAGGGGATCTATATCTCTTAGGTAAGTATACATGCATCATCATGCATTGCATCCCCATTGAGAATCTATGAAATGATTTGGAAGGATCGTAATTTATGAATCTTCATTCATCATTGTGCGCATGCTTTCAAGCTCTCACCTCTTTAATATCCTATAACATGCTTTTCAGCTTTATCTTTTTCTTGATTTTGGGTGTCATCATGCATTGCATCTCCCTAGGAATCCAAGAAATGTTTTGGAGGAATTGTAATTTACAAAACCTCTACTCATTGTTTTTGTGTGCGCCTTCGAGCCCTCACCACTTTCACTTCCCTAAGAGCGCTTGCGAGCCTTTCATCAGAATAGATAGAGCATTTTTCAACCCTATCCCTTTCCTTATTTGAGCCATCAATCAACTCAGATAACATACTTTTCAGCCCTATCTTCTTGAGAGTGTTTTCCAACCCTCAACCATCAATTAGGATCCTGTGCTTCTTAGCCATTCTTGTCCTCTCATTTGAGTGAGTTTTCCAACCCTCAACCACCAATTAAAATAGTGCGCTTTCCAACCCTATTTTCCCTCATCTTCGAGTGCGTTTTCCAACCCTTGACCATCAATTAAAATAGTATGCTTTCTAACCCTATTTTTCCCACTCTTTGAGTGCGTTTCCAACCCTCGACCATCAATTAGGATATTGCATTTTCCATCCCTATCCTTCTTGTTTGAGTGAGTTTTCCAACCCTTAACCATGAATAAAATTGTGGTTTTTTCCAACACTATTTTTCTTCCTCTTTTGAGTGAGTTTTCTAACCCTCAAACATAGATTCTAGATAGCAAGCTTTCTAGTACTGTCTTCCATCCCATGAAACCTTCATCATCCTCATTTAGGCAGGTCACCCATTACAACGAGACCACCTTTGAGTTTCTACCATCTTCATCAATCTCACTTGGGCAGGTCGCCCATTACAACAAGACCATCTCTTTATTTTTATCATCTTCAGTTGGGCAGGTCACCCATTACAACAAGACCATCTCTTTCTTTTTATCATCATCAGCTGGGCAGGTCACCCATTACAACAAGACCATCTCTGTATTTTTACCATCTTCACCATTCTCACCTGGGAGGTAACCCATTATAATGAGACCATTTTCCTGTGTCATTCACAAGCATCATCACCTTTCATCCTTTAAGTGTCCTCCTTAGGCCTCAATCCTTAGGTAGTGTACTTTCAAACCCTATCTTATCATTTCCTTCTAAGTGCGCTTTATAGCCCTCAGTCTCATTTCTGGATGGATCAACCATTTCTTGGTCCAGTAAATCCACTTTTTCTTTTTTCTTTACAACGCTTACTATTTAAAGTCTTTTACAAGACTATAGTCGTAAGCATTGTAAAGAGGGGGGGCAACTGTCAGTAATCCCTAATTTTTTGGGGTTACTCCCAAAATAAAATAAAAAATAACAAAAAATAAAATAAAAAGGGTTTTGGCGTTGGTGGAAAATCACGGTGAAAATTTTGAATATTTTTGGAGCCGAATCGTATCTCTTTTGTGCCCAAAAATAAGAGAAAATACAAATTCGAGGTAAAAATTAAGTCAAAAATCATAATTA
Source organism: Salix koriyanagi (assembly GCA_029228605.1). Classification (NCBI taxonomy): domain Eukaryota; kingdom Viridiplantae; phylum Streptophyta; class Magnoliopsida; order Malpighiales; family Salicaceae; genus Salix; species Salix koriyanagi. The sequence goes on along the minus strand of CM055337.1, from coordinate 7,609,114 downwards.
TATTTTTTATAGGCCAATTTGATTTAATCATGGCCTAATTTGAAATATTATTATGTTTGGGAATTAATTTAGGATCCAATTGAAGAATTTAATTAAGTGCAAGGACTTAATTATGCTTTAAATTGGTCAAATTAATTTTATTAAGGGCTTAAGTGATGAAAAATCAAATTCTTGAGTTTAATTCGGGCTCAATTGGGAAGATTGAAATTTTTTGAGACCCAATTGAATTTTTCCAAGCTAATTGTGCAAAATTAAGGGTCAAATTGAAGTTTAATGGTCAATTAAGGGTCAAACTGCATAAATCAAAAGACAGGGACCAATATGAAAAAGCACGCAAAGGTAAGGATAATATTGAAATTCAGACAGGGGTACAATTGCACAAAATTACAAATTCAAATCCAATCGGGGATGTACCGGTCGTAATTGAAGGACCAAATTACACTTTCACCTTATCCCAAAACCTGCACCGACCGCTGCCTTTTGCCACGCCCCCCGACAGCCACCAGAGCTCCCACTGACAGCCCAACGCCGACAACCACCATCGCAGGCACGCCAGCCGCCACCTCCGCCGAAAGTAGTCCGACTAAGCAAGTCGTTCGTGTATAAATACCGGCTACCGTGCACGACGAACAGGGGGGAAGAAAAACTGGGCAAAGAAAAAAAAAAGAGAGAGGAAAGGATGTGAAAAAAGGAGAAGAAGAAAAAAAGAAACCAGTAAAGGAGTTACGTAAAAAGAAAACAGAGAAGAAAAAGAAAGAAATAGCGAGAGCAAAACAGAGAAGGAAATCTGAAAATTTCCAAAGAAAGAAACGAAAGAAGAAGAGAAAATCACGTGCAATAATACCCTCACCATCATCTTCCCCGACAACGAGTTCTTCTTCTTCTCTCTCTCTCGGTCTGCATATAGTTAATCAAGTTTATACATTATGCCGATATCGACGTTACCCGTCGATATCATTAACTATTCTGAAACCGAATAGCTAATCAATTCTATATCTCACCACCAACGTATCGGTAATGCCGATATCAAACAGCTTGTTTCTTTCTACACACACACACACACACACACACACACACACATATATATATATATATATGTATGTATTTTTCCATCCCTAACCTTTCCTTTACCCGTTTTCTTTTCCTCATCAATAAGCACCAAATTATAACTTACAGTTTAATAACTAATAAAGAAAATAATTATTAGATAAAGAAAATATAGGTACCAAGTACCTACCTGCTGTGAATGTTCGACTTGTGTTACCATGTTGTTGTTGTTGTTGCCCTTCACCCGCGGTTCTTCC
>CM055337.1:7363101-7607310 GCA_029228605.1 Salix koriyanagi | reverse complement strand
AGGTTACACTAACCTTTCAAGCGAATTTAATACAATTTGAAGTCAAAAGATATTAATCGATGCTTGATGTTCCTTTAAAAAACCCTGAGTAGAGAGATGTTGTTAGTACTTTCAGAAATTGAGTTATATTACTGACAAAAAATACATTAAAATCAACTAAGAAATAACCTTAGCTTATCAAATCAAATTTAAATCGGGTTGTGATAAAAATAAAAAAATCCAAAAATAACAAGAAATATAAAGAAAATTCCAAAATAGAATTTTATGGATGTATCCACTAACCCAACTATTTGCTTCAACTTTAATTATCAAGAACATAACTAGTTCGCTTATGGAAAATGCACCTTCTTCTAAATCCCCATTCAAGAATGCGTTCTTCACATCGAATTGTTTCAAAGGGCCAATCTCGGCAAGCTGCTATGGATATTAGGATGCGAATGGTATCTAGTTTTGCAACTGGTGCGAAAGTGTCTTGATAATCAACTCCGTATTTTTGGGTGTATCCCTTGGCCACCAAACGAGCTTTATACCTGTCCACACTGCCATCCTGTTTAAGTTTTATGGTGAAGACCCAGCGACATCCAATAGTCTTCTTATCAGGTGGTAAGCATACAAGTTCCCACGTCGAATTTCGTTGAAGTGCTTGTAGTTCGTCATTTACAGCCGTTGCCCAAGCTGGATCTACCAATGCCTCCTGCACGTTACTTGGGATAGAGATATGGGATAATTGATTCACAGTTAGTGCATAAGAATCAGACAGCCTATGGTTAGAGACATAGTGATTAATGGGATATTTCACATTTGCTCTATGATCGGGTTCATACAAAGTCTTGGGGATACCTTTGTTTGATCTCTGGGAGCACCTCGGGACTATATGTGTGGGGGAAGGATCTAGTGGAGAGTTGTTATTATTTTCATTTAAAACAAAAGACACAGGGTGTAGGGGTACCTGATCAGGAGCATTGTTCTACGGGGTTTCATTTGCTGGAGGTGTCATCCGAGGCAACTCTATATTTGGTGGTGACATTCCCTCCATATCCCGTGACCTTCTGTCTGTATTTCTATTCTCCAGATGTTCAAGCATTGTTTCCAGTTCCTCAAACTCATGTGTGTCGTGCTGCATTTCAATCATGCTGGGATGATCACCAATGCTCTCGGTTAGCATCAGACTGTCACAACCAGATTGCTCCCCCTGAGCAGAACTGTTTTGATAGGGCTGTGTTGAATAAAATGGTTCTGTTTCTCGGAAGGAAGCATCCAAAGTAACATGAAGTTTATGTGTGTTGGGGTCATAGCATCTGTAGCCCTTCTACAAGTCGGAATATCCAACAAAGACACATCGGGTGGCACATGGATCAAGCTTTGTTTGTAGGGCCTTTAGAACATGCACGTAAGCAGTGCATCCGAATACCCTTGGCTCAAGATTAGGCAGATGCAGGGTGGATAGTGAGGCCTGCATACGTTGTTGTGGAGTTTGAAACTCTATGACCCGAGAGGGTATTCTATTTATGAGATACACAGCTGACTTTGCAGCCTCTCCCCTAGTAGTGCCGAGGCATGTTCATGCCAAATAGAGATGCGCGAACCACTTCTAATATTTGTCTATTTTTTCGTTCGGCCAATCCGTTTTGTTGGGGAGTATAGGTACAAGAAGTTTGATGCCGAATTCCGTGTTGGCGTATATATTGTTGAACCGAGGAGTCTAAGAATTCCTTAGCATTATCGGTTTGCCAACTTCGAATCTGTTTCTGAAATTGAGTACCCACCATACTGTGAAAATCTTGGAATGCTTTAAAAACTTCACTCTTTTTCTGCAGCAATGTTAACCATGTCATCCTAGTGCATTCGTCTATAAAAGTGACGAAATACCGAGCTCTTGATAATGTAGGTATTTTTGCGGGACCCCATACATCGGAATGTATAACAGCAAAAGGTTCGGAGCTTTTATTATTACTCGGTAAATAAGAAGTACGATGGCTTTTCGCCAATTCACAAACATTGCACTTAAATTCAGAATCATGAAATGTATGAAATAGATGTGGTTGTATTTTCTTGAGATACCCAAAGGAGAGATGTCCCAAACGTTGGTGCCATAACCATACTGCTGCTCGATCATTTTCTGGACTTCTAGTTTGATACGCTCTGCCAAATTTTTGCTCTCCCCCTTCGGTTAGTTCCAAGTAATAGAGTTTGCCTCGTTTAACACCATAGCCAAGAATCCTCCGCGTCACAATATCCTGAAATACACAAAACAAGGGCCAAAAAGTTACTGAACAATTGAGGGCCGAAGTGATTTGGCCAACTGATAACAAGTTATGTTCAAGGGATGGAACAACAAGGACTGAATTCAAGGTAAGGTTCTGAGATAAGGTTACTGTGCCCTCGCCAACAGTGGGAGATGTGCTTCCATTGGCTGTGGAGATTAGGGAATGTGCTGTCGAGTTTATAGTTTGTAAATGATTTTTGTCTCTAACCATGTGGTCTGTAGCACCTGTGTCAATAATCCATTTATCATCCATAGTCACGGCAGAAGATGTATTTTCCTTACCATTACTCTTTGCATGAGCAATATGTGCAGCAGGTTTATGAGTAGCAGGCTGTGGAACGTCAGAGTCAGCAGGTTGATCATCTTCCGTGGCTGTCATCATGGCCTTCCCTGCAAATTTCTTCCTTGGTTTCTTCGAGAAATCCCACCATGTAGGATAACCAATGATCTCGTAGCACCTCTGCTTTGAGTGTCCAGTTTCACCACAATGTCCACAAAGCAGGCCTGCATATTTTCCAGTGGCTGTTTGATGTCTGTTCTTCATGTTTCCAGGAATCACTCCTTGACGGGGTTGATTGAAATAACCATCAGTTGGCTGGGTTGTAGGTCCAGTTGAACGTCCATAATTCAGCTGTTGTTTTGTGGACATGGCAGCAAGAGCAGAGTGCTCACCAACCGATTGATAGTTTCCCATTGTTTGTCTCTGTTGAAAGTCCCTTCTCACACAGGCATATGTGCTCTCCAGATCCAATTTCGGTTCTTTACGTAGTATTTCACCGCGAACCTGATCAAATTCCGAATCAAGTCCACTTAAGAAGATATACACCCTCAGTCTGTGTAAGATTGAGTGCACCTGGACAACATCTGCAACTGTTTCTCCTTGAGAAACGGTTCTGTGGTCAATCTCCTGAAATAATGCTACAAGTTCATTGTAATAGGTGGACACAGACCTACCACCTTGTTTGATAGAGAAGCATTTCTGATTCAGTTCAAATAGACGAGTTTCATCCGAACCATCGTAGAATGTTTTTGACACAGCCTCCCAAATCTCCTTTGCAGTAGGTAGTCGAATAAATCTTTGCATTAGCTGTGGACTCATTGAATCAATGAGCCAACTCTTCACTTTCTGGCTTTCGGTGATCCATGTAGAGAACATGGGATCTTCGGGTGCAGGTTTCTTCGTCTCTCCAATGAGATAACCTATTTTGTTTCGGGCTGAAATTCACATCTCCATTAATTGAGACCATAAGGGATAGTTGTTTTCGTCCAGTATGATACTGGTAGGGAATGAAGAGGTTTCGTGGTGAATAACAACTGATGTTTGGTTATTTTGTGGTGTTGGGATAATGGAATCGGGGTTCACCATGGATTGTGGTTCTGGAATGATGGAATCGAGATTCATGATGGAATACGGGTGTTTGGTGTTTTATGCGGAATGATAAACTATAACAGTACGCTCTGATACCATGTAGACAACAATGGTGTCTGTGGGATTGAAATTTCGATTGTATTCTTCTCCTTGATGGAGGAAACATATATACAGAGTCTTTGATTCTATTCTAGGAAACTGCATTAAATCTGTACAGTAATTGGAGCAAGATTACAATTGCTATGTTTGGAGCAGATTTCTCACAATCACTGCTGAATATTATGATTACTTCCTTTATAAGATTAGGTAGTAATCATATTACACGATCATGATTTATTTCCTATAATTGCATGGGAGTTTCCTTCTATGCGCCAACAATTAGCTCTCGCATAAGATTCAAAAATTGATGATTGTTGTCAGGCCATTGGCTGTTGAGGTTTTCAAGGACGGAGAAACTGGATTATCTCCGAAAATACATCAAATGCAGAAGTAACATTTGCTGACTCAATTGTAGCATCTACACGTGAGGGAATCCCAGTTATATTAAGAGACAAACCTGAAACAATCATGATATGGTCGACATAATATGCAGAGGAGAAAACCACAAATATAAAAATAAATAGAGGAAAAATAAATGTAAAATCTTATGCCAGCAAAAATCTAAAAACTAACTACAAGTGTGTTCTTGTATGCATGTGCCAAAATCAGACTTACTGGCATTTTGGAGGGATTCAGCCAGGTCAAAAATATCAAACTTCCTTTCTTAAGAGCTCGACCTAGGAAGATGCTTCGGAATGTAGACAGAGCAGACTCATCAACTGGAGTGGCAGTTTTGATTCTTGGGGATGTCTGAAATTTCTCTTTGGTTGCTGTTTCCTCTGTGTATTCTGCACTCCCAACTGCAGCAATGGGTTCAGAGAGCAAAAGGCTTCATAATTTTGTGATGTTTTCAAATTTAGAGAAAAATGACTAGTGGTATGCAGCAAGGAAACCGTCAACCATTTCCTTTTTCCACTTCCATTTAGATTTGGGCTCATATAACTACATTCACAAAAATGCTATTGTGAACAATTTTCTCAAGCTCGGCCTCTATGCCAATGATGCAGCAATTATATCATTTCATTACTTACAATACTTGAAGCATTGAAACGATATAATTTGATTAAAAGGATAATTCTCTGTACCCTTCCGCAGGCATCTTCCAATATTGTGAATCACCTCCCCATGTGATGTCCAATTGCCTTGGTTTAAACCTCCACCTAACTTCATCCTGTAAGCATAAAAACAATTCCAGCTTGATTTTCAGGTGAACATTCTCAGAACCCTTCTAATATCATGGACAATCAAAATGGAATTATACGTAAGAAAATACTGTAAACCTAGAACCCAAGTTTGTTTATAGATTCTTATTTTTTTTAATTGGGACCACAGCAAACAATTAGCAGCAGCTAGTAATATATCCAACCTTGGCGTCTTTCTCTTCTGCAGGATCAGCTGCCGCAGACATCTTGAGAGCAAATCAAGTCGATGTATTATATTATTAGTTTTGACAGACTGCAATGCCTGATGCATATGGATCCTTATCTCACCTTTTATATCCAGTGAAATCGAAAGTATTTCTCTCGCTCCATCCATGTTCCTGTCAAGACAAGGACATTAGCCAAGTACTGTTTTACTACCAAAAGAAAATGTTTTCAATTAAGCTTGTTTATCAACCATAACCAAACATGCCTTGTCGATCATCAAGCAAAAAAGAATTATTTAAAAAAAAAATACCTAAGGGGAGTTTATTAGGGCTTGACGCGTAAACATCAGTGGTGGGAATAATATCGGCAGGAAGCTGTTGGCCCAGAACTTTTCTCTTCAGATAATAAACAATAAGATCGTCATTATTAGGGCTGAATCTGTAGCCAGCAGGGAGGGTTGGCCGGTTCAAAGCTTGTCCACCGGTCGCCATTCCGACAAACTAATATGTGGATACAAGAGCTGTGATTGTAATAAGAAAAACTAAAACACCAGTCGACAAAGTAATGATCTGTGCATGGCAGGGAAGTTTATATATAGAGACCGGAAATTGAATTCCCTCGAATTTGTTTTGGCAAGGAAATTGTTTTAGTAAGGAAATCCTGATGCTATAATTCAGTGTTTTTGTTGCTCTGTTTTAATATAATGCATCCACTGATATTCAATCACTAGTGGAATTCGGGGCAACAAACGAGCCCTTAAAGATTGCTAGGGCCAAACATAAGAAATACATAACGACCTGAAAGATATTCTTATGAAAATTCACTGAGACAAGAGATTCTGAATTCTGAATAGAAATCATAATAACAGAGTCAAAAACTAAATATGGACTGAATCTTTGTAGGATTTCCAGACCTTAACCACCATCTCCAAGCCTCCAATACCCTAGACTTGATCCCACATTGCTCCAAAGTTTCTTCCATAATATTTACAGCAAATAGTTATTAAATAGGATTCCTATTCCTAGTTAAACAGTAAGGCCAAATTTATCAAATCCTCTCTTACACTTGGAGTTTTCTTACTTGTTTGAAAGTGTGGTTGAAGCTTTAGAAAGTGTTTTTTCATTTAGCAATGCATTAAAATAATGTGTTTTTTTTTTAAAAAATATTTTTAACATTAACAAATGAAAATAATCTAAAAATATCAAATATTTTAAATTTTAAGTAAAAAATAAAAATAAAAAATTTTCAATTTTTTTCAAAAATATTTTTGAAATGCACTGTCAAACACCATATTTATGTTTGTTAGATATTATAGGAGTTAGTCTAATAACAAAGATGTTGAGCTTAAATATATGCTCTCTCAATAATTGTTTTATTGCATAGGTAATTTCGCAACCAGAGATCAGAAATTAAATCAAAATATGCGCAAGCTAATCTAGATATTTTAATAATAAAAAAAGACTTGTAAATATTTTAATGTGCGTGTCGATAATTGCAAACAACGTAGCTGTAACGCTTCAGATTTGCGCGTAGCACATGCATTATTATAAAATTCATCCCATTTCTTAATTAATTAAATTATGAGAAAATAAATAAATAAAATAAGTGGTTAAAGAATAATTCCTTGGTCTTTGCGAACATCTCCCACCTCTAGTCTTCGCCATCTCTCTCACTCTCTCATCCATTTCTGAGTTTTTCTTCTTCGAGTAAAGATGACAGTAACAATCACTTCAGTTCTGGCCTCCATCGTTTGTGTCGCAGCTCTAAGATGGGCATGGGGATTCTTGAACTGGGTTTGGTTTCGGCCGAAGAGGGTCGAGAGGTGCCTGAGACAGCAAGGTTTTGCCGGGAAGCCGTACAGGGTTTTGGTTGGAGACTGGAAAGAAAGTTCAGATATGTTACTAGAAGCAAGGACCAAACCGATTGGTTTATCAGATGCTATTCTACCACGTGTCATGCCCTTCCTCCATCATATGGTCAAGGATTATGGTATTCAACACGTGACTCTTTACTACCTCTCTTGTAGATTTTCTCTTGCTACTTAATTTATCAAGAAATTCCTTTTGTTTTCTGCAAGGCGCCAACGATTGAGGAATTAAAACCGTTTTTCTTATTTAATTTCATTTTATAGTGTTCTTCTGTTAGTGGGTATTAAACAAATAAATAAATATTAAATGTTGATTAATGCTTTTGTATTTGGTGTTTATCTAGGTGTATTAAAAAAAAAATCATAACTCTATGCTTTCCTGCATGTCAATGGAAAGTTGTATCCACAGAAAATTATACTTTATCAACTCTGTTCATGAAAATAATAATATGGTAGAAATACATCTCCAATAAAATCCTCGAGGCTCTCCAATTTGGATAGCTACATCACAACATTAAATATAAAATCTATTAGAGAAGAATTAAAAAACACTCTTGCATGAATTTTACCTTTTTTCTGGGTTTGTATTTCTTTTGTTCTTATCTCAATTTGAGCCTCACAGATATTGATTAATAAATATGTTTCTTCTGATGATGATGTAGGTAAGAATTCATTCATGTGGATTGGGCCAAAACCAAGAGTGAACATCATGAACCCTGATCAGATAAGAGACGTATTTATGAAGATAAATGAATACCAAAAGTCAACACAATTGAAACCTCTTGCATGTGGACTTGCAAGTCACAAGGGTGAAAAATGGGCTAAACATAGAAAAATAATCAACCCAGCATTCCATCAAGAGAAGTTAAAGGTGATCACAGTAGTTTAAACTTATTTGCCTATAAGCATGTTGGTGGGAGAGGCCACTAGTGGTGGTTTAGAAACACTCAGAGGGGATAAAACATATTGTTTTATTTCAACAACAAAATTACACAGAGCATGAATAATTTGTCAAAACTCTCTCTTCTTCTCTTTATTGTTTCTCTCTAATGTCTCACATTACTATTTCACCTCAACTAAACTTCATATTTATACACAAAATAAAAACTTGAAAAAATTGACTTTAAGGTGTAAAAGCAGTTGGCGGCTGCAGTCGGTGGCCGTAGTCAGTAGTCGTGGATAGTAGCTATCAGAGGCTTTAGTTGGTGGCTTTAGTTGGTGGTTGTCGGTGGTTACTTTACTTCACTTTGCAGATTTGAGTTTATCCCAACAAAGCATTCATGCTATTCAATTGGCATGAATGAGTAAAGCATATTATTATGTTAAGTATAGAAATGATGAAACTTTCGATGATATGTTGTGTTTCCTTGTTACAGCTTATGATACCTGCACTCTATGAAAGTTGTAGTGAGATGATTAACAAGTGGGGGGAGGTGGTCTTTGTAGACGATAGGCCATGTGAATTGGATGTCTGGCCTTATCTTCAAAACTTATCATGCGATGCTATTTCTCGAACGTCATTTGGAAGTAATTACAATGAAGGAAAAAGAATATTTGATCTCATTAAAGAACTAACCGATCTTACAATTCATACTATACAAAGAGCAATTATCATTCCAGGGTACAGGTAACTTTTTATTTTGTTTTTTTCTTCACATTCTTTCAAGTTAGTCCTTGTTCAATAAGATATATTTTTAAAAGTAATCAGAAGAACAAATCCATATCATTTGGCAACTTGTACATGGATTGCATGTAGGTTTCTACCGATCCAATCGAATAGAAGGCTGAAAGCTAATGACAAAGAAATAAAGGCTTCTCTTAAGGCTCTCATCAACAAAAGAGAGAAAGCAATGAGTGCTGGTGAAGATACAAAGAATGACTTGTTAGATTTGCTTTTGGAATCCAATTTAAGTGAAATACAAGCGCATGGAATACAAAGAGCGTTGGAATGAGCACTGAAGATGTGGTTGACGAATGTAAAATATTCTACTTCGCTGGACAAGAAACAACCTCAGTTCTTCTTACCTGGACCATGATTTTATTGGCTCAGTATCCGGATTGGCAAGCACGCGCAAGAGAAGAGGTTTTGCAAGTCTTTGGTAACAAAAAACCAGATTTCGATGGGCTTAATCACCTTAAAGTTGTAAGTATTTCTATGGGTTTGCAATTGAATTCCTCTATATCATTGTCTTATTATTGTTAAGAGCATAGAGTGTTCTTGCATTTAAAATGCAAGCTGAGGTATCCTTCGAAGAAGAAATAGGATAACAGAAAAAAGTGTTCATGTTTTTTTGTCGAATTATAAATCAGCCAAAATGACAAGGAAAAGCAACAAACAGATGAGTACACAAGCTATAAGCTATACATTAAGAATGAGACTTGGTAGTTATTGGATCAACATAAAACTTATAATTGAATTGGTAAGTTGAAATGGCATGTAAATGATATCTATACATGCGATGTTTTTTTTTATCTAAGTGGATCGCATTTCACCATTTGAATGGATTCTTATCATGTAGCATCATTCTCTCTTTTGATGAACATTACAGGTTACCATGATTTTGTATGAAGTTCTTAGGTTATACCCGCCAGTAATTTTACTCATTCGAGATGTTCATGAAGAAATAAAGCTTGGAAATTTGTTGTTGCCTGCCGGAGTGCAGGTCTTAGTGCCAACAATCCTCCTTCACCAAGATCCTGAACTATGGGGTGATGATGCCTCTAAGTTCAAACCAGAGAGGTTTGCTGAAGGTGTTTCAAAGGCAACAAAGAGTCAAGTTTCATTCCTCCCATTTGGATGGGGTCCTCGAATATGCATTGGACAAAACTTTGCTTTGATTGAAGCAAAAATGGCTTTGGCAATGATTTTACGACACTACTCTTTTGAGCTCTCTCCGTCGTATATTCATGCTCCTCGGACAATCATAACTCTTCAGCCACAACATGGTGCTCCAATGATACTATGTAAACTTTAACATGTTATATGTGGCGGAGAAGATTTATCCCAGGGTACAAATATGGTATCATGTCTTGAAAGAATAGTTAGCTGACATCATAGCTCAATGGCTTAAAAGAATATGAATGAGTCTCCAAAAGCTTCTCTTCTACAGGGCATGTCTGAAAGGCGGAAACTAATTCTGGCACCCTTAAAGGCTTGTTACATAGTATCTTTTGCTATATGGCTCCGCAGTTCTTGTAAATTCATGCTTATTGATCAACAATTAACTTGTACAACAATATGTATTGTACTAATGAGCACGTTCGAGCTTGTATAGCATTTCCTCGAGAGATGATTGATAAGATCCCCGAGGAAGACATTTGAGATTCTGAATTGCAAGATCAACTTTCTCTCTTGCCAATTCCTGTGCCCTTTCAAAGCCACCACAGTTGCTAACCAACTTTGTAGTTTCATAAAGGGAATCATTCTCACAGAATTCAGACTCAATTGTAAATCAACTTCAATTACAATAGGTGAAATTAAATAATATATAGCATAAATCATAAACTCCAAGGTTATATTGTTAGACATACTTTAAATAATCGAATGCTAAATACATATAGCATCGGAAATTTAGATTATAAATACCTCCAGCCATTGTAGCTTTAAGTACCAAAAAATAATCCCAATAGCAGTAGTAGCAAAGCTTTTCCCAAAGTGGCAACAACAATACAAAATAATAAAATGTTTTATGAGAGGAGCCTTTTGATCTATGTCTACCACTAGTCGTAGACAGAGTACATAAGCTATTATTTATAGGTAGATTAGGGACCACACTCATTAATTTACTTTCTAAATTTCTCCTTCCATCAAAGAGATAATTAGCCATGATCAGTTAGTTGATCCCCATGATCAATAAATTGATCCCTATGATCAAACCCCATGACCTATCTCCATGGTCATGGATTTGCATGATTAAGAACATGGGTGTGTCATAAGGAGCACAAAAGGTAATTTCCAACATTATCCCACTTGGCCCTTATGACACATAAACTCCTTATTAAGTTTTGTTCTTTTAACATGATCATGGAATCCTCCTACTCACCTAAGGAATACTACATATGAATCATGGCGGTAGGACCATTATATAATAAGTCGTCCCTTCCATGTATTACATATAAAATATACCTTAAATCAGTACTATATGAGCATTCAAAACTTTATGAATAAACTTCCTATAAGTTATTCGGGTCCAAACTTCATTTTTATCCTCATGGATAAAGTAATAAATGTGCACAAACTTTATTACTATAACTTGATGTATATATACAAAATCAAGACTAAGTATAAAATGAATCAATCAATCCCATATGCTCCACATGACTTTTCAATAACTTTACAAGTAAATCTTTAGTCATGGGATCCGCAATCATCAATTCAGTACTTATATGCTTAACAAACACTTCATGCCTTTTGATATTATCTCTCACATGAAGGTACTTAATGTCGATATGTTTACTTCTACTTCCACTTTTATTATTCTTTGAGAAGAATATGGCAACATGATTATCGCAGAAGATCTTAATTGGTCTCTCTATAGAATCGACAATTTTGAGACCACCAACAAAATTTTTCAACCAAAGTGCCTGTGTAGTATCTTTATAGCACGCAATAAATTTTGCCTCCATTGTAGATGTAGCAGCTATAGTCTGCTTGCTGCTTCTACAGGATATAGCCCTTCCAGCAAGAAGAAAGATATATCCTGTAGTAGATTTTCTGCTATCTACACATCCCACAAAGTCAGAATCTGAATATCTAACCACTTCCAAATGGTCAGTGTGTCTGTATGTCAAACTATAATGTTTGGTTCCTTGCAAATATCGCATAACTTTCTTTGCAGCTTTCCAATGTTCCAATCCTGGGTTGCTTTGATATCGACCCTACATTCCAACTGCCATTGCTATGTCAAGCCTAGTGCAGACCTATGCATACAATAGGCTGCCTACTGCAGATGCATATGGGATATTCTTCATTTGTTCCTTTTCTAATGCATTTGGAGGACATTAATCATTACTGAATCTATCCCCTTTAATGATAGGTGCTACAGAACCATTATAGTTCTTCAGTCTCAATCTCTCTAAAACCTTTTCAATGTAGGCCTTTCGAGATAGTTTCAATATTCTTTGTTTTCTGTCACTGTGAATCTCTATACCTATGACATAAAAGGCTGCACCCATATTCTTCACTCCAAAGTTTTGAGAGAGAAAACCCTTTGTTCTCATGTAGCAAACCTAAATCATTACATGCAAGCAAAATATCATCTACATACAGGACTAGAAAAATAATTTTACTCCCACTGATCTTAAGGTATATACATTGATCAAAAAGGTTCTCAATAAAACCATGTGAGGTAATAACCTTGTAAAATTTAATATACCATTGACGGGAGGATTGTTTTAGTCCGTAAATAGATTCCTTAGTTTGCAAGCTTTCTGACTATTATCTTCAAAACCTTCATGTTGTTTCATGTAAACCTCCTCTTAAAGATCCCCATTTAGAAAGGTTGTTTTCATATCCATTTGATGTAGTTCTAGATCAAAATGAGCTACTAATACCATGATTATCCTAAATGAATCCTTCTTAGATACTGGAGAAAAGGTTTCATGATAATCAATGCCTTCCTTATGAGTGAAACCCTTGGCCACAAGTCTAGCTTTATATCGTTCAACATTTCCGGAAGCATCTATTTTGGTTTTGTAAACCCATTTGCAGCCTATGGCTACAACTCCCTTTAGTAAGTCAACGAGATCCCAAACTTGATTTTCAGCCATGGATTCCATCTTTTCTTTTATGGCATTAATCCATAATGTGCAGTGTTCTCCACTCATGGCTTCTGAAAATGTTTTTGGATCATCTTTGGGCCCAACATCAAAATCAGACTCTTGGAGATATTCATAACCCAATTTCTGGGTTATTCCCCAAAATATACCAAAAAATAACAAAAATAAAATAAAAGGGGCTAGCGTCGGTAGAAAAATTAATGTGGAAATTTTGGACATTTTTGAAAGCCCGGCCATACCTCTTTTTGCCTAGAAATGAAGGAAAATGAAGATTCAAGGATATATTTGCATAAAACTTAAGTCGAAAGACATAATTATATTTTTATGGGCCAATTTGATTTAATCGTCGGCCAATTTAAAGTGTAATTATGCTTCAGGATTAATTGAGAGCCCAATTGAAGGATTTAATTAAGCGCTGATGCAACCATATTATTTGATAATTTCATCCATATTTACATAGTGTTTTGCATATGTTTTATACATAAAATGCCTTGATATTCTTTGTTTTATATTTTGAAGGCATTTTTGGATGAAAGATGCAAAAAGGAGGTAATTGGAGATGATTGACAGATTTGACCTTCAGTCGATGTTTTGTGCGGAGTGGGAGCTCTAGAGATCGAAATGAAGTGATTCCAGTGACATTCAAAAGCTAACATCCATAAATTTATGGAAAGATAAGGAAAAGAAATAAAATAAGGAAGATCATGGAAATCGCAGCCTTCAAATTCAAATCTTGCAATCTGCCGATATCAACCTTTGTCCATTACAACTTCAATATCTTGAGCTACAAAAATGAGATTGATGCAAACTCAATTTTCATGGATTCAGGGCTCAAAGGCCTATAAACTCCCCAAATTTCAGCTCAAAAAGATGTGATATGAAGGAGATATGAATTTTACAAGGGACAATTAAATTCTGGCAACTTAAGGAAGGACTATTTTGTAAAATAGACACTAGGGTTTCTAAGCATATATAAAGGAGAAGAGGGGCAAGGAAGTGGCGGCTAGCACAAAATGAAACACAAAATCTTCCTCCTCGAAACCCTAAATGATGTGTTCTTCCATCTTTTTATTTAGTTGTTCAACAAACATGCAAGGCTAAGCTCTTTTCTTGGTTGCAAGGACACAAAAACCTTCGGATTTCAAGAACCGTGAGATTTATTCTTCCTTCTATTTTCAGTTTATGTTATGAATGAGTATGATTGTTTTCCTATACATATTTTCTATGATTGTTGTTGATGATTGCTAGAGCGGACTCTAAGTTATTGTTGTGAACAATCTATTGCTAAGTTTAATATCAAAACCAGAGTTGTGATATATGAACTTGTGAAGCATCTAAGCTTGATAATTGTGGCGGAACTACATTATTGAACTTAGGGAGAACATTTGAATAAATTGACACAAGTTGCGGACAACTTGTATGTTAATCTTGATGAAATTATCTAGTTCTTAAAGCTACCATTAAATTGAATCATTAGTGCCGACACTTTGATTGTTTGTTGGTTTGGATTAGTTATACGGCGGATCCGTTAATTAATCACGTTAAGAAAAGATAAAATTTCAGAACATGAACTGTATTTTTAGTTTCAAGGATCGGTTCTAATTTCCGTAGATGGATGTATGCTTGTGACCAAGGTTTGTTTTCTTGATAAGTTTCGGTTTTAATTGATTTTGTTTGGTAGTTTAATTGTTGTCATAGTTTAGATAATCACAAACCAAATCCCCCCAATCACATAACATACAACATAAAAATCTGACTTGAAACTTCCTCGTGGGATCGACCCCTTGCTTGCTCTATACTATCTTGTGTGTTTTAAGCTAGGGTAATTAATTTGTGCGACCGCAACATCGCAACAAATTTTGGCGCCGTTGCCGGGGAAGTAATTTTAGTTGATTGTTGTGCTTATACTGTTATTTTTATTTTCTGTGATTCAAATAAAAAAGAAAAAAAAAACATAATTTTTGCTTGCGACGGTACTGTTCACTTGCGGCAACGGTACTGTTCAAAACAAAGTTTTTGGTGGAATTAGGTATCAGTGTTTTGTTTCTTGAAGGAAAAGGACGTTCTGAACAGAACTAGTGATACATCATTAGCCCCACCCTATTGAGGCCAAATTCCGCTGTTTTCTAGTGTTTTTAGGCAGTTTTAGTTTTCTACCGTAAACTTTTCGTACAATTTGCATTGTTTTTGATCTCTTGTATGGTTACTTTCTTTTGAGTTTTCTTAAGAATTTATGCCCGTGACCCGTTCTACTAATCAAATTCAAGTGCAGATTGATCTTGAAATAGAAAGCACTTTACGCAGGTTAAGAAAGGAAGCTCGCCTCAACACCATGACTATTGCACGACAACAAACTCTTAAGGAGCTTGCTGCTCCTAACGTGGAAAATCAACCATTGTGCATAAACATTGACAATAATGTAAACCTTGAGCTCAAATCTGGTTTTATACATTTGTTACCAACATTTAATGGTCTTGCAGGAGAAGATCCTCATACTCATCTCAAGGAGTTCCATATGGTTTGTGTTGGCATGAAACCGAATGGAGTTGATGAAGAACAAGTTAAGTTGAAAGCTTTCCCTTTCTCTTTGAAGGGGGCAGCAAAGGCATGGCTTTTCTCTATTTTCCCAGGATCTATTGGAACTTGGAATGCTATGAAGAAGATTTTCCTAGAGAAATATTTTCCAGCATCTCGAGTTGCCAATATAAGAAAAGAAATATGTGGGATTCGACAATCTCATGGAGAGACACTTTCTGAGTATTGGGAAAGATTTGAGCAACTATGTATTCAATGCCCTCATCATCAAATACCCGATCAGCTGCTCATTCAATATTTCTATGAAGGATTGATGCCTACTGACCGTAGTATCATTGATGCTGCAAGTGGAGGAGGATTGGTGGATAAGACACCCGAGGCTGCACGCCAATTGATCTCAAACATGGCAGCCAACTCAAAACAGTTTGGCACTCGTGGAGACCTCTCCAACAAACGAGTAAATGAGGTAAGTATTTCTAACCTTGAAAATAAAGTTAATGATCTTACTTCTCTTGTGCGTTCTTTAGCTTGTGGAAATGTGCAGCAGGTGAAAGTTTGTAACATATGCTCCTTACAAGGACATACTTCGGATATGTGCCCAACAATGCAAGAAGATTACATTGAACAAGCTCATGCAATTGATGGAGCATTCAATGGACAGCCCCAGCGTAAATATGATCCCTTTTCCAATACATACAATCCTAGATGGAGAGATCATCCCAATTTACGCTACAGCAACCCATCCCAACAAGGCAATCCAGGCCAACAGTTCCATCCACATGGATTTCAGCCCCAACAAAATTATCAAGCAAGACAACCCGCTCCATTCACAAACTCCAATGTTATGGGGTCATCATCCAATGATGATCTTCGTGAGATGATGAAAACTTTGGCTTCTAATACTGTTACCTTGCAACAAAATGTCATGTCTTTTCAACAGGAAACAAGGTCAAGTATTCACAACTTGGAAAAGCAAATGGGGCAAGTAGCTTCAAGTGTAGGGAAATTGGAAGCACAAATAAATGGAAAGTTGCCCTCACAAGCATTGAATCCAAAAGAGAATGTTAGTGCTATCATGCTGCGAAGTGGGAAAGAACTTGAAGAGAAAAAGTTGAAACAAATTGAGATGGAGGAAGAAGAGATAGAAACTAAATTGAGTACAACATAAAAATTTGACTTGAAACTTCCTCGTGGGATCGACCCCTTGCTTGCTCTATACTATCTTGTGTGTTTTAAGCTAGGGTAATTAATTTGTGCGATCGCAACATCGCAACAAGCGCAAGAGCTTAATTATACTTTAAATGGGTCAAATTAATTTTATTAAGGGCTTAATTAGTGAGAAATTAAGTTTGGAAGCTTAATCTGGGTTAAATTGAGAAGATTAGAATTTTTTGTGACGAAACTTTTTGGGTGAAATCGGAAACCAAAATTGAAGATAAAAATATCATTCTTCCTTGTTTTTCCCATCGAAAACTATTTTTTTGTCACAACATATTTATTTCAAAAAAAAAGAAGCCCATCATCGGAGCATACTTCACCATGCTACACCTATGCCCCCTGCCCTTCTGCAACACTCAATGTCCCATTCTTGGACAACACCCCATGCCATGCTCCATGCCTTCTTGGCCTATAAATAGGGGGGGAATTTTTTAAAGCGGTGGGGGGGAGATCATCGGAAAATAGGAGAAAATACTATCACGAACAAAAACTAGGCTGAAAAATGACGAAAAACTTGGGGAATTGGAGAGTCACGAGTGAAACCAAAAATAAAAATAGAAGAGAATGGGGAGAGTGGATAGAAAAATCACGAAGAGGAAGGGGTGAGAATTTACGTAGAGAAATAGAGGTGGAGAGAGGAAGAGGAACTAATCAAAAATGAGGGAAAACAAGGATAAAAATTTACGCAGACAGAGCTTCATCTTCCTAATCCCCGGCTGAACCAACACAGCCAACATGCAGCTCTCTTTCCTTCTAGCAGCAGGAGCTCCATCGCTGTCGAAGCTACTTCCTCCTCTCTGCTCTATCTCTCCTCTAGTCGACGACTCTCTCTCTAGAAAACAGCACAAACAACCCCCTCTCGCCTCCCTGGGCAACGGAAACAGCAGCCCACCATCTCCATCGCCGGTGACAGTTCTCCCTCTCCATCTTCACCGTTAGCTTTAAACTGCAGTCCTCTCTCTCCCCTCAAGCAGCAGCCATCCGATCACCATCGTCTCTCTCTCTCCGGCAAGCTCGACGTGAACACAGCAACAACAGTAGTGCAGGAGCTCCTCCCGGCCACCACGGGCCTTCTTTTCGGACGCCACCATGACAGGAAGAGCCACCTCGATCTTCTCTATCCAGTGGCAGTGGCAGGTGAGCCCCTCGTGGTGGTCGACCGACCACCATTTATACTGTACACGCTGCATGAATTCATGCAGCATGTAATATATATATATATATATATATATATATATATATATATATATAGATATAGATATAGAAGTTGCGCATATGAGCTGGGCTGCTCTCGGCCCAGCCCAGTGAGTTGGCTGGGCCAGGTCCAGCCTAGCCCAAGTCTCTCATAGTTGGGTCCTTGGCCCAACTTTGTTGGGCCGGCCCAGTCCAGGTTTTTTATATATTTTTAAAAAAAATACAAAAAATTGCATTTTAAAAAAAATATGTTATTTTCGTGCATACGGCCGAATTCCAAGATTTTTCCATGTTTATTTTTTGTACAAAAAAATATGTTGCATCTTTCTCATATTTTAAAACAAAAATTGGATATCGTAACCGGTTTATGATTATCTTTCAGAATTTGTCCAAAATATCAAAAAAATAAAAAAAATATTTTGTTTTAGCTATCTCGGTGTAAAATTAATTGTAAAGTACACTTGGAGATACTAAAAAAGATTTTCTTTTATTGCGGTGTAGATTTACATTGTAAAGTACACCCGTAATCAAGAAAAAATGTTTTTTTATAATGCAGTGTAAAATTCTTTTGGTTAGTCTTTCAAACTCCTAACGAGGTAGAGATTCTCTCACGAAGAGAGATCTACGTCGAACTTTAGAAAAGACAAAAAAAATCAAACTTAGGAAAAACAATCAAACAACAATGCAGCTTGCCTTAGATAGGGTGCACTGGGGATGATGCGTCTTCCCCTTGCACAACAAGTCCCCTTACCTAAGACTCTCGCAGACCACTAGGTTCCTAGTAACCTTAATACTAGGTGGCGACTCTTGATAATTATAGTCATACTTTTTACGACTATAAAACAACCCTTTTTTCACCGTGCGCCGTTGTCTCCCCAAATCCCGGGGATGACGGGGCGCGAAACGTGAAAAAAATCATCGTCGTGGCGTAGATATACAACATAATCACTACAGATTACATGTCTAATTATTCTAGAGGATCTTCTTAATTCTACTTGCTTTGTATTTGCCAGAGTCTGAGTAGGTTTAATATGAACTTGTTCCTCATGAGTTGAGTGTTTTGTAATTGATTATGGTTCAAGGTAATCATTTTGAATTTCCTTGAGCACAATCAAACGTTCTTGAGGTAATGGAGTTTCAGTCAACTCTTGTGTTTCCTCAAATAGAATTATTTGAGGAAAAACACTTCCACTAGGTTCAAAATCCTCCAAAAAATTTGCATTTATAGACTTAACAATTCTAGTACTATTAGAAGGACAGTAACACCTAAATCCTTTGTAGTTTATTGCATAGCCAATAAAATAACTGCTGGTTGTCCTTGGGTCTAATTTCTCTTCATGTTTGGATTTTAAATCCTCACTTCAGCAGAACAACCCTGTCGCACCCCAAAAAATTTTAGTAATGCGGCATCGTGGCGACTCGTCCCCGTGAGCGGGGGATTTAAATGTCGGGGGGTTTCTCTATTTCATGAAAAAGGGGAGTCGCCACCTAGTATTAATGGTTACTAGGAAACCTAAAACTGGTCTTTCAGAGATTCTAGGGTAAGGGACTGGTTGCGTAAAGGGAAGGTTTTAGCACCCCTAGTACGCCCTACCTAAAGTAAGCTGCTTGACGTTTTGGTTTGCTTATGATTTGCTATGGCTTTGAAAATAACATACGTTAAAATAAATGGCAGATGGGATATCATTCCCGCCGAGTATTTTGGATATCAACTCGTTTTGGATTTATTTATCCAAATACCGACAGTGAATAATAGCATATCATTCCCGCCGAATATTTTGGATATTAATCCCTTAGGATTTATTTACCCAAATACCGATGGTGAATAATAGCATATTATTCCCGCCGAATATTTTGGATATTAACCCCTTAGGATTTATTTATCCAAATACCGATGGTGAATAATAGCATATCATTCCCGCCGAATATTTTGGATATTAACCCCTTAGGATTTATTTACCCGAATATCAACGAGTGAATAATATCATATCATTCCCGCCGAATATTTTGGATACTAACCCCTTAGGATTTATTTATCCAAATACCGATGGTGAATAATAGCATATTATTCCCGCCGAATATTTTGGATATTAACCTCTTAGGATTTATTTATCCAAATACCGATGGTGAATAATAACATATCATTCCCGCCGAATATTTTGGATATTAACCCCTTAGGATTTATTTATCCAAATACCGATGGTGAATAATAGTATATCATTCCACGAATATTTTTGGATATTAACCCCTTAGGATTTATTTATCCAAATACCGATGGTGAATAATAAATTCCCAAAGAAAAAAATAAGATTTTTATATTTTTTTTGAATATTGGCCAATACCCTTTGGATTTTACAAACATGTTGTAAAATCTCAAAATGCAAGAAATGAATTTTTTTTCTTTGTGAAATCCATGCTAAAACTCATTTTCTCTTCAAAAACTCAAGATAATACATATTTTTTCAAAAGAAAGATAATTTTTAAAAAATATGCTAGTGTATTGGCCGTATGCAAGAAAACAACACATTTTTTCTTTAATAAAAATATTTTTGGAAAATTTGTATTTTTAAATTTTTTAATTTTTTCTTTTTTCGGTGGGGCTGGTTGTCAGCCCACCTAAGTCGAGGCTGGTGACAGCCCCGACCCACCTTATCTCCCGCTGGGGTCGCTAGCCCGGATGGGTCGGCGACCCGGACCCATGCGGGGCTGGGCTTCCAGCCCAGGCAGCTGGAAGCCCTTCGAGGGCCGAGCCAAGCACAAGGCCCGGGCCCGCCAAACCCACGTGAGAGCCCCCTCCCCTTGCATGCAAAATTTTGCAAATGCGGGGGGTGATGAACAGATGACAAGGAGAATTTTCGAGTGTGATGAAATGCTTACCTGTTTATACCATTGAGTAGAGGAGATCGATGTGGTTCTTATGGTCAAGGTTTTGTCGGAAATGGTGGCCTGTGGTGGCCGGGAGTGGGACGTCGGAAGGTGCACGGTGGCGTCGCGATTGCTGTCGTTCAGCTGCTGATTCTTCGCCGGAGCTAGGCATGCAGGGTTGATGGAGTGATGGGGGAGATGCCGGTGTCGTCTAGAAAAAGTGTGGTGGCCGGAGTTGATGGCTGCTGAACTTGGTGACCGGAGGGAGGTAATGACAGAGGCTCCTCTGTTTTAGAGATAGAAAGAACAAGAGAAGATGCAAGGAAGAGCGAGGGAAGAAAATTAAATCAAATTTTTTTTATGTAAATGGCTCTGCAACTATCTCTATTTCTCTGCGTTTCCTTCAAGTATTTTTCACGTAAAATCTCTTCTCATCTCCCTTTTTTCTCCCTCCTTTTCTTCTCAGTGCAGGCCTCTATTTATAACCGAGAAGACCCCAATGTTTGGCCGAGATCACATTTAAATGCAGTATCAAGACAGCTAAGCAAATCGATAAAAAGGGGAAGGAGATCACGCTGGAGACAATTTGGGAAGAAAAATCACGATTGAAATAGAAAATCAAAGCTCGGTCATGCATGATGTTTAATGCAGTGTTGAGGAACAGCTAACAGATTGATAAAATCAAAGGAGAGTTAAGAAGGAAATCACGCTGGAGATAACTTTGGGAAGATCGCGATTTACATAGGAAGAATTTGAAATCATGATCTGCTTGCCGTGGAAAACCAATGCAAATGCAACGGAACAGTGCATGCTTAATGCAGATTTCGAAATATTTTAGGAAGGAAAGAAAAATATGATTTGGTCCTTTAAAAATATCTAATTGCACCCAATTGGATTTAAAACTTGATTTTATGCAATTAAATCCCATAAAAAATTCAATCTCAACCTTAGCTTTGCACGACTTTCTAAAACTGGTCCTTGGCTTCTGATTTTCGCGATTTAACCCTCAATCGGCCATTAAACTCCAAATTGCTCGATTTCGCCCTTGAACCCAAAATCTGTTTTTTGAAATACTTTTTTTTTGAAACATAAAAAATAAAGAGTCAAAAATTGGGTAGCAACAGATGCCCCCTCTTTACAATGCTTACGACTAAAGTCTTGTAAAAGACTTTAAATAGTAAGCGTTGTAAAGAAAAACAGAATGAAGGATATGGATCTCGTTTTTCTGGGTGACCTACCCAAGCATAGATGTGAAGGGTCTCATTTTTCTGGGTGACCGACCCGGTTAGTGGTTAGAAAGGTCTCATTTGATGGGTGACCGACCCGGTTAGGATGGCCTCATTCGATGGGTGACCGACCCGGTTAGTATGGCCTCATTCGATGGGTGACCGACCCGGTTAGCCTGGCCTCATTCGATGGGTGACCGACCCTGTTAGCATGGCCTCATTGGATGGGTGACCGACCCGGTTAGGATGGCCTCATTCGATGGGTGACCGACCCGGTTAGGATGGCCTCATTCGATGGGTGACCGACCCGGTTAGCATGGCCTCATTCGATGGGTGACCGACCCGGTTAGCATGGCCTCATTCGATGGGTGACCGACCCGGTTAGTATGGCCTCATTCGATGGGTGACCGACCCAGGTTAGCATGGCCTCATTTTACGGGTGACCGACCCGGTTAGCATGGCCTCATTTGATGGGTGACCGACCCGGTTAGTATGGCCTCATTCGATGGGTGACCCAGACCCGGTTAGCATGGCCTCATTTGATGGGTGACCGACCCGGTTTAGTATGGCCTCATTCGATGGGTGACCGACCCGGTTAGTATGGCCTCATTCGATGGGTGACCGACCCGGTTAGCATGGCCTCATTTTTCTGGGTGACCGACCCGGTTAGCATGGCCTCATTTGATGGGTGACCGACCCGGTTAGCATGGCCTCATTCGATGGGTGACCGACCCGGTTAGCATGGCCTCATTCGATGGGTGACCGACCCGGTTAGCATGGCCTCATTTGATGGGTGACCGACCCGTGGTCTCATTTTTCTAGGTGACCGACCCGGCTAGCATGGCCTCATTTGATGGGTGACCGACCCGTGGTCTCATTTTTCTGGGTGACCGACCCAGGTAGCATGGTCTCATTTTTCTGGGTGACCGACCCGTCTCGAGCAACATCGATCTTCAATTCATCACGATCTTCAATTCATCTTCCACGATTTTGTTGACCTGAGATTCTCTTTAGAAACATAGGCCCCTTTCTCTGATGCTCCATTATCAACAAGATGCCTTTGCCTAATCTCCAAAGCTTTGCAGGCTTCTCTGATTGGATGACTTATTCAAATTGTCATAAGCCATTCAACCACTCAACCGCAAGCGCCCTGCTTATTATGGGCTATCTGCGATGATCTTTGCTTTTATCCAAATCTTATCATGCCCCCAAGTGCAGGGTTGCTTGATTTTCCATTTAGCGCAGAGTTTTATCATTAATCTTCCATTGAAGTTACGAGGCATTATCGGTTATGATCTTTTACGGTGGTCCATATCGACATATCAAATCTCCTTCAACAAATTTCTTCAACACCTTTTTGCGTTACATGAGCAAATGTCCCAACTTCCACCCATCTTGTGAAGTAGTCGATAGCCACGAGAATAAACCTATGACCATGGCTTTTGGTTGATAGGTCCCAATCACATCTATTCCCCACAATGCAAAAATCCACGGAGATATCAAGTTGAACATAAGAGCTGGGAGGGGGCATTGATTTTGTCACCACGGACTTGGCACTTATGACACTTGCGGACATAGTCGATGCAATCCTTCACTAATGTCTTCCAGAAATAACCATTTCTTTGCATTTTTCTAGCCATCATGCCTATTAGTATGGGTTGAGCGAATCCTTTCATGGACTTCTCGCAACGCGTT
This sequence comes from Salix koriyanagi, assembly GCA_029228605.1. NCBI lineage: Eukaryota > Viridiplantae > Streptophyta > Magnoliopsida > Malpighiales > Salicaceae > Salix > Salix koriyanagi. The sequence goes on along the minus strand of CM055337.1, from coordinate 7,583,831 downwards.
TCTGGCTTCAACTCCATCTAAGCATCTCAGCAAAGTACTATCAGATGACCTCTTATACAAAAACCTCCCCATCAAGGTAAAAATCCATCGTTAACCTCCTCAAGGTTTTCTTCTCTTTTTGGATGCCCCCAGGGTTTTGTATGAAATAATTGATATCGTAGTACCAAGGGTTTCCATCTATTTCTCCTTCAACTGAGCAGCAATGAGCTGTTCGATCAAACCGGCCTTCTTTCCATAAACTTTCAGGGATGATAAAATAGGCTCCGCTAAAATCTCAAAACAGAATCCGACTTCATACCATGCTGGGATCACACAAATTTTCACTTTTACTGTGGTGCTGATGGATCTGATTTTGCAATAAACCTTTTTGAGGCTACCGCAGACCTTTTCTTGTCTTGGGAGGTCTGATTTCACCACTTGCAACAGAGGTTGGAGGGGGCCTTTTGGAAGACATAGATTTCGTTGATGGTTCTGACTTCTTGGAGGAAATGAGCGATGAGTTTAGAATGGCCTCAACGAGCTTCACGTTGTTGTAATCATATCTAAACAAGCACCTACAAGATTAGGATCTTTACCATCATTGACCTCTTTGCTTTTGAGGCTGCCTTCATCTGAGGATGTAGAACTCTCCAAATTCTTCTGACTTCTCTTACCTTCAATAGATTTCTTTGTTCCCCTGCTCAATTTCAGATTTTTATGGCCATCACCTAGTTCATGTTCGAACGCTCCCTAGAACTCTACGAATTTGCACATTTATCTTTCTTCTTACCGGAGTCAAGTTTCTTCTCGCTTCTTTCTCTTCCCTTGCTTTCACCACCGGTAGCAGATTCCCACTGGAATTACGAGACTTGACATCCATTTTCCTTGGAAGATCATGTTGCTCTCTTGCTTTTCTTTTTGCTACTTTGGATATAAAAATCATTACTTGTCTCCCATAGCGAGTACTATGGCATCGGGTCACAAAAGCGAATAGAGTTTTTTATCCCTCGTGCACTTTACTGCTCATTTTGTTTGCCTAGTTTGCCATTGCTTCTAGAATTTTCAGCATGCCTAGACAGTCTTGAATGATTATTAATACTTTCTCTCTTGCAAGCATCCCTAGGAGCTGTTTCAAGCAAGGATTCATATGGTTGTTTATTTGAGATGACCAAATTCCTCTCTTTAGCATCCTTTACTAGAGCTGCTCAATTCGGGTTCGTGCGCAAGGTCCTCGCATTACCCAAGATCCAAAGCGAGAGCTTGGCTCTTGTCGAGGGGCAACATTCATCCGTCTTATATCAGCGACAAACCCAATACTGCTTTGGAGCTCAATCCATTCATAGATGAACTTAAATCAGTTTGCTCTAACAATGGAAAGTATCGAGTATATCAACCTCTCGGCCCTCCTTTTGAAAAAATCATAGCGGCTCAAGCTGCAGACTTCGACCTCACATTCATTATAAGAGCCGATGCACGGGAATTTTTTCACCGTGAAGCTCTGGCTGTCAGTAATATCATGGAATAAATAAAGGCCAAGAACCCCAATCTCATGAAATGATGCTGATTTGTTTGACATTTGCTCTCCGTTCATCAACTTGTTATCATAAAAAGTGCAAGGAGGGAAGCGGCAAATTTACAGGGTGCATCCTATAAGCACGTAATGGAGACCATTTTTTTCTTCAATTTATGATGGTTCAATTTGTTCGCTGCATTGGATGTTCTTGTTGTTAACTTCTCCTTATGAACCAAAAACAAAATGCACAATCTTCTCGCTTGAGATGCGTGATTGCGCCATGGTCAATGGTTTGGGACTTTCAAGATTTCCATTTCCACTATCTTCTCGCTCGGCAACCACTTTACGGTCTTTGCATGCATTCTGCTGCTATCACCTCTACACGTTTGTCATCTTGATCACATAATTCTGCAGACTCTTTTTGTATTGGAGTAGCGACGGTTTCAATAGATGCTTTGCCTTTGTTCCCCCACAGATTGCAGAAAATAGGCTGCTTTGCTTACTTTCTTCAACATTTCCAACTTCTTTGAATGCCTTTTCCGATCCACGGTTATAATCCATTCTGCTGCTTAACATAATATCTAAGGCATTCTCACCGGTTGTTGGGCAAGATCTATTCGCGACTTCGGCATTGTCAGGGTATCTTTTCATTTCCTCCATGGTGAAAAAGATCTATTCTCGACTTTAACATTATCAGATATATTTCCATTACCTCCATCATGATCAAGTACACACTTGATAATCCCCTCGACCTCAAAAATTCATCGAGGGCAAACTACTTTCTGTATTCACTAGAAAGCTGGACCAACATCTGTAATGCTTCTTTGTTGTCTCCATTAGCTTTCTTTGGGGGTCACCACACAGTTTGCTACCTTCTCGTTTCCTTCACAATCGAACAACCTTGAAAACTAGTATTATTTTCTTCAAGGTCAATATGAAGTGTCATATCCGGTAACTCAACATTACGAGTCATCCTACTTGCATTATCTTGACTTCAGATATTAACATTGCTGGACGATCCATTACCACTGAATTTTGGCACGATCAACTTTCTTCTTTTATCTTTGCTGACTGATAAGCCAATGTTTTTCTGTACTCCCTTGTATTGGCAGCACTCACAATTTTACGTGCTTTTTCTACAACGCTTATCACCGTCAATGCGAGAAAAAGAAAGCTCAAAATTATGTGGCTTCATCAACTTTATTGGTGAAAGGTGTTCGATTGGGTTCTTTGTGTAAGAATCCAGATCTACTTTCACGATTGATTGTTGCTCCTTTGAAGGCTCAATGGTTACGAGACAAGATGGCCAAACAGAAACCACTGTTGTACACAAGCATATATGCACCACGAGAAAGCACCTCGTCTAATTCAAACTAGAAACCTTCGTTTGTCATCAATTCTATGCCGGTTTCCATGGAAATCCTTGGTGTAACAGATGTAATGACCAAAAAAAATGATGCATTTAGTATATCCACGTGGACAACAAGCTGCATAAAGCTTGTATACATCGGTGCCATCTCCTCCTTCACTCATCATCTCGGGAAAAGTTACCCTTTTGTTAAGTTTACCATACCTCCCCCCTCCGGAATCTCTTTAAAGCGATTGTAAGAACATTTGGAGCTCGTTGAATGGTAAGGCAGCTTCCATGCCTTAACATAGTTATTGCACTGTCACATTTGTACATATTTTCTCCATGAAGCCACTCTTTGTACGTGAATTGATCAAGGCATTCCTCCAAGGATGCAGCATCACTATGAATCTCAAAAGTTAAACTCATCATGTTCTCAAAGTGATTCGAAATCTTATTGTATTTTGCACAAATCACCTGAGATTGGAGGCGACCCCCAAATATGTGTTGAATTTTTGTAGTTTCTTGAGATGCAGGTTCAACAGCCTTTTCCCTACCAAATTCATCAAGGCATACTGATTGCATAGTATCAATGGCAAACCTCATGAACTCATGAGCATCCTCCTGTCTTCCATAGCCAAGATTACCACCAATATTAGGTAACCGAATATTTATCGGTGAAAAGGGAAGCGTGCTTTGGCTTGCTCTTTCAACATGGGATTGAAACACCAATCATTACGTCTACATTCTGTTTGATGTCCTTTATTCAACAAATATGCAACAAATGGCCTTGTGTATGTGAGGCATTGTAGAACCACGTTGGCAAAACAAGCTGATTTCCACAATTTAAGAGCCCACGGGGGAGAAAATCCGGGCTTGTCCGAGTTGAAAAGTTTAATGAACTCTTCATACGTGAAAAGAACCTTTCACGGCTTCTTTATAGGCTTAGAGTTAGAAACTCCACGAGGCGGGGAGCAAGTGCAATGCTAGAAAAGCTTTTTAATCCCACCACCCGAAGGTTTAAAACCAAAGTTTGATCTTGCTTTGTTTGTGAAGAATTTAATTTGAACTCCTTGCATTTCAACTTGTGGCCAGCCTTCCAATGTGCTTCTTGGCATCCTGTGAACAATATCTCACGGATTTACGAGAACACTTTTTAGTCCCAAAAACTGCCACAATTGCCACAAAGACAAGAGTCCTCTTCAACTTCCATATCTTGATTAATAATACTTGGATCAATAGCAGTGTGGTTACTCTTAGCAGACTTCAAAATTAGCGTCGACTTGAAATACTTGGGCGCCGTATTCTTTACGAGGTGTAACATCCCTATCATACTCTCTTTTCGTGCTTCTTGGTAGAGTCCCCAAAGTTTTCTGTGGAGATGGCGAGCCAAAAGTAGCACCTGCATTTCGCTCATCTTTCTTGTTATCAATCGTTACAAAGCTACCATCACCGGTGACACTTCTAGCTTTCTTTTGCAGTGTACCCTACTGGTCTTGCAACATTGGATCGGGTAAATTGCCTCTCAAGCAGCCTGTCTTTTATCTTTCTTTTACTTAACAATAAAAGAATCTTTTCAAACTTTCTTTCGGACCACCCAAAGTTGAACTTGTGGTGAAAAATAATTCTCGTTGCATCACGGAATTCATTTTCAGAGAGTGCGTCACACTGCCTTATGCAAAAATGTTGTAAAAGATATTACGGAACATACATCCTAACGATAGGTTCTAGTTTCCTTTACGTGAGACATGGGGTAGGTTTACTACTTGGTCTCTAAAGAGGGTCTCTTGCTGTCCCAGTGATCACCCTCGTAAAGGCGATATGGGGGGTTCGATGAGATAGTGATATGGCACGTATACCAATCACCACCGGTCTAAACACTCGAGCAAAGAGTTGGGGTTTACACAAACTTCAACCTTGACTCAAGTCATAGGTAAGTTGCTAGTCCCCCACTTAACTTAAAGTTTAGTGTGTGCTCTCAAAAAATAATAAAAAGTGATGCATGATGACGAGGATGTAAAGATGCATGCTAAAGCTTATAAATAATCCATAACAACATGAAAATAAATAAATAAATAAACAAATAAACAAATTAAACATATCATAAACACGGTCAAGCTTAGCCCAAGTCCCCAGCGGAGTCGCCATTCTGTCGCACCCCAAAAAATTTTAGTAATGCGGCATCGTGGCGACTCGTCCCCGTGAGCGGGGGATTTAAATGTCGGGGGGTTTCTCTATTTCGTGAAAAAAGGGGAGTCGCCACCTAGTATTAATGGTTACTAGGAAACCTAAAAGCTGGTCTTTCGGAGATTCTAGGGTAAGGGGATCTGGTTGCGTAAAGGGAAGGTTTTAGCACCCCTAGTACGCCCTACCTAAAGGTAAGTTGCTTGACGTTTTGGTTTGCTTATGATTTGCTATGGCTTTGAAAATAACATACGTTAAAATAAATGGCAGATGGGATATCATTCCCGCCGAGTATTTTGGATATCAACCCGTTTTGGATTTATTTATCCAAATACCGACAGTGAATAATAGCATATCATTCCCGCCGAATATTTTGGATATTAATCCCTTAGGATTTATTTACCCAAATACCGATGGTGAATAATAGCATATTATTCCCGCCGAATATTTTGGATATTAACCCCTTAGGATTTATTTATCCAAATACCGATGGTGAATAATAGCATATCATTCCCGCCGAATATTTTGGATATTAACCCCTTAGGATTTATTTACCCGAATATCAACAGTGAATAATATCATATCATTCCCGCCGAATATTTTGGATACTAACCCCTTAGGATTTATTTATCCAAATACCGATGGTGAATAATAGCATATTATTCCCGCCGAATATTTTGGATATTAACCTCTTAGGATTTATTTATCCAAATACCGATGGTGAATAATACAATATCATTCCCGCCGAATATTTTGGATATTAACCCCTTAGGATTTATTTATCCAAATACCGATGGTGAATAATAGCATATCATTCCCGCCGAATATTTTGGATATTAACCCCTTAGGATTTATTTATCCAAATACCGATGGTGAATAATAAATTCCCAAAGAAAAAATAAGATTTTTATATTTTTTTGAATATTGGCCAATACCCTTTGGATTTTACAAACATGTTGTAAAATCTCAAAATGCAAGAAATGAATTTTTTTCTTTGTGAAATCCATGCTAAAACTCATTTTCTCTTCAAAACTCAAGATAATACATATTTTTCAAAAGAAAGATAATTTTTAAAAATATGCTAGTGTATTGGCCGTATGCAAGAAAACAACACATTTTTTCTTTAATAAAAATATTTTTGGAAAATTTGTATTTTTAAATTTTTTAATTTTTTCTTTTTCGGTGGGCTGGCTGTCAGCCCACCTAAATTCGGGCTGGGCTGACAGCCCAGCCCACCTTATCTCCCGGCTGGGCTGCTAGCCCAGATGGCTGGCAGCCCAGACCCATCTGGGCTGGGCTTCCAGCCCAGACGCTGGAAGCCCTTCAGGGCCAGGCCAAGCACAAGGCCTGGCCCGCCAAACCCACGCGGAGAGCCCCCTCCCCTTGCATGCAAAATTTTGCAAATGCAGGGGGTGATGAACAGTGACAAGGAGAATTTTCGAGTGTGATGAAATGCTTACCTGTTTATACCATTGAGTAGAGGAGATCGATGTGGTTCTTATGGTCGAGGTTTTGTCGGAAATGGTGGCCTGTGGTGGCCGGAGTGGACGTCGGAAGGTGCACGGTGGCGTCGCAGTTGCTGTCGTTCGCTGCTGATTCTTCGCCGGAGCTAGCTGTCTGGGTTGATGGAGTGATGGGGGAGATGCCGGTGTCGTCTAGAAAAAGTGTGGTGGCCGGAGTTGATGGCTGCTGAACTTGGTGACCGGAGGGAGGTAATGACAGAGGCTCCTCTGTTTTATAGATAGAAAGAACAAGAGAAGATGCAAGGAAGGGCAGGAAGAAAATTAAATCAAATTTTTTTATGTAAATGGCTCTGCAACTCTCTCTATTTCTCTGCGTTTCCTTCAAGTATTTTTCACGTAAAATCTCTTCTCATCTCCCTTTTTCTCCCTCCTTTTCTTCTCCGTGCAGGCCTCTATTTATAACCGAGAAGACCCCAATGTTTGGCCGAGATCACATTTAAATGCAGTATCAAGACAGCTAAGCAAATCGATAAAAAGGGAAGGAGATCACGCTGGAGACAATTTGGGAAGAAAAATCACGATTGAAATAGAAAATCAAAGCTCGGTCATGCATGATGTTTAATGCAGTGTTGAGGAACAGCTAACAGATTGATAAAATCAAAGGAGAGTTAAGAAGGAAATCACGCTGGAGATAACTTTGGGAAGAAGATCGCGATTTACATAGGAAGAATTTGAAATCATGATCTGCTTGCCGTGGAAAATCAATGCAAATGCAACGGAACAGTGCATGCTTAATGCAGATTTCGAAATATTTTAGGAAGGAAAGAAAAATATGATTTGGTCCTTTAAAAATATCTAATTGCACCCAATTGGATTTAAAACTTGATTTTATGCAATTAAATCCCATCAAAAATTCAATCTCAACCTTAGCTTTGCACGACTTTCTAAAACTGGTCCTTGGCTTCTGATTTTCACGATTTAACCCTCAATCGGCCATTAAACTCCAAATTGCTCGATTTCGCCCTTGAACCCAAAATCTGTTTTTTGAAATACTTTTTTTTTGAAACATAAAAAATAAAGAGTAAAAAATTGGGTAGCAACAATGGTATGTGTAAGTGATTTAAACTTGGTTTCCATCCATTCCACAATTCAAACGGTGTCTTAGGAACAACCTTGGATAGGACCCGAATTAATAAATATACAACAATTTTTAAGGCTTCGCTCCATAAAGATAAAGGCAACTTAGAATTACTAATCATGCTCCTTATCATGTCAATTAATATGTGATTCCTTCTTTCTGTCACACCATTTTGTTGTGGTGTTCCAAGCATTGTGTTTAAGGAATTTTGCAAATGGACCTGTCATTTGTCCCTTTTCTGTGTACCTACCTTAGTACTCTCCGCCTCTATTAGATCTTACGATCTTGATTTTCTTGTCCTTTTGTTTCTCTACTTCTACCTTATAAGTCTTGAAAGCATTTAATATCTCAGCCTTATTATTAAGAAGATAAAGAAACATGAACCTTGTATGGTCATCAATAAAAGATATAAAATAACTTTGACTATTTAAGTAGGGAGTAGGAAAAGGCCCACAGATATCAGTATGTATGATCTCAAGAATGTCAGAACTCCTTATGGCACCTTAGTGGTCTTGTTGGTTTGCTTTCCCTTTATGCAATCCACACAAGTACCAAAATTGGTAAAATCAAGAGTTTTTAAAACTTCATCATTTACTAACCTTTTGATTCTCTCTATGGAGATATGTCCCAATCTCCTGTGTCATAACCAAATAGAGTTCTCATTCATAAGACTCCTCTTTATGCCAATGTTTGTATGTAATAATAAATAATTGTTCTCAAAGTTGGGATCTAAATCAATTCTGAATAAACCATCAATTTTATTCCACCACCAATAAGGTTTTCACCTTTAAAAAAACTAAAGGTTGAATTGATAAACCAAAAACCATAACCAATAATATCCAATTTTGAAACAGAAATTAAGTTTCTTAAAAATACATTATCCATATCCAAAATATATCCGGATTTCAAAATCAACCTAAATGTCCCAACTGCTTCAACTTAAGAAAACAATTTATTTCCAAAATATACTCGTTTTCATGGCTTGTTGGTTTCCTTTTGTTGAGAAAACCTTGCATTGTATTAACAATATGGATTGTAGAACCAGAATCAATCCACCACGTATTACTAGGAGCCTCAACAAAAAAAGATTCATGACAAACTAGAGATATGATATTACCTTTTTTTTTAGCCATTTTTTGTATTTCTAGCAATCTTTCTTCATATGCCCACTCTTCTTGCAGAAGAAACAAGCATCCTTCTTGTCATTTTTCTTTATTAACAACTTGTTATCCTTCTTGAGTTTGTGAGCATGATTGCCTCTCTTGGCATTTCCCTTATCATGAGTAGCCATATGAACACTTAAAGACTTCTCATGTTTTACCTCTCCTCTTCTAGAACACACATGGTCAGAAGTTCTTTTACTAACCATTTGTCCTTATGTGTGTTGCAAGAAATTTGAAAGGACTATATTCAGATGGGAGAGAGTTCAATATGAAATGCACCAAGAATGACTCAAAAATAGCAACCTCTAGAGACTTCAGTTGAACAGACATGTCCTTCACTTCCATGATGTGCTCTCGCACACTTCTAAAACTGTCAATTTTTTTGCTTGATAGCCTTTCCATTAGAGTACTGGTTAAGGCTTTATCAGAATTGACAAATTGTTCCTCAACAACTTTGATAAAATCCTTAGCCTTGGTGTATTCTGGGATTGAACCCCAAATTCCTTTAATGACGTGAGATTTCATAAACATGAGACTTAAGCGATTATATCACTCCCACCATTCATGTTTAGCAATCTCTAGTGTCGTACTCCGTTAGAGGGGGTGGTTCATTATCATGAAGCGACAAGTCAAGTTCCATGCACCCCAATGTAAAAAGCAAATTTTCTTTCCATTCAGAAAAGTTATTACCATTTAGCATCGGAACTATTTCAATCAAAGCGGAAGGAATAACCACAATTATCAATGAAACTAAAATTATTGTATTGCTATAAAATAACTTTATTTAAATTAACCAATGTCAATTTAATAATAAATTACAACTTACCTGTGGTCAAAGGTTGCATCATGCATGATATTTATTACTTATTAATAAGTCTAATAAATTTAAATTTTAATAAATAAAACTTTTCGTACCTGTGGGCCTAAGATAAATTTTATTTCTTAAATATTAAATTTACTATCTTACTCTAATTAAGTTATAAAAATAAAAACATCCCTATGGGGATTAGCAATTAAATTTATGAATTAATTACAACCTGATGTTAATTCTTCTTTTGGAAGTTCACATATATTTTCTTGATGTAACTATCATTTATAAAATCAGACATTGTGGCATTTCTAAAATTATTATGATAATTACTACTTCATTAACATCTAATAATTACTTAGGAATATATCTTGTAATTTATATGATTTAAATATAAATTAATTAATGCCTGGACATAAGAATAATCAATCAAACAATAAATGTTAGTGAATTTCTTCATATTCCCACTAGTTTATAGGCTTTTACGAAAGATGGGATACATAACTCATTGGATCTTCATACAATACAGTGCACAAGCCCCTTCAACCAACGATTTCTTCACAATCCTTGCTTCGAAGAACAATAGATCAATCCAGTTGCTGCTCTGAAGAGAAATAAGATTCAATAGGTCAATGAACTAGTCCAAATAATCAAAGTTGGCTTCACAAAATCATAATATTTCTCTCATATCCAGGTTGACAAGGTCTAGCTGATTTGCGAACCTGTTGGTCATCCATCTATTAGAACCCTTCTCTTTTAACATCAGACTGGTTTTGCAAAATTCTAAATGAGGCAAATAGAATTAAAACTTATAATCCTTGGATACATTTCATGAAGCTTTTATATTTAACTCTTTGTATAGGTCTAGAAAATACTTATTTAAAAATTCTCTTTTAAAATACAAGATACGTGAATAATAGTTTATTTGGTGTATGAGATAATGGTTAATTAATATGTTTATGTATTTATATTTATTTTCTTTAACCTAAAAAATTCTAGATTTACATTAAAAACTTGAGCACCTAAAAAAAGGGTTCCAATCAAGGATGATAAAGTTAATATATTTGGAAACGAAAATAAATAACTTTAAAAAGCCAAAAAAAGATTTTATTTTTGAATTTTAAGGTCGTTAATGTTTTGAAATATATAAGAGATTAAAAAAATTATGATTTTTAATCTAGATAATTCAAGGGGTATTTATACCAGCTCAACCTTGTCAATTTTGACAAAGAGAAGAGCTAGAATGTTCTTTTGCTATCAGCGATATTAATAAAACATAAATATTTCTAATAAATTATTAATGAGATAGGTCAAAGGGTATTTATACTCATTAAACCTTGTCAAATTTAAAGAAGAGAAGAACTAGAATGTCCTTTGCTATCAACAATATTAATAAAAACATAAATATTTCTTACATATTATTAATGAGATAGTTAATGTGGTAGGCATTTTAAGAGATCTTATACATATCTAAGAGCATAGAGAAATCATTACATGAATGGTTATTCTAGATGGAGAACTATAATGATGTATCATTTTTTTAATATTTTTTTTATTATTTGTGGAGATCATTTAGGACCAAATATATAGCCTTAGAACTTGGTAATGGTTGAATCCAAGTTTATTGAGTCATGGATGTTTGTTAAGCCTATAATATCTTGAACTTGATTCATTATTAGGTCTAAACTTTTTAGGTTTGACGTGTTTGTTAGACTCACACTATCTTATATTAGACTAACTTTCAAGTTCAAGATTTTGGATCTCATGTGCTTGTAAGCATACATTGTCAAGTTCAAATTTATTGGATATATCATACTTATCGAGCCCACAATATTTAAAGTTTAATACTTTTTTAATGCTTTTTTCATGTTTATTAAAAGAATGAAGATAAAATTTCAAAATAAAAAATTGAAGATCAATGAAATTAAAAATAATAATTTTCAAATTATTTGAAGTAAAATAAAAAATAAAAATCAAATCTAAAAGGTAAAACAAATTGAAGAATAATTAAATTAAAAAAAAATAATAAATAATTTTAAATAAAACAAATAATTAAAAAAATTAAAAAATATTTAGATATTTAAAAAAAATAATAAGAAAGATTATTTTTTTCAACGGAAAATATCTTTTCCATGAATGTTAAACATTATTATTAGAAAGTGGGGAAAATGATTTTCAAATCAGGATTTTATTTGCTCTTCTAGAACCTAAAATGCGTGTTGTGAGGTTTCCTTCATCCAAAAACAAGAAAGTGTTTTATGAAAACAAACAAGTACGGGTCTATTTGGGATTGCGATTGTTGTTGTGGTTGAGGTTAACAAATAGTTTATAAAAAGCACTTTTAGTTGAGGTTCAAAACTAAAATCATAGCTGTAAATTCCGTGCCGTTCCGACCGGAACGGTCGGAATGTGCCATGCCGGTGAGAAAACCGGGACGAAACGACATCGTTTTTGTCCCGGTTTTCATTCTGGCCTGTTCCGGAAATTCCGGCTGGAACACCTCAGTTCCGTTTCGGGCGTTCCGTTCCGGGTTCAAATCAAAACGACACCGTTTAATGTATCCTTCTTACCTCTCCGATTTAAATCAAACATACAGCCCCAGCACCCAAAAATTCTTCCCCAAATCAATTTTCCACAATTCTTCCATCAGCTCACCTCAAATCTCACCTCAATTTTCCATAATTCTTCCATCAAGTATATCAACTCGGCTTCTTGTTTGAAAAGCGTACTTGGGCTTTCTTATCTTCTTCTCTACCTTTCTCTTTCCCGGTTTCCCCTCACTTTCAGACCCGGCAAAGCCTCCGTTTTGAGAGATGCTGTCAAAATCCAAACTGGCTGGAGCTTGCATCTCTTGCATCAATCCCAACAATCCACTTCCCTTGGTACTTTCAAAGTCGGTGGAAGCATAAGAGTTGATCATGTTCAGAGACATGAAAGAAGCAGAGGTGTCTGCTGAAGATAGAATTAAATGGAAAAAATAGTGTGTAGGTGTCCACACGAGAGAGAAGGAGAAGAAATAAGAGGATGTGGGAGTATTTGGCTAGTTATAATAAATAAAGGTTGAATTAACACAACTCTGAGAATATCAACAAGGCTCCCTCAAAATATCAATAAGCCGCCGGCGGCATGCTTAATTTTTTTTTTTGGTAGAAACCATCCGGTAATCCGGCCACTGCCGACTAATCCGGATTCGAGCCGGGTAGGACCCTTAAGGGCGGCATGCTTAATTAATCGTGGCTCTAGCTTCTTTATCTCATGGTAGGTGGTGTAAACGGCACTAAAAAAATTAATTTAGATTGATAGTAGATATGCAAAACATTGTATGGTCGCTGTCATTAATTAAAAGCTTAAATTCAAAATCCCAACCCATGAGGATAAATAGAAGAAGTTAATTTAGTATTTGTTTGTTATAATATCTAAAGATTCAACAAAGGTAAAATATCAATACTATTATATTAATAATTATTTTCTATTACATTGATATTAATTTTTTTTAATTTCTTTTGTGTTTATTCTTTGAAGGAATTTGAGCAAAACAAGAGATGCTTTAGATCCCATTAGCCTTGATAACATTGATCTATTAAATGAATGGGTTTATGAAGAACCCGATCTTCTTGATGGAGAGGATATAAGTTGGGAGAGTATCAAAGCACCTTTGTCAACTTTAAATTTAGATGATGAAGAGACATGTTTTAATGCTGAGCATGAGAATAAGCTTGGTGGAAATGACCAGCTATTGGAATGTCTAGTTGATGACTTTCCTTATATTCCACCGCAAGATCAAGATTCTTATTTTTATATTAATGATGTAGAAGATGTTTGATTTATATTTCTTTTATTTTCGAACATTTTACTTTCATAATATTTTGGAATTTTAGAGATGTTTCTAATTTTGAGATTATGTTTGTTTGACTTTGTGTGTTGTATTGTATAATTTAAGGTTAATTTATCTTGAATTTTAATTATGCTTGTTAAATTAATTTTTTTTCATATATGTATATATATATATATATAATTAATTAATTAATTAATTATATATGAACAATACGGCAACCAGAACGGTCCGAAACCGGAACGTTCCGTTCCAATCAAAAAACCGGAACGGTATTGACAGCTATGACTAAAATTGAAGTATTTGGTTAAAATTATGTTTGAGTTTGAGGTTTAATGAAAAACAATATCATGTGTATGGTTCTTATGCTTTCATATTGCTGTCAAATTGTGAAATTACTTTAAAGGGCACACACACACATATTTAATAATCATAATAACATAATGTAACGAATAATTCAAGTAAATTAGATACTTGTTTTTATTCTCTCATCAAACTACTTGCAATGCCATGATGAAACAAAATCCATACGAGAAGGCTTGTATAATCCCTGACTTTTTGTGCGAGCTATAATGTAATAACCCTAATTTTTACTATTAGGTTATCCATTAATCTTTCCCCTTATCCATTAATCTTTCCCCCTATGCATGACATATCAGGAGATCCCAAGTTATCGATAATGTACCTTGCACACATTTAGAATCACATCTCATCCACGATTACATCCATGTACAATAAAATCAATTGCATAATTCATTTCAGATTATGCTCAGTACCATATTCATTCTCAAACTCCATCTTACTTCACACGCATAAGATAATAATTAAAAGAGTAATTTCAGATCCTGCCTGAGTCCATCCCGAAACTGTTCCACTCGATGATGCTCAGTGGGAAGATGGGTGGTGGAAAAGATAGATAAATTCTTGAACCTCCTTTCATACTCTAGGACAATCATATTCCCCTAATTTAAATTCAGGAACTTGTGCTCTTTCCCTTTCTGGTGCTACTAAGAGTAATACCGTTCCTCGAATTCTTCTAGAAAGTTTCTCCACCTCAATTCTTCTCCTGCGGTTTTTTCTCCAATGGTCTCCCCCCAGGAGTGGGCACTCTCCATTAACAGCTGGGTCACACAATCTACCCGGGTTTCCTCTGGCACTTGCATCTGATCTATAACCCTTTCTACCTTCCTCAACCAATGCCCTGTTACCTCGGTGTCTTCTTCCCTTGAATAGGTTGTGCAAACCATTTCTGGCATGCCTTTAACCCATTGAACCAAGGTGATTACTCTTTCTGCCTGAAGAGTGGAATTGGATGCACTTGTGGCCATCCCTACTACTACTGCCTTGACCAATTGCTTGAGAAATGTGGGGTCCAAATAGGGATTCGGGGTGACCATTGATATCACTAACAGTGGTCTGTCTTTTGATCCTTGGGCACCTGGTGTTTTAGCCGGTGACACTTCTATTCGAGAAGTGATAGGGTCATCCCAATGTCCCACTGAATCTCCCCTCTTTGAATGGGTCGACGCCATAAATTGATGAGAGGTAGTGTCAATTAATGGATCCTTTTCGGTTTCATTCCTAGAAAGTGAGTCAAACTCTTGTTTTTTGCACGGGGGCGGAACAACCCTTGTGGTTTGCCATGTACGAGTCGTCCTGCAACATTTTTCCAAAATCACATTAGTATTCAATCCTTGAAACTGCAACCAAATGCTCTAATACCAACTATAACAACTCCAATTTTACTATTATTTTATCTGTTAATTTCCCCCCTATAAAGGGTTGATGGAGCATAATTTTTTTTCACTTGCATAAATTTCTAACAAATTTTTTTTGCAAAATCTCCCCTATATTGGGAGATCCGAACTTATAGAAATTTGTACCCTGCACACAATTAGAATCACATCTCATCCACAATCACATCCATGTTTAGTATAATCATCTACATAATTTATTCCAAATTATGCTCAAGACCATATTCATTCTCAAACTCCATCTTACATCACACATATAAGATAATAATTAAAAGAGCTAGTTGGAGCATGAAGAATTCATATATATATATATGAGTGTGGTGCAACAACAACAATAAGGAACCAAGAGTAGAGTATCCACAACAAGTTGGTGATTCATACCTATATTTCTGAGTCAATTTTCATAATGAAAATGTGTGAATTATATTTAAAGCTTTGGTGAAAGTTTGAAATGATATGATTTATCAGTATGAATATTTAAGGCATGTGTGTCAAGGAAGTTTGAAAATGTCATGAACAAAACATGATGGTGACTAACATATATTTAGTTTATGCTAGGATCCCAGATAAAGTGATCACCAAAACTGGTGTATGTTAGGATGCGGGATAAGGGGATCATCATAAATGAATGTCTTACATTCAATCTATATCAGGATCCTGGGGATGAGGATCACTATACACAGGCTAATATGCATCAAGTGTATGTTAGAATCCTAGATAAAGAGATTGTGGTGCAATGTTTAATACACATTTAAGTTAGTAGAAAATAAAAAAAAAATGGAATCAATGTACAACCTAAAAAAAATAAGGAGATATGTCAGGGACCTGGGAAGGGGTCTTTTCTAATTTATGATGTCAGTAGGGTGATAAGGGTATCAATAGTACTTAGTATCGGTAGTATATAAGTGGAGAAGTTAGTTTGTGTTTCAAATAACTATACTGATTATTATAATTCTATATGATTACATACAATTTTAATAACTTTAATATTATGTTTTCTAAATTTTCTTTATGGAATTATCTTGTATGTTATGGATTTATCTTGTATTTCCGTTTCAGGTCCATCATCTTCACATTAGGAGTAAAACTCTTATTTCTTAGCTTTTTGTATCCAGTAGTATTTCGTATAAATTAAATATTGGTAAAGTAATATGAATGATAACTTCTTTTGAAAAAAATGGAATTTAAGAAAATTAACTCATTTTGTCATATATTATTAAATGTGATTGGATTTATATTAACTTTGGTGCAAATTATTGATTGTTGTTAAATATATAGTTTATTTATTATGGTTGTGATGAGGATGATGTTTATGGTTTTATAAACACAGGATGATTGGGTTAAGATTGAATTAAAGGTTATGTTAGATGTCAATAACTTGGGCTCTACCAGTATAGGAGAGGTTCTCACATGCCAACGACCAGGCTCGCCAAAGCACTCCAAAGACCGGTGGGAAAAAAAACCCGTAAAGATTGCGATTCATAGCTTCAATCAATTATTTCTCTTCCCGTGGGTCGTAATCCCTGGGGTTACCATTTCACAGCGCCTGAAGGGTCTGTCGCAGTCGTAACAGTTATTGCAATTGTTACGACTGCAACAATAATATATATTGGGTTGTGGGCCGAAATAATATATATTGGGATGTGGGCCGAACAAGCCCACATAAATTATCTTGTATTATGGGCTTTGGCCCGTATAAGAAATGTAGCCCATAAAAAAAAGGATTTAGCAGGCTGGTTTAGGATCCAAGTTGGCCCGACCCAATCCAACCGCAAGGTCAAAGTCAATAGTTGACTTTGTAAAAAAATCGGTGCAAATTTAATTTTCAAATATTGGTATATTGATATATATATTTTGGCAATGAGTTAATTAAAACAATATGTCACCAAAGTGACCTCTTTTGTTGAGATTAATTTCATTATGAAATATAAAGGGTTATGTGTATGCGATTTATGTTCTTATTGATCATCCCAAAGGAAGGTCAATATTTAAAGTAAATGCATGTACACATGTAGTTATTAACATGTGATGATTATTTGGTTTTACATGTGACTAATTAATCGACCCAAAGGCCGATTTATTTTTTAACATGTTTTTTTATTATCAATGTTTGATTACTACATTAAGATATCACTTATAAATTGATCTTTTATCCAAAGATGAACTATTAATGGAGTGCCCGATATCTTAAAATGGATTTTACCTTTATTTGAATTATTTTTGCTCATAAGATAAGTTTTTTTTTTTTGTGTGTGTTTCAACTGTTGTTGTTCTCTTTTCAGCGATTAATCCTGCTAAAATTACTGTCAGTATCAACTCTATTCCTATGCTTAATGGCTCTAACTTCAAGTCTTGGAAAGACAATCTTTTGATTGTTCTTGGAGTTATATCTCGACCTTGCGTTAAGGACTGATTCTCCCCCACCTCTTAAAGATGAGAGTACCTCTAATGAAAAGAGGGATATGGAAAGGTGGGAGAAATCAAATTGCATGTGTATGATGATCATGAAGAGAGCCATTCCAGAAGCATTCAGGGGCACAATGTCTGATCAAATCACTACAGCTAAGGAATTCCTTGCCAATATTGAAAAGAAATTTGTCAAGAATGACAAGGATGAAATCGGTAAGCTCTTGACAAGTCTTTTCAATGAAGTATAAAGGCAAAAGCAATGTAAGGGAGTACATTTTGGAGATGTCTCATCTTGCTTTGAAGCTCAAAGCACTTTAGCTTGAACTCTCTAAGGACTTGCTAGTGCATCTGGTTTTAACTTCGGTACCTAGACACAATTGGTGGTTAGATTCTGGTGCAACAAATAACATCAGTGTGTCTATATAGGGTTTGCCTGAGTTGCCGAAAGCCAAATGATGTTGAAAGATACATCTATGTAGGCGATGGCAAGACGGTTGAAGTTAAGGCAATTGGAAAATTTAGATTATTGTTAAAGACCAGATTTTATTTGGATCTTAATGAAACTTTTATTGTACAGTCTTTTAGATGAAATTTGATTTCTATTTCTGCTTTGTACAAATCTGGCTATTCTTGTTCATTCGAAAATGGAAAATTTAGTTTGTTTTATGATTCCAAATTATCTGGTTCTGGTTCTTTATTTGGTTATGATAATCTTTATTTGATTGATACAATTGCTTCATTTAATGAATCACTGCAATTAAGTACACGAGGTACCAAGAGAAAATTAACTACCAAGAATTTCAGGTATATTATGGCACAAACGTTTAGGTCATATCTCTAAAAAGAGAATAGAGAGAATTTTGTCAAATGAAATTCTTGATCCCTTAGATTTTACAAATTTTGACATTTGTGTTAATTGTATTAAGGGTAAACAAACCAATACGAGGAGATTTTTAACCAACAAGACTATGGACATCTTAGAACTCGTACATACGGATATTTGTGGGTCATTTCCTACGGTCGCTTGGAATGGTCAACAATATTTCATAACATTCATAGATGATTTTTCCAGATATGGCTATGTATATCTCATAAGTGAAAAATCACAGTTACTGGAGGTTTTTAAAAGTTATAAAGCTGAAGTTGAAAATCAACTAAGTAAAAAGATTAAAAGCGTCAGATCTGACCGTGGTGGTGAATACTATGGTAGATATGACGGTTCAGGAGAACAACGTTCAGGACCATTTGCTAAATTCCTAGATGAATGCGGTATCGTCCCACAATACACTATGTTGGGTTCACCCAATATGAATGGTGGTGCTGAAAGATGAAACAAAACGCTTAATGACATGATAAGGAGTATGATTAGTCATTCTACCTTACCAGAATCACTCTAGGGAGAAGCACTTAAGACTGCAGCATATATCCTTCGATCGAGTACCCACTAAAGCCACTACCAAAACCCCTTATGAACTTTGGACAGGTAAGAAACCTAGTCTAAAACACTTACATGTTTGGGGATGTCCAGCTGAGGCAAGGCCTTATAGGCTAATGAAAAGAAACTGGACTCTAGGACAAAAAGTTGCTATTTTATTGGATACTCGGAAAGATCTAGGGGGTATAAATTTTATGATCCCACAACTAGGTTGATTTTCGAGATGGGAAATGCCCGATTCTTTGAGGATGTCGAGTTTGCTGGAGGTGATAAAGATAAAGACTTTGTCTTTGAAGAGGAATATATTGATATTCCCACAGGTGTTATTAGCATTAGTCAAGATTCCATTTCTGACCTTGTTCAAGACACAATGAATCAAGAGAATGTCGAAGGACCTCCTATCCAAGAAACTGTTAGGATTAGAATATTGAAGAAGAATTCACAAAAGAAGAAGAGAATTGAGAACAAAGGGGAGAGAGGGAGAGAGAGAGAGGAGAATTTGAATTTTGTATATTGATTGTTATTCTTATTAAGGAAGGAGCCACTGGACACAGCTAGCATACCAAAACTTAAGTCAAGGAATCATGCAAACAATCTGCAGCCACGACTTGTGCACTGGATCAATCAAGGTGCTGCATCCCAGCAAGGGAAATCTGCAATTAGTATAAATGTGATTCTCACAGTTGTAAAAACTTCCATAAACAATTCCTGTAAAGTCTATATATAGATAAACTCAATGGAGAAATAATATGCAAGTATTTGTGCAGAAACTTCTACTGTAGAAATCACAGTAATCAATCTTGCTTCTGTAAAACTGTTCTGCTTCTATATGGTATCAGAGTCATTTATCTCCAACGAGAACCCGATCAACATGTCTTCCGAAAACCAAATTTCTTCTCCATTGATCTCTTCTCCCTCTGAAACACCATTGGTCGTCCTAAACATCACATCCCAAATCAACGAAAAACTCACGCCCTCTTCATTCCCACATTGGCGTGCCCAATTTGAGGCCCTCCTGATTGGCTATGATCTGATGAACTATGTCACTAGGGAGTCATGCTGTCCTTCCATAGATGGAACTTCATCATTTGTTACCAAGAAACACCACTGGATTAGACAAGACAAGCTAATTCTCAGTGCCATCCTTGCCTCTACATCACCATCCATTACTCCCTTAATCGCAGCCACAAAAACCTCCTCTGCTGTATGGCAAAAACTGTCCACCTTGTATGCCAGTAGATCACGAACAAGAGCAATGCAACTCAAGGAAGAATTAACCTTGATTCAGCGTGGAAATCGCACAATACAGGAATACCTTCATACAGTCAAAGGATTGGCTGATGAAATTGCTCTCATCGATCACCCAATTTCTGATGATGACATCACCCTCTATGCCCTCAATGGGTTAGGGTCGGACTACCGTGAAATTGTTGCCCCAATTCGAGCTAGGGACAAATCCCTCTCTTTTGAAGAACTCCATGATCTTCTGGTCGGACATGAGAGTTATCTCTGGCGAATGGAGTCTGCCACTCAACAACTTGTGGCCACTGCCAACTACATCAGCCATCGTCCCAATTTCTCTACCTCACAACATTCAAGAGGAAACTATAGAAATGGGACCAGACGAAAGCAAAACTCCAACAATTTCAATCGCTCCTCCAATGGGCCATTCAGCGATTATCGCCATCCAAATGAAGGCTCAGCCCGTGAGCAACGACGTCCCCAATATACAGGGCGTCCAAATATCCAAACCAGAAGATACCAGCCCAAATGCCAGTACTGTGACAACATGGGTCACACTGCAAAAGCCTGTCCTAGGCTGCAATCATCTGATATATCTGCTAACTGTGCAGAGACATCCACAAATTCGACCCCAAAATGGTTGATTGACTCGGCAGCTTCACATAATATTATTGGCGATTTACAGAATCTGTTTGTGCATTCTGAGTATGATGGCACCGATGAAGTCCTTCTCGATAATGGTCCAGGTTTGCAAATCACACATATTGGTTCCTTGACTCTCCCTACTCCAAAAAAAAATCTTCACTTGTGAAACACATTATGTGTCCCCAATATTTCCAAAAATCTCATTTCGGCTCAGCATTTTACTTATCATAACAATGTCTTTATTGAACTTCACCCGTTTCATTTTCTTGTTAAGGACACGTTCACGGGGGCGATATTACTAAAAGGAGCATGTGAAAATGGCGTCTACATGTTTCCAAACTCACGGAAGGTCTCCTCTATCCACCAAAAAGTTGCCTTTGTTCATGAATGTACCACAATTGACAGTTGGCACAAACGTCTTGGCCATCCCTCCATAAAAGTTGTTCAAAAACTTGTCAATTTATTTTCTCTTCCCCTTACAAACAATAAATCATTTTTATCTTGTACTTCATGTTTCCTAAATAAAGCACACCGACAACCTTTTGGCACAACAACTTTTCAAAGTCATTCTCCACTTGAATTAATATATACTGATGTTTGGGGACCTGCCCCTATTCTTGGGATTGAGGGAGCACGGTATTATCTCATTTTTGTGGACCATTTTACAAAATATATATGGTTTTATCCTATGTCTGCAAAATCACTTGTCTCTAGTATCTTTCCAAAATTTCAAGTTCTTGTTAAAAAAAGATTTCAATCTAAAATCAAGAGCTTGTATTCAGACAATGGTGGTGAATATTTACATTTAAAACCATACTTATCTACTCAGGGTATAAGTCATTACACCACAGCTCCCCATACTCCCCAACAAAACGGTGTGTCCGAATGACGCCATCGTCACCTTGTTGAAACAGGTTTAACCTTACTTCATGATTCTTCATTACCACTTTCCTACTGGCCCGATGCATTCCAAACCGCAACTTATCTCATCAATCGTCAGCCCACTCCACTTCTTGATAACAAATCACCGTTTGAAAATCTCTTTGGTCAACACCCAAACTATCTTAAACTGCGCAAATTTGGTAGTGTTTGTTATCCTTTGACCCGACCATATAATAAACACATATTGCAACCAAAATCTATCTCCTGTGTTTTCATTAGGTACTCAACTACACAGAATGCTTATAAATGTTTGGATCCCTTGACAAGCCACATATATACCTCCCGACATGTTCTTTTTGATGAAACCAAAAACCTATCCCACCTAACACCCACAAAAAACCCGAGTACCATCATGGGTTCACCCAAAACCTCCCTTTTTCTTCTTCATCCACCTTCAACCTCCACTGTACCATCTGTGAGTTTGGACCGTGATGTCGCCGTTTCTACATCTCCCTCAGGTATATCTCCTCTCTCTTATTCTTCTTCACATGAATCTCCCTTTACTGTCTCAGCCCGTGACCTTGACTCACTTGACCCGCCATCACCTGCATCTGCTACCTCTCCTCCCATAATTACCTCACCTGCATCTGCTACCTCTCCCCCTATAATTACCTCATCCCCTGCAGATCCCACCACACTAAACACTCGAACCCATCCCATGACAACCCGCTCCATGAACAATATCCACAAACCCAAGCAACTTAACATGGTTTCCAAACACAATCTTCCTCCCCGAATTGAACCCACATGTGTGAGTCAAGCTCTCTCTCACCCTGCCTGGCGTGCTGCCATGTCTGCCGAACTCACAGCACTCATGCGGCATGATACTTGGACTCTAATTCCCCCTCCCAAGGACTGCAATCCCGTGGGCTGCAAATGGATGTTTCGTGTAAAATGCAAGGCTGATGGTTCCATTGATAAATTTAAAGCAAGGCTGGTTGCTAAAGGGTTCCATCAGAGGCCTAGACTTGATTTCACTGAGACCTTCAGTGGAATGGTGAAAACGGCGACCATCAGAATTGTTCTAAGCATTGTAGTGATGAATAGGTGGCTATTGAAACAACTGGATGTAAATAACGCATTTTTATATGGAAATTTGCAGGAAACGGTGTACATGTTACAGCCCCCAGGGTTCAAAAATTTACATCATCCTAATCATGTGTGCAGGTTACGCAAGGTGATCTACGACCTCAAACATGCCCCCAGGGCATGGTACTCTGCCCTATAGCAATCCATCTTGGCCCTTGGTTTTCAAACATCTCGAGTTGACCCGTCCCTATTCATATATAATCATGATTCAGTAACCTACTTCATTCTTGTGTATGCCGATGACTTGATTCTTACAGGAAGTGATCACAAGTTTGTTACTGATATTGTCCTTCAGCTCGGTGCACAATTCTCCCTGAAAGATATGGGTCATCTTCACTACTTCTTAGGAGTTGAAGTCGTGTCAACCCCCACTGGAATTTTTCTCTCTCAGCAAAAATATATTTGTGACCTACTTGACAGTACACACATGGAAGCTGCTAAGGATGTTTCTACGCCACTATCAACATCTCAAACTCTTTGTCTGGTTGATGGCACTTCTTCAGTTGATTACACTACTTACCGGCCTCTCATTGGCAGCCTGCAATATCTCTCCCTCACCAGGCCTAATATCTCTTTCGCTGTGAATAAACTTTCACAGTTCATGCACAGGCCAACCATCACTCACTGGGCAGTAGTAAAACGCCTCCTTCGGTATCTCAAGAAGACAATATTTCATGGCATTCATCTTCGGAAAAATTCAGCCTTCTCCCTCACCACATTCAGTGATGCTGACTGGGCTGGGAATGTTGACGATAGATCTTCCACATCTGCCTACATCACGTTTCTTGGCTGTAATCCCATCTCCTGGAAGTCAAATGGCAAAGAAGATAGAAGAGAGAAAAGACATTTCATTTGTCTATTTCTTGATTGAAATTTCATTTGTCTACTTCAGTTTCTCTAAAGTTTTTCCTTTGACTACTTCAGTTTTTCTGAAGTTTTTCATCTTTGAGAAGAGAGGGATGAGAAGACATAAATGGGAGGTAAGAGAGATGATAGAATGAGTTTGAATTTCATTTGTCTACTTCTGTTTTTCTAAAGTTTTTCATTTAGCTACTTCAGTTTTTTTTTCTGAAGTTTTTCATTTGCCGATGAATTTCTTAATCTGTTTAAGAATTTATTTTGTAATTCCCAATGATATTGATGATTTTTTTTTCTTCTTCTTCTTTTCTTTTTCTTTTTTTCTTTTTTTTTCAACAAAACGACACCGTGCAATAAACCACACAATAACAACGCATAGAAATAAAAGAAAAGAAAGGCATAAGGAAAACTAAAAAAAAAACTTAGCTCTCCGCGGTTGGCAATTTGTTTTGATTGTTGGAGCAAAGGAGCGACGGGCATGTTGATTGATGCTTGGGGAGAAAGGTATCTAGAGTTGAGCAGAGGGAACTTGAAGCAGAAGCACTGGAAAGATGAAGCAGATTTGTTATGCACAAAACAAAACACAAATCCACATAGCTTTGGCACCTGCGAGAGTCATGAAGAACAGTGATGAAGTAGACGGACGGGGAAGGTGTGGATGAGAAGAAGAAGTATTGAAAGATTGTAGCAAGTTGCAGAGTGATAATCTGAATAGGCTTAGTGTTTGATTTGTGGCTGACACTGCTGCTCACTTTGCTACGAGAATGCCAACCATCGATTCTGAAATCAAGCAACTAATCGACATCAGAAAATACAGAGAGAGAGATAGTAGATAGAAGGAGAAGAGGATGGAAGAGCCATAGTTCTTGTTGTTGCTCTCTGCTTTCTACAAGGCAATGTGAACTGGATCTGGAACATAGAAATGTTTTTTTTTTCTCAGCCTTCTTACGAGTCTCTTCATCTTCACTAGCAGATTCATCATCTTTGCTTGACGCTACAGGAGTAGCCTATGGTTTTTCAGGCTTGGCAGCTTTATTTGTACTAGGAGCAAGCTTGACGTGCGCCACTTTCTCAAATGGAATTGCATCGACATCAGCAGAAAAATCAGAATCATTTTCAGAATCAGCACTGCTTGATGAAGAGAAGTTGGAGGATGGTGTTCAATCTGGTATAGCCTTTCAAGCACACCAACTGGAGGTGAGACTCCTAATGTTATTGATCTTCGTAAGCACCAGAGAAAAGAACCCGAGAGGCCTCTCGAAGAAAAACAATAGTGAATCGCTGCTGCTTTGATACCATGTTAGGATCAGAACATTGAAGAAGAATTCACACAGAGAAGAAGAGAATTGAGAACAGAGGGGAGAGAGGGAGAGATAGAGGAGAATTTGAATTTTGTATGTTGATTGTTATTCTCTCACACACATAGTGTGTTACAGCAACATATAACATATTTATACTCTAACAGTAACAAGCCTTTAACACTGCCAGAATAATTTCTTATTGTTTGTTATCCCTCACAGGGTCCATTGCATTACCCCTTGATTGCTCAACTTTTCAAGGATGACTCGTAAAAAGTGTCAATGTCATTTATGTTAAGGACTATGTGCACTTATCGATGATGTTTTTTTAAAATGTTTCTTGTTTTGGAATTAACTCATAAATCTCAAAGATCATGTACATTTTCTTTTAAGCCATTGAGCTATGATGTCAACTAACTATACATATATTCAACTATTGATTGATCGTAGCTTATAATCTACTTTTTATTCAATTTTCTCGGGACAGAAGAATATATCATAAAAAAAATCACAGTTAATTCATCAATTGACAAAGGTCTCTAACAATAATAAATAAATAATCACAAACCATACTTTTAAGAAACCACAAGTCACACCCTTATTCCGACTAGAGTTTAACCGAGCCAGTCATTAGTAAGAAAGCTACATATAAAAACTGGCTACATTTTACATGCGACAATATAAACTGGTATGATCATTACTATAGTTTACGCAGTATCATTGGGGCACTGTGCTGTGGCTGAAGAGTTACGATTGTGCAAGGAGCATGAATATACGACGGAGAGAGCTCAAAAGAGTAGTGCCGTAAAACCATTGCCAAAGCCATTTTTGCTTCAATCAAAGCAAAGTTTTGTCCAATACATATTCGAGGACCCCATCCAAATGGGAGGAATGAGACTTGACTCTTTGTTGCCTTTGAAACACCTTCGGCGAACCTCTCTGGTTTGAACTCAGAGGCATCATCACCCCATAGTTCAGGATCTTGGTGAAGGAGGATTGTTGGCACTGAGACCTGCACTCCGGCAGGCAACAACAAATTTCCAAGCTTTATTTCTTCATGAACAACTCGATTAAGTAAAGTTACTGGTGGGTACAGCCTAAGGACTTCATACAAAATCATGGTAACCTGTAACATTCATCAAAAGAGGGAATGATGGTACATGATCAGAATCCATTAAAATGGTGAAATGCGATCCACTTAGATAAAAAAAACATTGCACATATAGAGATCATTTGCATGCCCTTACAACTTACTAATTAGATTATAAATTTTTATGTTGATCCAATAACTACTAAATCTCATTCTTAATGTATAAGTTTTTTCTTCAAAGGATACCTCAGCTTGCATTTTAAATGCAAGAACACTCTATGTTCTTAGCAATAATAAGACAATGGTATAGAAGAATTCAATTGCAAACCCATAGAAATACTCACAACTTTAAGGTGATTAAGCCCATCGAAATCTGGTTTTTTGTTACCAAAAACTTGGACAACCTCTTCTCTTGCGCGTGCTTGCCAATCCGGATACTGAGCCAATAAAATCATGGTCCAGGTCAGAAGAACTGAGGTTGTTTCCTGTCCAGCAAAGTAGAATATTTTACATTCTTCAACCACATCTTCACTGCTCATTCCGACGCTCTTTGTATTTCCATGCGCTTTTATTTCACTTAAGTTGGATTCCAAAAGCAAATCTAACAAGTCATTCTTTGTATCTTCACCAGCACTCATTGCTTCCTCTCTTTTGTTGATGAGAGCTTTAAGAGAAGCCTTTATTTCTTTGTCAATAGCTTTCAGCCTTCTATTGGAATGGATCGGCAGAAACCTACATGCAATCGATGTACATGTTGCCAAATGATATGGATTTGTTCTTCTGCTTATTTTTAAAATATATCTTATTGAACAAGGACTAACTTGAAGGAATGCCCAGCAAAAACAAAATAAAAAGTTACCTGTACCCTGGAATGATAATTGCTCTTAGCATAACATGAAATGTAAGATTGGTTTGTTCCTTGATGAGATCAAATATTCTTTTTCCTTCTTTGTAATTACTTCCAAATGACGTTCGAGAAATAGCATCGCATGATAAGCTTTGAAGATAAGGCCAGACATCCATTTCACATGGCCTCTCGTCTACAGAGACCACCTTCTCCCACTTGTTAATCATCTCACTACAACTTTCATAGAGCGCAGGTATCATAAGCTGTAACGAGCAAACAAAACATATCATCGAAAGCCTTATTATCTCTATACACTACAGTTATGTGAGGGCATATAGAACATAATAATTTCAAGGCAATTGAATAACATGAATGCTTGTGATCACCTTTAACTTCTCTTGATGGAATGCTGGGTTGATTATTTTTCTATGTTTAGCCCATTTTTCACCCTCGTGACTTACAAGTCCACATGTTAGAGGTTTCAATTGCGGATGTATTGGCTTCTGGTATTCATTTATCTTCACGAATATGTCTCTTATCTGATCAGGGTTCATGATGTTTACTCTTGGTTTCGGTCCAATCCACATAAATGAATTGTTACCTGCATCATCAGAAGCATATTTATTAACTAATATATATGAGGCTCAAATTTAGATATGAACAAAAGAAATACAAACCCGGAAAAAAGGACCCGGAAAAAAGGTAAAATTCTTGCAAGAGTGTTTCTAATAGATTTTTATATTCAATGTTGTGTTTTGTTATTTAAATTTTAGTATTAATTCCTTCTCTTTCACTCCTGACTTGAACACAACTATAGAATAGTCTGACGAGGGAGCCGAGCTGACCCTTGCATACCGCACAAACAAGGTTTCACAGCAGATGTGTTAGCATGGCATGGCTCACCATTGACGAGGCTTGTGGGATAGCAGATCCAAGGATGTTCAAAACAAAAGGAATACCATAACATGCAGGAAAGCATAGAGTTATGAATCTTTTTTTAATATACCTAGATAATACAAAAGTATTAATTTAAAATTTATTTGTTTAATACCCACTAACAGAAGAACACTATAAAATCAAATTAAATAAGAAAACTGTTTTAATTTCTCAATCGTTGGCGCCTTGTAGAAAACAAAAGGAATTTCTTGATAAATTAAGTAGCAAGAGAAAATCTACAAGAGAGGTAGTAAGGAGTCACGTGTTGAATACCATAATCCTTGACCAGTTGATGGAGGAAGGGCATGACACGTGGTAGAATAGCATCTGATAAACCAATCGGTTTGGTCCTTGCTTCTTTTAACATATCTGTGTTTTCTTTCCAGTCTCCAACCAAGAACCTGTACGGCTTCCCTGCAAAACCTTGCTGTCTCAAGCACCTCTCGACCCTCGTCGGCCGAAACCAGACCCAGTTCAAGAATCCCCATGCCCATCTTAGCACTGCAACACAAACGACGGAGACTAGAACTGAAGTGATTGTTACAGCCATCTTTACTCGAAGAAGAAAAACTCAGAAATGGATGAGAGATAAGGAGGGTGATGTTCGCAGAGACCACTCTATAATTGTTGCCTTTTAACATTTCTTTTAGTCACATGTTCAGTGTTTCTAGAAAGTCAATGGTGAATGGCCATTTCTTTCAAGTCTTTGGTTGACATACGTGCTTCCGTATGCATCCACTTATTTTAATTATTTATTTATTTTCTTTAAGCGTCATATGAAAACTCCAAGTGTAAAGGAGAATTTAGAAAATTATTAATTATAAGGCTAGTCCAATGGGAAAAGTCATTTTAGAGAATTAAATCTCTAAAATGATTTTTTGAATATTATAAATATAATTTTCTTGTTAATGTGTACTCCAATACTAAAAATTATTTAGAAGAGCTATTTTTTACAAATTATTTTAAATATAGTATAATTTTTTTGTATATAATTTAATTATGCAATTAATTATATAATTAATAAGAATAAATTATATAATTAAATAATTGTTTTTAAAAAAACCTTCAACAATAATTTTTTTAATTTTTTAATTATAATTTTAAATATAAAAGTATTTCACAAAGCTAATTTCTAGAAACCCAAAAAGAAATTAAACAAGATTTATTTATTCTGACTAGTATTATGGCCTTTTCATTTCGACATGCTGCAAATAGCACATCACGAGAGTAACAACCATTTTGGCTGCGAGTGCTATGTTAGGAGAATTGACTGAGGGGAATGGTTGGTTTCAAAGGGGTGTGAGAGACTTTTATTAAAGAGGTGAGTGTTTGTGGCTATTTGGGAGGGCGGTTGTGGTCCTACCATAGTATCATTGGAGCACCGTGTTGTGGCTGAAGAGTTAACGACCGTGATAGGAGCATGGATATACGATGGAGAGAGCTCAAAAGAGTAGTGCCGTAAAACCATTGCCAAAGCCATTTTTGCTTCAATCAAAGCAAAGTTTTGTCCAATGCATATTCGAGGGCCCCATCCAAATGGGAGGAATGAGACTTGACTCTTTGTTGCCTTTGAAACACCTTCAGCAAACCTCTCTGGTTTGAACTCAGAGGCATCATCACCCCATAGTTCAGGATATTAGTGAAGGAGGATTGTTGGCAACGAGACCTATATATTGGTGGCTATAACAAGTTTCCATACAAAATTTCCAATCTTTATTTCTTCGTGAACATCTCGATTAAGTAAGGTTATTGGTGGCTATAACCTAAGAACTTCATACAAAATCTGCTAACATGAGCTGTAACGGATCAAGAGGAAGATGTAACGTATAAATTAAATTTTCATTAACTGTCATTTAAGCTAGAGTTACTATCATTGATACGTGAGCATTAATCTATTGCTCCAATTAGTATTCTAGTCCTATATATAATGTACTCTCTGAAAATGTAAAGATGTACTAAATATATACAAAAAAACATGAATTGTTGAACATGGTATCAGAGCAAGGGTTTGAATCTTACCCTAAAAATTGCTCCCCTGTCTCAGCCTGATTGTTCTTCCCTTCCCCTGAAAATTCCCTCTTCCTTTTCCTCCTCCCAGTCATCAAACTCTGAATCATAGCACAATACTGGTGCATGTCAATCAGACCCCATGATGACTGAACTCATAGCAAAAATCACAAAAGCCTTATGCAAGGTCTAGACACCATCACTGGCCACTGAACCTGTTGCTGCTCCAATTGAGATTAAATTGGACCACAACAACTTTCTCTCTGGTCCTAAGTTGTTGAGATGTATGTCTCACGCAAATTGGGATTTATCAATGGTGATTCCCCATAACCAACAACGCCATTGTCAAAGGGTGGCTAATTAACTCAGTGGATCCCTCACTGATAGGGAATTTTATTTGATTCCCCACAACAAAAATGGTGTGGGATGAAATTGCCACCACCTTCTTCGACAATAGTGACACCTCTCAGGTGTATGATCTCAGACGACAAGTGATAAAGTTGAAACAATTTGGCGGTTCCCTTGAGAAATACTACAACGATCTTCAAGGACTATGGTGTGAAATTGACTTCAGACAACCTAACCCAATGGAATGCCCAACTAATATTCAACACTGTAATGCTCTTGTTCTAGAAGAAAGGGTGTATGTCTTCTTGGATGGCTTGGATGACCGGATTGACAAAATCAGGGGAGATGTACTACAGCTTTGTCTATTCCCTATTGTAGAGCAAGCATACACCCACATCCACCGTGAATTAATCTGGCAAGCTGTGATGATCACTGAAGAGAGCACCACCTCTAGAGTTGTGCCGCCACCGAGGGACTCTGATTAGGACCACCAACAGCCACATCATCTTCCATGGCTCATAGACAGAGAACCTGTGTGCCATCGGGAGGATTAAAGTGCATCCATTTTGGATATCAGAAACATACACGGGAGACATGTTTTAAATTAAATGGGTATCCTGATTGGTGGAATGATTTTCAATCAAAAAAACATCAGGATACCACTGGCAGAGATGATGACCATGACACTACTGCTATGATTAATCTAGCACCTTAATTGTCCTTTACACCATCAGTTGGAAAAAATTCAGACAACCCTCACTAAGGTAAGACTGGATGCGTATGTGTTAGTTCTGTTGATGATGCTGAAAAAGATGCATGGTTGTTGGATTCTGGAGACACTAACCATATGACGTTTGACCCTGAGGATTTTACACAGATTTCCATACCACGACGGACTAATATTGTTATTGTTATTGTTAATGGTGATATTTTTCCTGTCATTGGTGCCAGCACTGTACCTTTATCTCTTTTATTACAACTACCCAATATGTTATTTGTTCCTTCATTATCTCCTAAACTACTCTCTATTAGCAAAATAACATCTGATCTCAACTGTGTTGTAATGTTGTGCCCTACGTTTTGTCTTCTTCAAGACATTCTCACTAGGGAGATCATTAGGTGTTGTACTAAGAGGGGGGGCTCTACTATATGGATGACTTGAGTCAGGGCAAGGCTCACCACATGGGACATTCTGGTAGTCTCAAAGAGAAAGAAATTTGGTTGTGGCACTGTCGATTAAGACATCTGTCTTTCACCTATATGAAACATTTGTTTCCTAATTAGTTCTCACGAATGAAACACTTTAATGATAAATGTGAAACATGCATTCCAGCAAAAAGTCATAGTCTCCTATGCGTTGCGACTGAATAAAAAGGACTCTCCTTTCACCTTGATACATTCTGATGTGTGGGGTCCTTCCCTAATTACTATTGTGTCTGGGTTTAGATGGTTTTTGCTATTTGTTGACGATTGTACCCGTATGACTTGGCTCTACCTGCAAAAACATAAAGACAACATATTGGGGATATTTAAATCATTTCATGTTATGATACAAACCCAGTGTTCTGCTAAGATTCAGGTACTTAGATCAAATAATGGTTGCGAATATGTAAATAACCAGATGAAGGAGTACTTTTAGCAACATGGTCTTATCCATGAGACCTCATGTCCCAGAACTCCTCAACATAATGGAGTTGCAGAAGGAAAAATAGACATGTCCTTGAAACCACTCGAGCTCTCCTCATTGGTGCTCATGCTCCTAGTCAATTTTGGACTGAAGCCGTCACCACTGCAGTTCATCTAATCAACCGGATGCCCTCTAATGCATTGGGATTCAAAACACCACTACAAGCACTCTCCACACATTCTCCTTTACCTTAAATTTTGATGCTTCCACCTCGTGTGTTTGGATACATCGCATATGTCCATCTCCATAAAAACCAACGGACAAAACTAGACCCATGTGCTCGTCATTGCATTTTTTTGGGATATGCATCTCATCAAAAAGGCTACTGATGTTACGGCCCCATGTCTAATAGCACATATGTTTCCCTGGATGTTACCTTCATGGAAACAAAAACTTTTTATCCACCCACTTCTTCACTTCCGGGGGAGATTAGACAGGAAGTGTCGAAATGGATCAAACCAAGAATGGCCAAACTTACCTGAAGAACTTATGGAGCAGACCCAATCAGCATATGGAGCAGTTGATCATCAACCAACTAATCTGGAAGCCCCTACTGAAGCCATCCCTACTGAAGATCCTTCCCCCTCTCAAGTACCAGCAGGCCCAGCTCCTAAGAATGACCTTGAGGTACGCTCTCTAAACACCAATACTATAGAATCTTTCCTAGTTATATATTACCCCACAGGCATAATTGTGGTAAGTCACCAAACCGCTATGATCCAGATGTTGAGAGAAGATCACGATATCCCATTGCAAACTATGTGTCCACAAAGGGAATGACAGACTCCCTCAAGACTTTCATGCATAATCTATCTACTCACCATATTCCAACCAAAGTGGAGGAAGCCATGGAACACCCAAAGTGGACACAAGCCATCAAATAAGAAATAGAAACTCTAATAAAGAGCAAGACGTGGAATCTAGTACCATTACCGAAAGGAAAGAAAATAACGGGGTATAAATGGGTGTTATTTATAAAACACAAATCTGATGGATCAGTAGAGAGATACAAAGCAAGACTTGTGGTAAAAGGGTACACACAAACATATGGCATGGACTACCAAGAAATATTCGTACTAGAGGCTAAACTAATACTGTTAAGGTATTATTATCTCTTGCAGCAAATTTAGATTGGCCACTACACCAGTTTGACGTGAAAAACGCCTTTCTTCATAGTGATATTGAAGAAAAGGTGTATATGGACATTCCACTCGGTTACTCTATAACTTCAGGAACCAATGAGGTGTGCAAACTACAAAGAGCTTTATATGGGCTTAAGCAATCATCGCGGGCTTGGTTCGAGAGATTTGGCCTGGTAATGAAGAAATACGGGTTTACACAAAGCAACTCAAATCATACATTATTCCTCAAAAAACAAGAAGGTAAGACGACGACTTTAATTGTCTATGTTGATGATATGATTATCATAGGAGATGATAAAGAGGAAATATCACAACTTCAAGGAAAGTTGGCTAAAGAATTTGAAATGAAGAATTTAGGTGGGCTCAAATATTTCCTGGGAATCGAGGTTATTAGGTCAAACAAAGGTATATTTTTATCACAAAGAAAATATATCCTAGATTTGTTATCTAAGGTTGGATTATTGGAGTGCAAACTAGTAGATACCCCAATCATCTAGAATCATAAGTTGGGAATTTACCAAGACCAAAAGTCACTAGATAAGAGGAGATATCAACGGTTAGTGGGAAAATTAATTTATTTATCCCATACTCGTCCATATATTGTATATGTAGTAAGTGTGGTGAGTCAATTTATGCATTGTCCAAGTGAAGACCACATGGAGGCTGTAACCGGGATTCTAAAATTACTTCAAGTCATCTTCAGGAAAAGGGCTCATGTTCACTAAATATAACCATTTGAAAGTTGATGGTTATACTGATGTAGACTGGGCAGGAAATATCTCAAATAGGAAGTCTACCTCAGGGTACTTCACATTTGTGGGTGGAAATGATGCAAACCAAGGAGCTGGACATGTTGATCATACACTTAGGAATGCATCTGTATTTGCACAAAACCCTTTGTCACTTCCAAGTGGCCCAATTACAAGACTTAGAGCCAAACGTTTCAAGGAAGCACTAAATGGGCTAATCCAAGAGATTTGGGTTGATTCTAAAAAGACCAAGATGGGATTAAATAATAATCAGGGCTTAGTCCAAATCATCAAAGCAATTGAAAAGGGTAATAACTATGCAAAAACATTTCAGCATGATATAACCATCAAAGGGCATGAATTTTGTCGCACGTCGCCGCGCGGCGTCCCGAGAGGGATCCTGGTTCTCACAATGGAGTTGAGAAGGAGTCGCCACCTCGCTGTTGAGGGTCGCTAGGAACACCCGATTTTTACTGGTCTGCTCAGAGATTCAAGGGTAAGGGACTGGTTGCGTAAAGGGATGGTATTAGCACCCCTAGTACACCTTACCTAAGGTAAGCTGCATTATCTATTTCAATGTGATTTTGAATGCTTCAATACATCGTATTTATTCATATAAAAAATGTTTCGATTGAGAAAGAAATCGATCACCACTTAGAATAATCCTGTGAATTTTATTAATTATTATCATTCCCGCCGAATATTTTGGATATTAACCCCTTAGAATTTATTATTCAAACACCGAACAGTGAATAATAGCATACTATTCCCGCCGAATATTTTGGATATTGACCCCTTAGGATTTATTTATCCAAACATCGAACAGTTAATAATAGCATACTATTCCCGCCGAATATTTTGGATATTGATCCCTTAGGATTTATTTATCCAAACATCGAACAGTTAATAATAGCATACTATTCGCGCCGAATATTTTGGATATTGACCCCTTAGGATTTATTTATCCGAACACTGAACAGTGAATAATAGCATACTATTCCCCCTGAATATTTTGGATATTAACCCCTTAAGATTTATTTATCCGAATATCGACAGTGAATAATAAATTCCCAAAAAATAAGATTTTTATATTTTTGAAATATTGGGCAATACCCTTTGGATTTTTACAAATATGTTTAAAATCTCAAAATGTAAGAAAATGATTTTTCTTTACAAAATCCATGTTAAAACACATTTTCTCTTCAAACTCCAAGATAATATACATTTTTTTGAAAGAAAAAGAATTTTTTTAAAAATATACTAGTATATTGGGCGTATGCAAAAAAATCATTTTATATTTCATTTTATATTCCATTTTTTCATTACATTTTTCAACTAATAGTTAAAAATACAATAAAAATTCAAATAAAATTCATAAACATTAAAAAAAATACAAAAAGGACTTCAGGAAACAATGCTGGAACAGTGGCAACAACAACAGTATGACTGGTGGTGCGTCTGCCCACGCGCCACCGTCACTGGTGGTGCGTGGTTCCACGCGCTGCCGCCGGTGAAGATGCAGCATATGGGTGCGCAGATCTTCTTATTTCCTTTCTCTCTCGCCGGAGACAGCCTTCCAGTGACCTGCAGAACAATAGACAAACCAGAACAAGCACAAAATCAAACAATCAACGTCTCGGCTTCCTCTTCCCTCCAGATCTGCATTTTTCTTCTTGGTTTATTTTCTCCTTTCTTCAGATGGTTAAATTCTCAATTTGTTCAATTTCGCTCATGTAACAAGATATTTTTGGATTTTTGTCTTTTTTAATATTTTTTCTTTTTCTTTTTCCGAAACATAAAAATAAATGGGTCAAAATTTAGGTAGCAACAAATTTCATGAGTTCCAAGGGTATTAAATAGAGGAATGAATTTGGTCATGAATGGTTATGTTAAATACATTAATTTAGTCATTTAGTTATTTACTGTAGCCTCTAGAAGTCTAAGAGACCTAAAAATATGGGGACTTGTTTATGTTACTGTTTGAGCTTTTTTAAGGCTTTAGTTATGACTTTTCCTATTCATGGAGGATTGTTCCAAGTATATAAATGGATATTTTGAAATGAATAAACAGATTATGTTTTCAAAAAATTATCATATTTATGAGGTCTTGTGTTCCTCTTCGTTCTTAAAAGAACTCCTAGAACTTATCAAGTTAATCTTGTGGCGTTTAAACAACCAAACTTATGACCTTGATTGTTGAGAGATTCTTAGGTTTTCTAGGTGTGGCGTTTCAATCTTTCGTAGTCTTGGTTTTCATCTTGTTAGATGACGGGTCAAAGCTCAACCAATCTTGTCTACACGATCTTCGGATTCTAAACCATCATTCTTATTGGGTTTCATTACAATTGTTGATGAAGTTCATATCATTTGGTATTACAGCTTTGGTTCTAAGATAAGTTTGACTATCTCTTGTAGAAAAAAATTTATAAAAAAAGGAAAAAAAAAGGTACACGATTCGAGTAAGATGACTTCTTGTTTTCAATCTTATTTCTCAACCTATTCCACTTCAGAAAAATGTCATAAAAAACAAGTAAAAAAAAAGTACACGATTGCAGTAGGAAAATTTCATTTCAATACACGATTCCAATAAAAAAAAAACTTCCTCTTTTCAATCTTGTATCTTATCTTATTCAAGATCTTGACCTTTTGGTTAGTTTTGGTTGTTTCTCATTTTTGAATTGTTATGGGATTATTTTGAATTATTTTTTGGAAGTTCAATTAAGAATTAAAGAAGACATAAAAGAGTGGAAAAAAAAGAGGCAAGAGTGTGTGAGACCATAAAAGGGTAAAAGCCATTTAGTGTGAAAACACAAGCACAAGTGTATCAATTCTTGAGTGAAAAACATGAGGGAGTGCTTGTGAGGATTCTAACCTTGTTTTGCAGATTTTAAATATGTCCAATAATCAAGAAGATACAACCGAAGAAATTCGACAACCTGGAGTTCCGAACCTCTAAATGCAAGCCTTGTTAGGGGAGATGAGACGTATGTTGAGGGCTGAATTAGAACCTATTCATGATAGGTTGGATAGGGTAGAAGCAGAGGCTCCTAGGGGACATCAACAAGACATCCCCAATAGGTAGCAAGGTGGGAACACTGTGGTGAAATGTTGAGGAAGAGGCGGAGTCGGGGGAGTTTGATGAGCTATATTTGAACCGGGGCAAGTTTTAGCGTGGGAATGAGAATCGAGAAGCTTGGATGGGTAGGCCTAGGAGGGATAATGATTTGGGAAACATAAAGATTAAAATCCCATCTTTTGAAGGTAAAAGTGATCCTGAAGTTTATTTGGAGTGAGAAACTAAAATGGAGATGGTGTTTGATTGTCACAACTACTCGGAGATAAATAAGGTTAAGTTGGTTGCAATTGAATTCATTGATTATGCATTTGTTTAGTAGGATCAATTACTAATTAATAGGAGAAGGAATAGAGAGTCACTCGTTGACACTTAGGAGGAGATGACAATGCTTATGAGAAAGCGTTTTGTACCCAGCCACTATTATAGGGGATTGTATCAAAAGTTGCAGAGGTTAAATCAAGGTTCCAAGAGTGTAGAAGAATATTACAAGGAAATGGAGGCAGCTATGATCCGGGCTAATGTGGATGAGGACTAGGAAGCCACTATGGCTAGGTTCTTGCATGGTTTAAATCGTGAGATTATGGATATAGTTGAGATGCAACACTATGTTGAGTTGACAGATATGGTGAATCAAGCCATAAAGGTGAAGGAACAACTCAAATGAGAATGGTTGGGTAGGAGGGGACAACCTATAGCTAACACCAGCCCGTGGAAGACAACTCTCGAAAAGGGATAAGCAGCTACAGCATAGGCCAAAATTTGAATCCTCTAAGAATTCCAAACCAATGACCGCTGCTACTTTAGGTAACACTGAAACTTAAAATTCTAAAA
Source organism: Salix koriyanagi (assembly GCA_029228605.1). Lineage (NCBI taxonomy): Eukaryota > Viridiplantae > Streptophyta > Magnoliopsida > Malpighiales > Salicaceae > Salix > Salix koriyanagi. Next base: position 7,546,018 of record CM055337.1, on the reverse strand, counting down.
CACGTGATATTAAGTGTTTTAAATGCCAGGGCCGAGGACACATAGCCAGCCAGTGTGTAAGCAAAAGGGTGATGGTGATAAACGCCCAAAGAGAGCTTAAGTCGAAGAATGAGGAAGAAGTAGATGATAATGACATGCCACCTCTGGAGGATGCTGATGATGAGCAAAGTGTTGTGGTTAGATATTTATTGGTAGCAAGGTGAGTTCTCAATATGCAGGTTAAGGAGGTCCAAAGGGAGAACTTGTTTCATACTGAAAAACAAAGGTTGTGGTGTCATTATCGATGGAGGGAGTTGCATAAATATAGCCAGTACTTATTTGGTGGAGAAATTGGTCTTAACTACCTTGAAACATCCTCACCCTTATCGGCTTCAGTGGCTGAATGAATGTGGCAAAATCAAGGTGACAAGAGAAGTATTGGTGGCATTATCCATTGGTAAATATGAGGATGAGGTGCTTTGTAATGTGGTTACTATGGAAGCATGCCATTTACTATTGGGAAGACCATGACAATATGATCGGAAAGTTACGCATGATGGATTCACAAATAGGTATTCTTTCACTCATAGAAAGCAACCTATTATTCTTTTTCCATTGAATCCAGAATAGGTTAGGGAGGACCAATTAAAGTTACAAAGATTAAGTGAACAAAATAAAGAAAAATAAATGAAGGCCGAAAGTGAAAAAAAAAAAAAGACAGAAAAACATTGATAAGAGAGGGAAAAAATAGAAAAGGGATTTTGGCCATAGTGAGAGTAAGAGAGGAAAAATTCAATTATATTGCAAAAAAAGTGAGATCAAGAGAGCATTATTTTCACACCAGCCCCTTATTGTACTCATATACAAGGAGGCGTTTTTAGGTACTAATGATCTCGTTGGTGCTTTGCCGAGCAATATTGTTTCTCTTTTGCAGGAGTTTGAAGATGTCCTTCTTGAAGAGGTACCTTATGAATTACCTTCAATCTGAGAGATTGAATATTAGATTGATTTCATACCAGGTGCGTCAATTCCAAACCGACTTGGTTATAGGAGTAATCCCGAGGATACGAAGGAACTTCAGAGGCAAGTAGGTGAATTATTAGAGAAGAGGTGTGTGCATGAAAGCATGAGTCCTTGTGCAATTCCGGTGCTATTAGTTCCTAAGAAGGATGGAACATGGAGGATGTGTGCTGACTGTCGAGCCATCAACAATATAACAGTAAAGTATCATCATCCCATTCCTAGATTAGACAATATACTGGATGAATTGCATGGTTCTTGTGTCTTTATCAAAATGGATCTTAAGAGTGGATATCATTATATTAGGATGAAGGAAGGTGATGAATGGAAAATTGCTTTTAAGACTAAATACGGTTTGTATGAGTGGCTAGTGATGCCTTTTGGTTTAACTAATGCTCTAAGCACATTTATGCATTTGATGAACCATGTTTTGCGTGCATTTATTGGTAGATTTGTCATTGTGTATTTTGATGATATCCTAATTTATAGCAAAAAATTGAAAGAACATGTAATGCATTTGAAACCTGTCTTGGAAATTCTAAGGAAAGAAAACTTGTTTGCTAATCTCAAGAAGTGCACCTTTTGCATGGATAAACTTGTGTTTCTTGGTTTTGTTGTTAGTAAGAAAGGAATTGAGGTGGACGAGGAAAAGGTTAAGGCAATCCAAGAGTGGCCAACACCTACAACAAACAACCAAGTGAGGAGTTTCCACGACTTAGCTAGCTTCTGTAGACGGTTTGTGCGTGATTTTAGTTAGCCACACCTCTTACTGAAGTCATCAAGAAAAATATGTCGTTTAAGTGGGGGGAAGAACAAGAAAAGGCATTTAATCTCATCAAAGAAAAGTTAACTAATGCACCTTTGCTTGTTTTACCTAACTTTGCTAAAACTTTTGAAATTGAGTGTGATGCTTCAGGAATAGGTATTGGAGCTATTTTGATACAATAAGGTCATCCAATTGCTTATTTTAGTGAAAAGTTGAGTGGGGCAGCCCTAAATTACCCTACTTATGATAAGGAGATGTATGCCTTGGTAAGGACTTTGGAAAACTGACAGCATTATCTATAGCCTAAGGAATTTGTGATTCACATGGATCATGAGTATTTGAAGCATTTGAAAGGACAACAAAAGTTGAACAGACACCATGCCAAGTGGGTGGAATTCATTGAAATATTTCCTTATGTGATCAGATACAAGCAAGGTAAGGAAAATGTGGTAGCTGATGCATTGTCCCAAAGGTATGCTTTACTTTCCATTTTAGATACAAAATTGCTTGACTTTGAATACATTAAGGATTTGTATGAACAAGATTTTGATTTTGGTGATTTGTTCAATGCATGTGAGAAAGTGGCTTTTGGAAAGTTGTATAGCCACGAAGGATTTTTGTTTCGGGAAAATAAACTATGTGTGCCTATGTGTTCTTTACATGAATTCTTTGTGGGAGAAGCTCATGGTGGTGGTTTGATGGGTCATTTTGGTGTAGCTAAGACATTAGGAATTTTGCATGATCATTTTTTTTGGCCTCATATGAAACATGATGTGGAAAGATTCTGTGAGAAGTGCATCACTTGTAAACAAGCCAAGTCTAAGTTGAAACCCCATGGTTTGTACACCCCTTTGCCAATACCTAGTGAACCTTGGACTGATATTTCTATGGATTTTATTTTGGAATTACCTAGGACTAAGAGGGAGAGAGATTCAGTTTTTGTGGTGGTAGATAGATTTTCCAAGATGACACACTTCATTGCTTGTCATAAAACTGATGATGCATCACATATAGCTGATTTGCTCTTCAAAGAAGATGTTAGGTTACATGGCATGCCTAGGACCATTGTTTCTGATAGGGATGCAAAGTTTTTGAGTTACTTTTGGAAGACTTTGTGGGGAAAGTTAGGAACCAAATTATTGTTTTCTACTACTTGTGATCCACAAACGGATGGTCAAACTAAAGTAGTGAGTAGAACTTTGTCTTCTTTGTTACGTTCTATCATTAAAAAGAACTTGAAAACATGGAAAGATTGTTTGCCACATGTTGAATTTGCTTATAATAGAAGTATACATTGTGCAACTAAGTTTTCACCATTTGAAATTGTTTATGGCTTTAACCCTTTGTCATCTTTGGATTTAACTTCTTTACCTGTGAGTGAACGTGTGAATTTAGATGGCAAAACAAAGGTAGAATTTGTAAAGATGATTCATGAAAAGGCACGACTGAACATTGAAAGGAGGTCTAAATAATATGTCCAACAAGCTAACGAGGGATGCAAGAAGGTAGTGTTTAAACCAGGCGATTGGGTTTGGTTGCACTTAAGGAAGGAATGTTTTCCAAAAAAACGACTTTGAAAACTCTTACCTCAGGGTGACGGACCATTTCAAGTAGTGGAATGCATCAATGATAATGCCTACAAACTTGACTTACCAGGTGAGTATGGTGTTAGTTTAAGCTTTAACATTTCTAATTTATCTCCATTTGATGTAGGTGATGATTTGAGGACAAATCCTTCTCAAGAGGAGCAGAATGATGCAAACCAAGGAGCTAGACATGTTGATCATACACTCGGGAATGCATATGAATTTGCACAAGACCTTTTGTCACTTTTAAGTGGCCCAATTACAAGACTTAGAGCCAAATGTTTCAAGGAAGCACTATATGGGCTAATCCAAGAGATTTGGGCTGATTCTAAAAAGACCAAGATGGGATTAAATAATAATCAAGGCTTAGTCCACATCATCAAAGCAATTCAAGAGGGTAATAATTATGCAAAAACGTTTCAGCATGGTATGACCATCAAAGGGCATGAATTTCATGAGTTCCAAGGGTATTAAATAGAGGAATGAATTTGGTCATGAATGGTTATGTTAAATACATTAAATTTAGTCATTTAGCTATTTATTGTAGCCTCTAAAAGTCCAAGAGACCTTAAAATGTGGGGACTTGTTTATGGTACTGTTTGAGCTCTTTTAAAGCTTTAGTTATCACTTTTCCTATTCTTGGAGGATTGTTCCAAGTATATAAATGGGTATTTTGAAATGAATAAACAGATTATATTTTCAAAAAATTATCATATTTATGAGGTCTTATGTTCCTCCTCGTTCTTAAAAGAACTCAAGAACTTATCAAGTTAATCTTGTGGCGTTCAAACAACCAAACTTATCACCTTGATTGTTGAGACATTCTTAGGTTTTCTAGGTGTAGCATTTCAATATTTTGTAGTCTTGGTTTTCATCTTATTAGATGACGGGTCAAGGCTCAACCAATCTTGTCTACACGATCTTGGGGTTCTAAACCATCATTCTTATTGGGTTTCATCACAATTGTTGATGAAGTCATCAATAGGAAAAGGGTTGATGTTTACTAAACATAATCATTTGAAAGTTGATGGTTATACTGATGTAGACTGGGCAGGAAATATCTTAGTTAGGAAGTCTACCTCAGGGTACTTCACATTTGTGGGTGGAAACCTTGTGACATGGAGAAGCAAAAAACAAAAAGTGGTGGCACTCTCTAGCACAAAAGCAGAATTTCATGGGATGGCCAAGGGATTATGCGAACTTCTCTGGTTGAAGAGACTACTAACTGAGGTGGGTTTTGCTACAACTTCATAAATGAATATTTCTTGTGATAATAAAGCAGCCATAGATATCTCTCGCAATCCAATCCAACATGATAAAACAAAACATGTGGAGGTGGATCGACACTTTATCAAACATAATCTTGAAAATAAAACAATTCAATTCCCATTTGTCAAGTCAGAAGACCAACTAGTGGATATACTCACCGAAACAGTGTCTAGTAAAAAATTACACAACTCACTAGTCAAGTTGAACATACGGGAATCATATGCACCAACTTGAGGGGGAGTGTTAACATGAGTTGTAACAGATCAAGAGGAAGATGTAACGTATAAATTACATTTTCATTAACTATCATTTAAGCTAGAGTAATTGTCATTGATACGTGAGCATTAATTCATTGCCCTAGTTAGTATTCTACTCCTATATATAATGTACTCTTTGGAAATGTAAAGATGTATTGAATATATACTAAAAAACATGAATTGTTGAACAAAATCATGGTAACCTATAACATTCATCAAAAGGGAGAATGATGCTACGGGAAAAGAATCCATTAAAATGGTGACATGCGATTAACTTTATAAGAAAAAAAACATCGCATATATAGAGGTCATTTACATAACATTTTAACTTAATAATTAGATTATAAGTTTCTATGTTGATCCAATAACAATTAAATCTCATTCGTAATGTATATTGATGTCACCTTCTAGCATGCGTACTCATTTGTTGTTTCCTTTCCTTGTCTTTTTGGTCGATTTTTAGTTATATGGAAAAACATGAACGTTTTTTCCTGCTATCTTATTTTTTCTTCAAAGGATACTCTATGTTCTTAGCAATAATAAGACAATTATATCGAAGAATTCAATTGCAAACTGATAAAACAATGGAACCATAAAACAGTGGAGAAGGAATACTGCAGCCCAGAAAACCCTTAGGTCTGCCATGTCTTTCATTAGGGTTTTATAATCCTATGAATATACAATTTGATCCCATAATAAATGCTGAATGTCTAATTACATGCCTAAAGTTATTCACATTCCATAATAGGAAATATTACAATCTTAATATCTTCCATAATACCCCCCCTCAAGTTGGAGCATGAAGGTCCCGGATGCCCAACTTGCGCAATAAAAATTCATATTGTTGCTTTCCCAAGGCTTTTGTGAATATATCAGCAAGCTGTAATGATGACGTAACAAATTTAGTCGTAATACTCCCAGCCACAATGGCATCACGCACAAAGTGACAATCAACCTCAATATGCTTAGTGCGCTCGTGAAACACAGGATTCTGCGACATATGAAGAGCCGATTGACTATCACAATGAAGAGACATAGGAGTCGGATGAGACACGCCAAGACTTTCCAGTAAAGCTTTAAGCCAAGTCAGTTCACAGGTCGTCATGGCCATAGATCGGTATTCTGCTTCGGCGGAGGAGCGAGAAACAATATGTTGTTTCTTGGTTTTCCAAGACACTGGAGAATCACCAAGAAAAACTATCCAGCCAGTAAGTGATCGCCGAGTAAGGGGGCAACCGGCCCAATCGGCATCACACCACCCGTGTAGCCGCAGATCACTTTCACTACTGAGAAATACGCCTTGACCTGGATTACCCTTAAGGTACCGGACTACCCGCAAAGCAGCTTCCCAGTGTTCCTCCCGTGGACACTGCATGAATTGGGATAAAATATGCACACTATATGAGAGTTCGGGTCGAGTGAAGCAAAGATAAATTAATCGTCCTACCAAGCGATGATATTTTTCCGGATCGGTCAATGCTGCACTGGTGGACAAAGCAAGACGATGATTTTGTTCTAAAGGGACAGCTGCTGGTCGAGCCCCTAGTAACCCGGCTTCGGAAATGATGTCAAGTGCATATTTGCGTTGACAAAGTACAAAACCAGCAGGATTTCGCGCCACTTCAATTCCCAAAAAATATTTCAGGCAGCCAAGATCTTTCATGTGAAAGCAAGCACTGAGATAGTCTTTGAAATTCTGGATATCACCCGGACGATTGCCAGCAATTATGAGATCATCAACATACACAAGAACACTGAGTTGTACTTCCCCCTGCAGATATGTGAATAATGAATAGTCGGAATAAGACTGCTGGAAACCATAGCTCGTCAAGGCTTGTGAAAGTTTAGCAAACCAGCACCGAGGAGCCTGTTTCAACCCATAAAGCAACTTTCAAAGTTTGCAGACTGCCCCAGTTGTCCCGACGCGAAAGCCAGGTGGAAATTTCATGTAAACTTCCTCCTGAAGATCACCATGCAAAAATGCATTGTGAACATCCATCTGATGCACCGCCCAATTCTTCGCTGCGGCCACAGCAAGAAATACCCGTACGGTAACCATTTTTGCGACAGGCGCAAAAGTTTCCGTGTAATCAAGGCCTTCAGTCTGATGATTGCCCAGAATGACTAGGCGAGCCTTCAATCGCTCAATAGTACCATCAGAATTATATTTGATCTTGTACACCCACTTGCATCCCAAAGCTTTCTTCCCAGCTGGGAGACTCTGAACAACCCAAGTCTCATTATTTTCAAGTGCGGAAATTTCACGCTGCATGGCATCTCTCCAACCTTCGTGTCTTACCGCCTCCGAATATGACACGGGTTCCCGCTCAGCTGTGATAGCTGCAAGAAAATTTCTATGGTGCACCAAAAATTTGTCACAATTCACATAATGTGCTAAAGGATAGGGTGTACCTGAAGGACGTAGTGGGACGAGTGGTGAGAGAGATGGACTCTTTTGAATAGTATTGGTGACATAATCATGTAGTCGGATGGAGGGATACCGCTGACGATGTCCTCTACCCAATAGATTAACCTCTTCTTCTTCTGGAGGAGGCGAAGGCGATGGGGCAATATGTGGAAGTAATTCAGAAGATGAATGATCTAACTCTAGCATATCCTCAGGTATAAGATCACGGGCCTCGTCAGAAGTAGTGATGACCATATCAGTAGTGACAGGCCCATCAGTAGTTTGAGCAAAAGGAAAAATATCTTCTGAAAACACGACATCCCGGGAGACAAAAAAATCCTGTCTTTCCAAATCATATAGGCGCCATCCCTTTTTCCCATAGGTTTAACCAACAAAAATACACCGACGACTTCTACTGGCCATTTTATCCCCCGTCTTCTCATGTGCATAACACAAAGAACCCAAAACACGTAAGTGATTATATGATGGTTCCTCCCCATGTAAGACGTGATATGGTGTTTTTCCATCCAATATCAAGGAGGGGGTCCTATTGATCAAGTACCCAACGGTCAATACACACTCTCCCCAAAAATTTAATTGGAAGAGAACCTTGAAATCGCAGAGCGCGAGCTACATTCAAAATATGTTGATGTTTTCTCTCCACACGCCCATTTTGTTGTGGAGTGCCTGTACAAGAAGTCTGAAAAATAATTCCTTGATCAAAGAAGTATGATTTCAAACATGTAAATTCTGTCCCGTTATCGCTTCGGAAAATTTTGACTTTCCGAGCAAATTGTCTCTCAACCATGGCAAAAAATCTTTTAAGCATTCCAGATACCTCTTTCTTGTCAACAAGCAAATAAATCCATACAGCACGAGAAAAATCATCAACAATAGTTAAAAAATACGAAGCACCACATGACGAAACTGTTCTATATGGTCCCCACAAATCACAGTGAACCAGTTCAAAAATATCCAAAGTCTTATTTTCGCTAACAGAAAATTTATCTCTCCGCTGTTTTGCTCTTTGACAAACATCACAATTTTTATTCAAATCTTGGTTGCTAGAATTAACTTCAGGAACTAACTTTGTTATTCGTAGAGAAGGATGCCCCAGTCGCTGATGCCAGAGATCAAGAGACGCTTTATTACTGATCTTCATTGCATTAATCCGCGGTATCCCTTTGAAATAATAGAGTCCATCTCGTCTCTCACCCGCACCAATCAGCATCCTCGAAGTGTGGCCCTGTATAACACATAATTTTTTAGTGAATAGTACAAAGCAATCATACTGATCAATTAATTGCGTCACAGAAATTAAATTGCAAGTAAGTCCTGGCACATATAGGACATTTTCAAGACACAAATTTCCGTCAAGAACAGTTGTTCCCTCTTTCACCGCCAAAGCACTACTTCCATCTGGTAATCCAACGGGACACTGATCAATTATTTTTACATCAGTTAATTCTGCAATTGACCCGGTCATGTGATTGGAAGCCCCGGTGTCCAATATCCACACCGAACCCGTCACTGTCCCATGCAAATTTTTCAACTTACCCGTCATTTTGTCCACCATCTCCTTCGGCTCACCCAAAATCACCCGTAACTTTGCCCATTGCTCGTCGCTTAATCCTGGGAACGACGAGCTTCCTCCTTCGGCTCCCATCGTGCCAGAGCTGGAGCCGATGGTGGTGAGAGCAGCGTTGGCACGATGGGTTCCTCCTCTGTGACCCCGGCCTCCGCCTCTCCCACCGGAGTAGCCTCTTCCACGGCCACCCTCTCGGCCACCCTCTCTTCTCTCATCTCCTCTAGGTCTGTCACCCCACCATTCAGGGTAACCCTTTAGGGCAAAGCAATTTTCTTCTCCATGCCCCGATTTGTGGCAGTGCGAACAAACCCCTTTCTCTCTCCCGTCGATTCGGGTCACGGCACTTTGCTGTCGACCATCGTTTCGGGTACGAGCAACAAAGGCCACAAATTCCCCTTGTTCTTCTCTTCCCCGAGTCATCCCCTTCACCTGCTCTTCTTGAGTGAGGATGGCATAAACCTTGTGCAACCCCGGCAATGGGTCCTGTGCCAAGATGTTGGACCGAGTTGTCCCGAATCGCTGTTTGTCGAGACCCATAAGGAACAGGTGCACCTTCTCTTCCTCTCTTCTCTTTTCCAGTATTGAACCCAAATTGCATGTGCATTTCCCACACTTGCACGCTGGCAATTGTTCAAAATTGCCCAGCTCATCCCATAATTTTTTCAGTTTCCCGTAATAATCCATGATAGTCATTCCTCTCTGTTTGCAATCGGCCAATTGAGACCTCAATTGTTGAATTCGAGGTCCATTGGTGATGTTGAATCGGTCTTTAATGTCTAGCCACAAATCCCGTGCAATCTCTACATGAGATATGGTTGATCGGAGTGTGGATTCGATAGTGTTTCGAATCCAGGACACCAACAATGAGTTTATAGTCCACCAGTCTTCCCAATCCTCTGATTCTTCATTGGGTTGCTCAATAGACCCGTCAATGAACCCGAATTTCTTTCGGGCTCGTAGGGCTGTTCGGAATGAACGTGCCCATTCTTCATAATTGTCCCCCTTCAGTTGGACTTGTGTGATAGTCAATCCTGGATTATCAAGAGATGTAATATCGTATGGTGAAATCGTTTTCCGATTCTCACCAGATACACTCTTGCTCCCGGACATGGATTCTGCCATGTATGCTGCTTGATGTTGTGTTTTATTTCGATTGTTTTACAGCTCTGATACCATGATAAAACAATGGAACCATAAAACAGTGGAGAAGGAATACTGCAGCCCAGAAAACCCTTAGGTCTGCCATGTCTTTCATTAGGGTTTTATAATCCTATGAATATACAATTTGATCCCATAATAAATGTTGAATGTCTAATTACATGCCTAAAGTTATTCACATTCCATAATAGGAAATATTACAATCTTAATATATTCCATAATACAAACACATAGAAATACTCACAACTTTAAGCTAATTAAGCCCATCGAAATCTGGTTTTTTTTTACCAAAAACTTGCACAACCTCTTCTCTTGGTCGTGCTTACCAATCCGGATACTGAGCCAATAAAATCATGGTCCAGGAAGAAGAACTGAGGTTGTTTCTTGTCCAGCGAAGTAGAATATGGATCTGTTCTTCTGCTTACTTTTAAAATATTTCTTATTGAACAAGGACTATGTCCAGCAAAAACAAAATAAAAAGTTACCTGTACCCTGGAATGATAATTGCTGGACTACTAATGAGCTGAAAATTTAAAGGATAATAATGAGGAATCTAAGTGAGAAAGAAATGATTGGTAAAAGAGAAATGAATATCATTATCATTGTTGCTGTTGTGTGTGATATGTGGACTAATATGGAATAATGATGGGTGTTTGTGGTTTCAGGAGGAATCGCGAGAGGAGTACAGCAACAACAAGGGAACGCAAGTCAAGCGTTTACAGCAGGTAGGTACTTGGTACCTATATCTCCTCTAGTTAATAAATATTTTAACTAACTATTGAACTATAAGAAAACAATTTGATGCTTACTGATGAGGAAAAGAAAGGGGGAAAGGTAAGGTTAAATGACGGGGAAAAAATATATAGAAATAGAGGACTAGATTTAATTTATGGGTTCTTTTGGAGGAAAATAAATAACAATGAATTTTGGAAATGACTATTGCTCGAATTTGATTTGTATGTCCCTGGTATGGGAGGCTAATGATGTTAACCAAGTTGGTTAACATCGGCATTACAAGTACGTAGGAGGAGAAATATAAACCTTGATTAACTTTTCAGGTTCAAAATAGTTAATGATATCAGCGGGTGACGTCCATATCTGCAAAATTTATAAACTTGATTAGCTATTAAGGTTCAGAATAGTTAATGATATCAGCGGGAGATGTCGATATTAGTAAAATTTATAAATTTGATTAACAATTCGATTTCATAATAGTTAATGATATCAGCAGGTTACGTCGATATCAAGAAAATTTATAGACTTTGTCGCACGTCGCCAAATGGCATCCCGGGAGGGATCCTGGCTCTCGCAATGGAGTTGAGAAGGAGTCGCCACCTGGCTGTTGAGGGTCCCTAGGAACACCCGATTTGGTACTGGTCTGCTCAGAGATTCAAGGGTAGGTGATTGGTTGCGTAAAGGGAAGGTATTAGCACCCCTAGTACGTCTTACCTGAGGCAAGCTGCATTGTCTATGTCAATGTGATTTTGAATGCTTCAATAAGTCATATTTATTCACAAAAAATATTTCAATTGAAAAAGAAATCGATCACAGCTTAGAAATAATCTTGTGAATTTTATTGAATATTATCATCCCTGCCAAATATTTTGGATATTAACCCCTTAAAATTTATTTATCCAAACACCGAAAAGTGAATAATAGCATACTATTCCTGCCAAATATTTTGGATAAAATTTATTTATCCAAACACCGAACAGTGAATAATAGCATACTATTCCCTCGAATATTTTGGATTTTAACCCTTTAAGATTTATTTATCCGAATACCGACAGTGAATAATAAATTCCCAAAAAGTAAGATTTTTGTATTTTTAAAATATTAGCCAATACCCTTTTGATTTTAACAAAGAAAATACATTTTTTATTTCATTTTATATTCCTTTTTTCTTAACAAAATAACATAAATAAATGAATAAACACACTCTCTCTCTCTCTCTCTCTCTCTCTCTCTCTCTCTTTTCTTTCTTTTTCATTACATTTAAAAAATAAAATACAACTCACACACACATTGTCTTTATCATTTTTTTCTCATTACATTTCACAAATAATAATTAAAATACAATAAGTTGAAATAAAACACATAAACATAAAGAAAAATACAAAAAAGACTTCAGGGACAGTGCTGGAACAGTGGCAGCAGTGTAGGGGGGATGGTGGCGCGTCTGCCAACGCGCCACCGTCACTAGCGACACGTGGCACGCGCCGTCGCTGGTGAACAGTAAAACAGGGGGCTGGATCTGCTTCTTCTTCCCTTCAATCTCTCGCCGGAGGTGGTCTTCCAGTGACCTGTAAAAACAACAACGAACAAAACCAAAACACAAAAGTGCAAAATCCACATAATCAATGTTTCGGTTCCTTCTTCTTTTCCTTTCAGATCTGCATTTCCCTCAGTTTATTCTTCTTCTCCTTCATCTACTCTTCTTCAGTCTGTTCTTCCTCTTCCTGGTGGCCGGAGCTCAGATTTGACAGGGAGAGAGGGGGCTGCGGAGGCTGAGGCATGAGACTGTGGGAGGTTGGCTGGCCGGAGGGAGGCAAAGGACCTGCACATCAAAGACAAAACACAGCAAACGAAAACACAATCATATTGGTTCTCCTCTTCATCAAATCCGGGGTCTGTTCTCAGGTTTCTTCCCAAAATCATAGATCTGGTCTTCTTCTCAGACTGTCCTTCGACTCTCCTCTTCTTCTTCTCTTCCTCGCCGGTGAGAGTGTTCCGAAGACCTGCAAACAAAACAAAATCTAGACACAAAATCAAATTATTCTCTTCTGCAAATTTTAAATCTATCCTTCTCGGCATGTTCTTTTCTCGTTCTATTCCTTTTCGATTTGTTCTCCCTCTGCCTCATGTGGCTGGAAGAGAGGCTGTCATGGGGGAAAGGAAGAGAAGATGGTGTGGTTGGGGCTGTAATGGCTAAAGTGGCTGGTTGGGGAAGAGAGTGGCTGAGGAAGATTGTGGAAATGGGCTGCAGCTTGTGGTGAAACAGGAAAGGGAAAATGAAGAGAGTGGGGGGAAATAAAGGGGGGAAGAAAAGGGAGGAGGCAGAGAGGGAAAGATGAGAAAAAATGGGAAAGTGGAGGGGGTGCAGCTGCGCCCAGGGGGTTGGCGGCTGCAGCCTCGGGAGAGAAGAAGGAAAAATCTAGAATTAGGGTTTTTGATTTTAGGGCTTTTTTGTGTTTCTTTTTTTTGTCCTCTTAATTGGAGCGGATTCCTTTCTATTTATAGAGGTTTTCAGAGACAAAAATCTGAAACCATCCATCAGCTTATGCGCCTCTTTCAATTTGGTCCTTTATTTCCAATTTGCACGATTTGACCCTGCATTAACTGTTAAATTCTCAATTTGATCAATTTTGCCCTGTATCAAGATATTTTTGGATTTTTGTCTTTTTTTTCTATTTTTTTCTTTTTCTTCCGAAACATAAAAATAAGTAGGTCAAAATTTGGGTAGCAACAGACTTGATTAGCTTTCCGAGATGAAAGCTAAAGATGTCAAGAATTCTTGACATAGACATACCCGAGAGCCTCCCAAGGTAATATAGAACAATGATTAGCTATTTTAGTTTTAAAATAATTAATGACACAAACGGTTACATTCGTGTTGGCATTTTCATGAAACTGATTAGTTGTTCCTAGGACGGGCAACTAAAGACACAAATGGAGGTCATTAATGTCCACTAGTCTTTTCAATATGGAGGGGGGAGAAGTAGTCAAAAGAAACAATTTTTCTTACAACCCTTGAAAAAGGTTTATGGTTTTATTTAGAATCTCAAATTATTTAAGTAGATAGATATGTTGTTTAATTTTTCTTCTATAAATTGCTTGTATTTACTCATTTGTTTTTATGTATATGGAAAATTTATATTTTGCAGGTCCCTTCTATTAACATCAAGAATAAATTTTAAGTTCTTTGATCCCTTTTTGTACAAGTTAGGAACTTGGGGATTTGTGGTGTAATTTTGTCATGCAGTAAACATGTAACCTGTATAGAATATTATAATCATAATATTTTGTTTTGAAATATTTAATGTATCAACCTATGCTTGGGATATTAGAATGTACTAGATTATATTAGAATATTAAACTGTGTTGTGTTCTATATATGTATGTGTGTATATATATTTATAAAATCTTCATGCTCGAATTGGCTCTTCTAATTATTATCTTATTCGTGTGATGTAAGATGGAGTTTGAGAATGAATATAGTATTGATCATCATCTAGAATGAATCATGCAGTTGATTGTACTATACATGGATGTGATTGTCATAACCCAATTTTGGGTTAGTCCCCAAAACTACCTGAAAATAACAAAAAAAATAAAATAAAAGGGGCTAATGTCGGTAGGAAAATCAAGGTGAAATTTTGGATTTTTTGAGAGTTCGATCGTAATTTTTTTTTGTGCCCAAAATGAAGGAAATTGCAGATTCAAGGCTAAAGTAATTTATTATCCAATAAATCTACGTAAAATGTAAGTCTAAAGATATGATTATATTTTTATGGGCAGTTTGATTTAATCATTGGCCGATTTAAAAGTACAATTATGTTTGAGAATTAATTTAGGGTCCAATCGAAAGATTTAATTAAGTGCAAGGATTTGATTTTATTTTAAATTGGCCAAATTAATTTAATTAAGGTCTTAATCAATGAGAAATCAAGTTCTTGAATTTAATTCTGATTCAATTGATGAGATTGGAATTTTCGGAGACCAATTTGAATTTTTCCAAGCCAATTATGTGAAATCGGGCGTCAAATTGAATGAATTAAGAGTCTAATGGTTAATTGGGGGTTAAATCGTGCAAATCAGAAACCAAGGACCAGAACAAAAAAGGCACGCAAAGCTAAGGTTACTCTCGAAATTTTAACCATTTTCACCAGGCAAGTCACCCATAACAATGAGACCATTTTCCTGTATCAATCACAAACATCATCATCTTTCATCCTTTAAGTAACCTTAGACCTCAATTCTTAGGAAGTGCGCCTTCTAGCTTTATCTTACAATTCTTTTTTTGAGTGCGCTTTATAGCGCTCATTCTCAGTTCTGGATGGATCAACTACTTCTTGGTCTGGTACATCCACCTTTCTTTTTCTTTACAACACTTACTATCTAAAGTCTTTTCCAAAATCTTTTCCAAAACTTTAGTCGTAAGCATTGTAAAGAGGGGGGCAACTATCATCACCCAATTTTTGGGTGATGACCCAAAATAAAATAAAAATAACAAAAATAAAATAAAAGGGGTTTTGGCGTCGGTGGAAAATCACGGTGAAAATTTTGAATATTTCCTGAGCTGAATCATATCTCTTTTGTGCCCCAAAAATGAGAGAAAATACAAATTCAAGGTAATAATTAAGTCAAAAATCATAATTATATTTTTTATAGGCCAATTAGATTTAATCATGGGCTAATTCAAAATATTATTATGTTTGAGAATTAATTTAGGGTCCAATTGAAGAATTTAATTAAGTGCAAGGACTTAATTACGCTTTAAATTGGTCAAATTAATTTTATTAAGGGCTTAATTGATGAAAAATCAAATTCTTGAGATTTAATTCTGGCTTAATTGAGAAGATTGAAATTTTTGGAGACCCAATTGAATTTTTCCAAGATAATTGTGCAAAATTAAGGGTCAAATTGAAGTTTAATTGTCGATTGAGGGTCAAATTGCATAAATCAGAAGTAAGGGACCAAAATGAAAAAGGCCCGCAAAGTTAAGGCTAATATTGAAATTTGGACAGGGGTACAATTGCACAAAATTAAAAGTTCAAAACCAATTGGGGATGCAATTAGAACAATTACAAATCGAAGGACCAAATTGCATTTTGCATTTCCCTCCAAAAAACAGCCAGCCACTGCCTTTATTGGATGCCTACCGACCAGCCTCCCGACAGCCGCCTGAACACCACCGCCGACAGCCCACCTGCAGGCCACCACCCAGCCGAAAGCAGCCACCATGCCGCCGACCAGCAGCCACCGTAGCAGGCCAAGTTCTCCTATAAATAAACCCATGCACGCTGCCTGCAGAGGGGGGAAAAAATCACGTTACGGGAGAGAAGAAAAAATTGCAGAGGAGAGAAGACTGTAACAGAGGTAGAATACAGAGCAAGAGACACCCCCACGCAAGACTCCTATATGACTAAGGACTCAATGTTACAATTAGAATAGGACTGTCTGCGTGTATTCTTATCATGTAAAGCAACCTTGTTTGCCTTGAATTGTATCATGTAATTCAATATAAATACACACGTGATTACAGAGTTTTGTATCACGTTTTCCTGCTGAATCCATATTGTTTACATGGTATCAGAGCACTTTGGCTAACACGCCCATAAACAGATCCTTACTCATGGCTTCTTCCAGTGCAATTATCGAATCAAACACTGCCCCAATATCATTTACCTTTCCATCTATTAACCATCTTATTTCCGTCAAATTAGATGGATCTAATTACCTCAGCTGGGTGTCTCAATTTCTACCAGTTTTGAGGAGTAATGACCTTCTGGGTATTGTTGATGGCTCAGATTGTTGTCCCAGCAAATTCCTTATTGATTCGCATGGGAAAGAAACACTCACAGTAGATCCAAAATACATTGTTTGGACTAAGAAAGACCAGTACTTGCTTAGCTGGTTAAATGCAACTCTTTCAGAATCAATCCTTCCAACAGTGTTTGGGTTGAACACTGCGAAGGAAGTATGGGACTCAATGGCAAATCGATTTGCTGCCCATAATCGATCTCGCATCTCACATCTGAAAAGGCAGCTTCAAAATTTACATCAAGGAAATAAAACCTGTGCAGATTATGTTCAAATTGCCAAAGGATTGGCTAATCAACTTGCGGCTGTGGGCAAGCCAATTGAAGACGATGACTTGATTTCTTACATTATTGGGGGCCTCAGTGGTGATTACAACTCCTTCATCACTTCATTCTCTTTTGCAACAAGAGACATCTCCCTCTCTTTTAATGACTTCCAGTCTGAACTTCTCAGCTATGAAGCTCTATTAGACAATCAGATGAAGTCAGTGCCTCCACAAGCTGGTCAATTTGCCTTATTTAACCAGTATCAACATCGAAGCTCATCCGGATTTAACAAAAAACACAGGTATGGGCAACCTAAGTATTCTCCTCGCACACAGCACCCTTCTCCTTCCCCACGACCACAGCAGCAATCCAGAACTGACAACACCAGTTCTCGCAATTTTTCTGGGAATGGGAATCAATCGCAATCGACACTCTTCAATAAAAATCGCACCCCATGCCAAATTTGTAACAAGCCCAATCATCAAGCCCTAGATTGCTATCATCGCATGGATTTCTCCTACCAAGGACGGCACCCACCATCTCAGCTTGCTGCAATGGCAGCCCACACTAATGACTTCAACGGTGATGACCCATGGTTTGCTGATAGTGGCGCCAACAACCACATCACTACTCAGCTGGACAATTTGTCTCTCCAACAACCATATCAAGGGGGTGAGACAGTGACCATCGGCAATGGGGGAGGATTGCAAATCGCCAACACTGGTTCTGCACTTCTCGAAACACCCACTTCTACTCTTCATTTAAACAATGTTTTTCATTGTCCATCGGCTTCGGCTAATCTTCTCTCTATTCATCAATTTTGTGTTGACAACGACTGCTATTTTGTGCTGACTTCTAAACGTTTTATTGTGAAGGATTTGCGGACGGGAGAGATCCTCTTGCAGGGACCAAGTAGCGCTGGATTATATCCAATCCATTTAAAACACCTCTCTTCGGCAAATAAAAATCGAAGTTTAATTGCCTTTGTCGGTGTTAAAACTTCAATTCCAGTGTGGCATAATCGACTCGGCCATCCCTCCTCTTCAGTATTTCAAATTTTGCTACGTCATTCTCAGTTGTCTATTTCTGGTCCACAAAATAAAGACTCATTATGTGAACCATGTCAACTAGCAAAAAGCAAAAAAACTCCCTTTTTCAAATTCTAGTCGTGTATCGAATTTTCCTCTTGAAATTATACACTCTGATGTATGGACATCCCCCGTTACATCAATAAGTGGTTGCAAGTTTTATGTCTTATTTATTGATGATTTTTCCCGTTTCACTTGGCTTTTTCCGTTGAAACACAAGTCAGATGTTTTTGTCTGCTTTATTAAATTCAAGTGCCTAGTTGAAAATCTTTTGTCTCGGAAAATTAAGCAATTTCAAACGGATGGGGGTGGAGAATTTATTTCCTCTAAATTTAAAAACTTTCTCGAAGAAAATGGCATCTTCCATAGAATTTCTTGTCCATACACATCTGAACAAAATGGTATAGCCGAACGCAAACATCGTCATGTGGTCGAATCTGGTTTAGCTCTTCTAGCTCATTCATATTTGCCGAGCAAATATTGGGTAGATGCTTTTCTTACGGCTATCTACCTAATCAACAGATTACCCACACCAATACTAAATAACGATACTCCATATACCAAATTGTTCGCCATAGAACCCGATTATTCCATTCTTAGAGTCTTTGGCTGTGTTTGCTACCCATTACTGCGTCCTTATAATAATCATAAATTATGCTTTCGCAGCAAAAGATGTATTTTCTTGGGTTATTGTTCTAATTCAAAAGGATATCGATGTCTCGATCCCTTTACAAACCGAGTCTATATTTCACGACATGTCACATTTGATGAACAGGTGTTTCCAGCCAAGGATATAATCCAACCTACTACCTCGCAACAGGACTCGAACTCTGCTTCTCCTAGCACACACGTGCCAAGTAAGTCATTCTCCATTCCATTACAATCGACACTGTCTACTCCTCTTGTGCCCGTTATTTCTGACTCTGCAGACATTATCACCCAAGACCCACCATCTTCTCCACTGAATTCTCCTCAATCAAGGACACCGTTGGCACCCACAGCTTCCGAATCATCACACCCACAATTAGAAGAACCCATTCCTCTAATCTCCCAAAGCACTTCCATACAGACTGCAGACCAGGCCGCCTCGCCAATTCCCCGTCAAATCATCACTCGCAGCATCACCAGTTCCCTAAAGCCAAAAGAATTCCCTGATTATCACCTCTATTGCTCCACTAAACACCCACTCAAAGCACTCCACACAATTCTTCTCCCTCCAGAACCCACGACCTACACACAAGCCTCAAAAAACCCAAATTGGCGAGATGCTATGGCAGCCGAATTTGATGCCCTGCTTTCCAATGCGACATGGACATTGTGCCCAAGACCTGCCCACAAACATGTAATTCGAAACAAATGGGTCTACAAAATCAAGCAAAATTCAGATGGCTCAATTGATCGATATAAGGCGCGCCTCGTTGCCAAGGGATTTGAGCAACAAGATGGGGTTGATTATACTGAGACTTTTAGTCCAGTTATTAAACCAGCAACCATTCGTTTGATTCTGGCTCTTGCAGTTCATTATGCTTGGCCAATTCGGCAATTGGATGTATCTAATGCATTCTTGCACGGGCAATTAACAGACGAGGTATTTATGGAGCAACCACAAGGCTTTGTGGATTCTTCTCAGCCAGACTTTGTGTGTCGTTTGCAGAAGTCACTCTATGGCTTAAAACAAGCCCCACGTGCTTGGTTTCAACGCCTATCTCAGGTACTCCTTGATCTTGGTTTTATGGGTTCTACAGTTGACACATCCTTGTTCATCTTTGTTCAAGAAACAGTGAGGATTTATGTTCTGATTTATGTGGATGATATTATTGTTACAAGTAATACACCACTTGCAATTACTGATCTTACAACAAAGCTTCAACAAGAATTTTCAATGAAGGATTTAGGACCACTTAGCTACTTTCTGGGAATTCAAGTCTGCCGAAACAGAGAAGGGTTACACCTACATCAATCTAAATATATTGTTGATCTTTTACATCGTGCTAATATGGCTGGTGCCAAGCCCTATCAGTCCCCATGTGTTTCAGGAACAAAAATGTCAAAATTCGATGGTGATCCCCTGCCTGACTCCTCCCTTTATCGCCACATTGTGGGTGCACTTCAGTATTGCACACTGACCAGACCTGACATTGCATTCAGTGTGAATCAACTCTGCCAATTTTTACACAATCCAACAACTACACACTTCACAGCTGCAAAGAGAGTTCTACGATATCTCAAGTCCACTGTTGAACATGGCATTTATTTTTCAAAAGGCAGTTTACAGTTACAAGGCTATTGTGACTCGGATTGGGCTGGGAGCCCTGATGATAGGCGATCCACAACTGGCTACGGCATATTTCTTGGTCCATGCCTGATTTCATGGGCGGCGAAGAAACAACCTGTTGTTTCCCGCTCAAGTACTGAAGCGGAATACCGTTCCATGGCAATTACTACTGCTGAACTCTATTGGCTTCGTATGCTATTTAAAGATTTACAAATCTCATTGCCTGCACCCCCAACTTTGTGGGTTGATAACATGGGGGCTCTTGCATTGGCTTCAAATCCGGTTTTTCATGCTCGGACAAAGCATATCGAAATTGACTACCATTTTATCCGTGAGAAGGTGGCTATTAAGGATATTTCAACACAGTACATTCACACAGCAGATCAAATAGCAGATATTTTCACAAAAGGGCTAACCACGAACCGTTTCCTCATGCTGCGCGACAAGCTAATGGTTCGTTCACTACCCATCAGCTTGAGAGGGGCTGTAACAGAGGTAGAATACAGAGCAAGAGACACCCCCACGCAAGACTCCTATATGACTAAGGACTCAATGTTACAATTAGAATAGGACTGTCTGCGTGTATTCTTATCATGTAAAGCAACCTTGTTTGCCTTGAATTGTATCATGTAATTCAATATAAATACACACGTGATTACAGAGTTTTGTATCACGTTTTCCTGCTGAATCCATATTGTTTACAAAGACGAACGAAAAAGGAAAAAAAAAAAAGAAAGAAAAAAAACTGGGCAGAGAGTGGAGGAAAAAACCATCACCTTCACTTTTCTCAACCTCAGCCTGAGCCCCTTCTCTGGGTCTGCAGACCAACATCTCTCTCTCTCTAAAGAACGCAGCAGCAAGCTCTCTCTCTCCTCCAGCTCTCTCTCCTCGCCAGCTCTTGCAACAGCTCTCGGCGAGCACAGCAACGGAAAACACCTCCACCGTGATCTGCAACAAACCAGCCTTCATCTCCAACGGCAGTAACCAGCTCCGTTGAAGAAGAGCATAGCAGAGGCAGCAACGAACGGCCACAGACCAGCCACTTCCAGCTCTCCTCCCGGCCACCACCGGCCTCTGTTTTTGACGCCACCATGACAGCAAGAACCAACTCGACGTCCTCTACCCGGTGGCAATGGCAGGTGATCCTTTCATCGTAGTCGGTCGACCACTAAATCACTGTTCACGTGACAGTGCAGTGAACTAATTCACTGCACTGTGCACGTGTTTTGCATTTTATTTCTTTTATTTTCTGCCCTTTTGGGCTGCCTCTCTCGGCCCAGCCTAGTTGGCTGGGCCGGGCCCAAGTCCAGCAGACTTGGGTCGGGCTCAAGTCCAGCAGACTTGGGCCCTTGGCCAGCCTAAGCTGGGTCGGCCCACCCAAGTTTTCATTTTTTTTTCCCTAAAAAAAATATACAAAAAATTACATTTAAAACATATTTTATTTTTGTGCATACGGCCGAATTCCAAGATTTTTCAAGCATATTCTTCGTAAAAAATATGTTGCATCTGTTACACGCCGAGAGAGAAGGGTGCAGCAAGAGAAGGAAGGAATTGACTGAAAATGATTTACGGTTTATTTGCTTTTATATATGGGGGGGCAGAGTGCAATTCTATTAAGTTTAAGGGCAGTAATCAATTATCATTTAACTTAGGTCTATTCTGCAATTATTTAAGTTTATGTCAGCAGTTTATATTTACGTATTAATGGGTAGTTTATTATGTAAATGGGGTTAGTGGTTAAGTGGGTAGTTAATCACAGATTCCACATTGTATTTGTTTTTCTATTTAAGCTGGGAAAAATGAATGAGAAGGATCGATCTTATTCAACAAAAATTGAGATTTCTCAACTGGAGGCCCTGGCTCCTTGAATTGCCAGAATCACTATCAAAATTCCATACTTAAAACTGTCACTAAACACCTTGGCTGTAACAAGTGGTATCAGAGCCCCGTTCCAGCGACCATGGCTGAAGGTACTAGAATGTCCCAACTATCTGAAACAGTGAAGCAATTAGAAGAAGTAACTAAGAGATTGACAGACGAACAATCCAAACAAGAGAAGCTCATGGAAAAGGTATTACAGCAACTCAACAGCATGGCATCTAACTTGGACAGCCTAGTCCAGGTTACCAACAGGAGGAATTCCGGAGAGGGTACTTCTCAAACTACAAGGGTTCATGCTAATTCCTTATTTGAAGGTCACGGGGGAATTCAGGCTCGCTCACTACGGCTGGATTTTCCACACTTCGATGGGGGTGATCCCAGCGAATGGATACTGAAAGCACAGCAGTTCTTTAATTATTTTAAGACACCAGATGACCACAAATTGGAGATTGCCTCTTTCCACATGGGGGGTAAGGCACTCACTTGGTATCAGTGGCTAAGAGACTCAAGTTCTACATCAACATGGGAAGAATTTGTGGAGGCTATCCGCATCAGATTTGGACCCTCATGTTATGAAGATCCAGTAGGTGCATTCACCAAATTACGACAAAGAGGGAGCGTAGACGATTACCAGACAGAATTTGAGGTCTTGTCTAACAAGATCAGTGGCTTAGGAGAAGATTTCCACATCAGCACCTTTTTAAGTGGCTTGAAAGATGAACTGCGCATCACGGTAACCATGTTCAAACCTTCTACACTTGCAGCAGCATTTGGACTGGCGCGCCTGCAGGAGGAAGAAGTCAATGGGAAACAATATTCCTATAGAAGCAACCAAACACCAATTACCCTTTCCAATTCTACATCCGAAATACCACCAAAAACACCCACACCAATCTCTTTCATCAGACCACCAGACCCACAACCACAACCATCCCTTCGGCTGCCAGCACCCCAAAGAACCGAACCTACATTCCAAAGAAGAAACCCATACCCAGTTAGAAGAATAAGCCCAGACCAAATGCAAGAGAGAAGAGAAAAGGGGCTGTGTTATTTCTGTGATGAGAAGTTTCATGTAGGTCACAAGTGTAACAGGCCAAGATTGTACCTATTAGAAGGGCTGGAGTTTGAATCAGATGAAGAATGGAGAGGGGAAGACGCCGACAAGCTGCGCAGATCACAACCACAGCTCGTGGACGAGCTGTTCTAAAGAGAGAGGCTTTGTTACACGCCGAGAGAGAAGGGTGCAGCAAGAGAAGGAAGGAATTGACTGAAAATGATTTAGGGTTTATTTGCTTTTATATATGGGGGGGCAGAGTGCAATTCTATTAAGTTTAAGGGCAGTAATCAATTATCATTTAACTTAGGTCTATTCTGCAATTATTTAAGTTTATGTCAGCAGTTTATATTTACGTATTAATGGGTAGTTTATTATGTAAATGGGGTTAGTGGTTAAGTGGGTAGTTAATCACAGATTCCACATTGTATTTGTTTTTCTATTTAAGCTGGGAAAAATGAATGAGAAGGATCGATCTTATTCAACAAAAATTGAGATTTCTCAACTGGAGGCCCTGGCTCCTTGAATTGCCAGAATCACTATCAAAATTCCATACTTAAAACTGTCACTAAACACCTTGGCTGTAACAGCATCTTTCTTATATTTTAAAACAAAATTGGATATTGTAACCGGTTTACAATTATCCATTGGAATTTGGCCAAAATATCAAAAATAATTTTAAATATTTTTGTTTTATCTATTAGGGTGTAAATTTACATTGTAAAGTACACCCGGGGATAGATAAAAAAAAAGGGTTTTAACTACGGTGTAAATTTATATTGTAAAGTACACCTGTCGAAAATAAAAAAGTTTTTAACTACGGTGTAAATTTACATTGTAAAGTACACCCGTAGATAATAAAAAAGATTTTTTTTTACCGCGATGTAAATTTACATTGTAAAGTACTCTGTACATAACAAAGAATATTCTTTTTGAAAATGCAGTGCAAAATTTTTAACTTAAAAAAAACAATCAAACAACAATGCAGCTTACCTTAGGTAGGGTGCACTGGGGGTGATGCGTCTTTCCCTTGCACAATAAGTCCCCTTACCTAGACTCTCGCAGACCAATAGGTTTCCTAATAACCTTAATATTAGGTGGCGACTCCTAATAATTATAGTCGTAAATTTTACGGCTATAAAACACCTCATTTTCACCGTGCGCCGTTGTCTCTCCAGAGAGGGACGGCAGGGCGCAAAGCGCGAAAAAATCGTCGTCGCGACAGATGGCGACTCCACTGGGGAATTGCCGGACTAAGCTTTGTTTGTTTGATTCTTTATTCTTGAGTTTGTTTTTGCACGTGTTTTTACTGCTTTAACATGCATTTTTACTGCTTTAGCATGCATTTTAATTTTCTGAGTAAACCCAATTTTAAGTTAGGTGGGGATTAGCAGTCTGCCCCATGACTTTCAGTCGGGGTTCAGATTCGTGAAACATCCAACTATAAACTGAGTGTTTACTTGATAATAGCGGTCATACTATGCCCCAACCATTTCTTGTAAACCCCTACACTACCTTCACGTGAGGTGGTCACTGGGCAGTTCATAGACCTTCTGAGACCAGATAGAAAACTTACCACTCATGTAATGGCTTAGAACTTGCTTTTGGGTACACCATTCCTGATAATTCACTTATAATGTATGTATATACATTTACATTCACATGCATTTATCATCGCATAACATATCATCGGCAGGCAGAAATATAGGTCCCCGAAGAGAGCTTTTGTTCATTAACACACAACTTTTTGTCAAAGAACTATGGACAAAAAAGAATGTGCTTATCGCCATTTCCATTTCTAAGAAAACTAGTTTGTCTGAAAGCTAGGATGACTTATCTTGACGGCGTAGTCGAGAAAGCACTGAGATGATCTCTACAAGAGTCTTTGAGAAAGAAATGCACCAGAGCTGGAAAATTTAGCCTGCTTCCATAATTGCTCTTTGTTTGGTCATGTCCACATGTCATGTCTCGGTTACAACTTGTTTTGACTTGTTGGCAATTTTGCATGCAAACACCACAAATACCTTTTTGTTGTCAAGCAAACCTTTCTTTCAATGATTATGTATTTTCTTGTGTTTATGATATGTTCTTGCTTTTCTATCTAAATAACACAAGCACTCCATATACCCTTTCATCTAAATTATACATGATCTCATTATTTCATCAAGATTTTTGGCAAATCAAATTCTAGTACGAAAATAAATGTCAATTTGATTTTTGTTTAACAAATGTGTTCCGGGAATTCAAAGGATTTCTTTGAAAGGTGATCTCATACCACCAAAACCCACATAATAAAGCTAATTTTTTAGCCAAACAAATAATCCAAAAAATCAAAAACTTGTTTCGCATGGAAAAGCAAAGCTTATTGATTCAGATTGCATGTTTTTGAAATGAGGAAAGGCCATCTTTGATATGCCTTCAAAAAGTCTCAAATATCCATTGCAGTCCTTATTTGAGCCTAATAATATTTTCTTGACAATTCACCCTGACAAGGATCACACCCTACACTGGGGGGCAAGTGCAAAAAAAAAATCCTACAAAACAATCCTCAATGACAAGTGACACCCGAACAAAGTTGGGGGGCATAAACATAAAAAAGGGTTTTAGTACACTATAATATTTTGGTACTACTAAAAACCCGACATAGAAAGCCCAAACAAAATACTTGGGGGGCATGTCAAGTCAGCACGATGTTAATGCCAAAATCCATGAAAAAGCCCAAACAAAATACTTGGGGGCATGTCAAGTCAACACAACGTTAGTGCCAAATACCAATGAAAAAGTCCAAACAAATACCGGGGGGCATGTCAAGGTCAAAGCCCAAAGAAAAACTGGGGGGCATGCTAAGTCACTATGAAAATCAATCATGAGGGCTAAATGAAGTTCTAAGAGTAAGCAATAAGTGATCCTTAGTGTAAAAAACCCTTAAACACTTTTTGAGCCTACAAATATCTTATTTTTTTAATAGCCAGTAACCTAAGCCTACGTTACAAGCCTAATAAAGCCCTTTCTGATCAAATACGAGTTATCTGGATCGATAAGCAATGCTTTTCCATTTGAAACAAACCTTACAAATGCTTTACACGACCTGATCGAAACCTTCCTGACATACGAGACTTGCAAATATCATTTCACATTCTTGTCAAAGTCAACATAAAACCTGACAATGAGATCACTTGAATTCTTTCGAGAACAAGTTTGTTAAACAAACATCAAAATGGTTTTTATGCTTGGAATGACTTTGAAATTCCAAAAGTTTTACATGAAAATGATTTTTGCAAATAGCCATCCATTTCTTGCAAATACTCAAAGCCTAAAACACTGGTGTAACATGACCCGACTGGGCAATCAAAATGATTTTTGTGCTTGGAATAACTTTGAAATTCCAAAAATCCCACATGAAAACACAATCTTTGCAAATAACCAACCTTTTCCTGAAAACACTTAGAGTTTAAAACACTTGTGGGGCATTGCCTGACTGAGGGCAATCTACAAATGCAATTGAAGCTGGCTCCATCATTCATTTTCAAAGAATCTGGATCAAACTCAGGGGAGCATGTTGATATGGAAAATCTATCATCTTCGGTGGTCAAAATCTTAAGTTGCTACTCGAGTAAGCAGAAGCGATAAGCCGTCAAAGTCGGAGATCCAAACCCCATGAAAGGAAGGCCAGGAAGAAGAAAGGGGGACCTATATCTCTCAGGTAAGAATACATGCATCATCATGCATTGCATCCCCATTGAAAATCTTAAAAATATTTTGGAGGGATCGTAATTTACGAACCTTCATTCATTTTGTCTGCACGCTTTCAAGCTTTTACCTCTTTGAAAATGCTTCTCAGCTTTATTTCTTTCTTGATTTTGGGTGTCATCATGCATTGCATCCCCATTGAAAATCTAAAAAAATTATTTTGAAGGGATCGTAATTTACAAACCTTCATTCATTTTGTGTGCACGCTTTCAAGCTCTTACCTCTTTGAGAATGCTTTTCAGCTTTATCTTTTCCTTGATTTTGGGTGTCATCATGCATTGCATCTCCCTAGGAATCCAAGAAATGTTTTAGAGGAATTGTAATTTACAAACCTCTACTCATCATTTTTGTGTGCGCCTTCGAGCCCTCACCACTTTCACTTCCCTAAGAGCGCTTGCGAGCCTTTCATAAGAACAGATAGAGTGTTTTTCAACCCTATCCCTTTCCAGAATTTGAGTGAGCTTTCTAGCCATCAACCAACTCAGATAGCATGTTTTTTAGCTCTATCTCTTTCCAGAATTTGGATGAGCTCTCTAGCCATCAATTAAGATAGTGCGTTTTCCATCCCTATCCTCCTTGTCGAGTGCATTTCCCAACCCTCGACCATCAATTTAAAATAGTGCGCTTTCCAGCCCTATTTTCCCTCATCTTCGAGTGCGTTTTCCAACCCTCGACCATCAATGTGAATAGTGCGCTTTCCAACCCTGTTTTCCTCTTCATCATCGAGTGCGTTTTCCAACCCTCGACCATCAATTTAAAATAGTGCGCTTTCCAGCCATATTTTCCCTCATCTTCGAGTGCGTTTTCCAACCCTCGACCATCAATATGAATAGTGCGCTTTCCAGCCCTGTTTTCCTCTTCATCATCGAGTGCGTTTTCCAACCCTCGACCATCAATTTAAAATAGTGCATTTTCCAACCCTATTTTCCCTCATCTTCGAGTGCGTTTCCAACCCTCGATCGTCAATTTAAAATAGTGCGCTTTCCAGCCCTATTTTACCTCATCTTTGAGTGCATTTTCCAACCCTCGACCATCATTTTCACCAGGGTAGGTCACCCATAACAATGAGACCACCATAACCATTCTCACCAGGGTAGGTCACCCATAACAATGAGACTGCCGTCACCATTTTCACCTGGGTAGGTCACCCATTACAATGAGACCATTTTCACCATTTTCACCAGGGCAAGTCACCCATAACAATGAGACCATTTTCCTGTATTAATCACAAACATCATCATCCTTCATCCTTTAAGTAACCTTAGACCTCAATTCTTAGGAAGTGCGCCTTCTAGCTTTATCTTACAATTCTTTTTTTGAGTGCGCTTTATAGCCCTCATTCTCAGTTCTGGATGGATCAACTACTTCTTGGTCTGGTACATCCAGCTTTCTTTTTCTTTACAACACTTACTATCTAAAGTCTTTTCCAAAACTTTAGTCGTAAGCATTGTAAAGAGGGGGGCAACTGTCATCACCCAATTTTTGGGTGACTCCCCAAAATAAAATAAAAATAACAAAAATAAAATAAAAAGGGTTTTGGTGTCGGTGGAAAATCACGGTGAAAATTTTGAATATTTCCTGAGCTGAATCATATCTCTTTTGTGCCCTAAAAATGAGAGAAAATACAAATTCAAGGTAATAATTAAGTCAAAAATCATAATTATATTTTTTATAGGCCAATTCGATTTAATCATGGGCTAATTCAAAATATTATTATGTTTGAGAATTAATTTAGGGTCCAATTGAAGAATTTAATTAAGTGCAAGGACTTAATTACGCTTTAAATTGGTCAAATTAATTTTATTAAGGGCTTAATTGATGAAAAATCAAATTCTTGAGTTTTAATTCGGGCTTAATTGAGAAGATTGAAATTTTTGGAGACCCAATTGAATTTTTCAAAGATAATTGTGCAAAATTAAGGGTCAAATTGAAGTTTAATTATCGATTGAGGGTCAAATTGCATAAATCAGAAGTAAGGGACCAAAATGAAAAAGGCGCGCAAAGTTAAGGCTAATGTTGAAATTCGGACAGGGGTACAATTGCACAAAATTAAAAGTTCAAAACCAATTGGGGATGCAATTAGAATAATTACAAATCGAAGGACCAAATTGTATTTTGCATTTCCCTCCAAAAAACAGCCAGCCGCTGCCTTTATTGGATGCCTACCGACCAGCCTCCCGACAACCGCCTGAACACCACCGCCGACAGCCCACCTGCAGGCCACCACCCAGCCGAAAGCAGCCACCATGCCGCCGACCAGCAGCAACCATAGTAGTCAAATCCGTTCCGGGTGTCGTTCCGGTTTTGTGATTGGAACGGAACGTTCCGGTTTCGGTGCATTCCGGTGTGCCGTTCCGGTTTTGTACTGTTCATATTTAAATAATTATATATATATATAAAATAAAATATTAATTTAACAAGTATAATTTAAATTCAAGATAAATGAACTTTAAATTATACAATACAAACATAATCTCAAAATTAGAAACATCTCTAAAATTCCAAAATATTATGAAAGTAAAATGTTCTAAAATAAAAGAAATATACATCAAACATCTTCTACATCATTAATATAAAAATAAGGATCTTGATCTTGCTGTGGAACATAAGGAAAGTCATCAGCAAAACATTCCAATAGTTGGTCATTTCCACCAAGCTCGTTCTCCTCATTTACACACGGCTCTTCATCATCTAAATTTAAAGTAGAGAAAGGTGCTTCGATACTCTCCCAACTTATGTCCTCTCCATCAAGAAGATTGGGTTCTTCACAAATCCATTCATTCAAAAGATCAATGTTATCAAGGCTAATGGGATCTAAAGCATCTCTTGTTCTGCTCAAATTCCTATAAAGAATAAACACGAAAGAAATTAAAAATTTAATAGCAATGTAATAGAAAATAATTATTAATATAATAGTATTGATATTTTACCTCTGTTGAATCTTTATATTATAGCGAACAAATACTAAATCATTTAATCTCTTGTGCTCAAGCCTATTTCGCTTTTTGGAATGGATGTGTTCAAATACACTCCAATTTCTTTCGCACCCAAGTTGCACTACAGCATTGACTAAGAACTCGAATTGCAAACTTTTGAAGTTCTGGAGTATCATTGCCGAATTGCTCCCACCATGAAACTAGATAAGAAAATTTGAATAAATCAAATATTATAGATAAAAAAAAGACATTATATTGTACAAAATAAAAGTTATTACCTGGATTTAATTTTTCTCTTTGACGAATAGCTAGGGTTACACCAAAATCACCAGTTGCTCTCTTATACTCCTCAATTTGGGCACTGATGTTATCTTGAGTATCACAATCAGGAACCAATCTCATAATTGTGGTAATCAAACCTCGAGTTACCTCCTTTTATTTTGAAAAAGAAGGCCTAAAAAATATTCCAGGATTAAGAAAACATCCTGCTGCATGTAATGGACTATGAAGTTGCTTATCCCATCTAGCATCAATTACCCGAACATATGGTCCATATTGAGACATTCTATTTTTCAACCTTGTTTTGATGGCTTCTTTTGCTTTATCCATTGCCTCATATAAATATCCCATTGATGGTTTTTCTTCACTGTCTGCTAACCTTAGAACTCGTACTAAAGGCTCGCTGATGTTGACTATATGTGCACATCTCGGCCAAAAGTCTGTATCTTCTAAAACTATAGCAGCAATTTCCTTTCCAACCCGACTTTTGCCATGACTTGATTCAACCCATTTTGTGCAAGTAAACATCTGCCGAAGCTCGTTCTTAAACTTCAGTAAACATTGGAGGTTTAAGAAATGGGTAGCAAACCTTGTTATGCCAGGACGACATAAATCATTTCCATTTGTAAATTCTTTCCTCATCAAAGCTAAAACCCATGCATGATTATATATAAACTTGGTTATATTTCTTGCATTTTTAATGGTTGCATCAATCATTGGAAAATATCTTGGATCACAAATATTTTCTAGCATTAAATCAATGCAATGGGCAGCACAAGGAGACCAAAAAAAGGTGTCATACCTTTGCTGCAAAGCTTTCCCAGCAGCCTTAAATGAAGCCTCATTATCACTAACAAATTGAACAATATTTTCTGGTCCAACTTCTTTGACAACTTCATCAAACATCTTTAGCAATGTCTCTTTATCTTTTCAAAGTCCTGAAGTGTCAACAGACTTCAAGAATATGGTGCCTCTCGGAGAATAAGCAAGGAAATTGACAATTGGTGCATTCCTCCTATTTGTCCACCCGTCAGCCATAATTGAACATCCATAAACTCTCCAATCAGCCTTGATACTTAAAATGTATTCATGGACATCATGAACTACATCTTTCAAAAGTGATCCTCTTAAATCATGATAGGATGGTCCTTTAAAACCAGGTCCTATTGTTGTTACGGCATCTAACATTGGCTGATAATAATATGACCTCGCACTGTGAAACGATATATTAGCATCATACCACCATGTTGCTATGGCTTTTCTTGCATTGTGCTCCATCTCTTTAGAAGCCATTGCACTTCTAATACTAGGTTGCGAACCTGGGGTAGTTCATGGAGCAAATAAAGACATCCTTCTTCTAGCTGTACTTGTTCCTTGCACTGTCAATCCTCTATTTGTTTGTGAACGTGAATCACCCGAATGAGGATTTGCAGCATCACCCTCTCCAACTTCTTCATCATTGGAAACTGATTGATAAGTTCCAATATCAGTTCTAACTCTTTTTCTCTTCTCTTTCTCCGTTGTCATGTCCTCTAGCAGTTGTTTCATTTGCTATTTAACATCTGCAGGCACCTTTTTACAAGGTTCAACCTAACCTTTAATACCAGCAAGGTGATACTTCAAACGAGTAACACCACCACCATTGATCCGTTTGTTACAATGAATGCATATACTTGCATTCTTTGAACCAGCAACCACCTGTCCATGAGCCCATGCTGGATCATCTGATCTTGCTGGAGCTGAAGAAATGGAAGTCCCACCACTACATTCGTTTTCATCCATGTAATTTAATCTGTTGTAATTAATAGAAATTAATTACACAAGTTATAAATTAATAGAAATTTTGGTTCAAGATAACATGTTGTCATATCCTCAAGGAAGAAAATTCATAATTAACGACAATCCAAGTACTATCATACATAAATGTGTTCTATACATGTGTTCTATACATAAATGCCCAGTTTTATAACATGTTATCCAAACAACCTTACACATATATAATTACACATGCATCCATAACTTTACTATGAATGCATGTAACAAATGAACAACATTACAGTTTCAAATGCTCTCTGGACCAAATCCACAATTTTCATCACAGGGAAGACAAGAAACAATAAGAAGACAGATGAGAAGTGGAAATCCACAACAAACTTTACAACTACAGAATCATGAACGAGTCAGGCAATAATCAATATAGCCATTGTTAAGCAAGTGATCGAATTTATAAACCCCTTGACCCAAAACTTAAGACAGAATGCACTAAATCAATCGCCAATTACCAAACAAAATCTAGCCAATATTCAAAACCACATTATCAAACCTAAAACTCGAAAGTGAACTAAAAGTTATCCTCCTGATAGGAAGGAGGAAATGATCAATGTCATGAAAAATCGGCAAAAAAAACAAGGCCACCTCAGTTCTAATGCTGAACTGAATTGGTTCAGCATTAATAGAAATTAATAGAAATCTGTTGTCATTTGTCAAAACTAAAAACAAACCCAATAATTTTACACCCACAGAAATTGATCAAACACAGCTAATAACAATCAATCAAACACAAACCCAGTTTCAACAATATCATTTATGCCCAGTTTCATGATTCATCAGTTTCAATATCATAATAAATTCAAGGATTTGGGGACTGGAATGTGTACCTTTCACTTGAAGTTGCTGCCGTGAGATGATTTGGGGAAGAAGTGAACAACCGTTGAATTGAAATTTGGGGAAGAAATGAAGATTGGTGCTGCTATGTGGATGAAGAAGAACAGGTTCGATGTGGAAGAAATTGAGAGTTCTTCAGGTGAGAGTTACAGATTAGGTGAGGGAACAGATTAGGGTTCGAAAACTTGAGATTTCAGTCGAGATTTGGGTGGATTTTTGAGGGATTACGGATGATTTGCGCGGTTGAAGAAATTAAATTGATTTGGGAATTATGGACGGGGGTTGTTGCTTCAGTGTATTTTGTAAGGCATGAAATGATGCCGTTTTGATATACCTGGAACGGTACGCCCGGTACCAAACCGGCGGAATTCGGCCGGAATTCGCGGAACACCCCAGAATTAAAACCGGCACAAAAACGTCGCCGTTTTGTGCCGGTTTTACGCCTGGAACGGCACGTTCCGGCCGTTCCGGCCGGAACGGCACGGCATTGACTACACTGGCAGCCACCGTAGCAGGCCAAGTTCTCCTATAAATAAACCCATGCACGCTGCCTGCAGAGGGGGAAAAATCACGTTATGGGAGAGAAGAAAAAATTGCAGAGGAGAGAAGACGAACGAAAAAGGAAAAAAAAAAGAAAGAAAAAAAAACTGGGCAGAGAGTGGAGGAAAAAACGTGAAAAATTTACGCAGAAGAGAGAACGAAATAGAGGAAAATTTGCAGAGGTTTTGGCAAAGAAGAACAACGAAATATCACGCGAAATAAACCATCACCTTCACTTTTCTCAACCTCAACCTCAGCCTTAGCCCCCTCTCTCGGTCTGCAGACTAACATCTCTCTCTCTCTAAAGAACGCAATAGCAAGCTCTCTCTCTCCTCCAGCTCTCTCTCCTCACCAGCTCCTACAACAGCTCTCGGCGATCACAGCAACGGAAAGCACCTCCATCGTGATCTGCAACAAACCAGCCTTCATCTCCAACGGCAGCAACCAGCTCCGGCGAAGAAAAGCACAGTAGAGGCAACAATGAATGGCCACAGACCAGCCACTTCCAGCTCTCCTCCCGACAGGGAGAACCACCTCAACGTCCTCTACCCGGTGGCAATGGCAGGTGATCATTTCATCGTAGTCGGTCGACCACTAAATCACTGTTCATGTGACAGTGCAGTGAACTAATTCACTACACTGTGCACGTGTTTTGCATTTTATTTCTTTTTTTCTGCCCTTTTGGGCTGCCTCTCTCAGCCCAGCCTAGTTGGTTGGGTCGGGCCCAAGTCCAGCAGAATATTCTTTTTTACCACGATGTAAATTTACATTGTAAAGTACATTGGTACATAATAAAGAATATTCTTTTTGAAAATGCAATGCAAAATTTATAACTTAGAAAAAAACAATCAAACAACAATACAGCTTACCTTAGGTAGGATGAATTGGGGGTGATGCGTCTTCCCCTTGCATAATAAGTCCCCTTACCTAGACTCTCGCAGACCAATAGGTTTCCTAATAACCTTAATATTAGGTGGCGACTCCTAATAATTATAGTCGTAGATTTTACGGCTATAAAACACCTCATTTTCACCGTGCGCCGTTGTCTCTCCAGAGAGGGACGGCGGGGCGCGAAGCGCGAAAAAATCATCGTCGCGACACCAGCTTTACGTAAAAACTTGAGTTAATCTTCCTCCCTATCGCCTTAGGCTTCAGCTCCCTCGTCCAATTTCATTTCTCTCGGTCAGCAGCCTTTTCCTCTCTCCAAAACCAATCGACTGATGTCTCTCTCTCTCCTCCAACAGCCATTAACTCTGGCCACCACGCATTGTCCCGTCATCACCATAGCCTCCCTTCAATTCCCACAGCTCAGTCATCTTCTCCGGTGAAGCAAAGGCAGAACAGCCCCAACAACTGCAACGCCACCCGTCACCTTCTGACGCAAATTCTGGCCACCACAGACCATCATTTTCGACGCCACCATGACTAGAAGAACCACCTCGACCTTCTCTACCCAACGGTATTAACACATACGACGTTCATCACACTCGAAAATCTTCCATTTCACTATAGATCATCATCTTGTATGCGTGGGGAGTGAATTAATTCACTTCCCGCTGGGCCAGTCGGGCCGGGCTTTGTGCCCGGCCTGACCCTGATTAGGTTAGGCTTCCAGCCCATCTAGGTTGGAAGCCCAGCCTAAATGGGTCTAGGCTACCAGCCATCTAGGCTAGCAGCCCAGCCCGAATTTAGGTGGGCTAACAGCTAGCCCATAAAAAAAAGAAATAAAAAATAAAGAAAAATATATAAAAAAATACAAAATATAAAATTGCAAATAAAAAAATATATTTTTTACAAAAATATAAAATGTGTTGTTTTTGTGCATACGGCCAATACACTAGCATAATTTAAAAATTCTTTTTCTTTCAAAAAAATATATATTATCTTGGAGTTTGAAGAGAAAATGTGTTTTAGCATGGATTTTGGAAAGAAAAATCATTTCTTGCATTTTAAGATTTTACAACATGTTTGTAAGAATCCAAAGGGTATTGGTCAATAGTTCAAAAATATAAAAATCTTATTTTTGAGAATTTATTATTCACTGTCGGTATTTGGATAAATAAATCTTAAGAGGTTAATATCCAAAATATTCGGCGAGAATAATATGTTATTATTCACTATTGGTGTTTGGATAAATAAATCCTAAGGGGTTAATATCAAAATTCAGCGGGGATGATATTCTATTATTCATTTTCGGTGTTTGGATAAATAAATCCTAAGGGGTTAATATCCAAAATATTCGGCAGGGATGATAATAATCAATAAAATTCACAGGATTATTCTAAGCAGTGACCGATTCCTTTTTGAATCGAAACATTTTTCATGTGAATAAATACAACCCATTGAAGCATTCAAAATCACATTGAAATAGACAATGCAGCTTACATCAGGTAAGACGTACTAGGGGTGCTAATACCTTCCCTTTACGCAACCAGTCCCCTACCCTTGAATCTTTGACCAGACCAGTGTAATCGAGTGTTCCTAGCGACCCTCAACAGCCAGGTGGTGACTCCTTCTTCACTCCATGGTAAGAGTCATAAACCCTCCCGGGACGTCGCACGACGACATGCGACATCGTCCATTCGGGTAGGTCACCCGTCATTATGAGACCCTTTAACCTCATCACCAGCCTCCATCCGGGTAGGTCACCCATCATAATGAGATCATCTCCACCATTCTATTTTTTCTTTACAACACTTACTATTTAAAGTCTTTTACAAGACTTTTAGTCGTAAGCATTGTAAAGAGGGGGCATTTGTTGATACCCAATTTTGGACCCACTTATTTTTAGGTTCGGAAGAAAAAGAAAAATATTAAAAAAAAAGAAAAAAAAAGAAAAAATCAAAAAATCTTGATACACGGGGCGAAATTAAACAGATTGAGAGTTTAATTGTCAATTAAGGGTCAAATCACAAAAATCAAAAACCAAGGATCAAATTGAAAAAGGCGCACAAGCTAAAGGTTGTTTTTGAAATTTTGCCTATGACAAACTCTATAAATAGAGTTGTCCAGCCACAATTAAGGGGAGCAAAAAAAAGATATACTCTCACCTAAAACCCTAAAATCACGAAAACCCTAAATATATTTTTCTCCCAAAAGGGCTGAAGACGCCACCCCCATCTTGGCAGGTGCAGCCCCCATTCTTCCCCCACTCATTTCCCCTTTCGTTCCCTCTTCTCTGACCGACCACCATGACAGCTCCCTCTCCCTTTCACTCACCCCTTCAGCCATCAGGCTACCAAGCAGCCCCCCTTTCCCCCAATTCCCTTTTCATTTTCCCAGCCACGATCAGCCTCCTGAGCCCTGACTAACCAGCAGTCACCCCTTTGCCTTCATCCCCTCTCTCCAGTGACCCATGTTCTCCTTCCCTTTCACTTTCCTCTCCATCTCCAGACCAGCCACTGCTCCCCATAGCCCTACTCTTTTCTTTTCCTTTTTTTATCTCTTCGTTGGCAGCCACATAGTTGCAGCCTTATTTCCCCATTTTCTCTTTTGCATTTCCCTTTTCACTATCCTTCTCCAGCTAGCTGCACCCCACGGCCTCAGCACTCTCGACTGCCTCTCCTTTGCAACTCCAGCCAACAACACTTGTTTTCCCTTCACCTCTGTTTCTCCCCTTAAACACCATAGCCAACAACCCCTACCAGGGCAGTCTATCCATCTAAAGAAGAGAAGATCCGAGAAGAAGAACAGAATCCCAAGAACATAGCCAAGACTTAGGGTTAATATCCAAAATATTCTAAGCAGTGATCGATTCCTTTTTCAATCAAAACATTTTCATGTGAATAAATACATCCCATTGAAGCATTCAAAATCACATTGAAATAGAGAATGCAGCTTACCTCAAGTAAGGCGTACTAGGGGTGCTAATACTTTCTCTTTACGCAACCAGTCCCCTACCCTTGAATCTCTAACCAGACCAATGTAATCGAGTGTTCTTAGCGACCCTCAACAGTCAGGTGGCGACTCCTTCTCAACTCTATGGCGAGAGCCATAAACCCTCCCAGGACGCCGTGCGGCGACGTGCAACAGTGATTGTGGATGAGATGTGACTCTAAATGTGTGCAAGGTACATTATCAATAACTTAGGATCTCTCGATATGACATGCATAAAGGGAAAGATTAATGGATAGGGGGAAAGATTAATGGATAATCTAAAATTAAAAATTGGGGTTGTTACATTATGGCTCGCACAAATAGTAAGGGATTGTAGAGGCCTTCATGAATGGATTTTGTTTCAAGATGGCATTGCAAGTAGTTTGATGAGAGAATAAAAACAAGTATCTAATTTACTTGAATTATTAATTACATTATGTTATTATGATTATTAAATATGTCCGTGTGTACCCTTTAAAGTAATTTCACAATTTGACAGTAATATGAAAGCATAAGAACCATACACACGAAACTGTTTTTCATTAAACCTCAAACTCAACCACAGTTTTAACCAAACATTTCAATTTTAGTTCTGAACCTCAACTAAAAGTGATTTTTATAAAATATTTTTTAACTTCAACAACAATAGCAACCGCAATACCAAACAGACCCTTACCCATTTGTTTTCATAAAACACTTTCTTGTTTTTGGATGAAGGAAACCTCTCAATGCGTATTTTAGGATCTAGAAGAGCGAATGAAACCCCTATATGAAAATCATTTCCCCCTATTTCTAATAATAATGTTTAACATTCATGGAAAAGATATTTTCCATTGAAAAAAAATCTTTCTTAGTTTTTTTTTTATATTTTTCTGAAATATTTTTTTTATAAAAAAAAAATTAAATAGTTTTTCATTTTTTAATTATTTGTCTTAATTGAAATTATTTTTTTAATTTAATTATTCTTCAATTTTCTTACCTCTCAAATTATTTTTTATTTTTGTTTATTTTACTTTAAATAATTTGCAAAATTATTATTTTTAATTTCATTGATCTTCAATTTTTTTATTTTAAAATTTTATCTTCATTCTTTTAATAAACTTGAAAAGAACATTAAAAAAGTATTAAACTTTAAATATTGTGGGCTCGATAAGTATGATAGATCCAATAAATTTGAACTTGACAATGTAAAACACATGTTAGATCTAAAAAACTTGGACTTGAAAGTTAGTCTAATATAAGATAGAGTGAGTCTGACAAATATGTCAAACCTAAAAAATTTAGACCTAATAATCAATCAAGTTCAAGATAATATAGGCTTAGCAAACATCCATGACTCAATAAACTTGGATTCAACCATTACCAAGTTCTAAGGCTATATATTTGTACCTAAATGATCTCCAAAAATAAAATAAAAAATTAAAAAATTAAAAAATGATACATCATCATAGTTCTCCATCTAGAATAACCATTCATATTGATGTAATGATTTCTCTATGCTCTTAGATGTGTATAAGATCACTTAAAATACCTACCACATTAACTATCTCATTAATAATATGTAAGAAATATTTATGTTTTTTTATTAATATTGTTGATAGCGAAGGACATTCTAGTTCTTCTCTTCTTTAAATTTGACAAGGTTCAATGAGTATAAATACCCTTTGACCTATCTCATTAATAATATGTTAGAAATAATTATGTTTTATTAATATCGCTGATAGCAAAAGAACATTCTGGTTCTTCTCTTCGTCAAAATTGACAAGGTTCAGTTGGTACAAATACCCCTTGAATTATGTCGATTAAAAATCATATTTTTTTTAATCTCTTATATATTTCAAAACGTTAACCACCTTAAAATTAAAAAATAAAATCTTTTATTGGCTTTTTCAAGTTATTTATTTTCGTTTCCTTAAATATATTAACTTTATCATCCTTGATTGGAGCCCTTTTTTTAGGTGCTCAAGTTTTTAATGTCAATCTAGAATTTTTTAGATTAAAGAAAATAAATACAACTACAAAAACATATTAATTAGAATCCTATTTCCCTTTAGAGCAGCAACTGGATTGATCTATTGTTCTTCCAAGCAGGGATTGTGAAGAAATCTTTGGTTGAAGGGGCTTGTGCATTGTATTGTATGAAGATCCAATGAGTTATGTATCCCTTCTTTCGTAAAAGCCTATAAACTAGTGGGAATATGAAGAGATACATCATTTTATGAGGGATTATGTCATAGATGAGTGAGATCTTATGCCATACATCACTACTTATCAGTTAGCATGTCATAGATGAGTGAGATCTTATGCCATACATCACTACTTATCAGTTAGCATGTCATAGATGAGTGATAGCTGAAGCCTTCTTTCCATGTAAATCATTATGCAACAGCCTATTGACTGGAGATGAGCTTGAACGTGTACATCCAAAGTGTTGCAATACACTACTTTCACTGCTAAATAATTGCTCCCTTGGAGTTTATGCTTTATGATTATATTATTTAATTTCACCTATTGTAATTGAAGTTGATTTACAGTTGAGTCTGAATTCTGTGAGAGTGATTCTCTTTATGAAATACAAAGTTGGTTAGCAACTGTGGTGGCTTTGAAAGGGCACAGGAATTGGCAAGAGAGAAAGTTGACCTTGCAATTCAGAATCTCAAATGTCTTCCT
The DNA here is from genome assembly GCA_029228605.1 of Salix koriyanagi. Lineage (NCBI taxonomy): Eukaryota > Viridiplantae > Streptophyta > Magnoliopsida > Malpighiales > Salicaceae > Salix > Salix koriyanagi. The sequence continues at coordinate 7,506,166 of CM055337.1, read as the reverse complement.
CGGGGATCTTATCAATCATCTCTCGAGGAAATGTTGTACAAGCTTGAACGTGCTCATTAGTACAATACATCTTATTGTACAAGTTAGTTGTTGATCAAAAAGCATGAATTTACAAGAACTGCGGAGCCATATAGCGAAAGATACTTTTCGGTAACAAGCCTTTAAGGGTGCCAAAATTATTTTTCGCCTTTCAGACATGCCTTGTAGAAGAGAAGCTGTTGGAGACTCATTCTATATTCTGTTAAGCCATTGAACTATGATGTCAGCTAACTATACATATATTCAGCTACTGATTGATCATAGCCCACAATCCACTTTTTATTCAATTTTCCCAGGACAGAAGAATATATCATAAGAAAATTTACAATTAATTCATCAAACCATACGTTGAAGAAACCACAAGTCACACCCTTCTTCCAAATGGAGTTTAAATGAGCTACTTCTTACAAACAACCATATAATATGTATTTTCTTAATATTTGACAAATATGTCACGTTGATATATTTGTACCCTGGGATAAATCTTCTCCGCCACATATAAAATGTTAGAGTTTACGTAGTATCATTGGAGCACCGTGTTGTGGATGAAGAGTTACGACCGTGTTAGGAGCATGGATATACGATGGAGAGAGCTCAAAAGAGTAGTGCCGTAAAACCATTGCCAAAGCCATTTTTGCTTCAATTAAAGCAAAGTTTTGTCCAATGCATATTCGAGGCCCCCCTCCAAATGGGAGGAATGAGAATTGACTCTTTGTTGCCTTTGAAACACCTTCAGCAAACCTCTCTGGTTTGAACTCAGAGGCATCATCACCCCATAGTTCAGGATCTTGGTGAAGGAGGATTGTTGGCACTGAGACCTTCACTCCAGCAGGTAACAACAAATTTCCAAGCTTAATTTCTTCATGAACATCTCGGATTAGTAAAATTACAGGTGGGTATAACCTAAGAACTTCATACAAAATCATGGTAACCTGTAACATTCATCAAAAGAGAGAATGATGCTACATGATATCAATCCATTAAAATGATGAAATGCGATCCACTTAGATAAAAAACCAGCATCGCATATATAGATATCATTTGCATGCCATTTCAACTTACTAATTATATTTTAAGTTTTTATGTTGATCCAATAACTACTAAGTCTCATTCTTAATGTATATAGATGTTCACCTTCTAGCTTGCGTACTCATCTGTTCGCTGCTTTTCCTTGTCATTTTGGTCGATTTATAATTCTATGGAAAAAACTTGAATGTTTTTTTCTGCTATCTTATTTTTTTCTACAAAGGATACCTCAGCTTGTTTTAAATGCAAGAACACTGTGTGTCCTTAACAATAAAAGGATATAGAAGAATTCAATTGCAAACGCATAGAAATACTCACAACTTTAAGGTGATTTAGCCCATCCAAATCTGGTTTTCTGTTACCAATGACTTGCACAACCTCTTCTCTTGCGCGTTCTTGCCAATCCGGATACTGAGCCAATAAAATCATGGTCCAGGTAAGAAGAACTGAGGTTGTTTCTTGTCCAGCAAGGTAGAATATTTTACACTCATCAACCACATCGTCACTGCTCATTCCGACGCTCTTGGTATTTCCATGCGCTTGTATTTCACTTAAATTGGATTCCAAAAGCAAATCTAACAAGTCATTCTGTGTATCTTCACCAGCACTCATTGCTTTCTCTTTTTGTTGATGAGAGCTTTAAGAGAAGCCTTTATTTCATTGTCAATAGCTTTCAGCCTTCTATTAGATTGGATCGGTAGAAACCTGCATGCAATCGATATACATGTTGCCAAATGATATTGATTTGTTCTTCTGCTTACTTTTAAAATATATATTATTGAACAAGGACTAACTTGAAGGAATGCCCAGCAAAAACAAAATAAAAAGTTACCTGTACCCTGGAATGATAATTGCTCTTAGTATAACATGAAATGTAAGATCGGTTTGTTCCTTGATGAGATCAAATATTCTTTTTCCTTCTTTGTAATTACTTCCAAATGACGTTCGAGAAATAGCATCGCATGATAAGCTTTGAAGATAAGGCCAGACATCCAATTCACATGGCCTCTTGTCTACAGAGACCACCTTCTCCCACTTGTTAATCATCTCACTACAACTTTCATAGAACGCAGGTATCATAAGCTGTAACGAGCAAACACAGCATATCATCGAAAGTTTTATTATCTACACTACAGTTATGCGAGTGCATATAAAACATAATAATATGCTCTACTAATTCAAGGCAATTGAATAACATGAATGCTTATAGTGATCACCTTCAACTTCTCTTGATGGAAAGCTGGGTTGATTATTTTTCTATGTTTAGTCCATTTTTTCACCCTCGTGAGTTGCAAGTCCACATGTTAGACGTTTCAATTGCGGATGTGATGGCTTCTGGTATTCATTTATCTTCATGAATATGTCTCTTATCTGATCAGGGTTCATGATATTCACTCTTGGTTTTGACCCAATCCACATGAATGAATTTTTTACCTGCATCAGAAGCATATTTATTAATCAATATATATGAGGCTCAAATTGAGATCTGAACAAAAGAAATACAAACCCCGAAAAAAGGTGAAATTCTTGCAAGAGTGTTTCTAATAGATTTTTTATATTTAATGTTGTGTTTTGTTATTTAAATTTTAGTATTAATTCCTTCTCTTTCACTCCTGACTTGAACACAGCTATAGAATAGTCTGACGAGGGAGCCGAGCTGACCCTTGTATACCGCACAAACAAGGTTTCACAGCAGATGTGTTAGCATGGCATGGCTCACCATTGACGAGGCTTGTGGGATAGCAGATCCAAGGATGTTCAAAGCATTAAAATTTGTCCATTTACACTATAAGAAGAAAATATTCTAAAATGTGTTGTAGCTATCCATAATTGGAGATATAATTGTAGCTATCCATATTAACCGAACATAAACACATAAGATTCATAATTGTAGCTATCCATATTAACGAACATAAACACATAAATGTGTTGTAGCTATCCAAAATGGAGTTATCAAACACGGCTCGAGGGTTTTATTGGAGATGTAGTTCTACCATATTGCGAACAAATTATTATTTTTTATGAACAGAGTTGACAAAGTATAATTTCTCTGGAGGCAACTTTCCTTTAACATGCAGGAATGCATAGAGTTATGAATCTTATTTTAATATACCCAGATAAATACAAAAGTATTTATCAACATTTAAAATTTATTTGTTTAATACCCACTAACAAAAGAGCACTATAAAATGAAATTAAATAAGAAAAACGGTTTTAATTCCTCAATCGTTGGCGCCTTGTAGAAAACAAAAGGAATTTCTTGATAAATTAAGTAGCAAGAGAAAATCTACAAGAGAGGTAGTAAAGAGTCACGTGTTGAATACCATAATCCTTGACCATTTGATGGAGGAAGGGCATGACACGTGGTAGAATAGCATCTGATAAACCAATCGGTTTGGTCCTTGCTTCTTTTAACATATCTGAACTTTCTTTCCAGTCTCCAACCAAAACCCTGTATGGCTTCCCGGCAAAACCTTGCTGTCTCAGGCACCTCTCGACCCTCTTCGGTCGAAACCAAACCCAGTTCAAGACTCCCCATGCCCATCTTAGCACCGCAACACAAACGATGGAGGCCAGAACTGAAGTGAATGTTACTGCCATCCTTACTCGAAGAAGAAAAACTGAGAAATGGAAGAGAGATAAGGAGGGTGATGATCGCAGAGACCACTCTATAATTGTTGCCTTTTAACAGTTCTTTTAGTCACATGTTCGGTGTTTCTAGAAGGGGAATGTGATGTTTTTAGCTGTCTGAGAGTTAGAAAGTCAATGGTGAATGGCCATTTCTTTCAAGGCTTTGGTTGACGTACATGCTTCCGTAAGCATTCACTTATTTTATTTATTTATTTATTTTCCTTAACCAAGCGTCATATGAAAACTCCAAGTGTAAACCAGAGAATTTAGAAATATATTAATCTTAAGAGCCAGCTTGTTACGGGAAAATATAAATATTAAGAGAGCATATATTTTAAGCTCTGCATCTTATTTTTAGGCTTGGGGTAGGGGATATGCTACTGACACGAGCAGCCTTGCGAGAAAGTAGGGGTTGTTAAACATACTTTATATAATTAAATACTAAATTAATAAATCAATATAAATTTAGATTATAAATATCTTCAATTATTGTTGTTCAAGTACCGAAAATAAATTTTCAATTGCAGCAGCAGCAACACAGTTTTTCCTCAAAACAACAACAACAATACAATTTTAAAATAATAAAATCTTACAAGAAGAACCTTCTGATTTATATCTACCAGTAGCTGTAGATGGAGTACACAGGCTATTATTTATAGATAGATCAGGAACCCGTCTTATTAATTTATTTGTCAATTTTCTCCTTCCATCAAAGAGATAATCAATCAATTGATCCCCATGATCAAACTTCATGATCTATCTCCATGATCATGGGTTTGAATAAACAAGAACATGGATGTGTCATGAGGGGCATAAATGGTAATTTCCAACATTCTCCCACTTGACTCTTATGACACATAAACTCATTATTATATTTTGTTTTTTTAACATGATCATGGAATCCTCCCACTCACATAAGGAATACTACACATGAATCATGGTGGTAGGACCATTATATAATAAGTTGTCCCTTCCATGTATTACATATAAAATATCTCATAAATAAGTTCTATATGGGCATTCAAAAAACTTATGAATAAACTTCATATAAGTTATTCGGGTCCAAACTTTATTTTTATGTACAAAGTAATAAATGTGCACAAACCGTATTACAATAATTGGATGTAAATATACAAAATTAAGACCAAGTACAAAAAGAATCAATCCCATATGCTCCACATGACTTTTTAAATAGCTTTACCGGTAAACCTTTAGTCATGGGATCCGCAATCATCAATTTAGTATTCCGCAATCATCAATTCAATATTTATATGCTCAATAAACACTTCATGCCTTTTAATATTATTTCTCACATGAAGATACTTAATGTCGATAAATTTACTTTCGCTTTCACTTTTATTATTCTTTGAGAAGAATATGACAGACATGATTATCGTAAAAGATCTTGATTGGTCTTTCTATAGAATTGACAATTTTCAGACCACCAACAAAAAAATTCAACCAAAGTGCATGTGTAGTGACTTCATAACACGCAATAAATTTTGCCTCCATTGTATATGTAGCAACTATAGTCTGCTTGCTGCTTCTCTAAGATATAGCCCCTCCAGTAAGAAGAAAGATATATCCTGAAGTAGACTTTCTGCTATCTACACATCCTGTAAAGTCAGAATCCGAATATCCAACCACCTCCAAATGGTCAGTGTGTCTGTGTGTCAAACTGTAATGTTTGGTTCCTTGCAAATATCGCATTACTTTCTTTGCAGCTTTCCAATGTTCCAATCCTAGGTTGCTTTGATATCGACCCAACATTCCAACTACCATTGTTATGTCAGGTCTAGTGCACACCTGTGCATACAATAGGCTGCCTACTGCAGATGAATATGAGATATCTTTCATTTGTTCCTTTTCCAATGCATTTTGAGGACATTGATCATTACCGAATCTATCCCCTTTAATGATAGGTGCTACAGAACCGTTATAGTTCTTTAGTCTGAATCTCTTTAAAACCATTTCAATGTAGGCCTTTTGAGACAGCTTCAATATTTTTTGTTTCCTGTCTCTATGAATCTCAATGCCTATGACATAAGAGGTTTCACCCAAATTCTTCAGTTCAAAGTTTTGAAAGAGGAAACTTTTGGTCTCATTTAACAAACCTAAATCATTACTTACAAGCAAAATATCATCTACATACAGGACTAGAAAAACAACTTTACTCCCACTAACTTTAAGATATATACATTGATCAACAAGGTTCTCAATAAAACCATGTGAGGTAATGACCTTGTGAAATTTGATATACCATTGATAGGAGGCTTGTTTTAGTCTGTAAATAGATTTCCTTAGTTTGCAAGCTTTCTAACTGTTATTATCAAAACCTTCAAGTTGTTTCATGTAAACCTCCTCTTTAAGATCCCCATTTAGAAAGGTTATTTTCACATCCATTTGATGTAGCTCTAGATCAAAATGAGCTATTAATGCCATGATTATCCTAAATGAATCCTTCTTAGATACTGGAGAGAAGGTTTTATGATAATCAATGCCTTCCTTTTGAGTGAAACCCTTGGCCACAAGTCTAGCTTTACATCGTTCAACATTACCGGAAGCATCTGTTTTAGTTTTGTAAACCCATTTGCAGCCTATGGCTATAGCTCCCTTTGGTAAGCCAACGAGATCCCATACATGATTTTAGCCATGGATTTCATCTCTTATTTCATGGCATTAAACTACAATATGGAGTGTTCTCCACTCATGACTCATGAAAATGTTTTTGGATCATCTTTAGGCCCAACATCAAAATCGGACTCTTGGAGATATACAACATAATCATTAGAAATTGCAGGTCTAATTATTCTAGAGGGTCTTCTTAATTCTACTTCCTTTGTATTTGGCAGAGTCTGAGCAGGTTCAATCTAAACTTGTTCCTCATGAGTTGATTGTTCTGTAATTGATTGTGGTTCAAGGTAATCATTTTGAATTTCCTTGAGCTTAATCAAACGTCCTTAAGGTAAAGGAGTTTCAGTCAACTCTTGTGTTTCTTCAAATTCAATCATTTGAGGACAAACACTTCCACTAGGTTCAAAATCCTCTAAAATTTTGCATTTATAGACCCAACAATTCTAGTACTATGAGAAGGATAGTTAAACCTAAATCCTTTAGAGTTTACTGCATAGCTAGTAAAATAATTGTTGGTTGTCCTTGAGACTTCTTCATGTTTAGATTATAAATCCTCACTTTAGTAGGACAACCCCATATGTGTAAGTGATTTAAACTTGATTTTCATCCATTCCACAGTTCAAAAGGTGTTTTAGAAACAACTTTGGATGGGACCCGATTTAATAAATACACAGTATTTTTTAAGGTTTCACTCCATAAAGATAAAGGCAACTGAGAATTACTAATCATGCTCCTTACGATATCTATTAAAGTGTGATTCCTTCTTTCTGCCACACCATTTTATTGTGGTATGTCAGACATTGTGTATTGAGCAACAATGCCTTCCATTTCAAGGAATTTTACAAATGGACCTATCATTAGTCCCTTTTCTATGTACCTACCATAGTACTCTCCACCTCTATCAGATCTTACGATCTTGATTTTCCTATCCTTTTATTTCTCTACTTCTACCTTATAGGTCTTAAAAGCATCTAATGCCTCAACATTGTCATTTAAAAGATAGAGAAACATGAACCATGTATGGTCATCAATAAAAGATATAAAATATCTTTGACCATTTAAGCAGGGAGTAGGAAAAGGTCCACAGATATTAGTATGTATGATCTCAAGAATCTCAGAACTCCTTTTGGCACCTTTAGTGGTCTTGTTGGTTTGTTTTCCCTTTATACAATCCACACACGTACCAAAATTAGTAAAGTCAAAAGTCTTTAAATCTCCATCATTTACTAACCTTTTGATTCTCTCTATAGAGATATGTCCCAATCTCTTGTCTTATAATCAAATAGAGTCTTCATTCATAAGACTCCTCTTTATGTCAATGTTTGTATGTAATGATAAATCATTGTTTTCAAAGTTGGGATCCAAATCAATTTTTATTTCACCACCAACAAGGTTTTCACCTTTAAAAATACTAAAGGTTGAATTGATAAACTGAAAACCATAACCAATAATATCTAATTTTGAAACAGAAATTAAGTTTCTTGAAAAATAAGGAATAAAAAATATATTATCCAGATCCAAAACATATTCGGATTTCAAAATCAACCTAAATGTCCCAACCGCTTCAACTTGAGAAAATAATTTATTTCCATAATATACTTGTTGTTCATGGCTTGGTGGTTTCCTTGTGTTAAGAAAACCCTGCAATGTATTAACAATATAGATTAAAGAACCAGAATCAATCCACCATGTATTACTAGGAGCCTCAACAAAAAAATATTCATAACAAAATAGAGATATAATTTTTTCTTTCTTAGAAATATCAACCTCTAGGGACTTCAATTGAGCAAACATGTCCCTCATTTCCATAATGTGCCCTCGTTAGGGCGGGTGGTTCGTTCTCATGGAGTGACAAGTCAAGTTCCATGCACCCCAATATAAAAAACAAATTTTCTTTCCATTCAGAAAAATTATTACCATTTAGCATCAGATCTATTTCAATCAAAGCGGAAGGAATAACTGCAATTATCAAGGAAACTAAAAATTACTTTATTGCTATGAAATAACTTTATTTAAATTAACCAATATCAATTTAATAATAAATTTCAACCTACTTGTGGGCAAAGGTTGTATCATGCATGAAATTTACTATTTATTAATAAGTCTAATAAATTTAAACATTAATAAATAAAAAATTTCATACATGTGGGCCTAAGATAAATTTTATTTCTTAAATATTAAATTTCCTATCTTATTCTATTTAAATCATAAAAATAAAAACATCCCTGTAGGGATTAGCAATTAAATTTATTAATTAATTACAGCCCGATATTAATTTTCCTTATGAAGTTCATGTATATTTTCTTGAAGTAACTATCATTTATAAAATCAGATGTTGTGGCATTTCTAAAATTATTTTTGATAACTACTACTTTATTAACATCTAATAATTATATTGATGCCTAGATAAGGTACTTAGGAATCAAACAAACCAATATGAATTAAACATAGATAGTACCATAAAATTCACTAACATTTATTGTTTGATTGATTATTCTTGTGTCCAGGTATCAATTAATTTAAATTTAAATAATATAAATTATAAGATATATTCCTAAGTTAATGAACTATATTAATCCAATACCTTACAACATAAAATAATAGGAATAAAACTACATTACATAAGCATAAGAAAGTAAGCATAACTTTAAAGTATAAAATAAAACAAATAAAAACTACATCATGTAAACATGAAAGAAGCTTAGCATAATGGTTTGGGTTGCTTTATGAACTTAGAGAACCCAAGTTCGAACCCCTGCACCCACAATTCCCCTCTTATCTGTTTATTTATTTATTTTTATTCCTATTGTACGGTCGGGTCAACCATTGGGTTGGTTCTGTATTGGGTAGGACCTAATCGGTCCACCCACTTAATGACCCTTTTTTTAACTTGACCCGATTCCTTATGGGTTTGAGAACCCTACCCGAATATTTAACTCGATGACCCGTTTAACAAAAAACTTGCACCGGCTCCCTCATGCACCAGAAATAGGGTCGCCGACTGGTAGCTCACGGATCCATATGAGGCGGCCGCAATCACGATGACCTAGTGGGTCGCTGTTTTTCTGAATATCCAGCAATCTTCACAGGTCGCTAGTACTCTAGTCACAAAATAGGGAGAGGCCATTGGCCTCTTTTGTGCGGCAGACAACCCAGGTCGCTGTTTTTATGAGTATCCAGCGATCTTCACAGGTCGCTAGTACTCTAGTCACAAAATGGGGAGAGGCCATTGGCCTCTTTTGTGCGGCAGACGACCCATGAAGGGTCATCGCCGATCTCACTAGCAACCCTTACAGGTCACTTGTGACCTCTCCTTCCATTAGATAGGAGAGGCCACCAACCCCTCCTTATGAGGCAGACGGCTCTTGAAGGGTCGTCCCTCCTCTCGAGCAACGACCTTTATGAGTCGTCGATCACAGGATGAAGAGAGGCTGGCCTCTCCTCCCCGTCAATTTTAATTTCCAATTTAATTTAGTTACACATATTGTCATTAACAACAGGTCATAATGAATAATTTGGTTACACAAGTTGTCATTTACAACAGATAGTTACGTAAAATAACAACACTAGTTCATAATTTGAAAATCAAAATAAATGATTCAATACATCGAGAATCATCAACAATTATACTGAGCAAAATAGCATAAAGGTAGGCTCTGATGACACATGTTATACATACTTTATATAATCAAATGCTAAATTCATATAACAGCGGAAATTTTGATTATAAATACCTCCAGTCATTGTTGCTTAAGTACTGAAAATGAATTCCCAATTGCAGCAGCAGCAACACAACTTTTCCCAAAGCAGCAACAGCAATACAACTTTAAAATAATAAAATTTTACTAGAGGAACCTTCTGATCTATGCCTACTGGTAGTCGTAGATAGGGTACACAGGCTATTATTTATTTGTCAATTTTCTCCTTCCATCAAAGAGATAATCAATCAATTGATCCTCATGATCAAACTCCATGATCATGGGTTTGAATGAACAAGAACATGGGTGTGTCATGAGGGGCATAAATGGTAATTTCCAATAGGGGTGAGTAAGTTCGGTATGTTTTTTACATTAAAAAACAAAAAAAAACACTACTTTTTTAATAATTAAAAGAAATTCGAAATAAAACTGGTTCTGGTTTAAACCGTTATGATTCGGTTGAGTTCAGTTTTTTATGTTTAAAACTAAGAAAACCTATACAACATTATATATCACGCGAGGAGTTCTTCACATGCAACATTAAAAACCAATTATTATTAAAAAAATGAAAAACCCAAACTAACCAAAAACATCCTTACATTATATATCATATTAATTCACAACAACCAATTTTTTTTAGCTACTAGAGCACCAGACTCAACCTTCTTAGCATAATACTCAGAAGAAGCCTTAGTAGCAACAACTTACTCTTGAATAGCCAGCCACACGGTTAGCCTGTGTTGAAATAGCCTCCTCCACCATCACCTTCTCGACCTCTTGTCGAAATGACCGCTAGTGTATGCGTCAGAGAAATCGTAATCGGTACAAGCAAAACCTTAGGAGCCCTAATTCCCAAAGGATCCTTCAAACACTCATTGATTCTCACTACATCGAACCAGAAGTCGGCCTTTAATTTTTATTAATGTTAGTGATTAGTCAACTTAGCTTACGTGTAATTTAATTAATTTCATGAATTTTAAAATTAATAATTATATAAATATTAGTAATTATTATGTTAATATTCATATAATAATAATAATAATAATAATATTTTTTTTTTTTTTTGGTAAAGATCGGGGCGAAAGCCCTTCTAAATTAAACGCGGAATAGTAGACCCAATGAGGTCATAATACAATAAGGGATAAATCCCTGATGGAGGATCGGTTAAATTATCCGTCTCCCTAACTAATAAGTCCCTAGTTAGCCCAAAATTAGCCAACCAATCAGCCACACAATTGGCCTCCCGATAAACATGGAAAATATTAACCTCCCAATCCCTACCCAAAATATTTTTAATTTGCATAATCAAATTAAAATTTTGATCCGCTCTCACACTCTCCCCATTAATTAGCCCAATAACAACTCTGGAATCTGACTCCAAAACCACTTTCCTAAACCCTTTATCCCAAGTCAAATTTAACCCCACATAGATAGCCCATAATTCTGCCGTTACCGACGAACAAATTCCAATATTTCTTGCAAACCCCCCGATCCAAGTTCCCATATGATCTCGGATTACTCCTCCCGCACCAGCTATCCCTGGGTTACCTTTACTGCATCCGTCCACGTTAAGCTTGATCCATCCTTCTGCTGGATACTTCCATCCTATGTCAACAGCCTCCGCTGTATTTTCATTTCCATTCCGCTGAATTCTCTTACTATCTTCAACCATCCGATTTATGGCCAAAACAGTCCCATACCAATTACCTTGGCCCCCACCAAATGTAGTATTGCATCTCTCCTTCCAAATATACCATAAGGTTATACCGAAAACTAGATGCCAATCACCATATCTGGATCTCTCCTTTCTGGGAGCTAAATTAGAAACCAACCATGCATACCAATTTTGGCTAAAAAATATCCCTCTCTCCTCGGCCCTTACAAAAACCTCCCAAATTTTACGAGCTTTAGGGCAATCTCGAAGAGCGTGGATAACCGATTCTACTTCATTGACACATCGACCACAATATTTATTATCTGTCATCTTCCTTCTCCATCTTGCTTCATTAGTCATAATAGCATTGTGGCCTACCGTCCAAAGAAAAACTCTGATCCGCTCCAATCCTTTCCACTTCCAAATAGTCCGCCACAAAGGGTCTCTATCTATCTCCCCTCCTTCCTCCTGAACTCTATAAGCGGTTCGCACTGATAACCGCCCATTTGAGGAATGATCCCAAGCCACAGAGTCCGCTCTAGTATCCTGCATAGGAGGGATATGACCAGCAATGCTCATCACCGTGTGAATAGGAAGTAAATGCGCGAATAAATCCCATTTCCAGTTTCCCCCACTATCCACCATATCTGCTAATGTATAATGAAGCGTATTAACCCTTACTTCTGGGTTTAAGAGATTAATAAGAGGCCCATAGTCTCCCACCCATTTATCTTTCCAAAATGAAATATGACTTCCATTTCCCAATTGCCAGCTAACATTCTGCCTCACTGTAACCCATTCCCGACATATAGCCTTCCATAGCACCGAGTCACTAGCACTAGCCACCGGACGACCTTCCCCCCTACTAGTGTTCATATATTTATCTTCTAGGAATTTTACCCACAAGCTCTTCTCCTGCATCATCCCCCAAGCCAATTTCATAATGAAAGCTTTATTCATCATATCCATTTTTCGCAAACCCAATCCACCTTCCTCCTTAGGCTTACAAATAATCTTCCAGTTTACAAGATGAATTTTGTCTCTACCTTCCGTTTGGCCCCAAATGAATCTCCTGCAAATTTTTTCTATCTCCTTGCAAGTATGCTTTGGAATCACTGCTGCTTGCATTGGGTATAACGGGATGGTGGCTAAAACAGCTTTACATAAAGTGATTTTTCCGGCCAACGATAAGTTGTTCACTTTCCAACCGGCTAACCTCTTTTGCATATTTTCGACTAAGTAACTATATGTTTGCTTAGTAACTCTTTGATGAAGCAGCGGAACCCCCAAATATCTACCCAAATCATTTGTGGCCTGAAAACCACTTCTTCTACTAATATCATTTGCCAAGGATACCGACACATTCTTGGAAAAGAAAATTCTTGTCTTAGCAGCACTAACTTTCTGACCCGAAACTGAGCAAAACATATCCAGGCAACTCTGCACTCTCTCTAACTGATCCAAATTTGCCTCAGTAAAAAGAAGCATATCATCCGCAAAACACAAGTGGGAAATCTTCAACCCATTCCTCCTCACACTAAAGGGCTTCCACCTATTATCCTCCACATTCTGACGAATTAGCTGGGATAATCTTTCAAGACATAGCACAAAAATATAAGGAGATAGTGGATCACCCTGCCTTATACCTCTGCTGGGGCGAAAACTCTGAGTTTCCCTACCATTCCACATGACATTTAGAGATGTAGTTTCAATACAAGCCATGACAACTCTCACCAAATCATTAGGGAGGTTCGCAGCAATTAACGTCTCCCTTATGAAGCTCCACCTTAGCCTATCATAGGCCTTTTCAAGATCAACTTTGATGGCCATAAAACCTCTTTTGCCTTTCATCTTCCTCATAGAATGAATAATTTCCTGGGCCACGATGATATTATCCGTTATATGACGACTCGGCACAAAACTACTCGCACCTCACCGATCAAGCTGCGGCATCGGGTTTTTTAACCTCCCCACTATCACCTTAGACACCACCTTGGAAATCACATTACAAAGCCCAATTGGTCGAAATTGGTGAATTTTTTTCAGGGTAATTGAACTTTAGGAATCGGGACCAAAAATGATTGGTTGATCAGTGACAAGTCCGTATTACTGAAAAAAACCTCCCTAATATATCCGCAAACAGATTGGCCCACCACACGCCATCGAGGGTCGATAAAATATTGGTTGATACCCATCTGGACCAGGAGCCTTATACGGCTTCATATCAAAAATAGCTGCCTTAATCTCCTCATCCACAACCGGAAATAACGTATGATCTATGTGACTGGAGTCAATCATAGGAAAACTACTCTCCATTCTTCTATCATCCACTATCTCTTCATGATCCTCTCTAAATAAATTCTTATAAAAGTCCGTGACCATCTTCTTTAAACTCTCCTCCTCCCACACCCAAACATTCAGCTCATTTTTCAATGCCTTAATTTTATTTCTTTGTCTTCTAATAATAGTCTTCGTGTGGAAATAAGCGGTATTCCTATCCCCAAAGCGAAAGCCAACGACATCGCGACTTCTGATACCAGAAGATTTCCTCCTGTCGAAGAATCTGCTGATATTCAGCTGACAAAGTCTCCTCTAGTCTGTATAAAAAAGGATTAACCCTATCAGTTATAGCTCTTTGGACTCCCCCTAGCCTATCCAAAACTCTTCTTTTCCTCTGGAAAATATTACCATACACCTCTTTATTCCATACTTTCAACTGAGTTGACAATCCTTCCAAAGCCTCTGGCACTGCTTTTCCTGTCTCCCAGTTATTTTTTATGAAATCTGTAAATTCACTGTGCTGCAACCACGCTGCTTCAAACCGAAACGGTCTGGCTATACCATTAGTCCTGCCACTCAGAACTTCTAGCTCAACTAGAATTGGATGATGATCAGACCGAACTCTTGGAAGGACTAATACATTGGCTTCCTGAAATAGCTGTCTCCATCCCAGATTGCCAAAACATCTATCCAATCTTTCATAAACTCTGCCATATCCATTCCGCACACCCCCTCTCCAGGTAAACCTCGGACCCTTGCTACCCAAGTCTATCAATTGGCAATCCTGAACCCAATCATCAAACCGAGCGATTCTCCTATAGTCAACAGGAGCTCCCCCCACCTTTTCTGAAGCTGACAAAATCTCATTAAAATCACCAATAACCATCCACGGTGTTTTAATATTTCTTGCCAACTGAGCTACCTTTTCAAAGCATTGTTGCTTTAAGGTGATATTTGGATTTGCATATACCACCGTAAAAACCCACTCATCTATGCTCCCTTCATTCACTGTACCATGTATAAAATGTTTAGAAGACTCGAGAATTTTTATATTAACTCTCGACTGATTCCACAATAACCATAAACCTCCTGACATCCCTTGCGCTTCCACTCTAAAACTGTTTTCAAAATTCAATTTCTCTACAACTTTGTCCGCCTTAACCCCACTGACCCTAGGCTCCGCCACTGCCAAGATATTACATCGAAATAATCTCCTCATATCATGAATCACCTCACAAAATCCATTATTTCCGGCCCCTCTACAATTCCAAAATATAAAATTCATAAATAAATTATTTTGATAAAATTCATACCAGTCAGAAGAACTACTTCTTCAACAAAAGGTAGGCCCCCGGACCTCTCCTTCTTCCATCATATTATCTTCCTCAATTCCATCCTGTTTTCCCATCTGTGCGTTTTCCGCATCCTCATCTCGGCTAACATCCATCCTTGCAACCTCATCCGGTGGTTCTGGCCCCAAATCCCTCTCCATCGGCTGACTAAGAACTGGAACACCACCAATTAAGGAATTATTTCTTTGGCGTCGAAATACGCATGTGTTACGGTTGTAAAATTTCACGTGTAACCTCTGTCATGTTTTGATGATTTTTGTTAAAATGCAACTGCCCCATAGAGCATTCAGCCTTTTCCTTCCCTTTATCCTTCCTTCCTGGGCCCAGCCCATTTGCCCCTGTGTTGGGCTGCCGAAACCCAGCCCATTCTTCTTTCTTCCCCTCCCTTGGTCCAGCCCCATTTATTCGGCCCACTTTTTTTCCTCTTGGGTCCCTCACGGACCGTGTCTCCTTTAAGCCCAGTTTGCCCTCCCTGTTGCTTTAATTGTATTATTCTCCTCATTTCCGCTTTTATCTTCCCTATTTTCCCGTTCTTTTCTTATCTCCTTATCTTCCACTCCCTTTGATTCAGCCCCCTCTTCAATAGCCATTAAGGCATTAAATCTAGAAGATACACTCAAGCGATTCTCCGTTACAGTTTGCTCTTGTAACGCCAAGACTTGCGGCATGAGTCCCTGCTCTTCCCCAACTCTCTTCTCTGTTCGTTCTCCGTCCTTCCGGTCGGCCGGGCGAGGTCGCCGATCCGCCACCATCCAACTCCCAAATGACTCCATAATTTTCTGGTCTTGCCGGTGGGCATAATTTCGGCTCTGCAGGTACTTCGGGCATATTTTTCTCTCCATTTTCTTCCTGCTCTGGTTGCGTTGCTTGTGTTCCCTGTGATGTTCCCTGTGGACAAGTTTCATTTTTGTGGCCATATTGCCCGCAATTGAAACAAATTAAGTGAAGCCCTTCATACATAATTCGACGGATTCTCCTTCTTAGCTTAAATTTTGCTAGTAATGGCTTTGTAAGGTCAACCTCCACACAAATCCTAGCAAAGTTGCCCCTCAAACCGACTGCAGTTGCTCTGTCAACCTTCAAAGTTCTCCCAATTTTGTCTCCTATTTTCCATAGTATTACACTGTCATAATACTCCATAGCCAAGTCCGGCAATCTCACCCAAACTGCCACTTTGTCAATTGAGGCTTCACACGGGTCAAAATTAGGGTGCCATGTTCGGATTGTTAGGTAGTGGTCTGCTACCATCCATGGCCCTCCAAATAAAACATGTGATCTGTCTTCTGTATTGGCGAATTTAACCAAATAAAAATCATTCCCCAAATCAGTTAAGGTAAAATCTCCCCTCAGCTTCCACATATTCTTCAATCTTTGGATGAGAAACATGTATCCCACCTTCCGACCCATAAGTTTGATGATCAAAGTTTGTGTCCATGGTGCCCTGATTCTTTTTTTCTCCTCAGCCGAGAGTTTGATCACAGGGCAATCTTCTTCGTCACTCTCATCTATTTCCTCTTCCGAATAGCATTCAGTTTCATGCATGTTCTCATCAACTTCTGGTGTCACAAAGGAGCTGCCCATGAGTGAATCAATGTAACTGTTCCCACCTGTTTCTCCTACTAATTCATTGGAATCTCTAATCTTCACCTTCTTACTTGATCGTGTTAGCAGATCAGCCTCCTCTGTTGTTGTCTCCGTTGTTTCTCGACCAGTCATGCTTCCGCGTTATTTGTGCACCTAGTTAATCAATAACCATTTGTGTAAGGCAATACCCCCAGCGGAGTCGCCATTCTGTCGCACCCCAAAAAAAAAATTAATTTAGTAAATGCGGCATCGTGACGACTCGTCCCCGTGAGCGGGGGATTAAATGTCGGAGGGGTTCTCTATTTGAAAAAAGGGGAGTCGCCACCTAGTATTAATGGTTACTAGGAAACCTAAAACTGGTCTTTCAGAGATTCTAGGGTAAGGGACTGGTTGCGTAAAGGGAAGGTTTTAACACCCCTAGTACGCCCTACCTAAGGTAAGCTGCTTGACGTTTTGGTTTGCTTATGACTTGCTATGGCTTTGAAGAAAAATATATATTAAAATAAATGGCAGATGGGATATCATTCCCGCCACGTATTTTTGATATCAACCCCTTTTGGGTTTATTTATCCAAATACCGATGGTGAATAATAGCATATCATTCCCGCCGAATATTTTGGATATTTATCCCTTAGGATTTATTTATCCAAATACCGATGGTGAATAATAGCATATCATTCCCGCCGAATATTTTGGATATTAACCCCTTAGGATTTATTTACCCAAATACCGATGGTGAATAATAGCATATCATTCCCGCCGCATATTTTGGATATTAACCCTTTAGAATTTATTTATCCAAATACCGATGGTGAATAATAGCATATCATTCCCGCTGAATATTTTTGGATATTAACCCCTTAGGATTTATTTACCCAAATACCGATGGTGAATAATAGCATATCATTCCCGCCGAATATTTTGGATATTAACCCTTTAGGATTTATTTATCCAAATACCGATGGTGAATAATAAACTCCCAAAAAAAGATTTTTATATTTTTTTTTGTATATTGGCCAATACCCTTTGGATTTTACAAACATGTTGTAAAATCTCAAAATGCAAGAAATAAATTTTTCTCTTTGCGAAATCCATGCTAAAACTCATTTTCTCTTCAAAATTCAAGATAATATATATTTTTTAAAAAGAAAAACAATTTTTTAAAATATGCTAGTGTATTGGCCGTATGCAAGAAAACAACATATTTTTTTTCTTTTTTAAAAAAAATATTTTTTGGAAAATTTGTTTTTTTATTTTTATATATATTATATATTATTTATATATTTATGTAGGGAGTGGGCTGGCTGCCCAGCCCTGATGGGGCTGGGCTGCCAGCCTGCTCAAAGGGGAGGGGCGGGCTCGCGGCCCGCCCGGATGGGGGCTGGGCTGCCAGCCCGCCTGTGGATTATGTTTTTTTCTTAATAATAATATGAAATAACAGAAAAAACAAAGTTTTAATCGTAATCTCTGTGGATTATGTTTTTTTCTTCGTATGTCTATGGAAGTGGTAAGGTATGAAATGAAAGTGACGTATATCCATATCCATCTTCAATAAGGAATGGATCTCGGCGACTTTTATTAAAGAGGTCCTACCGTGTGCTGTGCTGTCTTTGTCTTCAATTTTGATTGATATCGACTGGATGATAAATTATTTAGCTCGATGTTCTCGTGTTCTTTTTTATTATATAGGTCATACATTTATTTTTATTTCTTATAATATATATATATATATATATATATATATATTAGGAAAAAAGTCAAATGCGTCGGTGGGCATTCAAGGGGACAGATAGAATATAATCTCTGGAAAACAAAAATAATATAATAATATGATGAATAAATCTTATAAATTAAAAAAAAATAGCTTCAAATTTTAAGTTTATGCTCTTTTGCTTAAGTTTATTTCTTTAAAAAAAATAACAATATTTTTATTCATAATATTTCAAGTCTAATATTACTGGGGGAAAAAAACAACTCGTAATTTTTTTTTTTTTATAAATTTACCTAGGTCATCTACAATTGAATTTAATATTCAAATAACTAATTTCAGTTTCATTTCGATCATAATTCCTTAAATTTCTGGTTTTGTTTTAAATTATTTAATTTCAATATTGAGATTTATTTCAATTTTTGTCCTTTAAATTAAATTTGTTACATGTGTGTGTTTTTTTATTTCATCCCTTATAATTTTAATCTTGGATTTTATTTTGGTTCCTTTATTTTTTATACATATTTCTTACACAATTTCTATTTCTGTCCATGTTTATATGTATATGCTCTTCGTTTTTCTTTCCAATTTTCCTTTATTTCCAATGTGATTAAGTTTCTCTATTTAATGTCCAAATTTTAACGAAATAATGATTGTTATTATTTCTCTTTTTTTTATTCTTCAAGTTAAGTAATTTATTTAAATATAATAATATTTATTTTTTTGTTAATATAGTTAGGTATTGAATTTTGTAAAAGTAATTTCTGTCCAAATTTGTGAATTTTAATTTCTTTTAAATATATCAGACTAATTATATATTTTAGTATTTATTTAATATTAGAGCTTTAATACATATAAATAACCTAAGTTTTTTTGAAAAAAAAATTTAATATCATTGTTCTGGAATACTTTTACTATAATAATATAAAAGTTAAAAAAAATGGAATTTTTTTCTCTAACAATAATTATGGTCTCACCAATTTTTATTATTTCCACTATTATCAAGTTTTTTTTTCATATTTACATTTTAATTTATGTTCGTGATCATTTCAAAAATGATTTTATTTGTTTTTATTTTTTGGTTCAAATAATTTCTTAAAATCTAATAATATTTTTTATTTAGTCATATTTAGTTTTTTAGTTGCTTTTCTATTAATATTATGATGTCTTAAAATTTCTTATTATTATAGATAATACATTCAAAATAATAATGATCATTATTTTTAATATTTTTTCCCTTATCAATATGTGAAACTAATTATATATTTTGATATTTATATAATATCAGCACCTTCATATATATATATATATATATCTCTGTGTGTGTGTGTGTGTGTAAATGATATTTATATTATTATTCTAAAATATTTTAAATCTAATAATATGAACAATAGATTTTACAGTCAGTTTTCTACATAGAAAAAAAAAGTAACAGATTTTATTAAAAAAATTTTGTCGGTAACAACATTCAATCACTTTTTGATGAGAAAATAAAATCTGTGTCTAACAGATTTCATCAATTATAATTTTGCTGATTAAATTTTAAAATAACAATATATAACACACATAAAATTAATCAATTTTCTACATAGATGAAAAAAACCCAACGCATCGCGCGGGCATATCGCTCGTATTATACATAACCTGGAATTTAATATGGATATGATCTAGAATTGAAGTTCACGGGGCATTTGCCCAATGCTCCATAGCTGGGATAAATACTTTTTGTCTCGTTTCAATATATGTATTTTGTTTTTGTATTTTGGCCTTTATTTTTTTATTTTTTAGTTTAGTTTTTATTTTTTGGGATAATTTTTATTTTTTATTTGTATTTATACTCTTAATTTTTATTGTTATTTGTCTCTGTATCAAATGCAATATGTGTTAAAAAATAAAGTAAGTTTAGCTTTGATGGTGTAAAATGAGATTGAAACTCTCACTTATGCATGTATAGTGAATGTTTTGTTGTTGATGATATGTTATCTTTGTGTTTTTTTTTCTATCTGTTTTGTTTACATGTGACTTAGTATATTCTTAGTTTAAAATGATTTTTATTTAAAATATATTTTTATTTTTTAAGATTTATTCTTGATATTATTATATTAAAAGTATTTCATAACATTGAGATTAAATTAATTTGAGATTTAAAAAAAAAATTAGTTCAGTGTTTTTTTTTTATTTTAATATGTTAATATTAAACAAATACCAAAATATATAATTAGCCTAACAAATTTGTAAGCAAAAATTCTTTAAAAATAATAATCATCATTATTTTCAACACCTTATCCATAATAAAATGAATATATAAAAAAACTAAATAATCAAAAGTTTTTTAGGCAAACAAGAAAGAAAATAATAAATTAACTTAGATTATGTTCAATAGTCTAGTAATATCTCATAATGATAATAATACTAATTTTTCCTTTGCTGTTTAATTTTGTTTTACAATTATTTTCATTTGTTCTTTATATATATAAAAAAAATCAATGCTGATAATATTGTGTTTGGTTTTACTTTTACTAATAATAATACTAATAATAATTAGAATAATAAATAATAACTCAAGTAATTTATCATTTGGATTTGTATTTATTAAGAATTAAGTTTTTTAATTTGTCTACTATAATATTTCAAATCTTATATCCCAAATTAATTATTTGAAAACGTTTATGGCTCAATATTATTTTTAATTTTTTATCTTATTTTTTAAAAACTATATGACTTAATATTAGTATTAAAAAAATATTTAAAAAACAAATTTTATTATAATCCAAGCGATTATAATAATTATATTCATAATGGTAATCGTATAAATTTTTTTATATCCTTTCACTTTTTTCATTTGTTCTTCAAATCAAAAAATATTTTTTTATGCTGATATATTTTTTTTTTTGCATTCAATCATAAGAATAACAATGAGAATAATAATTAAAATAATTTATCATCCAATAATGTATTTATAAGAATTATTTTTTACAGGTTCCCTATATATAATTGTTCATATTTAATTGTTTATCATTTAATGTTGTATTTGTTAAAAATCTTGTAATTCAATATTGTCTTTTAAAAAAATTTATATTATTTATTTTAAATTATATTATTTAACATTAGTACTAAACACAAAAAATTGTCCTATAATTAATTTTTTTGACATTACCTAATAAATGTTTTGCCTAGTTTGATTATTTAGCTCAAATGTATAGCATAAAAAAACACAAATCTAGCACCATTAACATTTTTTTTTAAATGTAAAAAAAATATAACACCATTTTGCATACATTTAACTTCTTCTTTAATATTTTTATTAATATCATTTAAATTATAATTAGTATTATTATCATTATTATAATTATTTTTTGTCATTATTGATCTTCTACATATTATTTTATGAGTTATTGTTATTATTATTATCATTAAAGCCATAATTATTAACATCATAAGCACTATGATCATTATAATAAATTACAATTGCTATTATTATTATAAGTTAATGTCATTATTGTTACCGTGATTATAAAACCTAAAATTATTATTATTATTACTGCTAAAATAATAAAAATTAATAAATTACTATGGAGAATAAAAAAAACTCAAAAACTTTAACAAAAGAGTAGGGAAGAAAAAAAACTAAAATTGTTATTAATATCACGTAAATAATAAAAATAAAAAAATTACCTCAAAGAATAAAAAAACTTAAAAACTTTAACAAAATAGAAAACAAAAAATAGAATAAATGACAAAAAAATTATTAGCTCAAAAAATCATTAGACTTGAAGAATAAATAAAACTAAAAAACTATAAAAAAAAGAGAATAGAGAACAAGAAGAAATATCAATATTTAAATGATCACTGACACAAATTAAGGACTAAATTGAATAAAAAATAGAACCTTAACAAAAGAAAAAAATAATAAAAAATTAAAAACCAAAACTAAGAGTATATACATATAAACATGAATAAAATATATGGACTATTTCAAAAGAATAAAAAACTTAAAGGAATTAAAATCAAATAAAAATTAAAATAATAATGTTCGAAATGAAAAAATAATGTATGATCAATTTCAATCAAAAGAAAAAAAAAATTAAAAAAAATCCCAAACTTCTATACTGACAAAATTATAGGATTTAGGGCCCGTTTGGTGGTTGTTATTGTAGTTGAGGTTAAGAAAAAAAAAGTTTCATAAAAAACACTTCTAGTTGAGGTTAAGAAAAAAAAAGTTTCATAAAAAACACTTCTAGTTGAGGTACATAACTAATATTGAAGTGTATGTTAAAATTATAGTTGAGTTTGAAGTTCAATGAAAAACAGTTTCGTGTGTTTGGTTACTAGGCTTTTCATATTTCTCAAAAAACTAAGTTATATTATAAATTCATATTTATATATATTGAATGTCCATGATTTTTGGGTTTAGTCTCTTGGATTTCCATAACCCTTGAGTTCATTTCCTTCTCCTATAAATAGACTATTTGTCTTGTATTCTTTACACTTTGGAATAATAGAAGAATTCATAATAAACAAGGTATTTCTCTATTGTCTCTTTTGATTATATTTTGATGTCTATGTTCTTCTATGTGAATTTTTTTTTCTTATAACACGTTATCAGCACGATGCTCTAACTAGCTTATATCAATTTAAATATTATTGCTTTTCATTATTGTAATTAATTTTGGTAAATTTTCTTTCACTATTATTTATAAAAAGAGATTTATAGTTCCTGAAGAACGAGTATCACAAGCTCCTGAAGAATTAATAAATTAAAAACAAGTTCTTGAAGAATTAAATAAATTAAAAACAAGTTCTTGAAGAACTAGTATCACATGAATTAAATAAATTAAAACAGTTCCTGAAGAACTAGTATTACAAGTTCCTAGATAATTAAATAAATTAAATACAGTTCCTGATGAACTAGTATTTCTAAATCTAAACAAATAACAATCTTAAAGGACTTATTTTTCCTAAAGAATTAAATAGTTCCTAAAGAACTAATACTATAAGTTTTTGGTGAATTAAATAAATTAAATATAGTTCCTGAAGAACTAGTATTTCTAATGCTAAATAAATAACAGTCTTAAAGGACTAATTTTTTTTATCTTCATGATTTTATTTAATAAGTTCTTGTTTTTATAGATAAAGATAATATCAAATCTGACAAAACTTGAATTTATCGCTTTTGATATTCTTAGAAATAATTATTTGTCATGAAATATTGACGTCGAGATTCATCTAGAAGCTATGAATCTGTAAAAGACCATCAAAGAAGGAAATAATATATGGAAAAATTTAAATAAAAGATATGACCACCAAAGTTTATCATACTTCCTCAAGGTTGTTATGATTGGTTGCACCTAAAGTTGCAAGATTTTAAATTGATTAATGAATATAATTATGTTTTTTTTTTTAAATTACCTCACAACTGAAATTGTGTGGTAAAAATATCATAGAAAATCAAATATTACAGAAAGGATTCTCTACTTTCATGCCTCAAAACAGTGTCCCTGCAACAACAATATAGAATGCATAAAGGTATTTGGAATTAATTTCATGTCGTCTTATGATTGAATGAAATAATGAGCTTTTGATGAAAAATCATCAATCTCATCCTACGGGTTCTGAAGTGAATGGAACATTTGTTCAAAAAACAAAGAAAGAACCAAGGATGTATGTATGAAAAAAAAATGGAAAAAGAGAAGAGATAATCCTTACAAAAAGTAACCTATCATACCATTAGAAGTGGTGATATAATGAATAGTGGTATGGCTTTTTTATGATGGGAATTTTTGTCTGGTTAACAATGCAACAACGCACATATTATTAAGAAAACTAATACTTTGATTATTTGGCATTTACCAAAGCCAATGTCGCAACAATATCAGGTCTAACAAACATAATTAAAGGCTTCAAAAAAGCTAATATTATGTTGCCAAATAACACAAGACTGGGCATCAAAAATGCATTATATTCACCCGAGTCCAGAAGGAATTTACTCAGTTTTAAGGATATACATACTAATGGTTATCATATTGAAACAACATGTCGTAACCTAATTTTTGGGTTACTCCCCAAAATAAAATAAAAATAACAAAAATAAAATAAAAAGGGTTTTGGCGTTGGTGGAAAATCACGGTGAAAATTTTGAATATTTTCGGAGCCGAATCGTATCTCTTTTGTGCCCAAAAATAAGAGAAAATACAAATTCGAGGTAAAAATTAAGTCAAAAATCATAATTATATTTTTTATAGGCAAATTTGATTTAATCATGGCCTAATTTGAAATATTATTATGTTTGGGAATTAATTTACGATCCAATTGAAGAATTTAATTAAGTGCAAGGACTTAATTATGCTTTAAATTGGTCAAATTAATTTTATTAAGGGCTTAATTGATGAAAAATCAAATTCTTGAGTTTAATTCAGGCTCAATTGGGAAGATTGAAATTTTTTGAGACCCAATTGATTTGCCACGCCCCCCGACAGCCACCTGAGCTCCCACCGACAGCCCAACGCTGATAGCCACCATCGCAGGCACGCCAGCCGCCACCTCCATCGAAAGTAGTCCGACTAAGCAAGTCGTTCATGTATAAATACCGGCTACCGTGCACGACGAACAAGGGGGGAACAAAAAGCTGGGAAAAAAGAAGAGAGGAAAGGGACGTGAAAAAAAGGAGAAGAAGAAAAAAATGAAACCAAGTAAAGAAGGAGTTACGTAAAAAGAAAACAGAGAAGAAAAAAAAAGAAAATAGCGAGAGCAAAACTGAGAAGGAATTCTAAAAATTTCCAAAGAAAGAAACGAAAGAAGAAGAGAAAATCACGTGCAATAATACCCTCACCATCATCTTCCCCGACAACGAGTTCTTCTTCTTCTCTCGGTCTGCACATCCCTCTCTCTCTAAAAATCAGCCCCGTCAAGCTCTCTCTCTCTACCATTACTGGCCAACTGACCACCCAATACCCCTCTCGTCATCAGCGTGAACTTCCCCACCACACCAGCATCCCATCCATATTCTCAGGCGAGGCGTAGAGATAGTTGCAGCAACGGTGACATATTCCCCGGAGACTTTGGAAGCTCTCTTCGGCCACCACAGGCCACCGTTGACGACGCCACCATGACAGGAATCATCACCTCAACCTCCTCTACCCAATGGTACTAGCAGGTACGCATTTCATCACAGTCGAAAAATCGACTGTTCATCATCGTCTTCCTCGTGCATGTAGCGGGACGCAATTTGCGTCCCACTGTTCACACGGGCCGGCTAGTAATCGGGCTGGGCATAAAAAACACTTGGGCTTCAAGCCCGTGAGGACTGGAAGCCCAACCCAAGACTCTTTGGGCTTCCAGCCCGTGAAGGCTGGAAGCCAGTCCACTAAGGCTGGGCTGTCAGCCCACTGTGGCTGACAGCCCAGCCCAGAAAAAAAATAAAGAAAAAGAAATACAAATTGGCAAAACAAAGTATTTTTTTTACTACTATTATTATTACAAAAAATTCAAAAATATAAAAAATATATATTTTTTTGTGCATATGGCCAAATTCCACGATTTTTCCATACATATTTTTCGTAAAAATTATGTTGCATCTTTCTCATATTTTGAAACAAAAATTAGATATCGTAACCGGTTTATGATTATCCATTGGAATTTGCCCAAAATATCAAAAATAATTATAAATATTTTTGTTTCATCTATCAAGGTGTAAATTTACATTGTAAAGTACACCCGCGGATAAATTTTTTTACTACGGTGTAAAATTACATTGTAAAGTACATCCGTAGATAAAAAAAACTTATAACTGCGATGTAAAATTACAATTGTAAAGTACACCCGTAGACAAAAAAATATGTTTTTTTGAAAATGCAGTGTAAATATTTTAACTTAGAAAAACAATCAAACAATAATGCAGCTTACCTTAGTTAGGGTGCACTGGGAGTGATGCTTCTTCCCCTTGCACAACAAGTCCCCTTACCCAAGACTCTCGCAGACCAATAGGTTTCCTGGTGACCGTGATACTAGGTGGCGACTCCTAATAATTATAGTCGTAAATTTTACGGTTATAAACAACCCCATATTTCACCGCGCGCCGTCATCTCCCCCAATACACGGGGATGGCGGGGCGCTAAGCGCGTCAAAAATCACCGTCGCGACAGATGGCGACTCCATTGGGGACATAGCCGGACTAAGCTTTGTTGTTTGATTGTTTATTCTCTAGTTCATATATTTTACACGCATTTTACTGCTTTGTCATCATGCATTTTAATTTCGTGATTAAACCCAATTCTAAGTTAGGTGGGGATTAGCGGTGTGCCTCATAACTTTCAGTCGGGGTTCAGATTCGTGAAACATCCAACTATGAACTGAGCGTTTACTTGGTAATGGCGGTCATACTGTGCCCAAACCATTTCTTGTAAACCCCTACACTACCTTCACGTGAGGCGGTCACTGGGCAGTTCATAGACCTTTTGAGACTAGACAGAAAACTTACCCCTCATGTTATGACTCAGGACTTGTCTTTCTGTATAAACTCTCTGATAATTTTCCTAATGTGTATATACATGCAGTTGCATCCACATGCATCCATCACTGTGCATAACATATCATTGACAGATTGAAATATAGGTCCCTGAAGAGCTCCTACCACTCGACCCCAGCGGAGAAATATGGAGGACGAAGAGCGTGCACACCGTGATGCTCATTTCCAAGAAGAACTGGATTCTCTGAAGGCTAGCGTGGCTAGTCTCACCAGCTTACTCGAGCAAGCGCTGAGAAATATCTCTGGCGAGGGTCCTTCAACTAGACCCACAGTGGCTGCTCAAACACAAGGAATGAACCACCATGAAGAGGTGACAGGGGAAAGGGTTCAGGATCCATAACAAAACTCAGCTTTCATACAATCAGCAGTGCCGACACCTGCGCCAACCCCAACAGTTATAGAAGCATCAGTGGGTATTGACCAAGGTAAGATGACAACGCTGGAAGCCAGGATAAGGTCTATTGAAGGGGTAAATTTGTATGACCCAGTACAAGCTACAGAAATGTGTCTAGTCCCCAATGTGGTAATACCAAAGAAATTTCGTGTTCCTGAATTTATCAAATACATTGGAACACAGTGTCCTATCACTCATCTAAAATCATACTGTAACAAAATGGCAGAAGTAGTGCATGTTGAAAAATTACTGATGCATTTTTTCCAAGACAATTTGAGTGGGGCAGCTTTGAATTGGTATATGAGACTAGACAACACCAGGATCCACAGCTGGAAAGATCTGGTAGATGCTTTCATCAAGCAATATAAGTACAACATGGACATTTCTCCTGACAGGACAAGTTTGTCTAACTTGGAAAAGATGAACAAAGAAAACATAAGGGAATATGCTCAGAGATGGAGGGATCTCGCTGCACAGGTACATCCCGCACTTCTAGATAAAGAGATGGTGACATTGTTTGCCAACACGCTAAGAGCACCCTATTACAAACATGTGATGGGCAGTTCAACACAACAATTGACAGATGTTGTAGCCAGTGAGCGAGCGAATAGAACAAGGAATTAGAAGTGGTAGAATTTATGGACCTGTAAAGAGAAAGGGTTTTGAAGGCAAGAGAAAAGATACCGAGCATTTCGAAGATGACTATAAGGGTAGGAACAACCAATTCCAAAACTACCATAACTCTTCATCTCAAATTGCCAACATTAATTTTCAAGCCAAAGATACGCCTAAAAATTTCCCGAAAAGAAATTACCAGAAAACCCAAGAACAGCTACCTCCATTACCATTGCCTTTGAATGAGATGATCAAAACTTGGTAAGCACTGGGAAAATAGCTCCTGAACCTTATGCACCTTTGCAGCCACCATATCCTGATTGGTACAAACCTGATTTAACCTGCGAATACCATACCGGTGCTGCAGGGCATAACATTCACACTTGTGGTGCCTTCAAGAAGATGCTCATGCAATTGATTAAAGCGGGGTGGATAACATCCAAAGGAAATATAGGTCTGACACCCAAGCAAGCTTCATGGAAATGGGGTACCAAGTGTCTGCACCATTTAAAGTAAAATCGGCAAAAGCTTTTGAAAAGGGAATGTGCCGATATTGGAAGATGCTACTTCCATGGTTTCTTTTTGTTTTGGTCATGTCTGCACATTATGTTCCTATTTTGACTTGTCGATAATTTTACTCGTAATGCCACAAGACCCTCTTGTTAAGCAAGCATTTCACTTCAATGATCATGTATTTTCTTGTGTTTATGATGCTTTTTTATAACACAAGTGCTCCTTATATCCTTTCATCGAAATTATACATGATCCTATAATTTCATCAAGATTTTTGGCAAATCAAAGTCTAGTACGAAAAGAAATGCCAATTTGATGTTTTTTAACAAATGTGTTTTGGAAATTCAAAGGATTTTATTGAAGGGTGATCTCATACCCACAGAACCCCCTATAATAAAGCTAATCTCTTAGCTAAACAAATAATCCCATAAAATTTAATAAATCATTTCGCATGGAAAAACAAAGCTTACTGATTCAGATTGCATGTTTTTTGAAATGAGGAAAGACCATCTTTGATATGCCTTCACAATGTCTTAAATATGCATTGCAGTCTTTATTTGAGCCTAATAATTATTTCTTGATAATTAACCCTGACAAGGATCACACCCTACACTAGGGCAAGTGTGGAATTAAACACTTTCAATCTACAAAGTAGTCCTCAATGACAAAAGATGATCAATCAAAGTTGCAGGCAAAAACGAAAGAGATTTAGTACAGAAAATCAATTCAACATTTTGGCAGTACTAAGAACCCAACATAGAAGGTCCGAACAAAATACTAAAGGGTATGTTGCGATAAAAGCCCAAACAAAATACATGGGGGGCATGTCAAGTCAGCACAATGTTAGTGCCAAAAACCAATGAAAAAACCCAAATAAATACTGGGGGGCATGTCAAGATGAAAGTCCAAACAGACACTGGGGGGCATGCTAGGTCACTATAAAAATCAATCATGAGGGCTAAATGGAGTTCTAAGAGTAAGCACTAAGTGATCCTTAGTCCAAAAAAACCCTTAAACACTTTTTTGGGCCTACAAATATCTTTTTTTTTCGTAGCCGGTAACCTAAGCCTAATAAAGCCCTTTACGATCAAATACGAGTTATCCGGATCGATAAGCAATGCTTTTCCATTTGAAACAATCCTTACAAATGTTTCACACAACCTGATCAAAATCTTCCCTGACGTACTGAGACTTGCAAATCATTTCGTATTCTTGTCAAAGTCAACATAAAACCTGACAATGAGATCACTTGAATTCTTTCAAGAACAAGCTTGTTAAACAAAGATCAAAATGGTTTTTGTGCTTGGAATGACTTTGAAATTCCAAAAGTTTTACATGAAAATATTTTTTGCAAATAACCATCCCTTTCTTGCAAATACTCAAAGCCTAAAACACTGGTGTGACATAACCCGACTAGGCAATCAAAATGATTTTTGTACTTGGAATAGCTTTGAAATTCCAAAAATCCCACATGAAAACACAATCTGTGCAAATAACCAACCCTTTCCTGAAAACACTTAGAGCCTAAAACACTTGTGGGGCATGACCAGGCTAAGGGCAATCTAAAATGCAATTGAAGCTGACTCCATCATTCATTTTCAAAGAATCTGGATCAAACTCAGGGGGGCATGTTGTTATGAAAGATTTATCATCTCGAGTGGTCAAAATCATGAAGTTGACTCCATAATTCCTTTCCAAAGAATCTCGATCAAACTCGGGGGGTATGTTGATATGGAAAATCTATCATCTTCAATGGTCAAAATCACAAGTTGTGGCTTGAGTAAGCAGAAGCGAGCAACCGTCAAAGCCAGATATCCAAACCTCAGGAAGAAGAAAGGGGATCTATATCTCTTAGGTAAGTATACATGCATCATCATGCATTGCATCCCCATTGAGAATCTATGAAATGATTTGGAAGGATCGTAATTTATGAATCTTCATTCATCATTGTGCGCACGCTTTCAAGCTCTCACCTCTTTAATATCCTATAACATGCTTTTCAGCTTTATCTTTTTCTTGATTTTGGGTGTCATCATGCATTGCATCTCCCTAGGAATCCAAGAAATGTTTTGGAGGAATTGTAATTTACAAAACCTCTACTCATTGTTTTTGTGTGCGCCTTCGAGCCCTCACCACTTTCACTTCCCTAAGAGCGCTTGCGAGCCTTTCATCAGAACAGATAGAGCATTTTTCAACCCTATCCCTTTCCTTATTTGAGCCATCAATCAACTCAGATAACATACTTTTCAGCCCTATCTTCTTGAGAGTGTTTTCCAACCCTCAACCATCAATTAGGATCCTGTGCTTCTTAGCCATTCTTGTCCTCTCATTTGAGTGAGTTTTCCAACCCTCAACCACCAATTAAAATAGTGCGCTTTCCAACCCTATTTTCCCTCATCTTCGAGTGCGTTTTCCAACCCTTGACCATCAATTAAAATAGTATGCTTTCTAACCCTATTTTTCCCACTCTTTGAGTGCGTTTCCAACCCTCGACCATCAATTAGGATATTGCATTTTCCATCCCTATCCTTGTTTGAGTGAGTTTTCCAACCCTTAACCATGAGCAAAATTGTGGGTTTTTCCAACACTATTTTTCTTCCTCTTTTGAGTGAGTTTTCTAACCCTCAAACATAGATTCTAGATAGCAAGCTTTCTAGTACTGTCTTCCATCCCATGAAACCTTCATCATCCTCATTTAGGCAGGTCACCCATTACAACGAGACCACCTTTGAGTTTCTACCATCTTCATCAATCTCACTTGGGCAGGTCGCCCATTACAACAAGACCATCTCTTTATTTTTATCATCTTCAGTTGGGCAGGTCACCCATTACAACAAGACCATCTCTTTCTTTTTATCATCATCAGCTGGGCAGGTCACCCATTACAACAAGACCATCTCTGTATTTTTACCATCTTCACCATTCTCACCTGGGAGGTAACCCATTATAATGAGACCATTTTCCTGTGTCATTCACAAGCATCATCACCTTTCATCCTTTAAGTGTCCTCCTTAGGCCTCAATCCTTAGGTAGTGTACTTTCAAACCCTATCTTATCATTTCCTTCTAAGTGCGCTTTATAGCCCTCAGTCTCATTTCTGGATGGATCAACCATTTCTTGGTTTGGTAAATCCACTTTTCTTTTTCTTTACAACGCTTACTATTTAAAGTCTTTTACAAGACTATAGTCGTAAGCATTGTAAAGAGGGGGGCAACTGTCGTAACCTAATTTTTGGGGTTACTCCCCAAAATAAAATAAAAATAACAAAAATAAAATAAAAAGGGTTTTGGCGTTGGTGGAAAATCACGGTGAAAATTTTGAATATTTTTGGAGCCGAATCGTATCTCTTTTGTGCCCAAAAATAAGAGAAAATACAAATTCGAGGTAAAAATTAAGTCAAAAATCATAATTGTATTTTTTATAGGCCAATTTGATTTAATCATGGCCTAATTTGAAATATTATTATGTTTGGGAATTAATTTAGGATCCAATTGAAGAATTTAATTAAGTGCAAGGACTTAATTATGCTTTAAATTGGTCAAATTAATTTTATTAAGGGCTTAAGTGATGAAAAATCAAATTCTTGAGTTTAATTCGGGCTCAATTGGGAAGATTGAAATTTTTTGAGACCCAATTGAATTTTTCCAAGCTAATTGTGCAAAATTAAGGGTCAAATTGAAGTTTAATGGTCAATTAAGGGTCAAACTGCATAAATCAAAAGACAGGGACCAATATGAAAAAGCACGCAAAGGTAAGGATAATATTGAAATTCAGACAGGGGTACAATTGCACAAAATTACAAATTCAAATCCAATCGGGGATGCACCGGCCGTAATTGAAGGACCAAATTACACTTTCACCTTATCCCAAAACCTGCACCGGCCGCTGCCTTTTGCCACGCCCCCCGACAGCCACCAGAGCTCCCACTGACAGCCCAACGCCGACAACCACCATCGCAGGCACGCCAGCCGCCACCTCCGTCGAAAGTAGTTCGACTAAGCAAGTCGTTCGTGTATAAATACCGGCTACCGGTAATATTCCCTGAGATCTCTATACATCTTGGTGCTCCCAGGATGGGTTATAAACCGAGATTCATGAGCTTCCTTCACTATCTCACCCTTTAGGATCTTATTCTCAGGCACATAAACCCGTTTTCCCATCACAACCAACCCTCCCGGCAACATTTGAAGGGACAACTCCTTGCCTTGCTTTATCTTTTCCTTAATTTTCTCTACACCTTCATCTACTAACTGAGCTTCTAGAACTTTATCTCGTAACACTGATCTGATCTTCATATGAGCTAGTAGTGACCCTTCAGGACCCACATTTAATTGAATTCCCATCCTTTTCAATTCCATCATATTTGCTTGTTCCGAAGTTTCTGTATCACCCATCACTACTTTCCCTTTTCGGCTTAATGCATCCACCAGTACATTGGCTTTGCCCGGATGGTAATCAATTATGCAATAATAGTCCTTTATCAATTCCACCCACCTCCTCTGCCATATGTTTAATTCTTTTTGCGACATTAAATACTTCAAACTTTTATGGTCGGTGAAAATCTGTACTTGTGTTACATACAAGTAATGTCTCCATACTCGCAAGGCAAATACTACTGCTGCGAGTTCCAAATCATGGACCGGATAATTCACTTCATGCTGCTTTAACTGTCTAGAAGCATATGCGATCACTTTTCCATGCTGCATTAATACACATCCCAAACCCCTGCTTGAGGCATCACTATAAACAATGAACCCTTCTGTTCCAGAAGGAAGGGCCAAGACGGGGGCTGATGTAAGCCTTCTTTTCAACTCCTGGAAACTCTTCTCACATTCCTTTGACCAATTAAACCTCACTTCTTTACGAGTCAACTTGGTCAGAGGCGATGCTATTGTGGAAAATCCTTCAATAAACCTCCTATAATACCCTGTGAGGCCCAAGAAACTTCGAATTTCAGTCACATTTGTGGGCTTCTCCCACTTTTAGAACTGCCTCTACTTTTCCTGGATCCACACATATTCCCCCAACTGAGATAACATGTCCCAAAAATATCACCTCTTTAAGCCAGAACTCACATTTATCCAATTTCGCATACAATTTATTTTCTCTCAATATTTCTAACACCTTCCTCAAGTGCTTCTCGTGCTCCTGATAAGAGCTCGAATATACCAGTATATCATCAATAAACACGACCACACATTTATCCAAATATAATTGAAACACTCAATTCATTAGATCCATAAATACTGCAGGGGCATTAGTTAACCCAAATGGCATTACTAAGAATTCATAATGGCCATAGCGAGTTCTAAAGGTAGTCTTCTGTTTGTCCTGTTCTCTGATTCTTAATTGGTGATACCCCAATCTCAGATCTATCTTTGAGAAAACTCTTGCACCCTTCAACTGATCAAACAGGTCATCTATCCGTGGTAACAGATACTTGTTCTTTACCGTCACTTTGTTCAGTTGACGATAATCGATACACAACCTAAATATACCATCCTTCTTCTTTACAAATAACACCGTATGAATTCTTTGTCCAACAACTCCTGAAGTTGGAACTTCAATTCGGCTAGTTCTATAGGGGCCATCCTATAAGGAGACTGTGCTATAGGGTTGACTCCTGGAAGAGTCTCAATGGAAACCTCAATTTCTCTAATTGGAGGCAGTCCCGGTAATTCCGCTGGAAACACGTCTGGGAACTCTTTTACAACAAGAATATTTATTAATTCAATGCTCCCCTTCTTCAATTCTCTTACATGAGACAACCAGGCAGGAAATCCCTTTCTAATCAATTTTCGGCCGTCATGACCGAGATTATAGAGTTTGGAATCACCTTCCTCTCTCCCCTGAATACTACCCTTTTTCCACTCACATCTTGGAGGTTTACAGTCTTTGTGAAACAATCCACTTGTGCTCTATGTTTACTCAACCAATCCATTCCCAGTATTAAGTCAAAATCATCTAATGCTAAAGGCATGAGGTCCGCCGTTAGCTCTACCCCCTCAATGTTTAGTATCACTCCCTTGTATACCTCATCAATGTTTATATTTTTCTCCAAAGGTGTACTAACTACCATTCCCACATTCAATCTACTTGGCAAAACATTTAAATTTTTAATAATTCGACGGGACACAAAAGAATGACTAGCCCCAGGATCAATTAAAGCATAAACTTGTATTAAACTCAATTGTAGTATACTTGCTACAACATCTGGCATTGCCCCCACATCTTCCTAGGTCATGTGGTATATTCTGCCCCGAGTCCTTTCCTCCAGCAATCT
Organism: Salix koriyanagi; assembly: GCA_029228605.1. NCBI lineage: Eukaryota > Viridiplantae > Streptophyta > Magnoliopsida > Malpighiales > Salicaceae > Salix > Salix koriyanagi. The sequence goes on along the minus strand of CM055337.1, from coordinate 7,471,231 downwards.
GGGTCGGCCTTTATTGGCACTTGTCCCTGAATGAGTGGGTCGTATAGGTCGATCAACTGTTACTGACTGTTGTTGGCTTTGAGTAGCCATCCCCTGTCCCTGTACTCCTTCAGTAACTCTATGTGGACATTCCTTCTTTCTATGACCCATTTCCCCACAATGGAAACAACCTCTTCCCAAGTACTAGCAGTCCCTCCATCGATGCCCTTCCCCTCTACAAATATAACATCTCCCTGGTGCAGCTGAATAATCCCCAGGGTGTTTTTTATTACATCTCATGCATATCGGGTAGACAAGTCCTCTCTGCTCCATGGACCCCCCTGTAACACTTGCCCCTTGGCGGGTCTGACCTCCCACGGATCCCCCGGGATTTAATCGTCTAACTCCTCCTAAACTCCCACCATGAACAAAACTCCCCCCTTTTTTCGGCTATGGGCTGAATGATGACCCACTCTTTCCTTTTTTTGGAGGAGGGTTCCTCCCTTTAGGAGGTGTGAAATCCCTTCTCTTGAATCCCGTGGTCTGACTCTGCTCACTTGTTGACCTGGGTGTGTCGTTCATTACCCTTTCTATTCCTTGAGCAACTCGCACTAACTCTCGAACTGACTGAAACGGCATAGCCACCAAAATTAATTTTAGCTCTTGCCCGAGTCCATCCCGAAACCGTTCCACTCGATGATGCTCAGTGGGGAGATGAGTGTTTTCAAAGATAGATAAATCCTGGAACCTCCTTTCATACTCCAGGACGGTCATATTCCCCTGTTTCAAATCTAGAAACTCCTGCTCTTTCTCTTTTCGGTGCTGCCAGGAGTAATATAGTTCCTCAAATTCTTCTCGAAAGTTTATCCACTTCAATTCTTCACCTGCCCTTCTCTCTGATGGTCTCCCACCAAGAGTGGGCACTCTCTGTTAACAGCTGGGTCACACAGTCTACTTGGGTTTCCTCTGGCACGTGCAACTGATCTATAACCCTTTCTACCTTCCTCAGCCAATGCCCTGCTACTTCGGCGTCTTCTTCCCCTAAATAGGTCGTGCAACCCATTTCGCGCATGTCTTTCACCCATTGAACCAGGGTGACTACTTTTTCTACCCGAGGAGTGGCATGGGATGTTCCTGCGGCCATCCCTGCTACTACTGCTTTGACCAATTGCTCGAGAAACACAGGGCCTGAATAGGGATTCGGGACGATCATCGATATCACTGGCGGTGGCCTGTCTTCCGATCCTTGACCACTCGGTGTTTTAGCCGGCGACACTTCTGCCCGAGAAGTAAAAGGTTCATTATGATGCCCCCTGAATCTCCCACCTCTGAATGGGCCGATGCCATAGATTGATGGGATGTAGTATCCATTAATGGATCCCTTTCGGTTTCATTCCCAGAAAATGAGTCATACTCTCTTTCTTGCACGGGGGACAGGACAACCCTTGCAGTTTGCCATGAACGAACCATCCTAAAATATTTTTTTTTCAGAATCACATTAGTATTTCAATCCCTAAAACTGCAACCAAATGCTCTGATACCAACTGTAACAACCCTAAATTTTTTTTTCTCCTATTTGTTTAAAATATTTTTTAATCTTTCCCCCTATAAAAAGGGTAGATGAAGCATGAGAATTTTTTTTTCTCTCGCTGAAATTTCTAACCAAATTTCGGCAGAGTTTCCCCTATATCGAGAGATCCCAAGTTATCCATAACACAACCTGCACACAATTTGAATCACATCTCATCCACAATCACATCCATTTTTAATACAATCAACTGCATAATTCATTCCAGAATATGCTTAGGACCATATTCATTCCCAAACTCCATCTTACATCACACACATAAGATAAAAATTAAAAGAGTCAATTCGCACACGAAGATTTCACATATATCATACATATACATTGAACATAACACAATTTAATATTCCAAGATAATCTAGTACTTTCTAATATCCTGAGCGTAGGTTGATACATTTAATATTACAGAAACAAAATTTACAAATATAATATTCTATACAATTTACATGTTCTTCTACATAACGAAATTTCACCATAACTCCATAAGTTCCTATCTTATACAAAAAGGAATTAAGGCTTAAAATATATTCCTGACGAGAATGGGAAGAACCTGCAAAATATAGATTTTTCATATGAGTAAAACAATTAAGTAAATACTAGCAATTTACAGAAGAATTTGAACAACATATCCATCAATCTACTTAAATCATATGAGATTCTAAACACAACCATATACACCCTTTTAAGGTTATATAAAAGAAGATTTATTTCTTTGGACTGCTTCTTTCCCCTTTTTCACATCGAAGAGACTATAGTCGACACTAATGACCTCCAATAGTGTCTCTAGTTACCCGTCCTGAAAACAACTAATCAGTTTCATGAAAATGTTGACACAAACATAACTGTGGGTGTCATTAACTATATATATGTATTTAAAAAAAAAACCAAAATAGTTAATCTTTGTTCCGTTATTTCCTTAGAAGGTTTTAGAGTATGCCGATGTCAAGGATTCTTGATATCATTAGCTTTCATCTCATAAACCTAATCAAGTCTATAAATTTTGTCGATATCAACGTCACCTGTTGATATCATTAACTATTTTCGAAATCGAATAGTTAATCAAGTTTGTACATTATGCCGATATCGACGTCACCCGCCGATATCATTAACTATTCTGAAATCGAATAGTTAATCAAGTTTATAAATCATGTTGATATCGACGTCACCTGCCGATATCATTAACTATTCTGAAATCGAATAGTTAATCAAGTTTATACATTATGCCGATATCGACATTACCCCCCGATATCATTAACTATTCTGAAACCGAATAGCTAATCAATTCTCTATCTCACCACCAACGTATCGGTAATGCCGATATCAACTAGCTTGTTTCTTTCTACACACACACACACACACACACACACACACACACACACATATATATATATATATATATATATATATATATATATATATATATATATATATATATATATATGTATTTTTCCATCCTTAACCTTTCCTTTACCCGTTTTCTTTTCCTCATCAATAAGCACCAAATTATAACTTATAGTTCAATAACTAGTAAAGAAAATAATTATTAGATAAAGAAAATATAGGTACCAAGTACCTACCTGCTGTGAATGTTCGACTTGTGTTACCATGTTGTTGTTGCCCTTCACCCGGTTCTTCCTGAAACCACAAATACCCACTATTTTTTTTATATTAATCCACATATCACACACAACAACAATAAAAATGGTAATAATATTCATTTCCCTTTACCAATTCTTTTCTTTCTCACTTATATTCCTCATTATCATCCTTTAATTTTTCAACTCCTTTATAGTCCAAATGGACATCATGAATTCAATTTTTTATCACCATTTATTCTTTTCTTTTATTTTATGAAGATATAGACACATTTTATGAAGGGAAAGGGACAATTTCTACCCTTAACATGGTTAAAATTTTTGTTATTTTCTCAACTTGGCCGAAACTGTCAACATAGGTGACAACTTGACCTCTCTTCAGAGTTTTACCCATATCTGGAGTTTCAGAACTCCAAATTAGACGGGGTTGATCTCGTTGGAAAGGTAACACTTCCAGATACAACTTCTATGAAGGGACCCTCCCTGAATTATGTATTTTTCAGGTCCAAATGTCCTTAAGAAACAGGGCAACGAAACTGCCCTGTTTTGAAAAGAAAAAAAAAAAACATCTCCAATTCATCTTCAATCCTTGATTTCTCATCAATAACAGCCATGCCTTCCCTTTATTTATGAAATCCTACTCATTTATGCATTTTCCTAACAATTTGTGTTAAAAATCTTAATTCCCAATTCAAGAACAATCATGAACTTCTAATCAAATTGAAGTTAATTTCATAGAAATTGGAATTAGAACTCCTTACTTGGATGGAATCTAACAATTTTGGAAGAATTCTAGCCTTCTTCTCCTTGAAAATACCCAGCCACTCTTCCTCCTTTCTTCCCCAATTTTGTCGCTTTCTTCTTGTTACTTCTCCACCCAATTGTGTTCTTCCACTTTAGAAATCCAAGGCTTGTATGGGTTTATAATTTTTTTAGGTGTTTACTCTTGCTTTTTATGAAATGAATTTAGAAATTCTCCCTCCCCTTTTTCTTTTGTTTCATCTGGAAATGGCTGAGAGAAGAGATGGGTATTTATAGTCCCATCTCTTCTTAATTCTATTTTGACCCCGTTTTTTTTTTTTTTTTTTGCTTTTCATAAATTTTGTATTATAACAACATTTTAATTATTTTTTTGTAAATCTCCTACCTCTATGTATACTTTATTCTCGGGTTTCACAATTTGAGAAGGGGAATTCAACTAACCTTGGAAGAGAAGAGAAATTGGAAGAAAAGCAATAGGTAAGCATGAGAAGTTTAGATTTCATGTTTGATTTACATGTGTTCTTAAGCTTATTTGATTAAGTTGGGAAGTAATTTAATGGAATTTTACCTTAGTTTCCCTTAAATTCTAGATTTTTTAACTTAGGGTTCTTATGTGAATTTGGGGGAATTAGGAGGGGAAGGAAAAATGATGAAATTGAAGGGAATAGAATGAAAATAAGTTGAAATAACAAGTAAATGAAGAAATATTTGGATGAGGAAAAAGAAACACCACATTTGGCCAAATGAAGGAAAAAAGTGGGAGAATGAGTTTTGATGTTAATGTTTAGAAACAAACCATGTTTAATCATGATAATTGAAAATGTAAGAAAGACTAAATGAAGAGATAGCATTTAAATTGAGAAAATAATAATAATAATAATAATAATAATAATAATAATAATAATAATAATAATAATAATAATAATAATAATAAGTAAATTCAAATTAAAAGAGAAATAAACTAGTTAAAAGAAAATATGAAGACAAGATGTCTAGATTGTGTTTGAATATAGTATTTAGATAAAATGAATAATATGATGTGAGGGTATAAGGAATAGAAGAATTATTTGATGGAGGAATTATGAACATAGAGTAAGCAAAGAAGTAACTTGAGTTAAATATGAGTTTGTATGTAAAATAATGATGTTATATTTGAGAATGAATTTTTATTAGAACAAATTACAAATAAAAATATTACGTGCTTTGTGTTTCGGCACGTAAGAAAAATATTGATGGACTAATGATATAATGACACTTGATTGATTCAGGAGTTGTGTCTGGAGCTCTGATTATCAGACAGGAGGAGCTGGGTCATCCAGAGCAGAAGGTAGGTGATTCGTCACCTTATTTTATAATTTTTAATTTCCCTAATAATCTGTGTTGCTCATTTAATTGATATTAAATGAATGGAGCAAATGAATAAATTGAGTTATGATTATGTGAATTACCGGTAAATTATGTGAAATTACCGGTTTTGTTGGTTAACAAAGAGGTTAACCGGATATGGGATAATTCAAATGGAATTACCAGATTGATTGGCTAATAAAAGAGGTTAGCCGGATGCTGGGTAATTCAAATGGAATTACAATAGGATGCTGGGTAATTCGTATGGAAGTACCGGATTTGGCTAATAAAAGAGGTTAGCCGGATGCTGGGTAATTCAAATGGAATTACCGATTTGATTGGCTAACAAAAGAGGTTAGCCGGATGATGGGTAATTCAAATGGAAGTACTAGATCTATTGGTGACTGAGGAAGGAAACCAAATTTCTGAGTAATTATATGGAAGTGCTAGATTTATTTGGTAATTAAGATGAGTTAGCTAGATTTGTAAATTTTGAAAAGATTATGTAAATTAAGGGATTAAGTTAGATTGAAGTAAAAGTATTAAATTTCAAAGGTTAAGAGTAATTAATTAATATTAGAATAATATAGTGAATAAGTTACTTAATATTGTTATTATTGAAACAGGTACATCGCGAGGTGATGCGGGTCGTTAGATGTAGGAATACTCCTGTTTATGAATTATTATTTTGGAATGTAATATTCATGTCTTTACTTTGAGTGTGAATCCTTTTATGTTGTAAATATTAAGTAGAAGGTGTAATATGTAGTGGATGTATTATATATATGTATAGTTGTTAGTATGACCAAATCATTTTCAAAATGATAAGATAAGATTTATTATAAATATATTATGATTCTTAATCTTAATGTTGTATTTATGTAGTTTAAAGGCTTATATGTAGTTAGTTAGCATTTATTACGTTTAATGATGAATTTGTTTATCTTTTGAATTGTTTTGGTAGTACATTTATGTTAATTTACTAATTGATATTATGAGACTTGTATATATTGATAAGTATGAATATTGAGTTATTGTTTGATAAATGGAATGTGATCCAGGATAATTGGATCAAAATGGAAGTTGTAATGACATATAATAGAAGTGTTGTCAATAACTTGGTACCAACAAAAATAGAGGAAACTCTGCCGAAATTTCAAAAAAAAATCCCATAATTTAGACATATTACCCAATACTTGACATTGGTAAAGAAATGTTGGGAGAATTCATGATATTATAATTTGAGGGTGTTACAAAACCATCTCCATTAAAGGTTCTTATAGAATCACCACTTTTCTTGAAAGAATTTAAGGAGATATATGTAGGCCTATTAATCCACCATGTAGACCTTTTAGATATTTTATAGTTTGTTTCTAGTTGAAATACTGCATTTACTAGATTAATAGCATAGATTATAAGACTACGAGCACATTATCCTATCAAGAAAATTCGATTGAATAATGCTGGTAAGTTTACTTAAGCATTTGATAGTTTTTTCACTTCTATTGGAATTGATGTTGAATATCATGTTACTCATGTACATACTCAAAATGATCTAGCATAATTATTTATAAAGCAACTTCAATTAATTGTACCATTACTTATAAAATCAAAATTGCCTACATCTATTTATGGACATGCTATATTACATGCTGCATCATTAGTTAGAATTAGACCAAGTGTATACCATAATTATTCTCCTTTACAACTTGTTTATGGTATGCCACCAAATATATTTCTTCTACAAACTTTTGGTTGTGCGGTATATATTCCTGTAGCACCCCCATAAAGGACTAAAATGGGTCCACAAAGAAGAATGAGAATTTATATTGGTTTTGATTCTCCATTTATTATTAAATACATTGAACCTTTGATTGATAATGTTTTTAAGGCATGTTTTGAAGACTGATATTTTGATAAGAATATTTTCCCATCATTAGGGAAAACAAATTCAGTGTTTGAAGCACGAGAAGAAATTACTTGGAATAACCCGAAGTTATCTCATTTTGATCCAATGACAAATCAATGTGAACTTGAGGTTAAAAGGATAATTCATTTACAAAATATTGGAAATCAAATACCGGATGTTTTCACTAGTAGTGAAAAGATAGTTAAATGTTATATTCCTACTGTAAATACTCCATTTAGAATTGAAATTCCTGAAGATAAAAAGTTCAATATAGCAGCAAATGAATCTATACCACGTCTGAAGCGTGAAAGACCTATTAAAGCAAAAGACAAAAATCCTAGAAAACAAAAACTCCAACTAATAGATGATGGTACTCTTAGAGAGTCCTCATTCATAAAACAAATATCAAATCTTGTGTCCAAATCATCTCCTAATACTGATCCTCTTGAAGAGAATGAGGTACTTGGAAATAATGAGATTTCCATAAACTATGTTCATATAGGAGAGATTTTGGAGCGAGATAAATTATCATAGATTATGTATTTGCATTTAAGGTTGCTTTTGACATCACCAGAAGTTTAACCATATAACTTTTGAAGAATATCGATACAGAAATGATTGGCCAATGTGGAAAGAAGCAATCCAAACAGAGTTGGACTCACTTGCAAAGCGTGAAGTATTTGGACTTGTAGTCCATACACCTAAAGGTGTTATACCCATTGGATATAAGTGGGTTTTTGTTAGAAAACGCAAAACGTGAAGTATTTGGACCTGTAGTCCATACACCTAAAGGTGTTATACCCATTGGATATAAGTTGGTTTTTGTTAGAAACGCAATGAGAACAATGAAATTGTGCGATATAAGGCATGACTTTTTGCACAAGGTTTCTCGCAGAGACCCGACATTGATTATGAGGAAACTTATTATCCAGTGATAGATGCAATCACTTTCAGATTTTGAATTTGTTTAGTGGTGTCAGAAATATTAGATTTGTATTTAATGGATGTAGCTACAGCATATCTATATGGATCATTAGATAAAGATATCCATATGAAAAATCCCTAAAGGATTTACAATGCCTGAAGCTTTATCAATGAGCCTAGAAGTATTTATTCTATTAAATTACAAAAATCTTTATATGGGTCAAAGCAATCTATTTGGATGTGGTATAATCGTCTTAATGAATACTTCTTAAAAGAGGGTTTGAGAATGACGAGATCTGTCCGTGTATTTTTATTAAGAAAACAATATTCAGATTTGCTATTATTGCAGTACATGTTGATGATTTAAATATTACTGGTACTCCTGACGAGCTCACAGAAACTACAGCCTATTTGAAAAATGAATTTGTGATGAAAGATCTCGAAAAGACAAAATTTTGTCTTAGTTTACAGATTGAACATTTTTCAAATGGAATATTTGTTCATCAATCGATGTATACAGAAAAAATCATAAAGCATTTTTATATGGACAATGTTCATCCTTTGAGTATACTTATAGTTGTTCGATCACTTGATAAATTTAAAAGTTTAATAATTTTTAATATTTAATCTATGATTTAAATCTAAAAAATAAATAATAATAATATTTTTTTTGAATTACTAAAATAAATTATAAATTGCTATTAGTAAGTAAACATTAATTCAATTCAATATACATGTGCTCATATGGTAAAATATCTACTTTATGTTTTTTTGTTTTTATGTTGTGGTAAGATTGTAAAATATTTACTTCCTGTTATTTTGCTTTTATGTTTTGGAATAATTAAAAAAACATTTTATTTATTTTTTACTTTTATTTTAATCAATTAACTTTAAGCTAAATGGTCATATAATCAATAAACAAAAGAAATGATACAAATCAAGCAAAACTCAGCAACAAAAGTTGCAAAAAGTTTCTGACTCTGCATTGAAATTATCTACACAACGCTACAAGGGCATGATATAGAGAGAGACGAGTCGATGAACAAACACGGGAATAAAAGACAAACATAAGTGACTAAGTTGTTGTATTTTGGGGGTGAAAAGGATATTTTTCCAAAACTAAGGTTAAACCTCAGTTTTGGGTGGGTCTCATAGTTATAAAAATTATGGTTGTTCCTTAACCAAATACCTTGGCTCTGCGATTAGCCTCAACAACCGAAGTTACCGCAGAGCCAAACACCCACTTAAAACCAAACCCAAAATTAAAAGAATAAGGACCAAAATGAAAGACAAATATATATTCAATTTCAATTGAAGAATGAAATTGAAATAAATCAAAACTTCTATAACAAAAATCAAGACCAAACAAAACAATCAAAATGAGGAGGGACTAAATGGAAAACACCATAAACCAAGAGGATTTCTGTGTAATTTAGGCTGCAAGAAAGAGAAAAGGAAAAAAAAAAACCAATCATTGTCACATTTCCATCCATCATGAGATGACACGCACACCACCATATGGAAGAGGACGTGGTGGCGCATACAGTGAGACGCCAAATGAACATTTTTAACCACTGCAAGACGCTGCACGTGCCACCTATAAGGAGCGTGAGGAAGAAAACCGTCGACGTGTTCGCCCGACTCGCCAACAGTATTCTTCTAAAAAAATAATAATAAATGTTAAATTACCTATATACCCCTACAACAAACTCTTGAATTTTGTCTTTTTAGGGCATATTCGTATTAATACTGTTTTGAAAATTTTTGAAAACCATAAACACCTCCTTCAACATCTTGGTTTTTATCTTATTTGAGAGTAATATAGTTATTTTACTGTGCACAGAAATATACAAAATAAAAAATACTCTCGAGTAGACAATTGTTTGTTGTTCCCATAAAAAAAAAAGTAAATATATACTCCGAAGTCTAAGGTTTAAATTTTAAAACAGGCAAAATGATAATTATACTATATTATTCACAATAATCTATGTTTACTGTTAAGGTGAAAAACGTACACGGGTGTAACGCTTTCTTTAATTGTTCAAGAAAGAAAAACAAAACGGCAACATGAAGAATTGACAACAATTGTTAAATTCCAAAACCAGGAAAGAAAAATAAAAAAGTGAATATGTGGAGAAGATTATTATTGCCGCTGCAGAGAAAAGAAAGAGCAGCTTTTTCACCCATCTCAGAGCTAATAGTCAAAGCCAACTAAACTATAAAAATTCTCTTCTTCTTCAACACAGTCAACAAACAAACACCTGAACAAACCTTCCTCTTTAAGAATAACCACTCCATCTTTCACTTTCACACACACACACACACACACAAATATAGACTCCCTATTCTCTTTCTAAAATCCAAACCCTTCAGCTCCAAAGCAAACACTAATAACAATGAGTGACGAGGAGAAAAAAAGAGGAGTTGTTGTAGATCACCACCACCACGAAGACCACCCTCCACCACCGCCCCAACCCCAATATGGTACCTTTCAAGGCGTTGCCAATTATCCACCGCCTCCTCAACACCCTGCCATCGGCTTCCCTCAGCCGGTACCCCCTCCTGGTGCCACAGCCGAACCATATGCTCACGGCTACCAAACCGTCCCAGGTATAACCATCAATCAATCACTCGTATTTATTGAAAATTGATTTTCTATTGATCATCAAGTCTTATCTTCAATTCATGCCTCTCTTTTTTAGGCTAATGTACCACTAGTCGCTATAAGGTCTGTTCCTTTTGGAGAGAAGATTTCTTGATCTCTTAGTAACCAAAAACATTTAGACTTTTAGAGCTCATTTTATATCAGTACAAGAGTAATTGTGAAGTGGGTTTACAAGGATCCAGTTTCTTTTTTGCTTACATTTAAGTAAAAGCAAGAGCAAAACTTTATTTGATTCTAAAGCAGGATGACATTTTTGTTCTCTATTCTTGAATTAAAGCTTGTTGCTTTATGGTTGTTTGTGACACATGTTCAGGCTATGCTGATGCTGAAGTTGAAGGAAGGCCTGTGACACATCGTCGCCTACCATGTTGTGGCTGTGGTGTGGGCTGGTTCTTGTAAGTTTGCTGTCAATAAGTCGCTATTACATTTGATTTTTCTCTCTTTCTTTATTTTTACACCAGCGTTGTTTGCATCTGCCTGTGGAAATTATTCAGATTTATTTTCTCGCTTTGGCTTTGTATTTTTGGATTTTGATCTGCAATTCAGTTGAATGTAGCTGCTACATAATGTAAAGGTTTTGACTGTGCTGTGCTTGGAATTGGAATAGGAATAAAATAACTGCTTGACAGAAGATGTGATTGGCTGATGAATTGAATTTGGGTTAGCTTGCCAAATCCAAATTTGAGCTCACAATAGCTCAATCACATAATGTTTACATTCTACTGATTCTGTTCCCAGCCAGTTTTTGAGATTGTGAATAATTTTGCATTTAATGTTCTTAGATTCTTAAATTAGTGATTTGAAGTGGTATTTGTTCATTGGTACCACATTTTATGGTACCAAGGTAACTTTAAACTGACAAGAGAGGCAATTTGAATGTATGCATTTGCAGCTACCTTTTGGTAGGTTCATATGCTGTTACAAGTGTTCCAATTTGTTTGGTTCTTTAGAGCTTTTGTTATTGTTTGTTTTGGGAGTGTTTCATATAAGTTTGCATCATGATTTTGGATCAAAGTAGATAACAAGCTTAAACTATTTATCTCGTAACCCGAATGACTTCAATAAAACTTTAAAGTTTCAAATAAAAGTAATTAACTCTATTTTCCACTTGAAGCTGACTTCTTTGCTAGCCTTCTCATGTTCATTAGCTAACGGTATCTATATATCAGTTTGTGGTTTAAACCTTCCAGTTGTAGGTTATAATTCTGATAGTTTATTTATGATTTACTGACTGAGGAGTTCTATGTTTTTTCTCTGAAGGTTTATCATCGGTTTCTTTCTGGGAGCTATCCCCTGGTATGTTGGGCTATTTATTTTAGCTTGTACAAGGATAGATCCCCGAGAGAAACCTGGATATTTGGCTTGCACCATTGCTGTAAGTAATCTTTCTGTATTATTTATTTTGAATTTGTGGAATACTATGCTGTGTGTTTCTATAGAAAACTGTTGAATCAGTAATTAACAAGACATCCTGTTATGCCTGAGTGCCACATTGGAATAAGATGTCAATTGCACAATTTATAACGTAGCGTTTGATTTTTATTTCAGAACAGAAGAGACAAACACAGTGGGGACAAAAATGTGTTTAGTTGGAGAGATGAAAACAAAGACATAAAAATAAATTTTACTTGAGATAATTTTGGAGTAAATTTCTGCATTACCAAAACTTGAGGTGTAGAGATTACACGTGTACTATGTTCTCGCTATCTCTATCTTTTCTATTCTGAAACAATAACCAAACTCTACCCAAAACAAACATGCAATCTGCAAACTGTTTACATAAGTTGATTTAGTGGATTCTGTAATATTTTCTATGTCATACAAGAATGGTCGTCAACTCTTGGCTGAAAAGATAAGCAAATGAGGAAGGCCAAGGGAAAATGATAATTTAAATTTGAGAACAAAATTTTTTGCTGCTTCATTTGAGAACAAGATTGTACTTTACTGCCTTTTGTTATGCAGCATTAATTGTTTAATATAAACCTCTGTGATAACACATTTACAGATGCTTCTTTCTATTATTTCACACGTCAATTATTCTCATTTCCCTCATTTTTTGATGTGCTTCCCCCCCTTTAGCTAGAAATCAGGATTCTTCTTTTTTAATTTTCTTATGCTTTTCCTCTAGGGTATTCAAGGTACAAGGCCTTGTATGATGAACCTTTTATGGGGAAAAAAATATCCATGTAAATGCAATGAACCGTTTATGAGTCAGAAGTAACTTGCTAGGAAAAAAGATAAATGTTATTTGTTTTGTTGAATTTTTCACCCTCCTTAAGAACATGACTAATCCTTCATGTATTATCTCAAAATTATCTTTTTTGTGAAACAAGTTACGTGAAGTGGGGATTAGGGACACAAAAAATATGGACCTCCAGATTGGTGACCCTTCTCAAATCTTATGTTTCTTCTCTTTTTGTGAACCCAGTATGTGTAGCTACTGTTGAATACCAGTACTTTTTTTATCTTTCATTAGCAGCAGTGCATATTGCTCTGGTGGTTTGCTGCAACGTAAAAGAATATTGAAAATCGCTTGGGGAACCTCAATTTGATGCTTCCTCATTCCCTTTGAAATTGCTTGTGAAAGACGGAACTACCCTTCAACTTTTTATAAGATTACCTTTACAGCAGTGTGTTAGTGAATGGTGTATTTCTTCTTTTTCATTTCAACGTTTTAGAGCGTTATTATGCATGTTGTCTGGCATTTGTCACTTTCTCCCAATGGTAACTTTTTTTACACTGAATGAGCCTGGAAGAGTTTCAAGTGGACTTTGTTCTTCGTAGGGGCCTGTATATCAATTCAGCAATTGTCAGGGAATCTCCAATTTATGGTGCTTAATTTTTTTTAATAAAACATGTTATGACTGGGGGAATTCAATGCTAGTATGCTATCACATGTGAATGCCAGTGGCTAAATGAACCATCATGTTGGACCCCCCTTGGCATGGTTATTCATCACATTGTTTCAATAAATAAACCATGATTTCTTACTCATGATAGACTCTAGTCGTGAAGTTCTAGTTGTTTATTCTTCTGGATACTTCATGCACAGATCCAATTACTTCATTCAAACTTCTAGGATTTTGATAAGAGGATCTCATTTATAACTGTAAAAGATTGAAGTCTTTTTGCACGATCTCAGCTAAACTATAAGAATTATATGTGCAGGCTATTCTTGCTACAATTGCAATTATTCTCGGTGTTACAAAAGGAGTTGATGCTTGGTAATCGACTGGACGAGATTTCTATAGGTCTTAAACTGGATGCATGCATATGTTTCGATTCATGAAAAGTACGTATTAGATGCGAAAAACTGAAGCTGTGCACAGAATCATGGTTGCCTGGTAATTATGCTGTTTACTATGAATGCTTTAAGCTTTGGAAACTGCCAATTAGTTAGAAGATGATATCCTTAATTGAATGCAGTTTTTGCTATGTTTATGAATCCTGGCATTATAAGAGAATAAATAGTTACCTGGTTAGGGTAGTTTGCAGACAGTTCATCAGCTCAGGTCTTGGTATAGAAATGCAGCTACAGCTTGGAGATTTTTGGTGTTCATATTGGAAACAAACCTGCCTTGCCGTCTTTCAAACAGAGTAGATTATAACTGATGAAGCTAAAATATAGTTTTAATATATTTTTAAATAAAAAATACTTTCAAAAACAACATGCATTCACTATTTACCTCCAACTTTTTTTTGTAAAATGCATGTATAAAGACATCCCATTGGTCACATTAGGCAAAAACCAGACAGAAATGTTTTCTTTCATCGATTTTTGGACCTAAAATCGATTTAATTTTTACTTGGAAAAAACAGTAGCTGAACAAACAAACACCACGGCTTATCTTTGTGAGGAGAAATCTGTACTTTTTCCCGACAAATAGTTTACTCCTCAACACTTAACAAAGAGAGACCGCAGAATCTAGACCTCACAGCCAACGTGCTCTCCGCATCAGTATTCAAAACATAAGAGGTTTCCGTTGTACTTGCTAGCCTTCGTGACAACCGTGCTATTTTCTTCAAGATTATCAATTCGATTTCTGTTCCGTCCAGAATAATCGTTTATTTCATTTCAATTTAAAAAACGGAATATATCAGAATAAGTATTATCTTGCTCAGAATCTCAGTCTGTTATGGAAATTTTGTTAGGATTCTTAGACCAATTAGGATTTTTTATAAAGTTAAAGTTATGTTTTTCTTTATCTATATTTAAGGTTGGATAAATTTATCAGAATTTGCACTAAAAAACGGAATAGTTTTGACCAAGCAGATTGCAGGTAGATTTTATCTATCAAAATGATTTTTTTCTCATTTCAGATCCTTCATAAAAGTTGTAATCCCACATGTGGAAAAGAATTTTGGGTTTTGAATTGTCTGATTTGGATATCAGAATCTCAAGATATTCCTGTTTGAATATCTAGTATAAAAGAAAAAAATCCTACCGTGAGAATGATTCTGACCCGAGATTTACAAGGTTTTATTCGATAAACCCAATTTAATGTTTCAAGAATTTATCAGGCATAAATAGACCAGTTTTAAAATTTGGGAAAAGTTAACTAGTCTCATAGAAAAAAGGGGGTTTGGTTCAGGAAACTTCACAATAATTTATGATGCTCGACCGTCGTGCAGGGTTATATTTGGTTTCTTTTCACAAAACCAACAATGTTTTCTTTTATTAATATTATTTTTTTTTACCATAGGTTTAAGTTTAGATAAATCGCTCAAAAATTTCACTAAAAAAAATGATTTTGCCGCTGCCGCAAAAATTCTTTTCTTTAAAAACAATCTTGAACAAGCAGATTGCGAGTAGATTTTGTCCATCACAATGATTTTTATCACTTTAGGTACTTCATAAAAGTTGTAAACCTGCATGTGTAGATGAATTGGGTTTCTGAATTAACTAATTTGGATATCAGAATCTCAAGATATTCCCATTAGAATATATGTTATAAAAGCAGAAAATCCTATTCTTCCGAACAATTTTGACCAAGCAGATTGTGGGTTGATTTTGTCCATCAAAACAATTTTTTCTCACTTGGAGCTCTTCATGAAAGTTATAGTTCTGCACGAGTAAAGGAATTTAGATTTTTGAATTGCTTAATTTGGATATAAGAATTGCAAGATATCTCCATTTTAATATCCACTGTAAAAGCAAAAAATCTGTCACTATAGTTATTGTTCATCGTAACTGTGAAACAACCCTTGCTTTCTACTTTTTTTCTTTTTCACTGCAACTTTTCATTTGGTTTCCATGATTTTCTCACTTGATCTTTGAGCTGCAAATCACGTTTTTTCTACCTTAAAATCATAGAATACCAACCAAAATATTTGTTTTCCCTATTTTATTTATCTAATTGCAGAAAAAAAATATAATGTTGCATCCTAGATTTAATGCACCAAATCTTCCCTAAATAAGAGCTATATTTAGGCTATATATACCCCTCCCTTATTGACCTAAAAGGAAAAAAGGAAAGAGAGAGAAAAACATAAGGAGAAAAAAGGAGAAGAAAGAAGAGAGTGAGTACGAGTGAGATGCTGCTAAGAAAAAAAACAACAACAGTCAACCATATCTTCTTCATCTCAACTTCTCCCCTCAACCAACAAACTACCAGTAACAACTTTTATCAGACCTCCCTCCGTTGGCCATCACCAATTTTGCATCCCTAGAAGCAGTGGTCCCCATGCATTCTTCTTCACTTTGCATTTTTATTTATTTATTGTGTTGCCTTTGTGTTTGTTGTTCATTTGAATTATAATTCACTTGAATAGTAACTATGGAGGCATGTGTGTGCCTCAGGCATGTCTCTTGTTTGTTGTTGGGTCACTAGTTTGACCAAGTGACCCGACATTTTTTTTTTCTAAAAAAAAAGGAAGAGATTTATGATTTTTTTGGGCATATTTAGTTTTAAGATATGTATTTGCTTTATATTTTAATAATATTAATCTCATATTAAGAGTACTTGGTTTTCGGAGCGATGCGGCAAATATATATATATACCAAAAATAAATGTTTTCATGTATACAGCCAGTACGCAAAAATATCTTGAACTTTTTTTTAAAAAAATGAAGTTTAAAAGAAGATGTGTTTCAGCACAGATTTCATAAAAACACAAATTGTTTTCTTGCATTTTTTTTTTTATGGATTTTACATGTTTCTAAATTCCAAAGGATATTGGCCAATATTCCAAAAAATACAAAAATCTTCTTTTTTTTGGGATTCATATTATTTACTATTAACATATCTTGAACATTAAAAAAAAAAAATGAAGTTTAAAAGAACATGTGTTTTAGCACGGATTTCATAAACACACAAATTGTTTTCTTGCATTTTTTTTTATTGATTTTACATGTTTGTAAATTCCAAAGGATATTGGCCAATATTCCAAAAAATACAAAAATCTTTTTTTTTTTGGGATTCATATTATATACTATTAACATATCTTGAACATTTTTTTTAAAATCAAAATGAAGTTTAAAAGAAGATGTGTTTTAGCACGGATTTTATAAACACACACATTGTTTTCTTGCATTTTTTATGGATTTTATATGTTTGTAAATTCCAAAGGATATTGGCCAATATTCCAGAAAATACAAAAATCTTTTTTTTTTTGGATTCATATTATTTACTATTAATATTTGGGCAAAGAAATCTCAAAGGGGTTAATATCAAAACATTAGTGAGGATAATTTGCTATTGTTCACCGTTAATATTTGGATAAAGAAACCATAAAGTGGTAAATATCCAAGATACTTTTCCAGGAATAATAAGTCATTATTATTTAATCAACATATCTTTGAAAGGATCCATGATTATAATTGGGGACATTTCAATTTTTGACTCCACGGTTTATGAGCCGCAAGAGTATGAAATATTAAGGCAAAAATAAGCTTTTAAAGCGCTCAGAATTTCCTTAGATTTCTAATATTTTTGTTCTTTTTCCTTGTGATTTAAAAGTTGCGAACACTTAAAATACGAAAGGAAAAAATGAGTTGTTAAGCTCATTGAATCTCTTTAGATTCTATTCTAGTTGTTTCTTAATTCATAGGTTGTAAATTTATCATCGAATTTTTTGTTTCTTTTCCTTGTGAACCTATCCTAGGAAAATGGATTAGACAGAACCAACATCATAGTAATTATAAGGCAAACCAACACAAAACAACTTATCTTAGGTAGGGCATACTAGGAGTGCTAAAACTTTCCCTTTACACAATTAATCCATTGTCTTAGAATCTCTAAAAGACCAGTTAGGTTTCCTAATAACCATAATGCTAGGTGGCGATTCTTTTTTTCACAAACAAAAAAACCCGACATAAATCCCCGCCCATGGGGAGGGTCGCCGCGCTCTCACGGAGAGCACGACATCTAAGTTTACCTGAGTTGATCCAATATATTATTATTTCAATATTTTTAAGATGTCAACTTGATTTTTTTTAGTTAAACTATATTTGTTATCAATTTTACATGTTATCTTTGAACTTATCAGGACAATCGAGTTATTTCACTTCAACTCTCATTTTATTACTTATGTTTGAAATTTAAATTGCACAATTATAAATAATTTTATTTATGGATTTGAATTAAAAAATATTGTTGAATATATTTTTCAATTTATTGTTTTGAAAAAAAATTATAATAGTAGTGACAAAATTACAAACGAAAATTCCGTCAATATTTTCCAAAGAGTTGGACAATAATTGCTCAAAATACCACTATTATTGATGGCTATGCCAACAACGTTCTGCCGGTATTTTCCAGAGAATTGGACGGTAATTACTCAAAATGTCGTTAGTACTGATGGTTATACCAACAGAATTTTAATGATGAAATCACCGACTACAGATATCAATGGAATTACATATAAAATGTTAATGATAGAATCACTGATGGTATATTTTGATAGCATCAGCGAAGGAATATACCGATAGAATTACATTAGATCTTTTCATCGATAGATTTATAGTTGGTGTTTCTACTAGTAGATTCAATACCTATAGAATTACCGACAAAAAGGAAATTATCAACGCGATTTTTACTGACAAAAGGTCTTCATCCGTGTGATTGTCGGAAAAACAATTATCAATGAAAAATATGTTACATTACCAACGGAAATTTGTTTCAGTAAAACAATTAATTCTGGTAATATATGAAACTTGTGAAATTTCTTAGTAGGAATTTGATTGATATAAGAATAAACTACACAAATATTTTAATATAATGTACACGTTTCCAGAAATATTTCTATAAATATCATAAAATATATTATAACTTAAATATTTATATTAAATATCTTAAATATTTATCTTAAGAAAGTCTATATAAACAAAGTTTTTTCCTCTCTAGATTGGAGGTTCGTCAAAGCTCATCTCTCTAAACATTTAAACTCGATTTGAGTTAAGCCTGGATTATATCTGTTTTTCCTATTACCTGAACAAACACTATACTAACTTGAGCATTAGAATGTATTTTTTTGTAGGTGTTGTCGGGTCTTCAGTCAATAAATTAAACTCTCAATCTTTCTACTGAGAATTTTTGTAACCTTATCATAATTCTTATTAGTGTTTATAGATTGTATTTAGTTTCAATCCCAATTGCAATTATTTTTAAATAACAATATTTTATTTTATTTGCATTTTGATCCTTCACCATTGAAAAAAATAGAATTTAAGATAATAAAGGGAGGAGACAAAAAAATCTATTTTTGGTGTGGTTGATGGTAGTGCTAAGCCACAAATTTAACAAATATGATTTGTCTTTTTGATATGATTTGGTTTTAAAGGTTGTTACTATAATTACGATATATTTTGAAATTCAAAATAGTTTCAAAAAATAATAATTCAAGGGTTAAAATCATCTTCCTTGCTAAGATGTGTAGCTCCCACTTTATTTTTTAAAACAAAATCTAGATTTTATTTTGTTCCTCTTTTACAAGGTCAGCTAACTGACCCTTTATAATTTGTTCCTCTTTTATTTTATTTTTAATTATTTTTTTCTTGTGAGTTTTAAGAATAATTTCTCTCAAAATCAAATTATAAAAAATATCTTACGCTATCATAGTTTTCTTGAGGTTTGATTTTATGATATACTTAGATGATAAGAAATTATTTATAAGCCATCATGATCCTTAAATATAATTTGGAAATATCCTTATTTAATACTAAGTGTTGGGCAATTATTATCTTATAAGCTAAAACATATCATGGTTTTAAACAGTAATTTTGCACTGTTCATCTAGACCCATAGTCATCTGCGGGCTAAAACATATCATGGTTTTAAACAGTAATTTTGCATTTTTGCATTGTTCATCTAGACCCATAATCACTGCCAGCTAAAACATATCATGATTTTAAACAGTAATTTTGCACTGTTCATCTAAACCTATAGCCACTGCGGGTTTGAATAGTAAAATTATTTAATAATATAAGTATCATTGGTATGGTAGTAATGAACAACGAAGTTGACTTGGAAGAGTGGCTAAACTCCACGCGGGAGTTAGAATCTCTCAAGCAACGTTTTGGCTTTATAATATTTGGACGAGAGAGAGAGTGAACCCTGGTCAAATTATTTGGAAACTTGCTTGACTACAAGTGAAACTGTGAAAGGCAATCAATCTCTAGCTTTCGACTAAGCTAACTAAAGTTTCTCTATCCAGCTGTTTTATTTGTCGATAATTGCCTTTTGTTTTTTCTTTAACTTTAAATTAAAAAGAAAAAAAATATTCTGAAGCCAAATGCTCTTGGACTTACAGTAGAATTTGGATTTTTAATATTTTTTGAAAAGGTGTCCGGGCATTTTTTTTTATAACAAAGCTTTCCCTTGCATTTTTTTTATAACAAATTCCATTTTTTTGTTTTTCTATAATTGAGGTATTCGGTCTAGCTTACGCACACCACGACTAATCTTCGAATCCACTTTTTTCTTATATTTTTTTTCCTGTTTTTTTTTGCCACTTATACATTTTTGTTGGGTTTTTGTTTTGATAACCGGGGTGTCCAAGTCAGCTTACGCGCACCATGATTTTTTCTTTTCACGTATACATTTTTTTTGTTCCGAGTCAGCTTAGCGCGCTACAAATAATCCCCATACCTATTTTTTACATTTTTTCCTGTTTTTCCCCTACATATACATTTGTTTTTTATAATCGGGGTGTCCGGACCAGCTTACACGCGCCACGACTATTATTATTTTATAAAATAGCTAAAGGAGATCACAAGTTCAAATAGTAATGAACAATGATTTTCAATGCTCATTACTGTTTTAAAAGGTTAATTGAATTATGGTTTTGGTGGGAGATTGCAGGGGTATTTGGGAATGCGTTTAGAAACACTTTTGAAAAAAAAAAGTATTTATATTAAAAAAAAATGTTGTTTCTATATGATTTTGATGTGCTGATATCAAAAATAATTTTTAAAAATTAAAAAAATATATATTATTTTGATACATTTATGAATGAAAATCACTTCCAATAGCAACCTTAACCATGGTCCCAAACAAACACGGCAAGTGGTGGGGTGGAAGGTAAAGGGCGAATTGAACTGCTAGCTAAATTTTGTCATTTAAATAATATTTATTATATATGTGTTTTTCATTTTGGTCCTTATACTTTTAATCTTGGATGTTATTTTAATTCCTTTATTTTTTTTATATATTTCTTAAATGATTCGTATTTTGTCTACATTTATATGTACATGCTCTTAGTTTTTTATTTATTTTTATTATTTCCACTGTTATTAAGGTTTTTTTATTTAATGTTTAAATTTTATTTTGCATTGGTGATCATTTGAAAAATTTATTTATTATTTTTCTCTTTGTTTTTTTTTTTATTTTTTATTTTGACTTATTCTTCAAGTTAAATATTTTTTTTAAATCTAATAATATTTATTTTTCTTTGTCATTTATTTTGTTCTTTAATTTCTTTTTTTTAATATTATTAGGTGTTGAAATTTCTAATTATTATAGATAAAACATTCAAAATAATGATAATGATATATGTTAGACTAATTATATATTTTGATATTTATTTAATATTAATGCCTTAAAATATATATTACCATATATATAAAAGTCGTGGCCAATTCACTGTGCACACAGACACAGTGCACTGTGGATTGCAACAGTATTTTTTTTTTTTTTTTGCTTTTTTTACTTTTTTTTTTCTACTTGCGTTTTTTTTCTCTTTTTTTTTCGTTTCTTTTTTTTTCTTTTTTTACTAATTATTCTTTTTCTTCTTTTTTTCCTTCATTTTTTGCTTCTTCTTTTTTTGTTTTTTGTTTTTTTGTATTTTTTACTTATTATTTTTTTGTATTTATTATTATTATATTTTTTTTTCTACTTATATATTTTTTTGGTTTTTGGTTTTTTAATAATCGGGGTGTCCGAGCTCGCTTAAATGCACCACGATTAATCTCCATATCCAATTTTTTTTTATAACCAGGGTGTCCAGGCCAACTTATGATTACCACGACAATCCCCAGACCCACATTTTTTTTTTCTAAAATGCTTTCCTGCTGGTACATTTTTTTTATAACCGGGATCTCCGACCAGCTTAAGCACACCACAACTAATTCTTGGGCCAATTTTTTTAAAAAACAATATGGATTGCTACAATACTTTCACGCTTATACTTTTTTTTTGTTTTCTTTCGCTTATATATTTTTTGTAACCATGGTCTCTCAGCCAGTTTAAGCTCTTTTTTCACTTATATATTTTTTTTTATAACCATGATCTCCGGGCCAACTCAAGTGCACCACCACTACTCCTTGGACCAAATCTGTTTTTTGATAATCGAGGTGTCCAGGCCAGCGTGAACACACCATGACTAATCTCCGAACCAATTTATTATTATTTTTTATTTTTTTTCCTTATAAGTTTTTTTGTTCACTAATCTTGGAACCAATAATAATGATAATTTTAGTGATTATTTTTTTATAAAAATCTTTTGATTTTCTTAAAGATTTTCCTGAAATTTTAATTTATATCGGTGATCATTTTAAAAGTAATATTACTATATTTTTCCCTTTATTCATTATTTTTTGTTTTCTGTTTTTTTATTTGTTCTTTAGATTATATGATTTTTATGATTTTATTATTTATGCAATAATAATGATAATTTTAGTTATTGTTTTTTTTATTGTTTTTTTATATAAAAAATCTTTTGCTTTTTTTTTATTTTTCATGGAAATTTAATTATTTTAATTGTTTTGGCATTAATGTTAGTAATAATTTTAGCTTTAATAGCAATGATAATGGCAATAACATCAGGATGAATTTTCAATCTATGTTTTCATCTTTTTGTTGATAGAAAATTAACAACTTATTTTTTTTATTTTATTATTGTATGTATTTTCACAGTTTATATTTTATTTTTGTTTAATTTAAATTGAATTATAAAATAAACTAATCTTAATACAATGAACTTAATAATTCAGATATCCGAGTTTTCTTGCTTTTTTAATGATGATGATAAATTTATGCTGGTTATTTCGTTTGAAACTACTAAACAGATAAATTTATATCAATTATAAATTCATATATTTTATAAAAAACTTGCACTTGACATGAATTCTGCACAGATTTATTATTTTTGCTAAATTTATATTATAATAAAAAATATACACAATTAATATTTTTTACATTGAAAAAAATATTGTGCCGCCCGCGGCAAAGCGCGGGGGCATTGTCTAGTATATATATATATATATATATATATATATATATATATATATATATATATATATATATATATATATATATATATATATTTAATAATGCATTTAAAATAATGAGAATAATTATTTTAAAGGTTTTTTCTCTTAAAATAATTATATATTTTGATATTTATTTAATATTAATGCCTTAAAAAATATAACAAATAACTAACAACTAAAGATTAACTATACATGCATAAGAGAGAGTTTTACTTTCATTTCACACCACCAAAGGTGAACATACTTTGTTTTTTAACCGAAACTACATTTAATACAAAATAAATTCTAATAAAAATTAAAAATCAAAACTAAGAATATAAATACATAAGTACAAACAAATTATTTAGAATTATATCAAAATTACTGAAAAAATAAAAGGACCAAAACTAAATAAAAAAATAAAAGAATTATTTATTTTTTCCTTACAACACTTTTAATTTTTTTAATTTAATCCTTCCATTTAAATTATTTACATATTTTATTTTCATTTTGGGCCCATATACTTGTAATTCCTTTATTTTTTAGATATATTTCTACATAGTTTCTATTTTTGTCCATGTTTATATATATACTCTCTTAATTTTATTTTTTAATTCTAATTATTTGCTCTTTTGTTTAGGTTGTATTTCATAGAAAATTTAAATTCTTAGATTTTAGGTTGTTTTGGTTAAAAAAATACTTTTACAATATTTTAATGTATAATATTTCATATATAGTATTACATAAACAAAAAACAATTTTGGAGCAACACATAAACAAAATGGGTAGACAAATTTGCCCAAAGTTATCTACAATGAAAAACTATTAATGCACACTTTTGTATCTAACATTTTCTTATTCTTTTTTACCATCTTCATAGATTAAAAAAGCCATTTAATACACAAAAAATCCTTTTTTTACAAATTTTCAACCATGTGCAAACACATTATCCAAGGCAATATAGGCATGCACAAGATCTAATGTTGTCAAAAATACACAAGATCATGATTAGCCTTTTGTTTTTATAAGATTAGATATGAATTTATGATTTAAATTATGGTTGATGTCTTATAACAGCGTTAAAAATTTAATCACAAATACCAAAACAACTATATGGAAAAAATATTCATTCACATTTCCATTTCTGATATTTTATTAGTCTTTTTTACTATCATAATAAATCAAATAGAGAACATTTAATATAAAAAAATTATCAATAAAAAAATCCAATGTTTTTAACAAATATTCAACCATACTTAAACACCTATTAAATGCAACATAAATATAAACAAAAGATCTAATGCTATAAAAAAAACTATACGAGCATAATTAACTTAGTTATTAATTCTTTAGAGATCATATAAAAATCTAATGGTTCAAATTTTATTAAAATTATAACTTGTTTATAATTTTATAGAATGGAGTGGCATGATAGATTCTAGCATGCATGACCAAGAGTTCAATTATAACATTTTTATGTTTGATTGATTGATACTTAAAATATATGTTAGAAACATTGGAAAAGATGAGTGTTTATGAATGGTGTTATTGATGATTGTACCCATCAAGATAACCAACATTAAGACTTTATAATGATATTAAAAATAAATATGGTATATCAATAGTATTTAAATATGGTAAATCAATAATCAAACAAAATATATTGATGCACAATCATGATTAAAAGGTTTGTTGCTTGATGAAGGCCTGTATACGTGTAAAAGCTTGCTAAATGGGTGTGTAAAATTATCTTTTCAAAAGTTTTCATAAATATTTTCTAATTTATTTTTGATGTGTGGTAGCATAGAGAGCCAATAAAAAGTTATTTTGGTTAATGATGAACCTAATAATCTTAGCTCTATATAGATATTTATTACATAATAACCATGTTGATCGATGAATTTAATAATGTGCTCCTTTATTGATTGGTTTTCTTCCCGAAAGAACTATCAAAATCTATCTATCTATCTATATATAAATCATATTTAATATATTTACCCATCCACTTTGGATATTGATGATTATATACAGGCCCAACTATTTGTCTAATTTCTAGCCTTATCTCATTTAGATGTTGGCCTAACTCAACCTTGTATATTCATCCATGTGTTTGATATTAAATGGAAAGTCCTTTAGGTGTTAAAGGGATGACATTTCCTTACTAAAAAGCCACATAAAAGCATTATATTGCCCAAGTACAGGTTGAGTTGTTAATTGGTAAGGTTATTTGACCATATAATTGACTTGAGGCTGACTATAAACTTGTATTGTAAGTGAGACCTCATATATGATCATACTCCAATATTGTTAGGTTGCAATTGTATTTTTTTATGTTGGCATACGATACTTGAAATGCTTCTAGAAATATATATATTAAAGTGTTTGTTATTAGAAGGTATTCTAGTACTTTTCCTTAAATGTCTCTATAGAAGATCAATTCTACCTTAGTTTATTTTAAATTGAGTTGAGAAAATTATCAAAAACGTACATGGTTCCTATTAAAAACTATAATATTATAGGTCAACCTCAAATTAGCCAAGTTAAGATAGAATAATTGAACAAGTATGGTAGCCTCCTATTGGGCTGGTAAGTTGTGATTTTATATTTCTATCTCCATTTTTATAGCTCTCATATAAGCATTAACCAAATTTAATGGTTGATAAAAGGATATTCCTTAGGAGGAGCCACTATTTGCTAATAGTATAATTGGTTGTATCCATCTAACCATGCCTTCTAACTTGTAAAATAGGTAACCATAAGGTTGTGATGAAGGCATAAAGATGTTTTTTTTTTTACCAAATTCCTATGTAGTTAAGGTTGTTGATAGAGTTCAGACTGTGAGAGACTCTATAAAGACACTATAGTTGTTTTTACAAAAAAAAAATTAGATGATGAAATGTCATGGCTCATCTATGATAGGTCATTTCACAAGGTGACAAGTTCATCATGACCAAACAAATGACTTTTATCAATTGCATGAACTAAATGGTCATTGGATGCAGTAGTAACGATCTTTCTTGTGTTTTTCTTTGATGACATGAATACATTTAATAAAATAATAATGAATATTATTTCATCAGGTGTGTTAATCTGTTGATTAGTCAAGTAATTTTATGGATCAATTATGTTACATAGTGTTTGTTTTTTCCCTTCTAATAATAAAGATTAGGAACTTAAGTGGATGTAGGTATTATGGTCCTAAGAAAGGTTATATTGTTCCATGTAATATTATTAAATAAATAATAAAAAAATAGAATTAAAACCACCTGAAATATAAAAGATAAATTGTAAAAGTTAGTTGCATAAAAACAAATATTATGTAAATGAGCTTGATTATATTTTCTAGTAATTAGATGAACTATTTATCTTGGAATAGTGTTTGAATATATCTAAACATATAATTCTAAGCCTATCTGAATTGTTTATATAAGATAAAAGGTTACACATTGAATCCTAATATAATTTAAATTTATTTTTCCCTATAATTACATGAATCCTAACTAACCTAGAATGCTTGATCATTTTGGTATGTTGAGGAACCTCATTCTAATTAGAAATGAATTTTCTCGACTTCTGTGATTAAACATTTTTTATTTAGTCAATTATAAATTCAAGTAAATCATTTTACTCTTTATTTTTTCTATTTATATGAACAATCACTATGTAATGCTCGGAGAATTTCCATGTAAGTTTTGCATTTTTAATCATGTATGAGTAAAATAGGATTTGAAAAAAAACACTTTTAATATACATTTTACCATTATGAGTTTTTTTCTTCCAATGAAAGATTTCTTCTTCTTTTTTTTCATTTCTAATCTTGATTGCATTGTCCAATCATTCAAACTTTTATGTTTTCTTCTCTAATAAAATTCCAATAGGGTTTTCCTTAAACAAGAAACTTACCAAAATTTCCAATCCACCTTATATATAATTTACCACTGCAATCTCATAATTAATTTTCAATATTCCATATAAAAAAATTAGCTTAGCAATTCATCTGAAAACTCAAGATTTCTATATACCTTCCAATTTCATTTTCGTACCTAAATACAATCATTGACTAGGTATTGTAGAGCTTGGTTTCCTTATGTTTTCTAGGCTGTGTTTGTTTCCCGGAATTCACTTTCCGGGAAACCACTTTCCAAACTTTCCTGTGTTTGTTTGTCTTCCGGAAAGTTGGTCAACGGAAAACACTTTCCAGTCAAAGAAAAAATTTGGCTTGGTTTTTCGGGAAAGTGTTTTTCCGGGAAAAATTTGGGCGGAAAACACTTTCGGAAGTTGTGAAAAAAATTAGAAATGTCATTATTTGTTGATTATATCAAATTTGATCCTCAAACTTTTGATTGCTATATATAATTTGTTTTGAATATTTATTTTTCAATTCCATCTCTTAAATTTTAATTTTTATATTAATTTTGGTTCTTATTTTTATAATTGCTATTTGCTTTTTTCTTATCATTTTTTTATTGAAATTTTTTATCTATCAAATTTGGTCCTCATTTTTTTTATTGTTACTTATTTTATTTGAAATAATTTATGAAATGTTAATTATTATTATTTTAATTTATTCACCTTTCATTTTTTTTTTATTTTTTTAGATTTGATCTCTATTATTTTGATTATTATTTATTTTATTTGAGATAATTTATGAAATTATATTTTTTTTTCAATTTCATTCTCATTCAACTTTTTAATTTGTAAGATTTGTTCCTCATTATTTTAATAAACTTGAAAAAAAAAATTATTAATAAATTATTTTCCAGTTCATTTTCCATAACACAAACAAACACTGAAAAGTGTTTTCCAGTTCATTTTCCATAACATTGCCAAATATCGGAATTCACTTTCCAGAAATTCACTTTCCCAAGAATTCACTTTCCAAAAGGAAACCACTTTCCAGCAAACAAACAGGGCCTTAATGCCCATTTTTGTATAAAAAACAAAAGTGGGACATGTTTTTTATAAGTCAAAACCATAAAATAAAACACTCAAAATATTTAACTTCTATTCATTCAAATCACTCTTGCTAAAAAATATCATAATATTTATATAGAAAAAAAACACAAAAATCTAGTAATTCTAAATAAATAAAATAAAAATAAAATGATTAAGATTTCAAAACTAAAAAAAAATTATTTTTTTTAAAATACTTCTACATTATTTAACCTCATATTAATGTCAATCTACTAGCCTCTTTCAAAATCAAATCCTCAATGCTTTTTAATAAATCAAATCCTGTGGTATAAAATATCTTCAATAAAGGCTTGTCTAAAATCATTAAAATAATTAACTTATATTAAATTATTGTACAAAATAGGTTAACTAGAAGGGAATTATTAACATATTTGTAAGGTCTCTACTTAAGAATTTCTGATACGTGATAAACTCAATTGAGAAAATATATTCTTGGAGGTTCAAATTGAGCAATTGTGTGTAATTTGGCGACTAATTCGTGGCTACCTTAAAACTAATTTATTAAACTATTATACATATGCCACAGCCCGCGCGTGGATACTAATCTCCTTCTCTTCACTTCAGCCACCAATCTTCGTGTCATTTTAGCTGAATTTAATTTGCTGATCTTCTTTTGCCAGTGAGAAAACCAAGCTCCGACTCCTTTCCAACACTCCTTCAATGGCTTCCCAATCGGATCATAAAGCCACCGTAATCGACGGCAAGTTCATCGCTCAAACAATCCGATCTGAAATCGCCGAGGAAGTCCGTCAACTCTCAGCGAAATACGGCAAGGTATTCATCCTTGCAAAATTTAATTAAAATAGAAATCTGAATGAATTGACAAGTTTTTTCTACTTTCTTTACATTGTAGCTGTAAAATGTTGCGAAACTAGTTCCTGTTTTGGGTCTGGTTTACTGTTTATGATATTTGGAGTTCAATAATCTTACGTTTGTGGTTAGGTTCCTGGGTTAGCTGTAGTAATTGTGGGCAATAGGAAGGATTCGCAAAGCTATGTGGGTATGAAAAGAAAAGCGTGTGCTGAAGTTGGGATTCGGTCTTTTGACATGAACCTCCCTGAGCAAATATCTGAAGCTGAACTCGTTTCCAAGGTTCATGAGCTAAACGAAAATCCTGATGTGCATGGTTGGTTTAATCTTCAAGTATTTATTGTCTTGAAAAACTTTTGAAATTTCGCAGAGGTTTTTTTGAAGCTGGTAATTGCATCTTTTTGTTACGACGCTAGTTTTTGAGCAACCTGCTGTTATATGCCAGGAATATTGGTTCAGCTGCCACTGCCAAAGCATATAAACGAAGAGAAAGTTTTAAGTGAAATTAGTCTTGCAAAGGATGTAGATGGCTTTCATCCTCTGAACATCGGCAAACTTGCAATGAAAGACAGAGAACCTCTTTTCCAACCCTGCACTCCCAAGGTAATAATATATTTGGTCTTGAACTGCTTTCAATATGTTATATCCAATATTTAAGCATTATGCTATGTGTAAAACTCAATCCTTATACAAGAATGTGCTTGCCAATCGGGCTGATTCTTATAATCCTGTGTTTTCTAATCTGAACTTTCGTCTTCTCCCAACAGGGCTGTCTTGAACTTCTACATCGAAGTGGAATAAGTATAAAGGGAAAAAGGGCAGTGATTGTAGGTCGCAGTAACATTGTTGGATTACCAGTTTCCTTGCTTCTTCTGAAAGCAGATGCCACTGTTACCGTGGTGCATTCACGTTCTAATGATCAAGAAAGCATAATTCGTGAAGCTGACATCATTATTGCAGCTGCAGGGCAACCAATGATGGTAATTATTCCTTGTAACAGCTTTATCAACTTTGATTTTTTTTTTCCGGTGATGTTTTTTATTCCTTTATAAACAATTTGGTTATTAATGCATCTGCTGTGCATTCAATCAATTTCTGTAGACTTAGGCTTGTGCCAAGATTACACAAAACGATATCCACATGCGATGCAAATATGATTTACGCTAGCTCACAGTTCCAAATAGTCTAATATGTTGGAATTGGTCTTATGGTTTTGATTATCTTAACTTTCAGATAAAAGGAAGTTGGATTAAACCTGGTGCTGCAGTTATTGATGTTGGGACAAATGCTGTCGATGATCCAAGTAGAAAGTCAGGCTACAGATTAGTGGGAGATGTGGATTTCGAGGAAGCCTGTAAGATAGCTGGATGTATTACTCCAGTTCCTGGGGGCGTTGGCCCAATGACTGTTGCCATGCTGCTCAAGAACACTTTGGATGGCGCGAAGCGGGTTATTGTGCAGTAGTGCTTCAATTCTGTTCAATTATAGTTGATGATTTCGCTCTATCCAAACTCAAGGTTCATAGGAAAACCATGTTTCTGTAAGTTCAGTGGACATCCCTGCTAATAATCATAGCTTTTGTTCTGTATTGTACTATGTGAGCTTCAGAATTTTCAATCTGCAATTTTTCTGCAAGAGTGTCAAACAGAACAACTTTTACTGTGATTGGGATGAAAAATAAAATTAGAAGCTAGCTTTAAATGCTGGTTTGATCTTTCTTATCAGTAATTTTCTTATGTATTTACAGTATGATATCTTTCTCCACAGCATGTAATACTCGGCTTCTGATGCCATCATGAAGGTTATTATCCTTTTGATTTTCCTTTCCACTGTTTGCTACAGTGGTTCATAACTCATACCTTGCAGAAGTATAAATGCTATCGAACTTTTCTTAGTGCAATGTTGACTTCTATTGGCAACAACTATTGATATTCATAGTATTACTCGCTCCAGCCAAAACCCTAGAATTTTATTTAGATGAATCAATCATAGGATTCGTAAACTGCAGCCCATCACATTAGGCTGGTGCTGAGCATTTTTAAGATAGTTTCTGCGGTTGCGACTTAAAGAAAATAAGTTAGTTTTATTAAAATTATTGTTTAACTTTACATGAAAAATGAATTTAATTGGTTCTCAACATGAATGTCACCTTTTGGATGGAAAGCAATCAAAATCCAATGATAAATCTTCTGCTAATCTAATGAATTTAGAGTAGCTGAAAAAAAAATAATTCTCAAGAAACCAAGAAGAGAAGACAAAAAGGAGTAAATAAAATAAACAAATAATATTAAATGTTCATGGCCATACTTGTGATGGTATTGGTTCTATGTGTAAAGAAAAACATTGTATATAAAGCATGAGGAATGCTCTATTAAATTATATTGAAAAATATAAAAAAATGAATAATATTGGTGGATTTTCTAGGATTAAGGTAACAATAACAATAATTCAATTAAATACAATAACCAACAATATAATTATAGTGCTTAAAATATTCAAGCAAGGGAGAGAAATTTCAAATTCAATTTTTAATGTGGTTCGATAAGTCTGCAACCACATCTTAAGCACTAAACTAGTTTTGAGTATTTTATTCTTTTATTAGTCCAATCTGAAGATTACAATTGCTATTTGATAAATCCACACCAGACTTTTTACACTATTTGAATATATTCTATCTTTAGGATTTTTCTCCTACTTGAAGATATACACTCTTCAAGACTTTTTCTTGATGACAATACCTTATCGATGCGAAGAGTTTTTTTTCTATAATCTTAAGGGTTTATCATGGAGTTACTCTCAATAGAGTGAATTTTATAATTGAAAATCTTAGTATCTTTATATCTTACTAGAGAGCACTTGAAGGATCTGGAAAATATTTTATTTTTTTTGACAATACAACAATACAATGGAAGTTATATAAGAAAACTGACTCTAGGCAGATCCACTAAAACAAGACATAGCATCCAACTCCCTCGTAACTACCACATAGCTGCATTGTAACTTCTCCGGTCTGCCACCCAACAAACCAACTTCCCAAATTGATTTTCCATGTTGCCAATCTTCACATGCAACCCAAATAGCCTTAAATAGTTTATCGTCTAAGCCCTAGCGCGCTGTGAAGCATGAACTTGTTTGCACACACCTGTTATGTTTGTTGCCGAAAAGTGTCTTGCCCACGCATGCTACCCCTGCATCTACATGTTGTCAATGCCTAGCAGTGACTCGTTGGCGCGCCCTGGTGCCTAAGGTTATGACAAACCTCCCTTACAAGAAGGAGCTGACACACTTGTCAGGTAAGATCTAAGGTAGACCTACACCAAGTCTTCAAGTTGTCACAAGTCAATGTCTTTCTCCCACAAAACCTCCTGTCTATCTGCCCATTTTACAAGAAATTTCATTTGATGATTTTTCTTGTGTTGAAGGAGCTGACGCCCTTGTCAGGTAAGATCTAAGGTAGACTTGCACCAAGTCTTCAAATTGTCACAAGTAAATGTCTTTCTCCCAACAAAACCTCTTGTCTATTTGCCCATTTTACAAGAAATTTCATTTGATGATTTTTCTTGTGTTGATCAAGTCTCTACGGTCCATAATCTTCATGATTCTCTGCTCAAATTGCTTCTTAATCATAGGTGGAGACCTTGTGATCTATTCCTTTCTTAATCCTCTGGATCTTCATGAAAATGCTTTTGATAACTCACATGGAATTTGGGATACAACTTCAACCTTTTCCGGTAGCTTCAGTCTATACACAATAGTGCTCACTTTCCCCATCACCTCAAACGGTCCATCATACCTTGGCACCAACCCGCGGTGCCGATTGTTTCCCACAATCTTTTTTCATATATGCGGGGTCAATTTCAACAGCACCTTATCGCCAATATCAAACTCCAAAGGTCTTGTCTTCTAATTAGCGTATTTCACCATGCGCTTACTTGACATAAGCTTTAATATGATTTAACATAACATATATATTTCACACTTTAATATTAAATCAAAACATTATTGATGAAAGAATATTAATTACACTAAGAAACTAGTCATAAGAGGCTAAGTCAAATCACCAATGACTTTTTCTAAAATTTGATGGATAATGACATGTTGCCAGACGATGTACTTAATCTTCAAATATAAATTATTGAATCATTGAATTGATAAATAAACTAGATTTTGTAAACAAATATTAATTACACTAAGAAACTAGTCATAAAGAGGCTAAGTCAAATCACCAATGATTTTTCTAAAATTTGATGGATAATGACATGTTGCCAGACGATGTACTTAATCTTCAAATATAAATTATTGAATCATTGAATTGATAAATAGACTAGATTTTGTAATTTATTTAATTAGAATTAAAATTTATATTTAGACCAACATATTAGGAACCTAATGAGTCGTGCATATTAAAAAACCATTAAACAAAAATTAAATTGGGATGATTTAATGAAGAATGACTTGATTAAAATATATTTAAAAAATTAAGGCTAGAATAATATAGGGAGTACATTTTTAGACCTAGAAAAATCAAAGACTTGATTAACTTAATTTATAAATTTCTTGATTTAATAAATGGATATTTTCAAGAGGTAAATTGATATTTTACCAATTTATAAGTTTGTTTTTCAAATTTTTTTATAAATAATAAATTATGCCTTTTATTTTTTGTAAAACTTTACGTAAGTCATAGAATGAGCTAGAACTCTAGGCATAGAAATTTCTCTCTCCTAAATAAGGATTTAGAAGATTTCTCACTGGTAGCTCATGTGGATTATTGTTAGAGATCGAACAATTAGATGACTTGTGGTTTGTAACAACATAACCTTTAAATAATTATTCAAAGTTCAAGAAGATTATATTTTTAGGTTAAAAATCTCTAAACCACTTTATTTATGTCTAATACAATCCTAAAAACTCTTAAATAAGTTTTTTTTTTTTTTGTTACGTGTATGCGTTTTGAAAAAACCAACAAGTCAATTCTCCCATCATGCTCATTTTGAATTCTTATTGCATGCATTTCTACAAAATATTTACAAAGAAATTCATTAGTGGCACCAAATATAATATCATTAATATATGTTTTAAACAATCAAGATTTTTTTTCTTTTTCTTTGTAAAAGAGGTGTCAATTTTGTTAATGTTTAAATTGTTTTACTAAGAAAGGTTTTGAGTCTATCATAACAAGATTAGGTGTTTGTAGTAAATAATAGAAGACTTTTTTAGTTAAAGAAATTTTTGGGAAAATAAAAACTTTTAAAACTTGAGGTTGCTCAACATACACTTCTATCATAAGAAAACTATTAAAAATACACTTTTAATATCCATTTGGAAAAATTTTTAAGTTGGCATAAAAAACATAGGCTAAAAGCATTCTTATTAATTGTAGTTCAGCTACCAATACAAAGGTTCCTTTATGATTTGTATTGTCTTTTTAATTAAAATCTTTGACACAACTAGTGTAACTTTGTTTCTAACAATAGTCCAATGTTCAGCAACTTTGTTCCTAAAAACTTATTTTATTCTTATTATTGATTGATTGTTAAGTATAAGGACTAGTTCTAACACATCATTTCTTTCAAATTGATTTAGCTCATTTTGCATTGCTGAAATCCAATAACCATCATTTTCAACTTCAAGGAATGAGTTAGGTTTTATATGTGAAATAAAAGTAAAATGACCATTTATCTAAGAGATGCTTTAATCGTAGTACCTTAAAAGTATTGCCAATAATTAATTCAAGAGACTGAGAGCTTACATACTTTAGCTCTTTTGGTGGTACAAAAAAGCTACTTATCATCTTTGTTTATTGCTTGAGTTTGGTTGGTGTTTGTTCAGTTTGTCATTGGTGTCCTTCATGATGGTCTTATTATTGAGACTAAATATTTAACACTTTTATTAATGTCATCTATAATCTCAATAATTTTGTCATTTTAAATTTCCTTAAATGCAATATGCATGGATTTTTTAAGATAAAATATTAGTATAAACTCCACATGCTTTGTTTGTGGAGGAATAACAAAGAAACATTCCAACATTGGATTTTGAGTCAAGTTTGTTTAAATTATCTTTGGTGTTAAGAAAAAAATATTTCGAAACAAAAAAACTTTAATATATGGGATGTTAGGTTTCTTCCTTCTCCAATACTCATAAAGATTCTTTTTCAACTCTAGTATCAAGGTAACACGATTTAAAACATAGCAAGAGGTGTTTACAGCTTTTGCTTACAAACACTTCTATGTATCAAAATCATTTAACATTGTTCTTGTTAGTTCTTAAAGAGACCGATTTTTCCTTTCTATAATCCTATTTTGTTGGGGAGTTCTAGGTATTAAAATTTATGGTGATATCATTTTTCTAGACAAGATGACTCAAACTAATTACTTATAAATTCATCACCATGATCATTGATCATTTTTATGTTTATAGTGGAAAACACGTTTTTTCATTTTCAACCTTCTTTGAAAAATCTATAAATTCATAAATAGTTTTATTGAAACAAAACCTATGTACACCTTTAAAAAATCATCAATAATCACAAACACCTATTTATTACCACTTAAGCTTGTATTTCTAGTTGTGCAAATAGATTAATATGCAACAATTCTAATGGTCTTTCAGTTAAGATGTGACTCTTGCTTTTAAACGAGGTTTTCACTTGTTTGGCCATTTGAAAAGTATCACATAGCTTTTCATTCTTAAATGCAATATATAGAAGTCTTTTGATTAGTTCATTTTTAACTAGTTTATTTAGAATATTCATGTTTAACCTAGTCTTCTATACCAAATAAAACAATCACTTATATTAGCAATAAGACAATTATTTATTCTCAAGCATGCATCAATTTTACTCATATAACTTTTTCTAATTCCTATAAAGATTACTTTGTCATCTTCAAGAATCAAACAATATGCATGGTCAAACATAATCTTATAACCTATATCACATAATTGACTAATACTAGCAACTTACATTTTAAGCTATTAACAAGAAATTATTTTTTCAATTAAAGGTGAGGATTTACCTCCAATGTTTCCAACAACATTAATAGGTGACTTTTTCTCTATTAATTTTAGTAATGCTTGAAGACAATGAATCATCTTCATTCATATGTCTTGAGCAAAAGCTTTCTAAAAACCACTCCTTATATTCATTTGCTTCCTATATATAAAAACCAAGATAAATTTTTTTGATACATATACCTTCTTAGGTCCTCTGTGATTATAGGTGATTCCTTTTAGAACTAAGTCATATTACAAGGTTTAATAGTAATAGTTTATGAGTGTCCAAATTTATAGATGATATGCTTCCTTCAAGAATTTGATCATTGTTCTTGATTGATCAATTGATACACAATAGTTTTATCCCATTTAGTAATGTAATTCGAGGCTATAAATATATAGTTATACTCTTTTGATAATGAAAGATATATCTTGCCAATGATGTTTGTTGCCTACATTAAATTACCATTGTTTGACCATTTCATTAAGTTTATTAAAAGATACTTGTTGGATTAGGCCGAGTTGTTGACATTATAGATATCCTTTTGTATAATTTATACAATTCTTAGTTATGTCTAACCATTGAAATCAATGGTTAATGAAAAACAATCTCATTTTAATGTTAGATAGCCAAGCATTTCATAGTTCTTCAAGAACATTAGACGTCACTAATAAGGCTTCTTTTGATCCTAAACAAAATTCCAAACTTGTTCCTAATGTATAATACATCTACTAGAAGTATATAATTGATGGTTTTTGTTTTGAAAGGGCCTTTAAACATTCTAATAAAGATTTTAAAGAAATTTTTAATTTCATCCTTTCAATCCTTGTATGGGTTAAGGGTGTTATGAAGACCATATTTGTCTTTGATAGAAAATTCAAATATCTCATATATTTGTTACCTTGGAAATAATATAATTTTTTTTTATTATAAGACTTTAGAATTGTAACTTGCATAAAAGTGCTAATTTGTAGTTTCTCAACATCACACCTTTCACTTCTCTCTTCCTTTTCTTCTAAAATATCTTTTGGGATTTGTGCACATAATGTTTAACCACTTCAATCGAATGAGTTTCTCAAACCAATAGGACCATACATCATTAGTGTTCATTTTATGCTCAACTTAACCTCATTAATCCCTAATTTCATGAACTTCTTGTAAAAGAAGTCCATGTCTTCTTATTTAGGGAAGTGAACCTTATTAAGTCTAAAGACTTGTTACCTATTGTTTGCACAAATATAAAAAGTGATTCTAACAACTTATTTGTACAATAAAATTGGGTTTCTCTTTTTTGTAAGGATAATCACTTTGATCGAATGTTCTTCAAAGGGTTTTTTTGATAGTGAAGTTACGGATTGGAAATGGGTTAACATTTAGGGTTCTTGTGAGAGATAAATTTATCTCATGGGTTAACAAGTGTGAGTGATATGATTTATATTGTAATTATAATTTAAGATCTATATTTTTTAAAAAATAGATTTCTTTTTTCCTTAAAATAATGAATCTCGTTAGCAGTATATAATATTTTTTAAAAGAATATTCCTATGTTATTTGCATTATAATGTTCAATATCAAAGACCAAAACAGCCTAGAATTGAGAAGAAAAGTTCTTCTTAGAGATGTCCAAAAAGGCTAGGTTAGGGTAGTGACTATTGTTTTTTTTTTAATTCAATGACAAAGTTGTAATATTTAATATAAGAGCCTTGGTCATTAATTGAAATTTAATGACAATTCTAACTTTTTTTTATTTTTTGGTGTGTATCAAAGCGATGATATAAACTATTATGAACTTATAAATTTTATAACGTAAAGTGTAATTTCTAAAAGAATAAAAGCAAATAAAAAATAAACTACATGAGGGTTTTTTGTAATTATCTTTTAATATTATTAGCTTTTCAGTGAGGATGTGAGACTCGAGACACGATTTACAAGTATATGATAAGAAAAAAGTTATAAGACTTTTATTTCCAACCCCTAATTTTCCTCTCTTCTTGAACCCCATTCGTTCTCTTCTTCAACTTCTTTTCTTTTAATTCTTGTCTCTTTATTTCTCCAAATTCAATCATAGTTTTTGCCACTATCCCTGGAATTCTTACGTGTGCGGAATAGGCAAACACTTAAACTCCAAACACCCTCTTAAAATCTGTGTCTGACTCGCGAAATTCAGAGCTTAAATTCTATTGATTCGTAGTCATGAACCAATAGTTGGTTGTTTTAGAGTTTATTGTTTATATATAACTTTTTAGACATGATGTTTCTAAGAAACATGGCATGATAATAAAGGACTATTGATCTACATAGTAAGTCTCGAGTTCGAGTTAGGATATACACTCCTTGTAAAAACCTGAGACGGTCAGGATTTTACACGTTCACCTAGACCAACAAAATATATTTTCCGAAGTTAGAGTTTCCTCGCATCCAAAAAAAATATAGTTGATGATGAATTGAAAAAAAAGAGTCACCACTTTTATTTCCAACCCCTGATTTTCCTCTCTTCTTGAACTCTTTGTTCTCTTCTTCAACTTCTTTTCCTTTAATTCTTGTCTTTTTATTTCTCCAAATTCAATCAGAGTTTTTTCCATTACACCTGGAATTCTTGCGTATGTGGACGTGGCAAACACTTAAAACTCCAGATACCCTCTTAAAATCTATGGCTGGCATGCAAAATTCAGAGCTTAAAATCTATTGATTCGCAGTCTAATCGGGTTGTCAAGTTTTTCTTCTACATGGGTTCAGACTTTGATTATTATTATTATTATTATTATTTTATTTTTTGAATTGTGGCTGGATGTAGCAGATTGTAAAATAGGCATACGGATCATCAAATCAAATTCCTGTTAAAAAATTCTGCACGGGCACAGAATTTACCATCGAGTAACCCTCGAAAAATTGAAACTGGTAGAGAAGCAGCAGGTAGCAGCAGAGATGCGAAAGACTGCCATGACTGAAGAGAAAATGCTCCCAACATCAAGTCCAAAGATAAATTACAAGACACACACTGAGTTTTGTTTTGTACATGTTGCTCCCTCAATTTTTGAAACAATCATAATTTATACACTGCAAATTGTCAGAGTTAACAAATAAGCTGTTGCCTCATGGGAGATGTAAGAAAACAAGGGCATAAATCAAGGAATAAAACTGAAGAAGTTAAATATGCAGTCATTCCATGTTAAATAATTGAATCCATACTGCAGGTTTTTATTGAAATGGAAGGGTGGCTTTAGAATTTCTACTTACTGGTCAAGAGGCATCCACTCTAGTTCTACTTCCAGTTCACCAGATTCAACATTCTGAAGCTTCAATGAGATCTCCTGCATCACCTTCCCATCAACAATGTTTATGATGCTATCATCTAAAAGGGCATTGTCATGTGATTTCAGCCATTTCCCAATCTGCATGTTTCCAAACATTTCTGGGTCCCCAAATGCCATTGCTGATGTTATCAATGGCTGGATGTCAATCTCTGCTTCCCCCATTATATCATCAGCCGAAAACGTGTCATGATCAAAAACACTCTGCAATCCATAACATCAACAAGTACAACACTTAGCTCAGTATGAACCAGTTTAGAAATGACCTGGGATATGTTCACTAGAGGATAGAGATGAAAGAATTAATTTATTGAGATGTGCCAAATTAGTTTAAGTGACAGCAAATTGATAGCAAATTATTATATGATGTATGATTATATACCAGATTGTATATGTTATATGAGCAATACCATTTAACGCGTGTTTGGCATTATAATACAATCTATTTTTTAAAAGTAGTTTTTATTTAAAAATGATTTTATAAACTTTTGATATTAATATATTAAAAACATATATTAAATTAATTAATATTATTTATAACTGGATGAGAATAACGGTTGATTACAACATCATTCTAAAATGAGAAACAAGCTTACCAACTTTATGGGCCCAAAATCCTGTGGAACAGATAGCATGAGTTCTTCATTCCAGACAGGATTCAAGTTGCTCTTCACCACAGTGGTTTGAACAGTCTATTTACTCAAAAACAAATTTTATCATCAGTGACTAGCATCGAAGTCAAAGCAGCCCCTTCAATTGCTTAATAATAATCTAAAATATCTGTCTATCAATAGAAATTGATGTGTGTGTGAAACTCCATACAAGGTGAAGATTACATATATTTTCCACTACAGTAAAAAAAAGATTTATGAAGCTCCAGTCAAGCTTTGGCAGAGGTATGATCTGATGGCCTACCAAATGAACAGTATATTGGTATCAACCATTTATCAAATAGTTGTGATTAGAATTACCCTTGATAAAATTAGTATAAAAGAAAAAAAAAATCTCCACTTGGTGCCAATGATCTACAAATATATATACATCATTATATGAACCAGTCTCAACCATGGATTTTGGGAGATAAAATGGGAAAATTTAAAAAGAGACAAATTCCACTAACCTGTTTCCCAAGAGTAAGGACCACATATGGATCACTTGACATCATATCTCTGATAGCTAAATTTATACCCTTTTTCACTTTAACCTTCACTAATCCAATAAATTCTACCATGCCTTCCTGTAACAACTTTTCAGTATTATCCAAGTATGAAAAGGAAGGCAAGAAACAAAAAAGGCAAAACAAAACTAACCATATTCTTTGATACACTCGGAATTCGAAAACTATCAAAAAGCTTTGTGGAAAAACTTGACTTGAGAGAAGATGAGGATGTCTTCCATGATGTAATCCGCAAACTAGGTTTCAAAAACTCTTGAAGCTCATACTTTGACCTATGAGAATTGAAATAATAATGTATAAACACCATTAACATCCAATCTATTAACATTAGTAACTTTCTTGTGGTGACACTATGCAAGATCTAATCTGCCATAACAGAGACTTGATCCATCCATGCAAGTGACACATGGTAAGAAAAAGAATATGAAAAAACAAATGACAGGTTGGGAAAGGCAAGTCATTTCTAACCTGATGTACCTCATACGCTCCTCATAACTGGAATCTGGTCCTGGCTTTGAAACTCCTTCTGGGAAAAAGGCCTCATAAATTGCATTAGCAGATGAGTTTCCTCCAACTTCCGTCATGGCATCAATTTCATCATCAGACCATTCATCCAATGTGACGGATAAGACCTGGACAATCCAAACTAATCATGTTCTAAAGAGAAGAGAAGAACCACTGGCTTGCACACAATAAGACCAGCTGTAAGCATCATGTGGACATCAACTGTAATTCATACTTTAAAACACATGCATGCATTTACATGCAGGTTTTCCTAACCCAATTGGGGTTATGACTTTGAACGTTGGTTTGGTGCCAATAAATAAGCACCCTGGCAAAGCATTCAGTTATGTTACAGCGCTATGATTCTACAATCAATTGATTTTCTTAAGACATTGATTTGTGCTATTTTTTCTGTTCATCAATTGGCTCTACATTAGATATAACAATAAAATACTCGTAGAAACTTCACAAGGTTGCAGATAAAGATATTATATAATTTCATTTCAAAGCTGTAACAAGATGTTATGTCTACTTCTCACTGCAAGCAAAAACTGTCACTCCAATTGCAATATTTGATTAATTGGATTATACTACCCTACAGCAGTTCCCAACATCGAAAAAATAAAATCAGAGGCAAGATGGAATAGATACCTTTGAGATGTGTGTACCAAGGCTTCTGTGTACCCCACAGCATTTTAAGCATATGAAAACCCCAATATTTGCTGATCTGGAGGAAAGAATGTTGCCAAATTTCTTAAAATAACACAAGGGAATAAAACAAAACAGCTAAAATTTCTCATTCTAAATATCTCTCCAATTTAAGTGGTTAATTCCCTTGAAGCATATTCACAAAATGTCTCTTTTCAGTATGTTAATATGAAATGTGTATTTCAGTTATGTTAATATGAAATATTCACAACCATAAGGCATTAACATTATTGAACTTACGCCCATTTAGGATCTGGAGCACCACAATCAGCACAAAAGCGATTATCACTTTGGAGCAATAAATCTTTTAATCTTCTTTTACCTTTCCAGAAAAAAAAAATGCTGCAATTAAGTTTATAGAATAGATAAGAAAATCTTCTTGAAGCAATCTAATAAATAGATAGTGAAAATTGGAGGGTATTACAATCATCAAAAAGATAAAAGACAAGGTACTTATTTGCAGAAGATACAACAAAAAGAATTGAATCATGCATCCTTATTAGTCCAGCAAAAAGAGAGGTGTCCATTCCAACAGGAAAAAAAAAAAAGGCCAAAAACGATTTATATTATTTTCATCAACAAAAGTAGGGAGGAAAGTGAAAAGAATTAAAGGAGCTGAAGCATTGTGAACATCCTAGGAGCACTACTCTCGCTACTCCTCTAATCATTGTTCATCTAAAACAACAATACAATGTTTAATTTCACAACATGCACTAAAGATTTTCAACCAGTAGAATGATTGCACATTTGTTACTGGCGAAACAAACACCAAGAAAATTTTCATGCTATGAAGCGATATAGTTTGTAGAACAGATTCGACTTGGCCAGTCCCCTTAAAAAAGCATGTCAGGGCAGAGATGCAGTTTATTCTTCTATGAGGACATAAATATTAAATTCAGCATCTCATGGGGAGCTTCTCCACTTGTTGCAAATTGAAGATCCATGATATATCAGATTTTTAATTCTCCAAAATCTTATAGAGATGCTGATGAGAAATCTACACAGCGCATTTCTGTTTCCAAATAGATAGGGCAGTCCCATATTATTCAAGTGAAAATTATGTTTCTTCAACATGGAAGAATAATGAAACTCTTAACCATCAGTAACTGTACAAGTTTCTAGAGAAAGAATTCCCAGAAAGAAAATGCATGAAAAGTACACTTCTGAACCTCAGAAGATCTTACAGAAACTAAGTATCATGTCTAAACATATCACAATTCAAAAGGATTTAACATTAGGAGTGAATCAGATTCTTAGTTTCAGATTCAACAGCATGAGTTTTCAGTTTCGATGGTGAAACTACATCCTGAAAGTTAAGCATTTAACAAATAAATATGTAGCTTCACATGAATATCCACAAAATAATACCAACTTATGATTCTAATTCACCATCCTGAAAGTTGAGCATTTAACAATTAAATATGTAGCTTCACATGAATATCCACAAAATAATACCAGCTTATGATTCTAATCAGTGATATGATTTGTCAC
This sequence comes from Salix koriyanagi, assembly GCA_029228605.1. Taxonomy (NCBI): domain Eukaryota; kingdom Viridiplantae; phylum Streptophyta; class Magnoliopsida; order Malpighiales; family Salicaceae; genus Salix; species Salix koriyanagi. The sequence continues at coordinate 7,427,809 of CM055337.1, read as the reverse complement.
TTGACAGTCATAAATTTCCCACAAGGAATTATACAGAGTTCCAAGTCAGAGAAATTTCCATTTGTTTTCTTGTAGAGAATCTAAAGCATTAAAGAATTAGGACAATCCAAATTTCACAGGACGAAAAAACTCCATGTAAAAGCCTAGCATGCGAAAAATCTCCAACTATGTTCCATCCATCTTCTAAATAAAGAATTCAGAGCTACTGCAGAAAACTATAACCTTAGAAAACATTCAAATTACAGTAGCTAATCTGTTGAGTGTGTAATACTATATTACTACTTCACCACCATACCTGAGGAAGCATGCTTCAGCTCTGAAAATCGGCTCATTGCTTCAATAATAACAAGAAAAACATCCAACAAATCCTGTCTCCACCAAGCTATTTGAAAAAACATGACCAAAAGAAAGAGGAGCCCAGTTCAGTAACGGTAATACTTAAGGTTAGGACTAAAATCTTTGAACAAAAAAAGAAGACGTTTCTCTTTTGACCAGAAACCGAATATATCCTAAATTTAGCCAACAAAGATTAGAGAACCCAAAACTAGGGATATGAAGATATAGCCAGAAATGCGCCAAACAAAAAGATGAACGCAACATAATATGTCTTTTGGTTGCTGATAAAATGGAATTATGTCAGTGACGCTATAATGGCATCCCAGAAAATAGAAGGCGGGAAATTAAATAAAAATGAAGCAAAAGATTAATTTTTGCGATCTTTAGGCAGACCCCAAATGAAAAGAATTCCAACATGCCACATCAAAAGCAATTCTCAGCATCCAGACAACACCATAAAAATTACTGGCATATCTTCTAGTGGAAAACAAACAAAAAGTCACATCAAGAAATGGAAAAATGAATCAATTAAATGATCCATAAAAAATAGAGCACGGAAATAAAAGATTTGCAATCATTTAAAGGGAAAAAAAACTACCGTTAACTGAAATCTGATTTCAATGCAAGGAAATGAGAAAGACTGGGTTATCTAAATAAAGGAATCCCATTACCAGTGAAGCTTTGGGAATGAATTGTAATCTGATTTCAATCAAATCCAAGGCCTTAAAGATTGATTATTTGGTTCTTCGGGATGAAGAGGGGGAGAGAAAGGGAGAGAAAAAATGTCAAAAGCTGCGAGCTTTCACACGATGAACACAAATAGTAAAACAACACACCATAATGATAAGAACTATGTTAATTTTTATTTATTTATTGGCTATAAAAAGAAAACTTTGTGTTAAATGGTTGGTCAGACACACAGAGGCTGTAATTAATTATATATTCCATGGATTCGCTCCCCCTCATCGAAGTTCAAACATAATTTTTTATTTTTGTGTCTTCTCCGTTTTTTTCTTACTTTTTCCCCTGGCCCCATCTAGCCTCACATTGGAGACCAAACAAGGAACTGGTCCTTCATGTTCATCGTCCAACAAATCGACATCGCAGATATTTTATTCTTTATTTTTTGTAATACCAAAGTCTTAATAGCAATACTAATATAATTCAGTTTCAAAAATCCCAATCACCGTTTAATGTTTTTAAATTAAAAAATATGTAATAAACATTTGACTTATAAGATTATGTTTTCATTGCATTTCAAAAGTATTTTTGAAAAAAATAAAATATTTTTATTTATTTTTTTACTTTAAATTAAATAGTTTTTGTATTCTTAGATTATTTTCATGTTCTAATATTAAAAATAATTTAGGAATTGACCGCATATAATTATTTTTTTCTAAAAAATATATTACATCATAGTTTATATATATATATATATATATATATATATATATATATATCAAAGATGACTCGTATAAAAGTCTTCTACAGGTAATGCCACTAAAAGTCCTTGCCTGTTGACATTAATTTGCTCGGCCTGGATCATTTTCTAGAATTTAAAGTGTCTTAAAGATGTTCATAAAGCTAGAAAAACTCAAGCCTAGTTTCCAAAATAGTTGGATGTACATAGAAGCGTCTGTTTTTATTATGGCTACTGGAAAACATGTTTGAAACCATAAACCCTAGATAAATCCTAAATCAATGTATGCTAAAGGACCAAATAAAGAAAACAAAATGGAAGAACCAAAATGGAAAAAAATCCAAGGGACAAATAAATGAAGAGGAATCATCATGTGAATTGATAATGATTCACTGATTTCTTTTAGTTTTTTTTAACTAGTTTTTATAAAGATACAAAAACCTTTTGACCTTATTATTTGTTTTTCTCGAGTTTCAAGTTAAACTGAGTGAGAGTTTTTATAGCATGACCTAATGGGTTGACTTTATAAAAGTCATGATGACAACATTTTTTGTATCTTTAATATGATGATTTATTGGAATGACTCTATTAACTTAGATTAATTGTCAAATTCACAACCCAAATCATGGAAACGATCATAATGTTCAAACTCATATGATTAGTTGTCTCTTTTTTTCCTTTCACTTCTTCTCCCTTAGTTAGACCTTCATTTGGCTTGTGTGTGAAGTAATTCAAGCCTAAATTAAAGAGTTATTAAAGAATCAAAGATTAAATTTTTTTTAAAAAAAAGACCATGAACTTGGCCGAGATAAAATTTTGGACTCAGTTCTGAGTGTTGTCATAGAATCAAGGACTAAACTATGTGGGAGTTCTTATAATATGACCTGATCGAATTGGTAAATTAAAAGACAACTTGGATGACTAGAAAAAAATGTGAGTAGACTTTAATAATTTTTTCAAATGACATCCTTTTCTTTAATATTGAGATGACGCATTATTGGATAGACCTCTGTTAACCAAGGTAAAAAACAACATGATAACTCGATTGGATAGTTGTCGTTATGTTTTCCCTTCCCTTATTTTCTCTCTTGTTAGGCCTTTATTAGGTTATGAAATTTAAGACACAATCAAAAAGTTGATATATAATCATGGACTAAATTGAATGAAATGGGAAAACAATATCAACTACGTGTAACACATGCATAAGGGTGTGAAAGGAGTTGCCACACTAGGGAGGTGCATGTTCTATCATCGAAGCTCTAAATATGGTCTTCATTAATGATTATGGAATCTTCTCATCAAGATCTTACTTTTAATGCAACACGTGGCAGTTGTTGATCTTCGGTGTGGCTGAGGTGACTAATTCTTCTTCTTTTTATTTTCCTCTCCCATCCCCTCAGAATTTCACCCTAGAATTTTTTTTTTCTCTTTAAGGACAGAGAGGGCTTTAATTGTTGATGATTTTCAATTATAGTTCCTTAAGTCTTAATCTTTTAGAAACAAAAGGATCTGAATATTTTCTTACAAAATGAAGTACAGCCAAACAACATGATGTCTGTTTTTTTCCCTACGAGAAACTCATATCAAGCCAATTAGAACAAGCCATCAAGGGAAATCTAGAATGAAATCAATATATGATGATCAAATTGCTTAAAAATAGAATAGAACTATATGGAATGGAAAAAAAAAAAAGCATTATACAAATCCATATTGCAATAAGACGAATAGCTGCCACAATTGAAATAATGAATTGCCAAGGCTATTTTAGTGTTTTTTAAGAGTCAATAAGAAGTTGGTTCACCTAATTTTATATGTTTTATGTATTTTTTTCGAAGAAACAATAAAGTTGAGAATATTAGAAAAATGCATGAGTATATGGAAAAATCACTTAGCGTGACTTTATATGTTTCATGTTGTATGGCTTGAGAAAGATGAAAATAGTGCTGCCACTTCCCTCACCCCACTCTGATAGAAACAAGAGAAAGTGGAAGGCCTATTTTAAGGATTTTGACGTGTAAACCCCTTTTCCTCTTTGAGATTCTGATATCTCCACTAGCCAATTACTATCATTCAGCATAATGTTTTTACTGGTAATGATGGATGATGAGGTGGGTTGCGGTAAAAACATCTAAAAGATAACGAGGTTTTGAACAGTGAAACACTGTTTCACTGTAACTCATTATCACTATTCATGTGCATTTTCACTCGGTGCTTCGCGAGTGTATGTCCCTTTTTTTTCCGATTATGAACAGTGTATTAACGAAATTAACCCCCGAAAAAGACAAAAAACACGGCCATTTTCAGGGGTTGGACGGTCATTGACCGTTTTTGGTCCGGTTCGTCTGACCGGTTCTTTATTTGTTTAATGTTTAAATGAACAGTGCATTAACCGTTTTGTCCCTCGAAAAGGACAAAACACACACTGCGTGTCAGGGGCGTTCCAGTAATTAGCCATTTTTAATTTATTTTTTTAATGTCAGCTGTGTGGTGCGTCACAGAACGCGTCGTTCATCTCAATACTCACGCGTTTTTCGAACGGCGCGTGCGGCGTCATCCGGTGTCGGAAAATGAGCAATCGCCGTCTAGAATGATTTTCAGGCATGTTCCCTTCCTCCTGGTGTGGCGCGTGTGGCACTATGGTGTCCGGAGACGTGTCAATGGTCGTTTAAATTCCCCACCCCCAATTTCTCTCTCCTGCCTACGCAAGTTGACGTCAGCTAAGCTGTTTGTTTGTCAAATTTTATTTCAGTCCCTGAACGTTATAATTTGTTTTTCTAGCCCTTATTTCTATTAAATGGGTTTTGATTTGTTTCAATTTCATCCTTCAATTGAAATTGATTATGTATTGAAGTTCCAGTTCGGTCCTCATGCTTTTAATTTTGCGCGTTTGGCTGGAATTCTAAATATTTTTGGTATCAAAGTTTTGATTAATTTCAATTTCATCCTTCCATGCAAATTTATTATAAATCCTTAATATTTTAGGTATCAAAAGTTTGATTTCTTTCAATTCTATCCTTCTATGCAAGTTAATTATGGATTTCAGTTTGATTTATTAATTTTTTTTATATTTCTTTGCACAGTAAAATAATCATTTTATCCCTCGAAAAAGACAAAAATCAGTTCTGCCCGAGAGGGGTGCAATGAGAATTTCATATTTTTTAAAATGGCTAAATACAGATATGTCCCCAATAAAATAAATTGAAGACATGGATGTTGGGGTGTTACAGTAATTGACCAAGTTTTTTAATTTTTTTTCTCTGAATATTGTGGTGTGTGTGGCACACGCTTCTGACAGTAGTCAGCCTCGCGCCCTCTTCGGGAGGTTTGTGTGAAGGCTTATGTCAGCCAAAATGTCCATCCGGCATCCCCGTGGATGCGCCACCGTGTCCTTTTCCTCATTGTATGGCGTGTGGCTTCATACGGTGGATGGGGACAAGACGATGGGCGGTTGAACTTTTTTTCCCCCTTTTCTCTCTCCTTCACCCTAAACTACATGTCAACCACTCGGTTTTATGGATTTTTCATTTCAGTCCCTGCTCTTTTAATTGTGTTGTGTAGTCCTTATTTCGGTTATGTAAGTTTTTATTTATTTTAATGGTGTCATTCGATTGAAATTGATTATATATTACATTTTCATTTTAGTTCTTTCCTGATTGCTTTTAAATCCCTTAATATTTTTGGTACAAAAGATTTGATTGAAATTGAAAATATATTTGGTTTTCATTTCGGCCCTTATACTTTTAATTTTTTTTAATTCGTTTTTTTTCATATATTTGAAATAGTCTCTATTTTTTGTCCATGTTTATATATGTGTTTTTAGCTTTGGTTTTTATTTTTTATGTTTTTTTGAGGTAGCATTTTTTTTGAAAAAAAATTGTTCTTGAATTTTAGTTTGTGTTTATGATAATTTGAAAATTGATATTTCTGTTTTTCTCCTGTTTTTCTTTCTTTTGGTTATTTTTTATTATTATTTTATTATTTTCACGTTAAATAATTTTTTTTAGCTAATAATTTTTATTTTTTTCTCATTTTTTTGTTTACACTTTTGTTAAAGTTATTGTACTTCTTTTTGTTTGATTGATTTTTTTCCCATTATTAATGCAATAATAATAATAATTTTAGTTTTTTTTTCTTGCTTTCTCTTTTATTAAAGTTTTTTATTTTTTTCTCGAGGTAATTTAATAATTTTTATCAAAGTTGTTAATTACGTGTCGTTCCGGCCGGAACGTGCCATTCCAGTAAGAAAACCGGGACAAAACGACGTCGTTTTCGCCCCGGTTTTCATTCCGGACCATTCCGGAAATTCCGACCGGAACATCCCGGTCTCGTTCCGGATGTGTCGTTCCGGGATCAAAAAAAAATCAGAAACAAAAACGAAAAGAAGAACTCAACCCATAAATTATATATTAGTAAAAATAAAAAATCAAAATCAAGAGATAAAGCAACGTTGTTCGGTATGAGTGTAGGAAGAGGTAGTGGGAATACGTTACTTGCCATTAATTAGTGGAATTTGGAGGGATTTTTTGGTTTATGAAGAAGAAGAACTTTGAAAAAGAGAGGTATTACAGAGTGGAGGAAAGAGAGTCTCGAGAGAGAGAGAAATGGAGGGAGGGAGGGAGATCAAAGAAAGAAACAGAGGTTGTGGAATTTGGAGGGATTTTTTGGTTTATGAAGAAGAAGAACTTTGAAAGAGAAAGGTATTACAGAGTGGAGGAGAGAGAGAGTCGAGAGAGAGAAAAATGGAGGGAGGGAGGGAGGGAGGGAGGGAGGGAGATCAAAGAAAGAAAGAGAGGTTGTGGATCTAAGTCTGACTAAGCCGAATCTAAGCCGAGCAAGAAGAGACTGATAGATTTCTTTTTTTTTAGAAAATAAATTTTATTAAGTCAGAAAAAGAGGGCGAGAGATTTTAATGACGAGAATGAGCTCGGTGGAAATGACCATCTATTGGAATGTCTAGTTGATGATTTTCTTTATATTTCACCACAAGATCAAGATCCTTATTTTTATATTAATGATGTAAAGAATGTTTGATTTATATTTCTTTTATTTTAGAACATTTTACTTTCATAATATTTTAGAATTTTAGAGATGTTTTTAATTTTGAGATTATGTTTGTTTGACTTTGTGTTTGTTTTGTATAACTTAAAGTTAATTTATCTTGAATTTTAATTATACTTGTTAAATTAATATTTTATTTTTTTTTCATATATATATATATATATACAATTAATTATATATAAACAGTACGACACCGAAACAGCACGAAAGCAGCTCCAGAATTTCATAGCACATAATCCATTGAGACGATGCCTTGTTCATATCACTGTGGGGACAACAACATGAGAGATGTTCATTTCCAAGGAAATTCTATTCAATTCTTTGTTGGTTTAAATTGAATTTAATTCCAAAAAAAAATTGAAATCTCACATAATGCACAGGCAAGTACAAGCTCCCACCTTTAACATTTCCTAAATATCACAGCAATGCCACTCTTGACATGTAAAGGGAGTAACTCTCTCATTGCTCATCATTCCAGAATTGAATCCACAACTTCAATGCCACTCACTCTTGACACTGAACCCATCTTTTGGAATTAGTTAAAAAATACAGGTGCTACAATGAACTCATCAACGACCACATTTGACAATATCTTTCACATAAGACTAATAATCTTATGGGAGCACTAGAAAGTGGGAGGCAACTTTGCTCTTTAAACGACACTTGTGGGTGTTTTTTTGAGGTCACAATGACGATGAAAGCATCATGTCATCCTTATTTTTTTGGCACTTTCACAACAGAACTGTCGCAACGGCGATTTTTTACGCGCTTCGCGCACCTGCTATCCCCGTGATTTGGAGGAGACAATGGCCCGCGGTTAAAATAGGATGTGCTTATAGTTGTAAAAATTACGACTATAATTATTATGAGTCACCATCTAATGTTAAGGTTATTAGGAAACCTATTGGTCTGCGAGAGTCTTGGGTAAGGGGACTTGTTGTGCAAGGAGAAGACGCATCACCCCCAGTGCACCCTACCTAAGGTAAGTTGCATTGTTGTTTGATTGTTTTTCTAAGTTAAATTTTTTACACTACATTTTCAAAAAGATGTTTTTTTGTCTACGGGTGTACTTTACAATGTAATTTTGCACCGCAGTTACAAACCTTTTTATCTACGGATGTATTTTACAAATGTAAATTTACACCGTATCTGAAAATCTTTTTTATTATCTACGGATGTACTTTACAATGTAAATTTACACCATAGTTAAGAACCCTTTTTTTATCCATGGATATACTTTACAATATAAATTTACATCCCAATAGATAAAACAAAAAATAATTATCATTATTTTTTGATATTTTGGCCAAATTCCAACGGATAATCGTAAACCGGTTACGATATCCAATTTTCATTTTAAAACATGAGAAAGATGCAATATATTTTTTATGAAAAATATACATGGAAAAATCTTGGAATTTGGCCGTCTGCACAAAAACAAATACTTTTTTTTTGAATTTTTAAATTGTTTTGTAATAATAATAGTAGTAAAAAAAACATAAAAATATTTTTTGTCAATTTGTATTTTTTTAATTTTTTTTCCATTTTTTATTTTATTTATGAGCTGGGCTGACAGCCACAGTGGGTTGACAGCCTACCCTTAGTGGGCTGGGTTTTGGGCTAGGCTTCCACTCCTCATGGGCTGGAAGCCCAAATAGTTTTGGATTTGGGCTTCCAGTCCTCACGGGCTGGAAGCCAAAATGGTTTGAAATATGCGGACCAGGCATGAAGCCCGACCCGCTTACCGGCCGGCCCGTGTGAATAGTGGGACGCAAATTGCGTCCCCGCTGCTCGCATGCAGGAGGAAGACGATGAACAGTCAATTTTTTGATTGTGATGAAAGGTGTACCTTCTAGTACCGTTGGGTATAGGAGGCCGAGGTGATGATTCCTATCGTGGTGGCGTCGTCAACGGTGGCCGGAAGGGGCGTTGAAAGCCATCGATCTGTTGCTGCTGTGCTCTGTCACCGCTGGAGCTCTCGCCGGAGCTAGAGAAGAAGGCCGAGCTCGCTATTGGGGAGCTTTTGGAGGTCGCAGGGAACTAGACGGAGGAGGAAGGGGGCCGCTTGATATGCTGGTTTTTAAAGAGAGAGAGGCGTGCAACGTCGCGGGAGAGAGAGAGAGAGCACTACAACGGGAGAAATGAATGGGAGAGAGAGAAATGATGCCAGAGATGAGGGGATGAAGATTGACTAAATTTTTATGCATTTTTTCTTCTGTATTCTCCACTTCTCTGTTCTTACGTGAATTTTTCTATAAAAATACTCTCTGTTTCTTCTCCTCTGTCTTTCTCTTTCACCTTTGTTTTTTTCTTTTTCCTCCTCTTTTTTTTTGTAACTCTCTGTTCTTTATTTTTTTTCTGCCCTCCACTTTTTTCTTGGCATGCTGTGAATTTATAGGTAGAGCACATGCAATTTGCATGTAGTGTTGTGGCCTCTGCATTTTTGCAGAGGGCTGAGGACTGCCACTGCAACGTCGTTCGTCCCTTGCTGCAGAGGGTTGTTGCAGCGTCGTGTTCCTGCACTGTTCAAGTGTCAGAACAGTGCATGGACATGCAAAATTGGTGTGAGAAAAATACAATTTGGTCCCTCAATGTTTAATTGGTTCAATCGTACTCCCGATTAGTTTTAAACTTTTAATTTTATGCAATCGTATCCCCGTTAAAATTTCAACAGCAACCTTAAATGTGCGTGCCTTTTTTATTTTGGTCTCTGGTTTCCGATTTGCGCGATTTAACCCTCAATTGACTGTTAAATTCTCAATTTATTCAATTTGGCCCCTGATTTCGCATAATTGACTTAAAAATTCAAATCGGTCTCCAAAAATTCCATTCTCATAAATTGAGCCCGAATTAAATTCAAGAAATTGATTTCTCATTGACTAAGCCCTTAAAGTATAATTAAGTCCTTGCAAATCGAATCAACCCATAAAAATATAATTATGTCGTTTAACTTAGTTTTTACACAGATTCATCCAACGATAAATTATTTTTGCCTTAAATCTGTATTTTTCTCTATTTTTGGAACCAAAGAGATACGATTGGACTCGTGAAAACAATCAAATTTCCACATTGATTTTTGTACCCACGCCGGCTCCTTTTATTTTACTTTTGTCATTTTTATTTTATTTTGAGGAGTAACCCAAAAATTGGGTTACGACAAGAGCAACAATTGGGTTGTGTTGAATTTTTTATATCAGATTTGATCCTCGTTCGTTGTTTTGATTGCTATTTGTTTTGTTTTTAAATTTTAGATCATTAGAAATTTTGCTTTGTGATTTGTTCTTGCTTTTCTTATATGGAGTAATATCGGTATTATAACTCATGTCATATAATTTAAAGATTTTCCCAATTTAACTTTGATCTTTTTTAAAAAAAAATAATCAAATTCATCCTTTTATATTGGTTTATTGAGCCTTAAGCTTCATGATTATTTCTTCTTTTTATAGGATTATAACCATCTCATATCTCATGTTGCAGGTTTTTTGAATTAACTCAGGCTTAAACAAAGTTGTTTCTTTCAATTGATTTTTTTTAGCTTCTCCTTTTGTCATTTATTTTGCTTGAAAGTTGACCTCTACTTTTTTTAATTAAATTTCTTATATGCGAGGCTATTTTGGCCTCATAAATTTGAATATATCATGAATTTGGTTTGTTGACTCTATTTTCTTATATTTCACCCATGATTTCAACCAATTAAATCCTCAAGGTTCGGTGTCTTTTTATAAACTATCAATTTCTTTAATTTAGTCCTTAATTGATTCTAAATTTTTAATTTTCATATAATTTTATCTCTTGTTTCAATATATTTACTTTGTAAAAATTAAATTTGGTGTCCAAAATTTTTTGATTTCTTTTACTCACACCCTTGATTGACAATAAACTTTCAATTTTATGCAATTTTATTTTTGATGAACTTCAATGTCAGCTTGAAATTTTTGCACCTTTCTCTTTTTGGTTCTTAGTCTTTAATTTATGGATTCAATCCTTAATTGATTATTAAACTTTCAATTTCACCCTTAATTTCAATCATTTGAACCTTTAGAGTTTGGTGTCTTATATATATATATATATATATTGATCTATGGCTGAACTTTCTTCAATTTAACTCTTATTTGACCTCAAAACTTTTATTTTCTTGCAATTTTATCTCCGATTTCAATCAATTGACTTGGTAAAAAATAAATTTGGTTTTCAAAAATTCTAATCTTTTCAATTAATCCAAACTTAATTTTTCACGGATTAAATCCCTAATAAAATTAATTTGACCTATTTACAGTATAATTAAGTTTTTGCACCTAATTAAATCATTTAATTGGACCCAAATTAATTCTTAAACATAATTAAACTTTAATCTGACCTATGATTAAATTAAATTATCCTATTAATAAAAAAATCTAATTATGTCCTTAGACTTAATTTTTATTTAGATTTGTTCAATAATCATTTTATTTTGAATTGAATGTTTTTCATTTTTTGGCATAAAAGGGTACAATCACACTTTCTAATTTGTCCAAGATTTAACTTAATTTTTCAACCACTTTAGTCCATTTTTTATGTTAAGTGAATTTGAGGTGTAACCTAGAAATAGGTTATGACAGTATCCTTGGTTAAAACTATTTTTTTTTATCTCCTTGCACCACTTTTGCAACAATTTCAGAAGGTTAAAACTTTTTTTTTTTCTAAGCATGAGTACACAAACAGTGAAGAGGAGTGGTGTGTTGTTTGGAGCTAATAAAAATTGTTGGAGAGAGAAAAGTATGGTTAAAGTCATAACATAAGACATGAAGAAACAAGAGTTACAAGTAGGGTATGCATGAGGAAGAAAATGATTAGTTTAACCCTTGCACCAAAATGACATTGTTTTAGTGTTTTTCTTTTATTTGAGTGAACTCACCATTTCACTCACTAAATTAAACATAACATTTAATTTAAGATGAAATGACATTGCTTTGACTCAGAATAAATTTTATGTTTAAAAAAAGTCCTTCAATTCCTATGATGTTTTTAATTTATTCCTTGGATCTTCAAATTTATTATTTGCCATTTTCAACATTATTCTTAATATTTCTTCTTAATTTAATCCCCAATAGCCTTAAAATGATCCTTTTACATTGCCACCTTTCCCAATCTAGTCTATGGCTTTTTAATTTCAATTATTTAGTCATTTTTTAAAAAATATTCTCAATATCCCTTCTTGATTTCATCCTTAATTGTGTTTTATTTTTTTTCAATTTTTATTCTTGAAATATATGTTTTTTTTAAATTTTTTTTCATTATAATAGTTTTGGCCTTTCTGGGGATATTTGAGATGGGTAAAAGATTGAGTTATGATAATGCCTTTTTTTTATAATATTTACGATATAAAATCTATGAAAAATGTTTTTCCATAACCTTTATTTAGTAAGCTTGTAAGGAAAAGATAGCATCTATGGAAAAATCTTAAAAGGTGGTCAAATTGAGAGGTCGTCAACCTTAAAAATTGAAATTTAAAATAGTCATATAGGATTCAAATTATAAAGAGAAATACTTTGGACTTATGTTTCCAAGAGTTGTATAAAACTAAAAAATGAAGAAAACTTTGCAAACGCCTTTAAGACTAAATAATAAAAAAATACAATTATGGGGTCATCTAAGACCAAAAAATAAAGAAAAAAATTGCAAGTTTCCTCTTGATTCTAAAGTGAAAGAAACATTTGTAACAATCCTTTAAGAATAAAAATTAAATAAAAATTTATAAGAGTCATATGATATTCAAAAATAAAGAAAAAATTGTGAGAGTCTTCTAAGACTCAAAATGAAAGAAAGATTTGTGGGATTCCTATAACACTTAAGAACAAAGAAACATTTACAAGAGTTCTCTCATATTCAAAAGTAAAGAAAGACTTTCAAGAGTCCTCTAAGACTCAAAAGGAAAGAAAGATTTACAAAAGTCCTCTAAGATTTAAAAATAATGAAAGATTTATGAGAGTCCTTTAAGACTTAAAATTGCATACAAATTTGCAAGATTCCTTTAAGACTTACAAGTAATGAAAGATTTAAAAGTAAAGAAAGATTTGCAAAAGTCTTTTGACATTTAAGAATAAAAAAGTATTTGCAAGAATTCTCTAAGAATCAAAATCATAAAAACAAATTCATAAGAGTCCTCTAAGACTCTAAAGTTAAAACAATATGTATATGAGTCCTTGAAGAATCAAAAGTGAAGAAATATTTGTGAAAATGCTTTATGACCCTAAATCATAGGAGCCTTATAATAATAGGGTTCAAGTAAAATTTTGCAAGAATCGTTTGAGTCCTTAAAGACTAAAGAATAAGATAATATTTATAAGAATCTTTTAAGAGTCTACATCATAGAAATATTTGCAAGAGTCCTCTAAGACTTAAGAATAAATAAAATTCTTTGAGAGTTCTTAGAGACTCCAAATCACAAGAGCTTATTGATGGAAGTGTTAAAACTTAAATTTGTAAGAAAAATGTAACACCTCACTGAACATCCCCATAGCTCCTAGATCTTATGATGTACTACTATGTTTTCATTTATATTAGACAAACATACTTGTGAAGAGGCCATAGTCTACACTAGGTCATTTCATTATGGATTCTTAGGAGTGACACATGTTGTTTAGTTCCTAAAAGTTCCTCATCTTTTTTTTGTATGTTTTTATCATATTAAAAAAAAGTAAAGTTTTTCCTATATTTAAAACCTACCATGGAAGAAGTTTTTTAATGAAAAGCCTAAAGAAGAGTTATAAGTAGAGAAGCTTATAACAATGAAAGACAATTGAGAGCAATCAAAGGCATATATCTTTACAATTATTTGAAGGCTTCATAAATGTACTTAGGGTCTGTTTGGAATTGCTTTTGTTTTTGTGGTTGAGGTTGCAAAAAAGCAGTTTCAAAAAAGTGCTTTTACAGTGGTTCAAAATAAGCAATGAAATGTTTGGTTAAAACCGTGGTTGAGTTTGAGATTGAAATAAAGCAATTTTATGTGTTTGGTTACCAAGTTTTTTTTATTTTATATATATATATATATATATATATATATATATATATATATATATATATATTGTGAGATAAAAATTATATTGTGATATTCTTCTAATATATTTATTTATTGGAATTATTTTTTAAATTATTTTAATATTAAAATTATATTTTTTAAATATATATATATATATATATTAGTGCGCCCCTTGGTTTGGAACGCGGAAAGCAGCCACGGTTACAAGTTTAAAATTGATGGGTCCCACCATCAATTTTAAAGTTACCAAACACAGCATCACAGGTACAAACTGCGTTTTCAACAAAACACAGTTTGTACCACAAAACCAAACGGACACTTAGTATTATATGTGTTCATCCTATAAAAATTCAAGGTGCTTGAATTTTTTTAAGTATACTAGTATTAAATGTCTTAAGACTCATTTGAAGATCTATTATAGTAATATGTATAAGTGATCAAGAGTAACAAACTTCAAATCCGATATTTCCATGAATAGCTAAGTGGTGTTGCTTTTTCTTAGTATATGAATTTTGATGGAAACATGATAAGGAAATGGAGGGATCTAGCTAAAGCATTCATAGCCCTTGATAGGTTAAACTTATAAGATATGAAGAAGAGCTAAAAGATTGATGAAAGAATATGTATAACATTGGCTAGAAATTATAGCTTGTATCCAACATCCTTTTATAAACAAATAATTGGTCTCTCTTTTCATAATAAAAAAACTCTTAAAAATAAATTTTATAAATGTGTATTAAGGAATGAATCTATTAGCTTCATTGAGACTATGCTCATAATTGAATCAGTGGAATAGGTTAAAAAAGCCTAAAGAATTTATGATATTGTTGAACTTGAAAGAACATGAAATTCTAACAAGAGAAAAAAAACTTAAAGTACATCATATGAGTGGTCACATTTACCGACTAAAAGATTACTAACACCATAATGAGAGGCTCTTTAACCCCGACTTCACTCAAAACAGCATGTCTAATGTCACTCCTCCATTGTATCCCTTACTTTATCTTACCTACACTATACTACTAAATATCTCAATTGCAATTATAAATAATATGTTTTCCTAAGCATTGTATCTCTTTCAATATCAACCGCAAGTCATTTCCCAAAACACATAACCATAAAATACTCAAACATTTTAACAATATTCAACAACCTCTTTACAACAAACACACTCAACCTTTTTACCTATAATTTATTAAAGACACAAGTTGATACCAAGAACAACTTTCCAAAAAATAATTAAGAACTCATAACTATTATCTCCATTATCAATGTCTTTAAAAGAACTATGACAACACTTATTTAAACTATACCTACACCTACTTAAACTATGCCAAGTTACCTATATCCTTAATAAGCTTTAGCAACCACCTTAACCCAACTATTATAAACTTGAATATAAATGTGATTACCTTTCATATGCAATTGAAATTACATTAAATCATACAAAATATTAAAATTATATTGGTATATTAATCAGATATGGTTAGATATCTGTTTAGAGAGATACAAATGCTTTTAATATAGACAATAACCCTCATTTGAACCATACCAACACCAATGTTAAGGGCATGAATGTGATGATTTTAAAGATATGATGTATAGCAAGAAAATGTAAGCTTTAAAAGTACCAATGGATAAATTATTTGACTAGCTAAAAGTTTCAATATATATTAATAACCTAGAGGAAACATAACTCGTATCATGCATTTTTATAAGTTTCATCAGAAATTGAGATCATGATATTTTTTTACACTTCATGCCCTTAATTATAAGTTTCATTAAATAATTAAAGACATTTTTATCCTTGAGTCATTGAGACTTTGTTATTTTTTTGAAGTGCAAATAAAAAGTTTTATTTTTTTATTTTTTATTAAAGCATCTATCTGAGGATAGTAAATTCCTTAGAATCTCGTCCTCAATAATTTGACATATTTTTTTTCTTTTCATATTATTTATTTTTTAAAAAGAAAAGGAACATAATGAAAAATAATATAAAATGGAAAAAAGACTAAATAATTATTTTTCAAAAAACTATTTATTTTATTTTTCAAAACTAAAAGATTAATTTATAATTTTCTTTACATGTTTAATAACTTTAGTGTTTTTGTTATTCTTTTAATTCCTTAGTTTTCTTTTTAATATCATCAACCTTTTATTTCTTATGAACAAACTAGAATTTATAAATTTTATTTTTATCAAATAATCACCATGTAGATGGCAATATTCTTAAAATAGTATTGTTCTTAAGAGGTTAAGACTTTGTTTGTTTTCATATGAAAGCCAAGACTCTATTTTTAAAAGATGATTGAAGATAATCAATATGAATTTATGCAAATCATTCAAATATTTTCGATATATGCATTTACATATTATTATCAAAGGTGAAGCATTTGTGAATTTTTTAGGTTTTAGGATACATTCATCCTTATCATTATGAGTGGACTCGAGTTGGGTAAACAAGACCTTACAAAGGCCTATTTAATAAGAATGATAGAGTCATTTTAAAATATAACCAAAAGAGACATTACAGAGCATAATGTATCATTTATCATCTTTTTTCAAGTTTATTTATTGTACTTTATAACTTGGATTAGGCCATATTATTGGTCCAAATTCTAAATCAATATTTAGGTTATACCTTAACAGTCTTTTACCTTCAACACACACACACACATACATATATTAGTTTAGGAAAATCCTTAACATGCAAGTGCAAAAGGTAACTTTTATCACTAAGAACAAACACAAAGCAACTTATCTGAGGTAGGATGTTTTAGGATGATTTTCATCTTTCTATTAGCATAACCAACCCCTTTAAAATATCCAAAAGACTAGTTAGGGCTCCTCATTACCATAAAACTATATGGTGACTTCTTTTTTAATTTTACCATAATCAATCCTAACTAGCTTATTGAAATATTTCCTGCAACAACTAGTGATGTCTTCACAAGAAACCATAAATGGTTATATCAATGCATATATTTCTTAAACATGACCTTATACATTTCTTTTTTAATAAGTTAAATGACTTTATTATATGGTAGCAATCAACCTTAATGAGTACGAACCAGTTAATCACGACTATTCTTTAAGGGGTATCTTTTATCAACCATTAAATTTTTCTAATAATATAAAAATCATCCAAATAGATATGGAGAGCACAATTAATATGATTTTTCATAATAATATCATGATAGTTAATAAGATATTATAAGTTATATTTTAGTAATTGAGTCATATCTAGAATGAACTATGACAAAGTAGAAGTAAGGCATTATAGGCCTATACACCTTGAAGGTATGCCATAGAAATTTCAATGGTAAGGTTTTTAGAACTATAATGTCATATAAAAGATATTAAATACCAACATATCAAGTGCTATAACCACCATAACAAAGCCTAGGTATGGTTGTCTATAATATATTAGTTACCTCGCTAGTATACATGCAACCACAAGATAGTTACTTGGCCTAAAACCATTATCTATAGTAGAAACAACATATAAATAGGCAAGTCAATGCCTCATAGATTACGTCCTAACTTGGAAACCTTGATCCTCTAGTACCTTAAAGACACGGTGTTGATTAGCCTATAAGAGGATAATTGATAGTGTTAAGTTAACTCTAACAGTTAAGTGTTATGAGTTTAGGAATTAGATAAACATTAAAACTTGATATATTACTCTAGAACCAAATAACCTACACCCATAATAAAAGTAAGAGTATCAAACTCATTATAGAAGAGATGCGGTGGAACATGAAGAAATAGATTGTAGAAACTACATACCCAGACATATACAGTTTTATAAATCATGTTGCTCCTTATAGAAACATTATACAAAAATAAATAGCATAAAATCCATTAAAGAAAACTTAACCAATTGGCTATTTGAATGATATCTCAAATACTCATTCAATGACTAACTCAAACTTTGATGATAAGTTTAAATAAGTCCAATAACAACTCTTACATGCTATGAAGTTTAAAAAGGAAAGACCATTTGATATATCTATATTATAGAGGCTAAAAAACCTAGTAGCAAAGATGAAAAGGTTACTTAAGTGCTTAATAATAATAAATAGTTGGAAAAAAAATCTTCTACCAACTGATGCATGAATGACTAATCAAGCTCTTTGTCAACTATACAATCTTTACTACTAATAAATAAAAGGTAATGTTAATTTCAAGTTGCATGACTTATGGAGACATGACTTTGATATTTGTGTTTTCTTTATAAACATAGTTTATTTAATATTTATTTTTCTTCTCTCAAATTTATGACTTTGATAATTTGAGATGTGAAAAATTTTACTTAAAGACTATCTATTTATCACATCATACATGTTCTTGTAAGAATAAAATTATATAAACTTATTTCTCTTTAAAAGAGAGGATATTAGTATTTACGCTCAAATTGAGTAGGAAATATAATGTTTTTTTTTAAAATAAAAAAATATAAGAACAAAGTATAATTCGAATATGGATAAAGATAATAAATAGGTAAGCCTAAAAGGCTTAATTAATTATAAAAATGCCTAAATCTTTTTCCAAGATTTCACTGTAAATGTCATCAAGCAAGTTTTAGAGTTTGTTGAGATCATACAAATTTACAATATTCATATGAAATTTATCAAATTATGCAAAATAATTGATGATCATGATAAGCATTAATTGATTATAAAAAATATATTAAATTAAGCAAAATCAAGTAAAAGAATAACAAATAAACTCTAGTAATAAGAGTATTTCATAAGAATTATAATCAATTTTAAACCATATTCTTATCATATGTTTTTTTTAATATTCAGCAAACCAATTTCTTTTTTTTTCTTAACATAAACTCTCTTCCCCCCAATTTTAAATTAAATATTGTCATAAATAAGAAAGAAAAGAAATGAGCATAAATTGAGAAAAAGTTTAAAGTGCTCCCTTGATTTCCAATTGAATGCTATCCTTAAAAGTGCAACCCAATAAAAAGTGAAGAAATAAAAAAGAAAATAATACAAATTAAAGAGAATAATAACAATAATTAATAAATGAAAACAAAAACTTGGGTTCCCTCTTAAAACAATTGTTTTTTAAAAGTCTGGTTCTCAGTATAAAGCATTTAATAATTTTATTAATCTTCACACAGTTGAGTTTAATTTTTAATTGTGCACTTGGTTTGATTTATTTATTTATTTTATCAAAATCTTATTCATAAAAGAAGACGAATGGGTTTCCTATAGTAGATTTCAAAATCCTGAGCATTTTGTTCTTAACAGGCTTAAGTTCTTCTTAATTTGTATCAAAATTTTATTCATAAAAGATTTTGAGAGTATTTATTGCATTTCTCAATTTCCTATATGTAATTGACGGTTGTACAATGTATTTTAAAAATATTTTGAAAAAAAATTAAAAACTTTTATTTTTAATTTTTATTTTAAATTAAATTTTTTAATATTTTTAAATCATTTTCATATATATTAATTAAAATATTTAAAAAATAATAATAATATATTATTTTTAAAATAAAAAACATTTTCAACTCTTTCTTCAAACATATACTAAGTTATCACAGGAAGAATAGTGGGTGTCACTCACGGAAGAAAGTTCTCGAAGTCCGCATGCCCTTTCTCCCTGGACCCCACGTGGACCTTATCCATCCGTACACCTCAAAACAACCACACTTCAATATTAACGGTCAAGAGGTCACCTTCAATCCCATCCACTCGCTCGTAGGGACCCACCTTCTTGTCGGTCCCGAATCTCATCCAACGCACCATATTTGCTTTCCACCGAAAACTGCTCGACTTTTAACTACTTAAGCCCCCGTGCCCTTTATGACGCCATTTTGCTCTCTAGCCTATGACGTCAAGAGAGAGGGAGATTAACTTGCATTTGAGTCAAGGACAGCAATGTAAATTCATATCAATTGCAAAATTAAAATAGGTTTCAGGTGTATATAAAACAAAAGCTAAAACACCTTGATGCTTTTTTTTAAAACACTATTAACTACAACACACGAGTGTAATGATATTTTTTTTTATCTAAAAAACTTAATATTTGATTTCAAGGGTATTGATTTTTTTATATATAATTTTTATTATTTTAAATTAATCGAGTGTAAGGATATTGTTCTATCTTAATTATATGGTGAAATTACCTAAAATACTCTTGGAAGCAAAAGAAAGAAGCTTTGAGATAAGGGTGTTTTGTGTTTTCATAATTTTATTTTGTTATTCTAATGTCAATTGAAGACTATTTATTATTTGAACAAATATAAAAAATAATAAATAACTAAAATGCATAATAACACAAAATAAAATGCCCTTCAAATAAAAAAAATAAACTTGGATTCAAAAGGCTAATTATAAAGTCATCCAATGAGATATTATGTATTTTGATAAATAAAAAAAATAAAAAAAGTGAACTTGTGTGTATGACATTTAAAAACACATAAACGCTAGCACACTTTGAACAGTACATGCAATGCTTTTTAGAGTTAAAAAATATCTTCTTTCATATTGTTGAAAGTGTCATTATGTCATCTTTTTTTTTGTGTGTGCGTGTGATTCATGTATTTGATGTTGGTTCGATTTATCACCAATGAGTTTTTTTTCTCTTCCTCCTACTCTCATTGAAGTTTTAGTTTTATTTTAATTTTATTCTTTAATTTCAATTTACTAGATATAGTATTCTTAAATTTAGCTCTTATTCTTTTTTTCTTCTAATTTTATTCCTTTATCTTTTTAACAAAGTTTTATTAGTTTTCAATTTCATTATTTAATTAATATTGATGAATTTTTTTTGACATAAAATAGTTCAATCATAAACTTAAAATTTCATGTATGAATTTAATTAAATAAATAAATATTTATTTATGCAATCAAGAAAAATATTGGAAAGCTAGATTCCTAACCAATCAAAGTTAACTAGTTAAACTCGTGACCTAGCTCATGGACTTAGTCGGATTCAATTTTTTCAAAAAAAATTTATTATTTAATTACATGAGAAAAAAAATATTCTTATAAAATTAAGTACAAATAAAATATTAGGGTATTTGTTTGAGACCCCAAATATTAAATCAAGACAAATTACATTGCCAAACTAAAAATTAAAAAAAAACTACTAAATGATAAAATAAAAAAAAATCAAGCAAGTAAAATCAATAAAAAAATCAATTATGAAGAATCGAATTGGAAAAAAATAAACCAATAAAAATTAAATCAATAAAATGAAGAACAAAAGGCCTATACACATGAACATAGGCTACCCATGCACTTGCTCCTATTTATTTTTTGTTTCTTATGGGAAAAACTCCTATGATATTTTAAAAAACAAATAGTAAACAATGAGTAAAAAAAAGTAGATAATCAGTCTTATGCTTTGTTGAGATTCTAGTGAGTCATGACCTCTAATTAACAGGAAGTAGGGCCACAATGTTCTACACCCAAAAAAATCCATTTCAAGAATTTGTTTTACCTTAAAACAAAACAACACTTTAAAGACTCAAATAAACCTATTAGCCCTTCAAAAAATAATTAAAAAACAACAAATCAACCTTAAAAGTAAAAAACTTTTCAATGTCATATTTTTTATTAATTAAAAAGAGAGTGAGGTTTTATTGCTTATAGAAAGAGTTTTTATTGAGAAATTATGTTTTGGTCCTTTATTTATTTTTAAATTTTCATATTTGATCCGTATAGTTTTAGTTTGTTGCATTTTAGTTTAGAAACTTATTTTTCGCACAGTTGAATCCCTGTGAGTTAATAGTGGAGTTACAAAGTTGCCAAAAAAGGATAGAAAAGTGATAACTTTGGGCATCACTTTTGGGTTGGTCTTATTCTAGCTATAAAAAAATTATATTCATTATAATGAGGTTTACTTGAGAGGAGAGTTAGATACATGTTGTTTTGATTTTTAATCATGTCGCAATAAATAGATTAAAATAAAATAAAAATATTTTTATTTTATTTTATTTTTTATTCTTAAATCAATTATAAAATGTTTTGAGATTGAAAATAGGTTAGAATGGTCATAACAATAGTTTTTAGGTATTTTATATAGAAAAATAGGTTGATAATTGGGTTTAAAAAAAACAATTGAGCAAATAACATGTTGCCCTTTCTCTCTCTCTCTTTATAATAATATTAATAGTTACTTTACATATAATTATATATAAATATAATATTCACAATTTTTCAAAGATCTATTTCTTAATCTTTGTTTAATTTTATCAAATTCATTATTATTTTAACTGTTTTTATAGAGCTTAAAAGTTATTGAGTAATAATTCTTTTTAATTTAAAATAATATTTTTGTTAAAAAAATACTGAATTTTTAATTATACATATAGTTGTTTTTAATTAGAACTATTAAAAGTTCTTATAAATACTTATTTTAATTATTTTTATATTTTATTTAAAAACTCATTCTACAAATATAAAAAAAATAAATATTTTTGTTAAGAATAAATTTGAATAAGAAAAGATAATTTTATTTAAAAAATATATTTCTTATTCAAAAGTTAAATTTATTTGAAAAACTATTTTAAAAAATTTATATTTATGTGCAAAAAAAAATGATGAAGAAGACGAAGAGAGAGAGAGAGAGAGAGAGAGAGAGAGCTGTGTTTGGATAGACAACAGTGTGTAAACACCTGGAATAGTGAAAACGGAAGTTGATGTTTTTATGATTTTCCCAAACAGAAACTAAAACAGAGGAAAAATTTCTCCTTTTATTGTTTATTAACCTGCAGCAACAACGGAGAATTGTGAAAATCAACAGAGCAACAATAACCATAAAACTGCCTGCTTCTCTCTCTGGAAAACAAAAACAAAGGGAAGTTTCTCTTTAAGGTAAATTTCGAACCCCTAATCCATTTCCTTTTTATTTTTTTAATTAAATCTTTGCTTGACCGAAACTTCCTTCATTTGTCATGTTCAGTTACTGATGGAATTTTAGTTTTTTTTTTTTTTTGGATTGCGTGCGTTTTGTCTGGAACCAAAAGGAAAATTATGCTATTTTCTTAGTTTGAATGAGGGGATTGGTAATGCTTGTGAAGCATTTGGTTTTCTGTTTGGTTTCTTTTCATCTCAAAGATTGTGAAATTCTCTTATTATTATTATTATTATTATTATTATTATTATTATTATTATTATTATTGGTGTTTATGCGAGTTTAGTGAGCTCATGTTTTGAGAATACGAATCAATTGAGAGTTCGATTTGGGGGAGTTTGAGTGAATTGGATTGATGAGGTACATGAGTTCATCGTGAAGAAATATAGACAAGCAAAGGGAGACAGAAACTATTCATTATTAGTTCTATATTACAGAGTTTTATTCCAGTAGCTCTTTACATGGTGTGTAACCTTGTCAGCAAGGTGGATGCAGCAGGGGTGATGTTATATGGTTTGATTATAGTCTTTTAGCTAATATTAAGGGAAATCATGTAAATTAATGGTTAGACTTTATGGTTAGATTGAAAAGCAGCACCATGCTATGTTTCTAAGTTACTCACCATGAACATCTTGCTTGTGTTTTATTTATGTTTTTGTAGCACAATCCTTTATCAGTTTTTCTCATCTGCATATCATCCAGTAATGTCTTGAGAAAATCTTTGATCAGCTACTTTCCCATCACCATAATTTATGTATTGTTTCAATATAAGCAGGTGTTATTTGAGAACCCTGTTTTATGATAGCATTAATTCTGCAATGTATGTATTGCTTATGCAATTGAATTAATATTATGTGTGGTATCTTTTTTCTCATAATGTGATAGTGTGGAAAATATTTGGCAAATTTCTCTGGTTTGGTCTACTTTCTTTCATCTTTTCATTCAATTGTCGAGTTAGAACTGCTTTCCTGCAATTCGAGCGCTGAATTTTCCCCTCTGGTTGGGAGAGAAGTACCAGTTGTACTGAAGGTCCATTGGTATCTTATGCAACCAGTTCATTATGAAGCTTGAAGTTAGGAACTTCAAAACATGCTGGTTTAGCCACATTTTTGCTTATCCAAATGCAAAGACAAACCTACTGTATAATAATTTTCAGTGGGGAGATGTCTTTGATAATTATACTTGAATAGCGTAGCTCCTAGCTATCAGACCTGTTATAGTATGACCTTGTCTTGTGTATTCAAGTCCTTGATTTCTTAAGCAACAATCATTTTAAGGAAGAAACTCTCAAATATTTTTCCTTTTCCTTTTCTGTCTTCTAATGCTTCATATCATCAATGCTGTATTGTATCCATCCAGGTTGTGTTGTTGTTTTGAAGTTGTCAATAGCACGCGCACACAAATTGCATCATAATGCTCTTGTATCTTATTGACCTTGGATTTTTTTTTGGGCGTATTCTGTGCTTCCAGATTTGAGTTCGGGGACAGTGAACATAACAGCCTCATGACATCTTCTGTGCATAATCTTTCTGGTAATTCTTTCTCAATGTTTTTGCAGATTTGTTACCTTGGAGTTACTACTTAAGCTATACAATGCATTCTCTATAAATGGATGGAATGTAAAATTTATTCATGTTTATATCATTTGCCAATTTGGATATTTTATATTATTATGTTTTGACCTTGAACATAGGTTATCAGGTTTCATGTTTTTGTTGTTTTATTGAACTTGTCTCGACAATATTTTGCTCCAATGGGCAGAATCCTAGTTGAGATTTCCAACTGTATTGCTTTAATCCTCTTGATCCTCCTTAAATAATAGTAATAATAAAAGAATAGGAAGGATGATAAACATTTCCATATATCATGGCAATACTATGCATATCATTTTTGGTGAGAAACCTGTATTCCTGTATGGAGGGAATCTTGTAATTGTGAAAAAAAAAATTCTAAGATATTTGGTTACTCTTGGGTGTTGATTGGTAATAAGGAATTGAACGATGAGAATGAGAATGAAAGTTTTATTTATACTTTGCATATGCTTGGTTGAAAGGAATGAAAATGAAATTAAATATGGATTCATCCCCATGGAGAGGTGAGAAAAAAAACAAGGAATGGGGTTATTTTTTCTTACAAGAATACATGTTATGTCTATTCATTGCATATCATCTATTTCTATCACCATGACCACCTCCATCACTACCACTATTGGTTTTGATGGTAACATTTTGTTTAAATTACTCATTATCTCCACCATCGACTCCACTTTTCTTCCATTGCTACCTCCCATTGTGGTGGCATCAAGTTGTTTTTGGGAGATATTATTGTTGCTATACTATTACTATTTTTTAATCATCATCCCTTTTCATCTTACTAACCAGATATTAAAACTTTCATTATGATATTATTGTTGTTACTATACTACCATTACTATCACCACCTCTTCTTTCTTCTCCACCACCACCACAATTAAAAAGAGTTATACCGTGTGGATGATTCACTGTAGATATAGATATAGTTTACTATGGATTATTATAGTGTAATTACTATTGTTCCCTTCAGTTAGAAAAATTTAACAATTTGTCTTAGGGTTGTTTTAGACTTTTCCATAACTTGTCATTAACTAATTGTTTTGGGGATATTTGTGCTTTTTCCGGTTATTTTGGACAATGGAACTACGGTTTTGCCCGTGGTATCAAACATAATAATGTTGACCGGGCAAGGCTCAGTTTGCTCATGAACAATGAAATAACTATTGTACCATTGAATGGGAAAAAAATAAGAGTTCCTCGGTGAGGGTATTTTTGGTTTTTTAACGTTTGATGAACAGTGAAACCACAAATGTGCCATCAAAAACGACAAAATCATTTTTTTTTGAAAAAACCTTCGGAGCGTCTCACCGACACGCCATCAGTTGTCTTCTGTCTGTGCCTTACAGACAGCATGTGTAACGTCATTTGTTGGTTCAAAATATCCATCTGCCATCTCACCGGATGTGCCTCTGTGACCTCTTCAACATGGTGGTGCGTGTGTCATCGAATGGTGGTGAGAGACTTGCCGATGGGCGGTTGATCCTTTCCCCCCTTTTCTCTCTTCTACATGCAAAACTACGTACCAGTCCTCTTTGTTAATGGTTTTTTCATTTAAGTCCTTGGTCTTTTGATTTTTTTCCCTCTTGATTTCTTCTATAGAAGTTTTGATTTGTTTCAATTTTGTCCTTCAATTGAAATCGATCAGATATGTTATTTTTTCATTTTGACCCCTATTCTTTTGATTTTTGGTTTGTTTTTAATTCCTTTATTTTTTTTGATCTTGTGGTTTTAATTTGTTTCAATTTTGTACTTCAATTGAAATTAATCATATATTGTGTTATTCATTTCGACCCTTATTCTCTTAATTTTTTGTTTGGTTTTAATTCGTTCATTTTTTTTCTATCCTTCTACGATGGTCGTTATCTTTTGTTTGTCTTTATGTATCTATCCTACTACTTTTGGTTTTTCATTTTTATCATTTTCTATTTTGTTGGGGTTTTATTTTTGTTCAATTCATCCTAAAATTTTAATTTATGTTAATAATCATTCTAAAACTGATATTTTTTTTTCTTTTGTTCTTTTTTTTAGTTTTTTCATTATTTTTATTTATTCTTCAAATCAAATATTTTTTTTTATTCTAATAATATTTATTTTAGTATTGTTATATTTTTGTTTGTTCTTTTGTTAAAATTTTTGGATTTTTTGTTTTAATCTTTGAGATAATTTTATACTTTCATTGTTTATGCAATAATCATAATAATTTTAGTGATTGTTTTTTTATTGTTTTCTTGCTTTCTGTTTGTTAAAGTTTTTTCTTTTTCCTTCATAACAATTTAATAATTTTCATTGTTTAACCTATGATAATGATTGTAATTTTAGTTGTTATAATCATGATAATAATAGTGACATTACTAATGATAATGATGATAATAGTAATAATCTATTATAGTGGTTGTGGTACTTAAATTAACAATAACTCATAAATAATAATATAAATATTTATAATAACAAAAACTATTATCACAATTATATTCATAATGATAATAATATTGATTTTCCTTTTGTCCTTTAATTTTTTCCTTAAATTATTTTCATTTTGTTCATCAAATCAGATGATTTTTTTATGCTAATAATATTTATTTTATTTAATCATTTTTTGGCTCTTTTTATTTTTTCTTTTGTTAAAGTTTTTTTATTTTATTCTTAAGAGTAATTTTATGATTTTCATTGTTTACGCAATAATAATAATAATAATAATAATAACAACTCATGAAATGATAATGATGATAACAACAATAATTTATTGTAATAGTAGTAGTGTTTATGATATTAATAATTATGACTGATAATAATAAAAACAATAACTCATGAAATAATCTTAAGAATATCAATAATAACAAAAACAATTATAATAATTATATTAATAATTATAATAAAACTGATGGTAATTTTAATGATATTAATGAAAATGACATGTTAGTTATCATACTAATGGTTATAATCATGATGACAATAGTAATGCCTAAATTGAATCAGAAAAAAAAAGCATGAGTGCATGTTTTGATTTGCTGAAAGTCAAACTTGCTGATAGTCGACTTTTCATCCCTTTTCTCTTCCTTGGAACTAAAAATGTATACAAATCCTCTTTGTTTATGATTTGTATATTTCAGTCCTTGGTCTTTTGAATTTTTTTTTCGTTCTAATTTCTTCCATAGAAACAATTTTTTATTTCCACCCTTATTCTTTTAATTTTTCATTTGGTTTTAATTCCTTTAATTTTTTCGATACTTCTAAAGCAATCCCTATTTTTTTATTCATATTTATGTGTCTAATCTCTTAGATTTGGTTTTTATTTTTGATCATTTTCGCATTTATTGGGGTTTTATTTTTATTCAATTGAGTCCTTAAATTTTAATCTGTGTTAATGATCATTTTAATGACGATGTTAGGAATCATAATAGTTATTGCGATAATGACGACGACGATAAGAACAATAATGGTGATGTCAACGATAATTATGTCAATAACAAGTAGAATGTTAATTATTTATAATAATAGTGGTAGTGATAACTATAATTATTGAATTACTGAACAATCATAATAATAAAAATGAGAATAATAATTAAAATAATTTATCATTTGGTGTTGTATTTGTCTTGAATTAATTTTGCAATTTCTCTCTATATAGTGTTTCAAATCTCATATCTTGGATTAATTGTCTGAAATTTTTTTTTAACTCAATGTTATCTGTAATTTTTTATCTTATTTTTTTTTAAAAAAATTGTATTACTTAACATTAGTTTTTGAAAAAAAATACCATGCAATTTTTTGTTGAAACCTATTAAACATAAATTTATATCGATTTAAAATTTATATATTTGATTAGAAACACACGTTTTTATTAAAATTCTCCCTAGATTTATTATTTTGCCCAGATTTATAGCATTATGAAAAAAAATCTCACTCTTAATATATTTTTTTTACATTTTAAAAAATATGGTTCTGTGATGAAGTGCGGGGCAAATGACTCATTACTTTTATTATTTTTACTACAACCATTGTTGATGAAAACATTCTTTTAATCACTATTCCTTTTCATCATTATTCTTTTTCATCTTACAAACTAGATATTAAAACTTTTGTTATGATTCCTTGTTTCGATTTGAAATGCAATATTGAAATTAAAATGTTATTATGACTCCTTATTTGCATTCCTATTCCTCCATCCCAGTTCTAGACCTTTTATTCTTGGTAACACCCTAGGATTTTCTTGGGATTATTTGATAGTGTGCATTAATGTTTGTTGTCATACATATAGATGGTAAACTCAGAGTGTCTTCGCTTATAATGTTTGAGGTGCATGATCAATTTTATAGCACTAAATCAAACTATGGCTCTCTTTTATGTTATCCAGCCGTTTCTGAAGCTTGTTGTGGTTTGAGCAATCCTCTTTTATTTGAAAATCCCATGCTTTTGATGTTTAACTATGATAATAATATTTTTAAAAGCTGTTTTCCAGATAATAGTGAAGCTGATGAGCAGCAAAAACACTCAGAACCCCAGGTACAGTCTTCTCCTGCAAATGCACTGGCACACCCAGGCATCTCACCTCCAAATGTTCAGTATGCAACTCCACAGCTTGGAGCAGGACATGCTATGGTATTGTCTACAGAACAAAATATTGTTAATTACTGGTGTTACAATAACCTTTTGAATGAAGCAGGTCATTTCTACTTTGCCTTGCATTCCATGTTTAAGAACAATTTTCAATTTGCATGCCATGACTTTTGATCTTTCTTTAAACATACTTTGAAAAATCAGAACCTTACCACAACTGTGCTAAAAAATTTTATCCAATACTTGTTTCCATCAAAGAACTACGCAATGTGACATACTAATCTCTCTCTCTCTCTCTCTTGATTTGAAGGCACCAGCAGCTTACCCATATCCAGATCCTTATTATAGAAGCATCTTTGCTCCATATGATGCTCAGCCATATGCTCCGCAGCCATATGGTGCACAACCGATGGTATATATTTTTTTTTAATGCTGTATGCTTGGTTGTTTAGGAAACATGGCTGTTCTTGTGATTTCTTGACTTGAGATTGCATTTAGTTTAGGCCAATTTTTAAGAAACTTGATTGCATTTAGTTTAGGCCGAACTATGATTCTATTGCACTGTGGTCGATCCATTGACAAATTGTATGGTTTTGCTGATTTTGACCATCATAGCCCCACAAACCACCAAGAAAACCTGCTACTTACCATTTAGCGGATCGCTTTCCTCGCTCATTTCACCAGTTTTAACACACTTTCTCTGTTTTCTTTTCCTTCGGTTGCTTATTAACCAAGAATGCACACTCTTTCTTCAAATTTCCAAAATCAACTTCATTCTCACTCCCATAAAAAAATCTGAGATATCAAAGATTAAAGCTTTTCATATGGGTTTTTCAAGGATAGTTGCGGTAGTTTTTATTGGGTTAAGTTTTGATTTTGGTCCTGTGGATTTTGCTGTATGGAATCTTGGGTTTGATGGGTCACTTTCTTTTCAGCCATTTTTCAGCAGTGGTGAAGGGGTTTGAGAAAAAGTTTAAAGTGGAGAAATGAGATTGAAGAGATGAATTTAGAGCCAAAGAAATGGCAGGCAGACCCATCATGTGTTGAGGGCGATTTGGTTATAGGTGTTGGCGAGTTTTGGGTAGAGAATTATTTTGGAGCTAATCTATAAAAATGGAGGAGGGATGGCCCATAGAGAGTGAAGAGAATAAAAGGTGTTGGTTCACTTGGGGTATAAATAGAGGTAATTGGTGTTTTATATGGAACCCTTTAATGGTCAAATGGTCAATATCAATTAATGGATGGATACATTGTAATGGAGTCGTATTTCAGGGTTGAATTTCTGGGACTTTATGTTTATTGAGGTCTTTAAAGGTTCACTGAAAGTGTAACTTTATTGTTTATGAGCGAATATCAAGTAGCTCTTTAGCATGTATCTTTAAAGATTCGTTTATGAGGAAACATTTCTCTTTTTTTTGGGGGGTACATATAATTCTTGAACATATTATCTGATCAGGTCCATCTTCAATTGATGGGAATGCAGCAAGCTGGAGTTCCTTTGCCATCTGATGCTGTTGATGAACCTGTGTTTGTTAATGCAAAACAGTATCATGGTATCTTGAGACGACGACAATCTCGTGCAAAAGCTGAATCAGAGAACAAAGCAATCAAGTCTCGGAAGGTACACTGTTGGTTGTCTGAAGCCAATTTCATTCCACTGGCATTTGATATTGTGTTTTGTTCACCTAATATATTAGAACCTAAATAAAGAAGGATTACATGAATCTCTTGCTGTTATTGTTTCACAACTGCTCATATATATTTTTTCAGACATTGTATTCCTCTCTTACTTTAGGTCAAGCATGTCTAGGCCACTGGTATACTTTTCAAAGACTCTCTGAATTTAGCTCAGAGTAATATGAAACTCAAAGAACCTAGGTTTTCTGATTTCATTGGAAATATTCCGGAGTATCTGGAATGCTCTGATGCCACTCTATGATTACCTGATTGTGGCTATACATGTTAAGTTTTAGGCTATTATCCTCTTTGTTTACTACCATGTTACATCCGAGTCTTTGTGATGACAACTCAAAAGTAATCTTGCAGCCATACTTGCATGAATCTCGACATCAGCATGCACTAAAAAGAGCTAGAGGATGTGGGGGTCGGTTTCTCAATTCAAAGAAAAAAGAGAATCAACAACAGAATGACATGGCCCCAGGTGACAAATCACAATCTAATATCAATCTTAATGCCAATAAAAATGATATTGCTTCCTCAGATGACAAGTCTCGATACACTGGAAGTGACGGTGTTGCATGCGATTAGCTCAGGAAACAGTTATTCGTGTAGAACGGGGGTTCAGGAAACCCATAGCCCTATAGTGCCAGTATTTCTTTATTTTGGCTCTACCTACGAGTCATGATGTATAGCCTTTTCCAGTATTTGGTTTGTAGAATGTTGCAAAGATGAAGTAGGCAGTGTAGTTTTCCAGTATAGCCTTTTAGTTGTTGCGCTTTCTTCATGAGGAGAATGATGGATAAGTTTGCTAGCTTTTATTAAGACTTCTCTGCACAAAATTGGAGTGATGTTATTGGCTGGGAGGGTTATGTTTCATTATCTCAGTGAAAATTAGATTTGCTATTTCGATGTACTATCACAGTCCTTTCGTTACCAAACATTTATTCGTGTACAAAATTAGATTTGCTATATTGGTGTGAATTATGTTATTTCTCGTACTTTTTCTGTGGGGGTGGGATCTGCTCGAGCATCTACCTGGTGAGGATGGAGTTGCATTGCACCATGCTTTCCGTAAATTCAACTTCTTTTTCAGCATCACGACTATAAAATTATGGGTGACTTGAGCCTTTGACTGGTCGAAAATTTGATTTGCTTGCAACCTTATTTGAGTGCGAACTCGAGACTGAAAAGTGTGCTGCGCTGAGTCTCGGCCTGTTGAAGTTACTTGATAAGTTTGTTACAAGGTCAACACTTTCACTTAATCTATTATATTATATACTAATTGGAATATAAAAGGTTAGATACAATGAAATGCAAAAAACAAATATTAAAAATTAAATGTAAAACCCACTTATTTCACGTCATGATAAGTTTGGTGATATATATATTTCAATTAAATGACTAACTAATCTAATGATGCAATAAAGAAAGAACCTAAAATTTTATTTAATCAGAATTACTTTCCCTCCCAAGTATTCTCCAATTATATAAAACAAGGTTTGTTTATCTATTATAATACTATTTTTTTTTAAAATAATCAAATGATTTTGTTTTTTTGTCAAAGTTAAAAATACAGAAAACTAATAACTAACCTTGCTACATCTTTAGTATTTTAAAAATATTTTTGAAAAAAGTATCAAAAGTATTTTTTTTTTTGAAATAATGATGAGCATCTCTCTCATGTATTATTTGATTGTTGAAGCCAAGGTTGTCAACATCGTTTCAGTTACCGTTTTGTTTTTTCTATTGGTACGAAATGTTTCGTTTTCGGAGCGTTTCAGCATGCCATTTCGGGATTGTATTGTTCATATATAATTAATTAATTATATATCTGAAAAAACTTAAAAAGCAAAAAAATTAAATATAATTTTTATTTTTTATAAAATCAAAGTTGACATAATTTTATTTTCTTATAATATATATTTTTTTAATTTTTATTTTTGTATTTTAAATACATCTCATAAACAATAGTATATATATATATAATAATGTGTGTGTGTGTCTATATATATATATATATATATAATAGGTCAGTGGGCGGGAGAGGCATCATCATCTCAGTCACAAATCAATGAAATCATATGTCACATCAGACAAAGGGCATAACAACTTTTGGCCATGGGCGGGAGAGGCGCGGGAATGAATTTTTCCCCTTAGCTGAAATGGCACACCCGGAGTAATTCCGGGGTGTTTCGGCCGGTATTTCTAGTACAGAATGGTATTTAAAACGAGACAAAAACAATGCCTTTTTGTCTGGTACAAAATGTTTTGGCCATTTCAGCCGAAATGGAACAGTATCAATAACCCTAGTTTAAACCATCGAAATAACATTTTATGCTTGTTATCCAGGTTTGATATTTTCTCTACATTAATTTCAGCAAATCTATCAGTGCTTGAAACCCACTTTGTTCAAATTAGTTGACACACCTACATGTGCGTTGTTCTTGGAAAGTCCATTAAAGAACTTCACCTGAGGTTTCAATGAATCACTGTTTTTGTGATCCAGTACTTGAATCCAGCTTCTGGGTATTACCATAGGGAAAATCTTTGATATCATCCACCAATAGTAACATCAATTACAAGCCTATTAAAAGCTAATAAAAAACCCAAAAAAACTCACAAAAGCCCAAAAATAATAGAGGTCTAAGTGGTTTTCAAAACTTTAAAACCAAACTGAACTGAATTGGATTGATTGAAACTAGATTTGGTTTGGTTTCCATTATTATTTTTGTCATTTGTGATAATTATAATTTGGTTGTTTTTTGAAGTAAAAATTGAACCGAATCGAAAATGATCACCCATAATATAAGTAAAGATAAGAATTAGTTTGTTGATGTCTTAGCCACCTTAGCATCAATGACACAAATCAATATTAGAGGGAAGATTCAAGCAATAAACATCAAAAGTAAGTCTCCAAACTCACTACTACACACTTGAATAGTCACTAGATAAGAAACCATAGTATAATAACATCAAATGGTTAATTTAGCACTAGGAATATCCTCAATAAGCTTTCAAGATGAATGAAAAGACTATTAAGAGAATGGCTATAGATTAATACTTAGATGGTAAAATAATGTAAAAGAGGTCATTTGACAGGACTTTATTCAAGTGTTTGAATAAAAGAGAAGTTGAGCAAAGAAGTCCATGAGAAAATCTATCACTTATTCTAATAGGAATATAATGACAAGACAAATGTAATAATCTAGATATTTCTTGCTAACTATAAAAAGGATTATGTTGACTATGTTAGGAAATATCACAAGTGTTAGATATATAGTGATACGATAAATGTACATTAAACATCCTTGTTTAATATGACCTCACCTTACCTTTTAATAAATCAGGATTGGATGTCACATGATCAATCAACCCAAAGGATAGCAATGAGTATAAATTTATCTTGGTAACCATCGACTACTTCACTAAATTGATAGAAGTGACACAACCATATTATTCGATAGTTTTACCCATATTTACCTAGTTTTTTTTCCCCTATGTTTTATATATAAAATCACCTTGATATTCTTCATTTTTTTATGTGTTTGAAGGTACTTTTGGATAAAAGATGAGTAAATTAGAGGTAATTAACATATTTAACCTTCAATTGATGTTTTGTGCAGAGCTTGAGCTCTAAAGTCAAAATGAAGTGATTCTAATGACATTATAAAGATAACATTAATAATTTTTTTTGTAAATATATGGAAAGAAAAATATATAAAAAATAGCTTGTAAATCGCAGCCTTCAAAGTAAAATAAGTGTCTACCTTCAACCATTTCTACTTGAATAACTTGAGCTAAAGAAGTTTGGGGTGGGGGTAAATTAAAGGTTAAATTGAAGGAATTTAGGACCAATGAACTTAGGGACCAAATTTGGCTGAAAACTAGGGTGGAATTAAATACATTGAAAGTTTGAAGGTTAATAAAAGATGAAATTTAAAAAACCCAAGATTAAGGACCATTTCAAAAAATATGTTAAATGCGAAGGGTTATTTTAAAATCTTACTGGGGAAAAATGAGATTAAAAGAGGTACTTATACCCTATTTTAGGTCAAAACACCAAAAAAAAGTTGTTTTTTGTCATTTGCCTAATGAAAATAAAAAATAAAAGTCAAACAACACGTTGTATGACATTGTTTATTGTCTTTTTTCTTTAGCCATGAAAAAGGTTGATTTAGATTGCCTTTTCCAAACAATTAAATGTACCACCTACGCTGTAAATGAGACAACAAACACACCCTCTGGTATCTTTGAACCTATGCTACACCCTCAACCATATTCATATCGATTTTCCATCCAAAGAATCGCTAAAAAGTTAAACCAAATAGACTGACCCAATCTACTTTGAAAACCAAGATTGGTAGTATCAAATTGTTATTTTTCAACCAATGGTTGAGGTTCTTTCTAGGCGAATCAATGGCCAAGATTCATTTATGGAAAAAAAAAGCCTCATATACCTCTTCAACCCCTATAAATAGGGGTGACATTCATGAAGTAAAAGAAGAGAAAACTTGAGGAGAAATATTATATGAAGAAAACCAAAGATAAAAAAACCAACCACCACCCTACACATATATTAAAAGAAAATCTAAAACAAAACAAATCTTTTTTCCTTAATAACAAACAAAAAAACTATGCACAATTAACCATAAACAACCACTCCATGGTTTCCTTTTCTTTCTTCTCAAGTAACCACCATAAGCCACCAATGATAGGAGAACCACCACCAACAAAGACCTCTCCAGGTCAAGTATATTTCTTTTCGTACCTTAACACCTCTCCAGGTTAAGTATACTTCTTTTTTTACCTTTCCACATATATCATGCTTGGATCATTGTATTATAATTGGAAAAACAAACCTACAACATGCATAAAAGAATTTTTGTTATTGACAATATGTTTTGCTAAAGGTGGTAACAATAAGGTTGGACCATTAGTGAATCAATGATGCCAGGTCTCTTGCCTCAACTCAATCAAAGTGGTTTGGTTGGGTTTTATATAAAAGATCATTTACATTATTTGATGGCTCATCAAAAATATAGGTTTGGGCCTTATACTCAATAAGCTCATCCCATATGTCTGTGATAAACTCTACCCAAATCTAAGGGTGCATTTGGGATAAGTAAATAGTGTTTTTTTTGGTCCTTATAACATGTTTGTAAACACTGTCTTGAGACATTTTAAATGCCTATGATTTTTAGGCTAAAAGTGTATTCAACAAAAATGTCCTCCTTTTTTCCCTTTAGTTTTAGTGTCTTTGTTTTAATATTTAGTCAAACAAGCCTTAAAATAATTTTAAAATTTCTAAAAGAGATATGTGTTTCCCATCAATGTTACCTAGTTTTGGGATGTGGCTTATACTACAAATATGTTTTTTTTTTTTTACATGCATATGGCCAAATTCTTTTTCACATATTTTGTAAATAACAAGAATTGTTTTTTCATTATTTTTTAAAATTAAAAAAATAGATATCATAACTAGTTTATGATTATTATCTATTAGGATTTGACTAAATTTTCAAAAACATCAAAACAAATAATTTATTTAATAAATATTAAAGGTATGAACTTTACAACATAATACATATTCTTTCTATTAAATAATATGAATTAATAGGAATAAATGATAGAAACTAGTTATGTACTTTATTATTTAAGGATATAAATTAGAATGTAAAGTATATCCTTAGGTATTAAAGATATAAAGTAGAAAATAAATATGATGCTAAAATTTGGACCATAAAATGGTTAGTATTTAACTCGATAAGGTAGAGACTTCCTCATAATGAGAGATTTGTTTTGAATCTTAAATGAGACCAATATATAAAAGTCTAGCATGGAAAAACAATCAATCAACAATGCAACGTACCATAGGTAGGTTGCATTAGTGATAATCATCTTCCCCTTGCACAACTAGTCCCCTTACCTATACTCTCGCAGACCATTATATTTT
Organism: Salix koriyanagi; assembly: GCA_029228605.1. NCBI lineage: Eukaryota > Viridiplantae > Streptophyta > Magnoliopsida > Malpighiales > Salicaceae > Salix > Salix koriyanagi. Next base: position 7,391,312 of record CM055337.1, on the reverse strand, counting down.
CTAGTGACTATGATGTTAGGTAACTACTCCTATAATATTATAGTTTTATGACTAACCCCAAAACCCTTTCAATCTATAAGGCAAATCCATCATTCAAATTCATACACTTAGTGAAATCAATGAAGGGAAATGGAATTTTTTTTTATGGTGTTTTCGTTTTTGGTTTAGTTTTTGGGTGCTTTAGAAAGTGTAGCATCTAGGCTTAAATAAAAGCGAATACAAATGGCTATCAACTTTTGTTTCAATATGAGATAGGACAATAGAAGCCTTAGATGAGGATGGGGAGTTAAAAACAAAACTTAGTAGGCTTTAAATCACTTAATAAGTAGTTGTGATTTTTTTATGAGAGTGTATAGGAGGATAGAGGGTGTGTTTGGCATTGCGGTTGCTGTTCTAGTTGGGGTTGAAAAAAACAGTTTCATGAAAACGCTTTTAGTTGTGGTTCATAACTGAATTGAAGTGTTTGTTTAAAATTATAGTTGAGTGTGAGGTTTAATGAAAAACAGTTTTGTGTGTTTGGTTATCATGTTTTTAATATTGTTGTTAGCTTGTAAAATTACTTTAAAGGAAACACACACACACACACACACACACACACACACACACACACACACACACACACACATATTGTTTTTTAAATATTGTAGATTAATAATCATAATAATAAAATATAATTAATAATTCAAGTAAATTAAATATTTATTTTTATTCTCCCATTAAACTACTTGCAATTTCATCACGAACTAAATTGATATGTTAATGCCTTGCGATCCCTTGCTATTTGATGGATGAACAACATCTGGTAACAATATCATTAGTAACAACTTCTGCGATCCAATTGTAGAGATATAATTCCAAGGCCAAATCGAGTTGCAAGTTTCTAATTTATAATCAATAAAAAAACACAGGGGAGTGAAACGAAGTCACATGCCTTTTCCTTTCATCAGGACTAATCTCTATCTATACAATTTTTTTTTATTTTTTTTAAATATATATATTTTAAAAAAAACTAGGGTCGGCCCAGCCAAGTTGGGCCAAAATGCCCAACTCTCCTGGACTTGGGCTAGGCCAAGAGGAGGTCCAGCCCATCCCAAGAGGTAAGAGTTTAAAAAAAAACACAAAATGGTACGCTGCGTTCATTATGAATTAATTCACGCAGTTATTGTTCAAGTAACACGTGAACAGTAACATGGCCGACTATGACGAGAGGGTCACTTGCCGATACCGACAAGTAGAGGAGGACGAGATGGTTCTTCCTATGATGGTGATGTCAGAAATGATGTCTTATGGTGGCCGATAGGAGTATCAGAAAGTTGCAGCTGGTGTTGCCGTCGCTGGTGCTGCTTAACTTCCATATGCCTTGTGGTGACCGTGTTCCTTGATTACTCTACTTACTTCCATCTCTCTCTCTCTCTCTCTCTCTCTCTCTCTCTCTCAATATATATATATATATATATATATATATATATATATATGATTTTCTATTACTAACTGCAAGGGCAACGTATCAAGGGCTTTTGGGCTGCCATTAAAAGTTTTTGAGCTGATCTTCTGAGCTTTAACTACTAACTAATGGGTTTAGGAAAATGGTGATGAGCAAGATGATGACGAAAAGACGATGAAGAAAACATATGTTATTTGTTTTTTCCGGTGCCATCGTCTTCTTCCTCTCACAGACTATGTGTGTGTTTTGTGTAGGTGTGGTGTGCTGTGAAAAACATCTCACAGATTCTTTTAAAAATGCGGTGCAACCGCTGGTTTTTAGGTGGGACCCATAGTAAAAAATTGGGGTCCCGTTTTGATGTAGAACAGGTTGCGGAATCATACATGCTGAAGAGGGATCACCCAAAATTCAAAGGCAACTGAATTTCGGCAACCGGGCCGTCAAAGTTGGAATGACACGAAACTCACTCAGTCAATGCGTTTCATCGTTTGCGGAAGAAATCAGTGGCTTCGCGACTGACCTCGACTAGTTTTTGGCCAAATTCCTTCGTTTCGGCCCCGAAATTGTCATTTTTGCTATTTTAGGAAAATTTTGTTTTTGCAATAACTTTTGATTTAAGAGTCCGAATTGATTTTGGTCAATTGGTACTCTCTCAGAATTCATAGGTCTTTCATATTCTGCATTTATCTCAAATTTTCCATTTATGGCAAATTTAATGTTTTATGTCATTTCCTTTTCTGTATTGAATTAGGCTAGGGTTTTCACTTTAAGTATCAATGTAAACCCTGCAGCCGAGCCAACCATCATTTTATTGAATAGACACTGATTTTTATTGAGATTTATTCTCGTTGTTGTTGATTTACGGAATATTGACGTTGGTCATATTCCCTTGTGATTTTCTGCTGCGTCAATTGGTATCAGAGCACGGATTTGCCAAACTCGATGGCGAATAACGAAGCAGGAGACGAGAACTCTATTGGCGGAGACCATGGAGTAGAGGCCTTGTGGGTGCAGTGGAGGAAACGCGACAATAAGTAGCACATATTTGTGAGATGCTTGCTGCCGGGATTAATCTCAACGCCAACAACATGCCACCGGTTGACAGGGTTCGCGCTGAGGGAGTTGCCCGAGGCCAACCTGTTGATAGGAGACGAGCACCTCGCATACAACCCGACAGTGATGATGATTCAAATGAAGAGGATGTTATGGGGTACGGTTTACCTCCACCTGCGAGGAGGCCAAGGGAGCAGGACGATTATCGACTGAAATCAGACCTACCCAGTTTCAATGGGAATCTACGAATTGAGGATTTCCTTGATTGGGTCACCGAAGTGGAGAGGTTCTTTGAGATGATGGAGATACCAGAGGAGAAAATGGTGAGGTTTGCGGCGTTCAGGTTGAAAGGAGGAGCTGTGGTTTGGTGGGATCAATTGCAGAAAAATCGACAGTGGCAAGGGAAGGCGCTTGTGCGGACATGGCGTCGGATGAAGCAGTTGATGATAGGGAGGTTTCTGCCTCCAGATTATGAGCAATACCTGTTTCAGTCACTCTAGGACTGCTCACAAGGGTCAAGATCCGTGTTTGATTATACCGCGGAGTTTTCGCGACTCTTAGAACAAAACGACCTTAATGAAACAGAGGGGCAGCGTGTATCCAGGTACATGAATGGGTTGAAACCATCGTTGTGTGATAAAATTGGTTTGCAGGTGGTGTGGACTGTGGAGGAGGCTCACAACTTTGCGTTGAAGACTGAATTGATGGAGCGAAGGGGAGGATTTTCAGGTTTCCGTCGAAACAACCCAGAACCATCATTTAGTTATAGAGACAAGGGTGGTGGCAGCAACAACAATAGCCCAGCAGGGGTGTTGAATCAGAGCAAAGAGGGAGGCAGCAGTAGCAGCAGCAACCCCCCAGCCCAAGTAAACAGGGGTGTGCCGCGAAACCAGAACCAGAACCAGAACCAGAACACGAACTTGAACTCCAACCCATATGCTTTTAAAAGTGATTTTAAAAATATTTTTTTATTATTATTTATTAAAAAAAAAATTTTTGATGTTTTTAGATCATTTTCATGTATTGAGATTAAAAATAATTTTTAATAAATAAAAAAAATATATTTTTAGTACATTTCTGAATAAAAAAACTTTTGAAAATCAACCTTAACCACACTAACAAGCAATCACTTAGTTTATCGTTCAAATGACCGATTACTATTTGAAGTTTTTAATTTTTTCAAACAGGTAGATTCAATTTTCATTTCCGTTATCTTATTATAATTATAATGTAAGAATATTAATGTATTTGTGACTTTTTTTTTATATTGATAAATCACGCGACCATATTATTTGATAGTTTCATCCATATTTACCTAGTGTTTTGCATATGTTTTGTGTATAAAATGCCTTGATATTCTTTGTTTTATATTTTAAAGGCATTTTTGGATGAAAGATGCAAAAAGGAGGTAATTGGAGGTGATTGACAGATTTGACCTTCAGTCAGTGTTTTGTGCAGAGTGGAAGCTCTAGAGATCGAAATGAAGTGATTCTAGTGTCATTCAAAAGATAACATCCATAAATTTATTTAAAGCTAAGGAAAAAGAAATAAAATAAAGAAGATCATGGAAATCGCAGCCTTCAAAGTCAAATCTTGCAATCTACCGATATTGACCTTTGTCCATTCCAACTTCAATATCTTGAGCTAGAGAAGTCCAATTGATGTAAACTTAATTTTTGTGGATTTTAGACTCAAAGACCTATAAACTCTCCAAATTTTAAATCAAAACGATGTGATATGAAGGAGATATGAATTTTACAAGGGACAACTAAATTCTGCCAACTTAAGGAAGGACTATTTTGTAAAATAGACACAGGGTTTCTAAGCATATATAAAGGAGGAGAGGAGCAAGGAAGTGGCGGCCAGCACAAAAGAAAACACAAATCTTCCTCCTCCAAACCCTAAATCATGTGTTCTTCCATCTTTTTGTTTAGTTGTTCAATAAACATGCAAGGCTAGACTCTTTTGCTTGGCTGCAAGGACACGAAAACCTTCAGATTTCAAGAGCTGTGAGATCTATTTTTACCTCATTATTTTAGTTTATATGATGAATATGTTTGTTCTCCTATGCTTATTTTCCTATGATTGTTTATTTAATTGCTAAGAGCGGACTCGAAGTTATTATTGTAGACAATCGATTGCTAAGTTTGATATCAAAACCGGAGTTGTGGTATATGAACTTATGAAGCAACTAAGTTAATAATTGTAGCAGATCTATGTTATTAATCTTAGGGAGAACATTCAATCGAACTAAACATATATTGCGGACAATTATGTTTCTTAAATGATCAATTTATCTAGATTTTAATGCTGCCATTAAATCAAATTACTAGTGCGGGCACTGTGGTTGTTTGATGGTTAGGGTAAGTTATACGGCGGATCCATTAACGAACCAATTTTAAGAAGAGATAAATATTCAGAATACAAATTGATGTGTCGTTTCCATGATCAGTTCTGATTTCTGTAGGTGGATGTTGATTTGCGACCAAGGTTTGCTTTATTGATAAATTTCAGTTTTATATAATTTTCACTTAGTTTGCTTTAGCCTAGCCTAGACAACTTCTAACCCCCCCAGTTGCATTACATATAGCACGGAAATCTGAACTAAATCATCCTCGTGGGATTGACCCCTTGCTTGCTCTATACTATCTTGTTTGATTTGTTTGAAGCTTGGGTAATTAATTTGTGTGACCGCGACATCGCTACAAATTTTGGTGCCGTTGCCGGGGAATGTGATTTTAGTTGATTCTTGTGTTCTTGTGTTGTGTTGTGAGTTATTCTACTTGCTGTTGTTTTTATTTATTCTGAAAAAAAAGAAAAAAAGAAAAAGAAAAAAAAACATATTTGTGTTTGCGGCGGTACTGTTCAAAACAGATTTTTTGGTGGAATTAGGTATTGATCTTTTGTTTTCTAAAGGAAAACAATGTTGTGATAAGAACAAGTGACCTTTGGTCACTATCCCTACTTTATTGAGGCCAAATTCTATCGTTTTCTAATGTTTCTGGACACTTTTAGTTTTCTAGCGTAGGATCCTATTGCCTATTGCGTTGTCTTCAATCTCTTGTGTGCTTGGTTACGAAAGGAAGCTCACGTCAACATCATGGCTGGTGCACGACAACAAACACTCAAGGAGCTTGCTGCTCCTAACGTGGAAAACCAACCATTGTGCATAAATATAGACAGTAATGTGAACTTTAAACTCAAATCTGGTTTTATACATTTGCTGTCAACATTCAATGGTCTTGCAGGAGAAGATCCTCACACTCATCTCAAGGAGTTCCACATGGTTTGTGTTGGCATGAAACCGAATGGAGTTGAAGAGGAACAAGTTAAGTTGAAAGCTTTTCCTTTCTCTTTAGAAGGGGCAGCGAAGGCATGGCTTTTTTCTATTCTCACAGGTTCCATTAACACTTGGAATGGCATGAAGAAGATCTTCATTGAAAAATATTTCTCAACATCTCGAGTTGCCAACATAAGAAAAGAAATATGTGGGATTCGACAATCTCATGGAGAAACACTCGCTGAGTATTGGGAAAGATTTGAGCTATTGTGCATTTAATGCCCTCATCATCAAATACCTGATCAGCTGCTCATTCAATACTTCTATGAAGGATTGATGCCTACTGACCGTAGTATCATTGATGCTGCAAGTGCAGGGGTATTGGTAGATAAGACACCCGATGTTGCACGCCAATTAATGTCAAACACGGCAGCCAACTCGAAACAGTTTGGCACCCATGGAGACTTTCAAACAAACGAGTGAATGAGGTAAGTATTTCTAACCTTAAGAATAAAGTTAATGATCTTACTTCTCTTGTGCGTTCTTTGGCTTGTGGAAATGTACAACAGGTGAAAGTTTGTAGCATATGCTCACTACAAGGACATGCTACGGATATATGCCCAACAATGCAAGAAGATTACATTGAGCAAGCAAATGCAGTTGATGGAACATTCAATGGACAACCCCAATGTAAGTATGATCCCTTTTCTAACATGTACAATCCTGGATGGAGAGATCATCCCAACTTCCGCTACGGGAACCCACCTCAACAAGGCAATCAAGGGAGACAGTTCCATTCCCATGGATTTCAACCACAGCCCCAGCAAAATTATCAAGCAAGACAACCCCCTCCGTTCACCAACTCCAATGTTATGGGGACATCATCCAATGATGATCTTAATGAGATGATGAAAACTTTGGCTTCTAACACTGTAACCTTGCAGCAAAATGTCATGTCTTTTCAACAGGAAACACGGTCAAGTATTCATAACTTGGAGAAGCAAATAGGGCAAATAGCTTCAAGTGTGGGCAAACTAGAAACACAAATGAATGGAAAATTGCCCTCCCAAGCATTAAATCTAAAAGAGAATGTTAATGCAATCATGCTGCGAAGTGGGAAAGAACTTGGAGAAAACAAGTCAAAACACGTTGAGATAGAGGAAGAAGAAGAGATAGAAAATGAATTGAGTAGCAAGAAGAAACCAACTCCTCCTTCACAAACTGAGACAACGATGACCACTCCAAAGGTAACTCCTCACTCAATCAATTCCAATTTTAAAAAAATTCCACCCTTTCCTGTGAGTTCTTCTAGGTCTAAGAAAGAAGACAAAGAAAAAGAGATCTTAGAGGTTTTCAAGAGAGTAGAACTCAACATTCCTTTGATTGATGCCATCAAGCAAATTCCCAAGTATGCTAAATTTTTGAAGGAGTTGTGCACTACCAAAAGAGATTTCAAACTGAAAGGTCATGAAATGGTAAGTATAGGAGAAGTCGTATCTGCTGTTGTTCAAAAGAATATGCCTTTGAAGCAGAAAGACCCAGGTGCGTTTACTATCCCATGTGTTATTGGCAATGCTAGTTTTAAAAGGGCTCTATGTGATTTAGATGCATCCATTAGTGTTATGCCTAAACATGTTTATGATTCTCTTAGTTTAAAGCCTTTGAATAAAACCAACATTGTAATACAACTTGCGGATCATAGTTTTGTTTACCCACTTGGTGTGATAGAAGATGTCCTAGTCAAGATTGATAGCTTGCTAATTCCATGTGACTTTTATATTCTTGATATGGAGCATAATTCTTGTGATTCCAGTACTCCTATATTATTTGGGAGACCGTTCTTAAAAACTGCCAATACAAAGATTGATTGTGGTAAGGATACTTTGTCTATGGAGGTCGGAGATGAAAAGATTGAATTTAATTTTCATGATGCAATGAAATATCCTTATAGCAATGTTTATTCTATCACATGTTGTGACAAAGTTGATAAGTGTGTGTAGCAAGTTTGTGATTTTGATTGTGTGGATGGATTAAGCGTAGCTTTGAGCTATGGCTATTATTTTACCGAATTGGAGGAGATGGAGAGGCACACATGTGTTCCCCAAAATGTGCACGAAGCAGCACTAACTTTGCAAGCTTTGCAAACCATTCCCATGGTAATGTCTTTGTTGATTTAGTACTTTCACATAAAAAGCTTTTGCCATCTATTTTACAGGCTCCCGAGTTAGAATTGAAATCTTTGCCTGATAATTTGAAGTATGTATTCATTGGCAACAACGATACACTTCCTGTTATCATAGCAAAAGGTTTGACCAGTGCGCAAGAGGAAAAACTTGTGAAGTTGTTGTATGATCACAAAACGGCCATTGGATGGACTTTAGCCGACATCAAGGGCATTAGTCCCTCAATGTGTATGCATCATATATTATTGGAGGATGATACGAAACCAACAAGGGAAATGCAAAGGAGGTTGAACCCACCCATGATGGAGGTCGTGAAAGCTGAAATTTTAAAACTATTAGATGCAGGAGTCATTTACCCCATCACAGACAATAAATGGGTGGTGCCAATCCATGTGGTGCCCAAAAAGACTGGAATCACATTGGTGAAAAACATAGATGATGAATTCATTCCCACTCGCATCTCGAGTGGATGGAGAATGTGTGTTGATTATAGAAAGCTTAATCTTTCTACGCGTAAAGATCATTTCCCGTTACCATTCATGACCAAATGCTTGAATGTCTGGCAGGTAAGTCTTTTTATTGCTTTCTTGATGGATATAGTGGATACAATCAGATTGTTATTAATCTTGAGGATCAAGAAAAGACTACATTTACATGTCCATTAGGTACATATGCATATAGAAGAATGCCCTTTGGTCTCTGTAATGCACCTGTAACTTTTCAAAGATGCATGATGAGTATTTTTTCTGACTATGTTGAAAGAATAATTGAGGTTTTCATGGATGATTTCACGGTGTATGGTGATTCTTTTGATAGATGTCTAGAAAACTTATCTTTGATCTTGAAAAGTGCATTGAAACTAACCTTGTCTTGAACTATGAAAAGTGAAATTTAATGGTAGATCAAGGAATAGTTCTTGAGCATGTTGTGTCTTCACATGGATTGGAGGTTGATAAAGCTAAAATAGATGTTATTTCATCATTACCTTACCCCTCATGCGTGAGGGAAGTTCGTTCTTTTCTTATCCATACAGGTTTCTATCGACGCTTTATCAAAGACTTCTCGAAGATTACAGCACCATTGTGCAAACTATTATCCAAAGAATTGGATTTTGTGTTTGATCAAGCATGTAAAGATGTATATGATGAGCTTAAAAGGTGTGTCACATCGACCCCTATCATCCAACCACCAAACTGGGATGAACCTTTTGAGATAATGTGTGATGCGAGTGACTATGCTGTAGGGGCTGTTCTTGGGCAAAGAATTGGTAAGAATTTGCATGTTATAGCCTATGCTTCTCGCATGTTAGATGGAGCACAATGCCATTACCATACAACTAAAGAAGAACTTTTTGCAGTGGTGTTTGCTCTAGAAAAATTCAGGTCATATTTACTTGGTACAAAAGTAGTCGTTTTCACTAACCATGCAGCTCTGAGGTATCTTTTGAAGAAAAAGGAGTCCAAACCAAGATTAATTGGGTGGATCTTGCCATTACAAGAATTTGATCTTGAAATCAAAGAGAAAAAAGATGCTAAAAACCATGTGGCTGATCACTTGAGCCGATTAAGGACCAAGGATATACAAGTTGAAACAATAAGAGAGACATTTCCTGATGAGCAGTTGTATGTGTTACATTCCTCCACAAGACCATGGTATGCTGATTTGGTGAACTATTTAGTCACCAAAGAATTCCCTCCAGGTTTGTCTACATCTCAAAAAATAAGCTACGAGCTGATGCTAAATATTATTTCTGGGATACTCCTTATCTGTGGAAATTTTGTGTGGATCAAGTAGTTAGGAGATGTGTACCACAAGATGAATTTCATTCCATTCTTACCTTTTGTCATTCTCATTCTTGTGGTGGACATTTTGGAGCAAAAAGAACGACCCATAAGGTACTTGAAAGTGGTTTTTATTGGCCTTCTATTTTTAAGGATGCATTTCATTTTTGCAAATCATGTGAAAAATGTCAAAAAACAGGTAATATCACTCATAAGAATCAAATGCCTTTAACGAATATTCTTGTAAGCGAGATTTTTGATGTTTAGGGTATTGATTTTATGGGTCCATTTCCTTCTTCTTTTGGCAATCTTTATATCCTTCTTGCAGTTGATTATGTGTCCAAATGGATTGAGGCAAAAGCCACACGAACTAATGATGCTAAAGTTGTTGTAGATTTTGTCAGGACTCACATATTTGACAGGTTTGGAATCCCTAAAGCTATCATTAGTGATCGTGGCACGCATTTTTGCAATCGTTCAATGGAAGCATTATTACGCAAATATCATGTGACTCATCGGACTTCCACGGCATACCATCCTCAAACGAATGGCCAAGTTGAGATTTCAAATCGAGAAATCAAGTCCATTTTAGAGAAGACAGTGCAACCCAACTGGCGAGACTGGAGTCTGTGACTTGGTGATGCACTTTGGGCTTACCGAACTGCTTACAAATCACCAATAGAAATGTCAACTTTTAGGATGATTTATGGAAAAGCATGTCATCTGCCAATGGAACTTGAACATAAAGCTTTTTGGGCCATAAAAAAATATAACATGGATTATGATGCTGCTGGGATTGCAAGAAAGTTGTAATTGCAAGAGTTGGAAGAGATTCAAAATGACGCTTATGAGAATGCAAGGATTTACAAAGATAAGACTAAGAGTCTTCATGACCAAATGATTACAAGAAAAGAGTTTCATGTTGGAGACAAAGTCCTTCTTTATCATTCGTGTTTGAAACTTTTTCCTGGTAAGTTGCGTTCTCGTTGGATTGGGCCCTTTGTTGTTTCTAATGTTTTTCCTTATGATGCAGTTGAAATTACAAGTTTAGAAACAAATAACGTACTCAAGGTCAATGGGCATCGCTTGAAACCTTTCTTTGAAAGTTGGACGACAGAAATCACTGCTTATGTGGAGTTAGCTGAACCGATCTATGAAGAATGAGCATACCACATGTCGAGCCAATGACACAAAATAAAAGCGCTTCCTGGGAGGCAACCCAGCACAAAAAAAAAATCAGATTTGCTTTCCTTTTCCCTTATCTTTTATTTATTTATTTATTGTTATTTTTTTTGCATTTTTGTCATTCTCTTATATCCCTTTTCTTTCATTTTCAACATTGAGGACAATGTTGTGTTTTAAGTGTGGGGGTATTGGGAAAATGTCAGTTTTCTTATTTTGTTTTTCTTTATTCTTTAAAAAAAACAAAAAAAAATCTATGATTGATCTATTTGAACTCCCATTGCTTTTTGAGAATATGGGTATTATGTATGAGAATTAAGTGAGATAAATGAATATATAAATTGAATGAATGAGTGTGCATGCAAGTTTTAATGTTTAATTGGTTTAGGGATTGACTCTAAAAATATGTCATGTTGACTTTATAGTGTTATACCAATGTAAGCTTTTGAGCCTTCAACATTATATTCTTTGATTGTTCATTCTTTCAATAATATGTATCTCTAGAACTTGCTTCATATCTTGTTGAGATTACATTCGCATTATATATATGCATGAAGATGATAAAGGCAATAGGAATTTTAACCACTTGAGCCAAAAAGCCAACCTAAAACATATTATCCTTAGTGAGCCCCTTTTGAGTTTGTTTATCTTTTCTTTGCTTTATCCATGTATAAGCCTTAAAATTTTTATATGTTTCCTCTTTTTCCCTGGCCAAGGATTAGTAGAGCATATACTTATGATTAGGGGTGAGCATTTTCGGTTCGGTTCGGTTTTTTGTCAAAATAGGGACCTAACCGAAATTTTTGTTTTTTTTAAAAATCAAACCGAAACCGAACCGAATTTATTCAAAACCAGCCACTTTCGGTTCGGTTCGGTCTGGTTTTTTTGGTTAAAAAAATCATAAAACCGAATTTGTTTTTGGGCCTTCTGATGGGCTTTCTGATGGGCTTTTTGATGGGTTTTCTAATAAATTTTTTGATAAGCTTGAAAAACTATTTTTGTACAAGAACCCAAAGTATTTTTAAAATTGTTTTTGCAACAAATACAAATATTAATTTATTAAATTGTTAATATAGTGTTTATTAAGTTTTTTTAACCTTTCTAATAATTTTGTTGTGTAATTTAGCATGATGAGAGATAATTAAAACTACACAAAGGAACAAATTTAAATTTAAATTACAGAAAATGCCTTCAAAAAGGGCTTAAAAAAAACAAGAAACATTAACATAAAAAACTTCAAGAAATACAATCGGTCTTCAACTAATTATCATCCGTCGCTAGATTTAACTTTCCACCAAATTCTACAAAAAATAATAGAAATGTTAGATTGCAAATAAATTGATTATTATTTAATAAAATAAAAATACAAATGTATAAGAAAAATAACCTGATTCAAGTTTTTCATATTTTTCATAATCATCTATCAAGGTTGTAATGTCGATTGGGATTTCTCCATGATGTAACCAATTTTGAGAACAAACAAGTGCTTGAACAGTTGCTGGAGATAAAGAACTTCGGAATTGGTCAAGTATACGACCGCCTGTACTAAAAGATGATTCAGAAGCCACTGTGGATACATGAATAGCTAAAACATGTTGTGCAACCTTCAAAAGTATTTTATATTTTGAACCATTAACCTTCCACCAACCTAAAATATCTAATTTCTCATCATCAGGATCCTCACAACCATCATTCAAATACCTCTCCACTTCATTTTTATTTTCTACATTTTCTTCCTTTTGTAAATGTCTTTTGAACCGAGCAAAAGTATTAACATTTACCTCTGTATCATTGCAATCCACATCATTAACATCATAAATATGTCTATTAACATCCTTCACTTCATCAGCTCTCAAATAAAATTCATATAGTCCAACTAAATGATCTTTCACCTTTGTTGTTAAATCTCGTGCTTGGTGATAATCATACAACTCACCAAAACAAAATTGAACATATTTCAACTTAAAACGTGGATCTAAAACATTAGCCACATACAATATGAAATTCTGATTTGCATCATATCCCCAATACTTCTCAAACTTCAACATCATTTTCATTGCCATTCCACTTAAAATATTATCTCGACTTTTACACAGTTTCGACAAGTTTGAATGCATGTAAATCAATTCATTGAAGAAAGAATTTGATGTCACATGTAATGAGCCAGAAAACTTTAATGTAACTGTGTAAAAGATCTTTAAAAACTTCACCAAAATTCTACCATTTCCCCAATCATCCGAATTAGGTGGCCCTATATTTTTCTTATTCCCTTTTGAATCAACTTCTAAAAAATAACCCATATACCTAGGTTCACTCTCACCTAACCTCACAAACACCTTCTCAAATTTTTCTGCAGCATCCAACATGAGATAAGTTGAATTCCATCGAGTTGCACAATCCAAACATAAAAGCTTTTTACACTCTATATGCAATTTTTCTGCACATTTTTTAAATACAAGTTCCCTCGCAGGTGAAGATCTCACAAATCTTATTGCATTTCTAATCTTAACAACTGAATCATGAATCTCTTTCAAGCCATCACCCACAATAAGATTTACAATATGTGCACAACATCTTACATGCAAATGATAATTTTCCAATATATTAAATGGCCAATCTATCATCACATTCTTCAAATAAGAAATAGTCACATTATTGGAGCTTGCATTGTCTACTGTAACAGTAAAAAGTTTGTCAATCCCCCACTCTAACAAACAATTCTCAATCACTTGACCAATTACCTCACCAGTATGATTTGAAACTTGACAGAAATTGAGAATTCTTTTATGCAATTTCCACTCATTATCAATCCAATGAGCTGTTAAGGACATATAATTAATGTTTTGGATTGATGTCCATGTATCTGTTGTCAAACATAATCGTTGACCCCTAAGTGCTATCTTCAAAATTTCCTTCTCGTCAACATAAATTTTTAAACAATCTTTCATAACAGTAAAACGAGAACGACTATCAAATCTAGGTTGTATTGTCCTCAAAAATGATTTAAATCCCCTTCCCTCCACAAATTTAAAAGGCAACTCATCAATTATAATCATTTGTGCTAGTGCTAATCTACATTCTTCATGATTAAAACCTATTGCCTTTAGAGTGCCCATATTTTTGTCTTCTGATTCATCACTATCTTTCTTAGGTTCTAATATCAACAGTTTTTGCTTCTTATCAACCACAAAGGGGAATTTTTTGCAAACTTTCAAGTGACTCCACATATTGCTTGTTCCATTCAAAATAGTATGACATGCATAATGCCTTCTACAATAATTACATGCAGCTCTAGGTTTACTAGGATCACCATCTAGTTTTGTGAAATGATCCCAAATTTGTGACTTTTTCCTATCATCAACATTTCTTTTCCCCAATATAAGGACTTCAGGTTGTTTACCTCTATCATTTGTGACAGATCCTGATCCTGCAGTGGTTGATGTTGGGGTAGTGTCGATGGATGAAACATTTTGGTTTTCCATCTGTAATTAACAAATGAAAAAGATCAAAACATGTTAATAATATATATTTTAAGAATGCACAATATATTCGCAGCATATATTCATAATAAATCCACAATATATTCGCAGCATATATTCATAATAATTCCACAATTTATTCGCAGCATATATGCATAATAAATTTACACTATATATGCAGCATGGTCTAGTCCACAATATAATAGTAGTGCTAATGCATCCTCACAACAAATGAGCACAAACAATAAGAAAAAAGCTTCCTAGGAAGGCATCAGAAAAACAGTAGCATAAACAGTAGCATAGATTATAAATGTTGAGACCTTTTACATGAGAATGTTTGCATTTAACAACTATGTTGCCAACAATTACATTGTTCCTAGCCTACCATTAATGATTTTTCCAAATTTACAGATAGAGCACTTTGTGACAGCCCAAATTTAAAAAGAGTATATATGCTTTAAATTTCTAATTCATTGTTGATCTTTTGGTGGGTTTTCAAGGAACTGATATGTACTGTAATGAAATTACTGGAGATTTTCTCAGAAACTAATAGGTAGTTATGTAGCTTAGATTGAATTCTTGCTACTTTTATTTAATTATTACTTAACCTAGCCGAAGACAAAGTTCCAAGTCTAACAAAACAGCATCCAAAATTCCAAATCAGAAAGACAGAAACATTTCTTTTGAAGATCGAAGACCCTAACCTCCAAATCAATATTTTTACAATGATTTGTTTAATAAATAAGCGAATAGAATTTAAATAAATATTCAAGCATATATCAACTCTAAGGACAACAAGCCCTAACCCTAACATCAACATATTCCATCGAGAATTAAGATGCAGACTTGCAGAGACTAGTTAAATCAACTAGTTAAAATAAATATTCTAAACTACAAGGATAACAAGCCCTAACCCTAAAATCAACTAGTTAAATGTACTTACCTTTAAGATGCAGACTTGCAGAGACAGAGAGGCGAGAGCCTGCTTGCTAAGGTAGAGAGGCGAGAGGCTGTTTGTTGCTTGCTAAGGTGTTGTTTCTGTCGTGTTAGACTGTTAGACTCGAGAGAGCCAAAGGGAGGCGAAAGGACAGAGGCGAGAGGCCAGAGGATGAGAGGACAGAGGCAAGAGGCCAGAGGATGAGAAGAGAGAGGCGAGAGGCCAGAGGATGAGAGGACAGAGGCGAGAGGAGGCGAGGGAGGCGAGAGCCAAGAGGAGGCGAGGGAGTCTGGAGAGAGGCGAGAGGCGAGAGAGGCGAGAGAATTTAGGGTTTCTTCTATTTATATCAACAATTTAACACTTCAAACCGAACTGAACCGGTTCGGTTCGGTTCAATCGGTTTTGTGAGTACAAAACCGATACCGAACCGAACCGGACGGTTTTTTACAATTTTGCAATCGGTTTAATCGGTTTATTTTTTCGGTTCGGTTTTTTTTCCTCGGTTTTTTCGGTTTTTTTGGTTATTCGGTTCGGTTTGCTCACCCCTACTTATGATATCTCATGGAATTATGGTTGGAAATTATGTGAAAAGAAAGAAGAAGTGATGCTTGATGAAAACATGGGCAAAGTTGCCAAAAGTGAAGAACAAAAAAAAAAGAAGAAAAGAAAACAAAAAAAAAAGAAAAAAAAAAGAAGAAAAGAAGAAAAGAAAACAAAAAAAGAGAAAAAAAAGAGAATAGAAACGAGCTTGAAATCAAAAGTGGCTAAACATTGGTGCTTAAAGATTGAAAATTGATGTGCTTAAATGGAATATCTTATTAGAAATATCATGTTTCAAAATGCTCTACTTTCTTTGGTTTGAACCATTTCTTTTACTCTCTTTACCTCACCTTAACCTTAGCCCCATTACAACCGGAAAATAAGACCTTTTGATTCATGCATGGTTTGTAATATTTTAGTAATGGAGATGAGATTGAAGAGCAAGCTTATGGTAGAACATATTCATTGATTGAATTTGAGAGGTTTAAACACATAAGCCCTAAACACATGAGTGTTGGAGTGTATATCAATGAGACGACATATCCATAAATTTATGTAAAGCTAAGGAAAAAGAAATAAAATAAGGAAGATCATGGAAATTGCAACCTTCAAAGTCAAATCTTGCAATTTGACGATATCGACCTTTGTCCATTCCAACTTCAATATATCAAGCTAGAGAAGTCCAATTGATGCAAACTCAATTTTTGTGGATGTTAGACTCAAAGACCTATAAACGCTCCAAATTTCAGCTCAAAACGATGTGATATGAAGGATATATGAATTTTACAAGGGACAACTAAATTCTGCCAACTTAAGGAAGGAGCAAGGAAATGGCGGCCAACACAAAAGAAAACAGACATTAGGGCTTCTAAGCATATATAAAGGAGGAGAGGAGCAAGGAAATGGCGGCCAGCACAAAAGAAAACATAAATTTTCCTCTTCCAAACCCTAAATCATGTGTTCTTCCATCATTTTATTTAGTTGTTCAATAAACATGCAAGGCTAGACTCTTTTGCTTGGTTGCAAGGACACGAAAACCTTCAGATTTCAAGAGCTGTGAGATCTATTTTTACCTAATTTTTTCAGTTTATATGATGAATATGTTTGTTCTCCTATGCTTATTTTCCTATGATTGTTTATTTAATTGCTAAGAGCGGACTCAAAGTTATTATTGTAGACAATCGATTACTAAGTTTGATATCAAAACCGGAGTTGTGGTATATGAACTTATGAAGCAACTAAGTTAATAATTGTAGAGGATCTATGTTATTAATCTTAGGGAGAACATTCAATCGAACTAAACATATATTACGGATAATTATGTTTCTTAATTGATCAATTTATCTAGATTTTAATGCTGCCATTAAATCAAATTACTAGTGCGGACACTATGGTTGTTTGGTGGTTAGGGTAAGTTATACGGCGGATCCGTTAACGAACCAATTTTAAGAAGAGATAAATATTCAGAATACAAATTGATGTGTCATTTCCAAGGTTTGCTTTATTGATAAATTTTAAGAAGAGATAAATATTTCTGTAGGTGGATGTTGATTTGTGACCAAGGTTTGCTTTATTGATAAATTTCAGTTTTATATAATCTTCACTTAGTTTGCTTTAGCCTAGCCTAGACAACTTCCAACCCCCCCAATTGCATTACATATAGCACGAAAATCTGAACTAAATCGTCCTCGTGGGATCGACCCCTTGCTTGCTCTATACTATCTTTTTTGATTTGTTTTAAGCTAGGATAATTAATTTATGCAACCACGACATCGCTACAGACCCATAGTAAAAAATTAGGGTCCTATTTGATCAAATTGCGTTTGGCTCTATGGTGAGTCTCAACCGCAGGTCACACCGCATAGCCAAACACCCATAGAGAGAAATCTTTATTGTGAGCTTCATACTACTAATTTATATGTGTGGGGAATTTCCTTCAAACCTTTCTTAGTATTTGATCTATTTTAGCAAATAAGGTTAATGGTTTATTCCAATATGTTAGTTAACTTGGCCATTTCTGTAACGTCCCCTTCTATAGGGGCAAACAAGTAATCTTAGTAATACACAAACGTCTAGAAAAGAAGACATAATTTTTTTACACAAATATATATACAAGGTTTCACTAAAATTTTGGCAGAACCACCCTTGTACTGGCAGATCCCAAGTTTTTGACATATAACATAACCTTTAATTCAATCTTGACCTAATCATCATGTGTCTACAAAACCATAAACATGATACTCATCACAACCACAATAAATTAACTATACATTTAACAACAATTAATAATTTGCACTAGAGTTAACATAAATCCAGTCACATTTATTAAAATGTGACAAAACGAGTTGATTTTCTTACATTCCAATTTTTCCAAAAATAGTGATCATACATACCAGTTTACCAACATTTAATTTATATGAAATACTACTGGATACAAACAAACTAAGAAACGATAACTTTACTCCTGACGTGAAGATGATGGACCTGAATCGAAAATACAAGATAATTCTATAAAGAAAAATTAAAAATTAAAAATATTAAAGTTATTGAACTCATGGTATGCAATCATACATATTTAAAATAATCAACATAGATATTTGAAACACAAACTAACTTCCCTATTTATGCACTGCCGATTCTAAGTATTGTCGATACCCTTATCACCCTACCGACATAAAAAATCAGAGAAGACCCCTTTCCGGGTCCCTAACATAACTCATATTTTTTTTAGGATGTTTGTTGATTCTACTTTATATTTTTTTTTTGAAATTTCAACATTCATGAATGTGTATTAAACAATGCACCACAATCCTTTTATCCGAGATTCTAACATACACTCGATATATATTAGCTTGTGCATAGGATCCCCATCCCAAGGATACTGATATACGCTGAATGTATGACAATCATTCATGATGGTCTCCTTATTCGGGATCCTAACGTACACTAAATGTATGCTAGCCACGACCATGTTTTGTTCATGACATTTTCAAACTTCCCTAACACACATGTCTTAAATATTCTTACTGATAAATCATATCTTTTGAAACTTCCATCAAACCTTTAAGCATAATTCACATATTTTCTTTATGAAAATTAAATCAGAAACGTAAACACGAATCACCTACCTATTATGGATGCTCTACTCTTGTCCCTTGTTGCTGCTGTTGCACCACACTCGTGGTCCCTCCTTCAATTACAGGAAATTCCCATAAATCATTTTCAATCATTGATACACTTCCTAATAACCACACTGAAACAATCCTATATGCCTTTAAATTTGTTATTCTTTCATTTTTATTTTTTATAACTCTTGTCATAACCCAATTTTTGGGTTCTTCCTCAAAATCTACCCAAAAATAACAAAAATAAAATAAAAGGGGCTGGTGTCGGCAGAAAAATTAATGTGAAAATTTTGGACATTTTCGGAAGCCCGGTCGTACCTCTTTTTTGCCCAGAAATGAAGGAAGACACAGATTTAAGGCTAAAATAATTTATCATTGGATAAATTCGTGTAAAAGTTAAGTCAAAAGATATAATTATATTTTTATGGGCCAATTCGATTTAATCGTCGGACAATTAAAGTGTAATTATGCTTTAGGGATTAATTGAGAGCCCAGTTAAAGAATTTAATTAAGCGCAAGGGCTTAACTATACTTTAAATGGGTCAAATTAATTTTATTAAGGGCTTAATTGGTGAGAAACTAAGTTTGGAAGCTTAATGTGGGTTAAATTGAGATGATTGAAATTTTCGGTGACGAAACTTTTCTGGTGAAATCGGAAGTCAAAATTAAAGATAGAAACATCGTTCTTCGTGATTTTGCCCATCGAAAAACTCTTTTTTTATCACAACTTATTGATTTAAAAAAAAAAAAGAGAAGAAGAGAACACTACCGAAGCCATGGCAGCAGCCATGCTTGGCCATACCAGCTGCACCATGCCCTGCAACCTACTCTCACTCTCACACTCAATACCCCATACTTTGGACACCCTTCCCATGCCTCACCATGCTGCAGGTTGCCTATAAAAGGAAGAAAATTTACATAGAAATAGGAGGGGGAAACGAAAAGACAGATGAAAAACTTGAGGGAAAAGGGTTGAATACTGAGAAAAAACTAGGGAAAATAACACTAGGGAGAGAGAGCAGTTAACGAAAAAAACTGGGAAAACTTTGCAAAAAAACACAGAAATACACAGATACTGGAATTAGTAGAAAAAAGGAGAGGAAGACGATCACAACTACAACCACCATCATCTTCATCAGCTCCGGCGACCATCTTTTCTCCCCAACGGTGTCCCTCCCTCTCTCAACTAGCGTCAGCCACAACTGCAGCCACCAACTCCCTCCTCGCAGCAGCAGCCACTCAACCAGCAACTCTCCCCACGTTGCAGCTTCTCTCTCCTCTCCACTATAAATCTCATTTCTCTTTCCCCGACGCTGTCTCTATTAAGGAAAGTGAGTTAATGCAGAAATAACAGCATCACAATATCAGCAACCCTGCAATGTGCAACGACAGAAATAAATCAAGCCGTGAAACATGCACTGTGTAAATGAAATCCCTGCACTCTAGCTAGGAATATCTGTAACGGGTATAGAATTAAATTACCCATGTAACATCTATATATAGGGCACTCTACTGAGATACAATGTGTGTGTAAAATTATTCAAATCAATAATACAACACAAAGGCATAATCTTGCATTTCTGTGTTATTCAATATGGTATCAGAGCTAGGTTTCTCTAGCGAGAATCAGATCCAAATGTCTTCTGCAAATCAGCTTTCTTCTTCATCAGAAACACCCCTCATTGTGTTCAATATTACAGCCCAAATCAACAAAAAACTCACACCCTCATCCTTCCCCCAGTGGCGAGCCCAATTTGAAGCTCTTCTGATAGGCTATGATCTGATGAACTATGTTAACGGGGAATCAAGTTGCCCTACCTCTGATGGAACCTCTTCTTCCATCATCAAGAAGCAACACAAGACAAACTAATTCTCAGTGCTATCCTTGCTTCTACCTCACCAACAATCACACCTCTCATAGCCACAACAAAAACCTCCTCTGAAGCATGGAAGAAATTATCCACTATGTACGCCAGCAAGTCGCTTACCAGGGCGATGCAACTTAAGGAAGAGCTGACACTGATTCAGCAAGGAAATCGTTCCATTACAGATTATCTTCATGTCATGAAAGGACTGGTTGATGAGATTGCTCTCATTGATCATCCTATTTCTGATGATGACACCACTCTCTATGCACTCAATGGGTTGGGACCCGAGTTTAGAGACATTGCAGGTCCTATAAGAACCAGAGAGAAGTCTCTCACCTTTGAAGAACTTCACGATCTTCTGGTTGGGCATGAGAATTATTTGAGAAGAATGGAGACAGCCACTCAGCAGTTAGTGGCCACTGCCAATTACACACATCATCGACCCACTTACACTGGCTTCCAAAATTCCAGAAGCAACTACAATAACCAGGGCAACGGTACCAGACAAGGTACTCCCATGGTTCAGCCAGTGATCACCGACAGGCTGTTGAAGCCCATCACCGTGACCAGCGACGCCCATTCAACCAAGGTCGGGCCCCTCACAGACGTTACCAGCCCAATCCGCCAAAATGCCAATATTGTGACCATATGGGCCACAGTGCCAAGGCCTGCCCCAGATTGCAGCCTTCAGACATCTCTGTCAACAATACCGAGATATCCAACAATTCGGACCATAAATGGTTGCTTGACTCTGCCGCTTCCCACAACATTACGGGTGATATCAAAAATCTGACAATTCACTCTGAGTATGGTGGCACGGATGAAGTCCTTCTTGGAGATGGTAAAGGTTTGCCGGTTACTCATATTGGCTCTTTAGCCTTATCCACACCGATCAAAACCTTCCTTTTACAAAATACACTTTGCGTTCCAAATATTGAAAAAAATCTTATTTCAATTCATCATTTCACCAAAAGCAATAATGTTTATGTTGAACTTCACCCATTTTATTTTCTTGTGAAGGATATATGCACGGGGGCGACACTACTAAGGGGAGCATGTGAAAATGGCGTCTACGTATTTTCAAACTCTAAGATGGTCCCTACTCTTCCCAAAATGGTTGCGTGTGCCCATGAGCGAACTTCAAGTGAAGGTTGGCACAAACGCCTTGGTCACCCGTCAATTAAGATCGTTCAAAACCTTGTCACTTTATTTTCCCTTCCACTCATCGCTAATAAAAAAAACCCTCCTCATGTACTTCATGTTGTTTAAATAAAGCACACAAACAACCTTTTGGACCAACAAGTCTTCATAGTTATTCTCCACTAGAAATAATTTTTACTGATGTTTGGGGACCCGCTCCTATTACGGGGTCTGATGGCGCGCGCTACTATCTGATTTTTGTTGACCATTATACCAAGTATATATGGTTTTATCCCATGGCTTCAAAATCCCTTGTTTCTAGCATTTTTCCAAAATTTCACATGTTAGTTGAAACAAGATTTAAATCCAAAAATCAGAAGTCTATACTCAGATAATGGGGGTGAATTCATACATTTAAAATCATATCTTTCATCTCATGGTGTAAGTCATTACACCACTGCACCATATACCCCCCAACAAAATGGTGTGTCTGAGCGGCGCCACCGTCACCTTGTAGAAACCGGTCTTACACTACTTTCTGATATTTCGTTGTCCTTATCTTTTTGGCCTCATGCTTTCCAAACAGCCACCTACCTTATTAATAGACAACCCACCCCTCTCCTCAACAACAAATCTCCATTTGAGGTCCTGTTTGGTCAATGCCCGAACTACCTTAAATTAAAAAAAATTGGTTGTTTATGTTTTCCACTCACTTGACCACATAATACTCACAAAATACAACAAAAATCTCTTCCCTGTATTTTCATAGGGTACTCTCAAATGCAGAATGCTTACATGTGCCTGGATCCTTTAAAGGGTCGAATTTACATATCACGGCACGTTATCTTTGATGAGTTGCAAACTTATCCATCCACCCAAACACAACAAACCCACACCTCAGATCACGCACCTACCCACACTGTTCTCCTTCCATCTCCTTCACCTTCGTCTGCCCCATCCGAGAGTTTGGATCACAGTGGTGCCATTTCAGCATCTCCCTCAGGTACGTCATCTCCAGGTATATCATCCTCTTTTATCCCTATTTCTCCATGCTCTGACCCTATCACTAGGTTTGTTTCTCCTCCTTCTGCAGCTCAACATGGTGAATTCAATGCCTTGGTTCCCCTGGCTACCTCACATCTCCCACTGCCTGCCATCCCAAATTCATCTCCTCCTGCCCCACCAGATCCTATCTCCACTAGATCCCACCAAATGACCACCCGATCCATGAACAACATCCACAAACCCAAGCAAATCAACACTGTGTCTAAACATTCCCTGCCATCTCTCTTAGAACCATCCAGTGTCAGTCAAGCACTCTCTCAACCTGAGTGGCGTGCTGCCATGGCTGCAGAAATCACAGCCCTAATGCGCCACAACACATGGTGTCTGGTTCCACCACCAAATAACTGCAACCCAATCGGCTGCAAGTGGGTTTTCAGGGTCAAACGCAATGCGGATGGTTCAGTGGAAAAATTCAAGGCCCGTCACCATCAATGCCCTGGTCTTGACTTCAAGGAAACCTTCAGTCCCGTGGTTAAACCGGCCACTATTCGAATTGTGCTGAGCATTGCTGTTATGAATGGATGGCCCCTTAAATAAATGGACGTAAACAATGCGTTTCTGCATGGTTCCCTGCAGGAAACTGTCTATATGACTCAGCCCCCCGATTTTAAAGATCCTGTCCATTCCAATTCTGTGTGCAGATTGCAAAAGACCATCTACGGCCTGAAGCAAGCCCCCAGGGGTCTATCATTGAAATTGGGTTCTCTGCATCAAGGGCTAACCCATCTCTTTTTATCTACCATCGTGACTCAATTACATGTTACATGCTTGTGTATGTTGATGATTTGGTTTTGACAGGAAATGATCAAGGATTCATAACTCAGGTGGTTCTTCGGCTTGGGACTCAATTTTCATTAAAAGACCTGGGCTCTCTTCACTTGTTCCTTGGTGTGGAAGTAGTGCCAACATCCACTGGAATCTTCCTCTCTTAACACAAATACATCAGGAAATTACTAGCCAACACGCACATGACTGATGCCAAAGACGTGTCCACCCCTCTGTCAAGGACTCAAACTCTCCGTTTGGCAAATGGTTCAGCAGCTATGGACTGCACTCTCTATCGACGCCTCATTCGCAGCCTCCAATACTTGTCACTCACCCGACCAGATGTCTCATTTGCTGTCAACAAGTTGTCCCAATTCATGCATAAACCTACGGTCACTCATTGGTCTGCTGCTAAAAGATTACTAAGGTATCTCAAGAAGACTATCTTCTTTGGCATCAACATCACAGCACATCCAGCTCCAACCCTCACAACCTTTAGTGATGCAGACTGAGCAGCACGCAAAAAGAAAAAAGTTGTGGCTTGGTCCAGCACTGAGGCCGAGTATAGAGCTCTTGCTTCTGGAGCATCTGAAACACTATGGCTACTAGCACTTCTTCAAGAGCTTGGCTTTCCATTGAAACAACCTCCCACTCTCCTCTGTGACAATATCGGAGCAACTCATCTGAGTTTCAACCCATTTCAACACTCTTGCATGAAGCATATTCAAGTTGACCTCCATTTTATTCATGATCATGTTCAGCAGGGGACACTCAATGTTAGTCATGTACACACTCAAGATCAACTAGCAGACTTGCTGACCAAACCTCTTTCCCGTGAACGCACTGCCTTCCTACGAGACAAAATTGGTCTTTCTGATGGAAGCCCAATTTTGCGGGGGCGTATTAAGGAAAGTGAGTTAGTGCAGAAATAACAGCAGCACAATATCAGCAACCCTGCAATGTGCAACGACAGAAATAAATCAAGCCATGAAACATGCACTGTGTAAATCAAATCCCTGCACTCTGGCTAGGAATATCTGTAACGGGTATAGAATTAAATTACCCATGTAACATCTATATATAGGGCACTCTACTGAGATACAATGTGTGTGTAAAATTATTCAAATCAATAATACAACACAAAGACATAATCTTGCATTTCTGTGTTATTCAATAGTCTCTCTCTCAACTAGAAGCAGCCACAATCACGATAGCCCTCTCTTCCTGCTCCAGTCAGTTCCCGGCGACCTCCCGAAGCTCCCCTGCAGCAACCCCAGCTTTCTTCTCCAACTCTGGCGAGCAGTAGCAGCAACAAGGACGAGGAGCAACAACGGTTCCAGCATCAGGCCGCCACTTCAGGAGCTCCTATCGGCCACCACAGTCCGTCATTTTCGACGCCACCACGACAGGGAGAACCACCTTGATCTCCTCTATCCGGTGGCAGTGGCAGGTGAGTCCCTTGTGGTGGTCGACCGACAACCTTTTCTACTATACACGCTGCATGAATTCATGCAGCGTGTATATATATATATATATCCTGCGTAGGTGAGCTGGGCTACTCTCGGCCCAGTCCAGCCTAGTTGTCTCATAGTTGGGTCCTTGGCCCAACTTGGCTAAGCTGACCCATTTGGTTGGGTATTTTTTTATTTTATTTTATTTATAAAAAAAATACAAAAAATATTACATTTGAAAAAAAAAAATTGTGTTGTTTTTGTACATACGGTCGAATTCCAAGATTTTTACATGTATATTTTTCGTAAAAAATATGTTCCATCTTTCTCATATTTTAAAATGAAAATTGGATATCGTAACCGGTTTATGATTATCCTTTGGAATTTGGCCAAAATATCAAAAAAATAAAAAATATTTTTGTTTTAGTTATCTCGGTGTAAAATTACATTGTAAAGTACACTTGGAGATACTAAAAAATATTTTCTTTTATTGCGGTGTAAAATTACATTGTAAAGTACACCCGCAAACAAAAAATAATTTTTTAATGCAATATAAATATTTTTGGTTTGTCTTTTAAACTTCCAATGAGGTAGAGACTCTCTCACGAAGAGAGATCTACGTTGAACTTTAGAAAAGATAAAAAAATCAAACTTAGAAAAAACAATCAAACAACAATGCAGTTTGCCTTAGGTAGGGTGCACTAAGGGTGATGCGTCTTTCCCTTGCACAACAAGTCCCCTTACCCAAGACTCTCGTAGACCAATAGGTTCCTAGTAACCTTAATAGTAGGTGGCGACTCTTAATAATTATAGTCGTAATTTTTACGGCTATACAACACGCCCCTTTTTTTACCGCGCGCCGTTGTCTCCCCAATCCATGGGATGGCGGGGCGCGAAGCGTGAAAAAATCGTCGTCGCGACAACTCTTGTCAATAAAAATATAATTATAAACATCTATTTTCAAACATAACATGTTTCTTTTTCTTTAACGCGTCTAACTTCATCATTTCATGACCTCCCACTTCTTTTTCTTTTTTTCTCAAAGCTGCCAGCAGAGGTCGGATTTCGATGCCTGTCTAGATTTTTCACTATAACAGGAGCTATAGAAATCCGTTTTGTACAAAATTAATCTCAATGAAAAGTATAAAGGACAAAAACCCATTTCTTCCCCCAAAATTCACGAAATGCATCACAAATAGGACAAACATGTTGTTCTGCAGAGTTTGCTCTGCATAGTCATGTTCAGTGACCTTTAACTAGATTATAAAATTCAAAATTAAATGAAAAAAAATTCCTTGGATAGTACACATCCTTGCGCGCCTTTTATAGTTTGGTCTTTGGTTTCAAATTTGTATGATTTAACCCTCAATTGACCATTTAACTCTCAATACTTCACACAATTGGCCTGAAAAAAATCAATTCGGTCTCCAAAAATTTCAATCTTCTCAATTGAATTCGAATTAATCTCAAGAACTTGATTTTTTTTATTGATTAAGTCTTTAATAAAATTAATTTGACCAATTTTAAGTGTAATTTAGTCCTTGCACTTAATTAAATCCTTCAATTGGACACTAAATTAATTTCTAAATAGAATGATACTCTAAATTGTCCATGATTAAATAAAATTGGCCTATAAAAAAATAATTATGCTTTTTGGCTTTTTTTTTTTTAGCCTTCAATCTGTATTTTCCTTTATTTTTGGACTCAAAAAAAGTACGATCAGGTTCTCAAAAACGTCTAAATTTTTCACCTTGATTTTTCTACCAATGACAACCCCTTTTTATTTTATTTTTTTTATTTTTAATTTATTTTGAATAGATTTTATAAAATAAACCAGAAATAGATTATCAAATAATGATATCATTGAGACTGTTGATATCATGAAGTAAAAACTCACTTTATTGACTTCATTTCAAATTTCCCATATCTCACCGATGCAAAGCATTCACAATAGTATGTGCAAATAACAAATTTTAAATTTATTTTTTAATATTATAATTAGATTTCGATCTCTAACAATCCTGATCCCAAGCAGGAATTCCTTTCAAACTCTGACAACAATGGCCATATTCATTAAATTCAAAATCTTAAAAATTGTTATCTCGTTTTTTTTTCTCTTTTCAACTGTCATGATTGTTATACTTTAATTAATTTATATGTTAATGTTACAACAAATATTTTGGTAAATTAAGCGTATTTAAAAAATTACCTTACCTAAAGTTAAGTTGTTAGCTATAATTTTAAAATATAATTTATATATATTATTCTTAAAATATCTTATTAAGGGAAAATATTTTAAGCTTGATATGTATACAAATTCTTATTTTCTCGTGCTTATTTTTTACCAAATAGAACAAAAATGATAAAACTCGAACTCATGACTACTTGGTTTATAAGATTTTAATATCATGTAATGAAATATTTAACTTAAGAGTTTAAACTTTTAGGAGAGATCTAAAGATATAATTTATATTTGTTTTTCTAACATATCTCCTTAAATTAAATTTTTTTGAATTTAAAACTTACACAAATCAATATTATTTTATACTTAGTTTTTAAGAAATAGAATGAAAACGGTGAAATTTAAATTTATAATCATTTAGTCAACAAAGTTATAATACTAAGTCAAAATCAGGTTCACCTAACAATAATAAAATCAAATCTCAAATCTTATTTTATTGGATAGAAATTAAACATAACATACTATCAATTTGTGTAAATTTCAAACCTAAAAAGTTTTTACTTGAAAATATACTAAAAAAATAATATAATTATATCATATATTTTAATTAATTACTTAATTTTTTTTAAATAAAATGATTGGCTGGCATTTTACATTATCTTATCCTCGAATTTCCCACTACTGAATTATCCTGATGTTTCGCCATGAAGCTCTCCTAACAATGCTGAATGTATTC
>CM055337.1:7035601-7358101 GCA_029228605.1 Salix koriyanagi | reverse complement strand
ACAACAGCTAGACTATGTCGTCCACACTCCATCACAAGCCTATATATCATATCACATCTATTGCTGTTCTTATGATCGCCTTTTGCTTTCCTCCCGAGGCTAAGCTTTAATTTATATTATTTTTAAAAGATAAAATATTGCGTTCTTCTTTTCTTTTTCTCTAACAATAAAATATAGTCATTGACAATGAAAAGTTGAAGGGTGCATGAGAATAAAATGTCGATAAATGCAACCCCTGTTGGTATGGGAAACGTGGTGTGAGAAAGAAAGAAAACCCAACGAGAAGTAATGCCAAAAATATTGATTATAAGCACAAAATTATAGGTCTTTATATATAGTGCTATGTATTTACAGGGAAATTATATACCTTAATATGGCGCAAGAAAAAAACAATCGAAATCGAGTCTTCTTCAGTAAGTTGTCCTTTCATTTTTGGCTAAACAAGCAAACCTAACGATGATGATATCATTAAGAGCTTGTGATTTACATAGTAGATCTTGAGTTTGAATCAAAACATATATCTTAATTTTTATAATAAACTAAAATAATCAGTATTTTATTTGCTAAACTGAACCCATAAAATATATTTTTCTAAAGAAAATAGAGTTTATTGGCATCCAAAAAAAAACAAATCTAACCTATATAATTTAAATTTAGGAATCGGAGGAGGAAGAAAAACCACTCGTTGTTACACCATATTACTTGGGAAATTCTATGCGTGAAGCATTCTTTGTGTCTTTGATTCAAAAAGTTGGAATTCAAGGTTACATATTGTTTTTGTATATATGAGATAAGAAAATTGAAGACGAGAACGAGTCCCAAGTTCCATTAAATATATTATGGAGAATTTAAATGTCAACACTATATATATTAATTACTGAACTGAAATTAGTTATATGCTGTAAAACAAATTAAACCATGATGGAGTTCTGAAAACTTTCTAATGATCACTCCCCGCTTAATTTGCATTCTCCAGCTGCTGATATATACCTTTTGAGCAAACATAAAGATGCTTCTATTATCTCCGTATGGTGACATGAGGAAAAGGAGAGATATTAATGCATGGTGATGTTGTTATTATGTCGAGAGATGATCAATGCCGATAAAGCTAACCATTGATTGTTCAGTCTCGCTCATCCTAATGAAACCTTTACCTTTTCTCTCCAAAGTTTTTGACAAATAAAATTCATACTATACTTTCATACCACTCCTAATCATGGCATGGATTATATATTGCGCTATAATTAGTAGCAAAGATATCAAGATTTCTCCTCACATGAGCAGCCTATCAAGCGGGGATTCTTGCGCTCTATCCAATATTGTCTACCTTTACACCACCTATCATCAGGACCCCCGACACCAGCTCAAACCAGAGAGAGAGAGAGAGAAAGAGAGAGAGAGAGGTGTAAAATGGAAGCAAAGCAAAGCAAAGGCAAGCAATTCTAGAGTGAGAAACCTGCATTGTGGGGCCAAATTTTGTGGAGTCTAAACACCGTTTCGGTGCATAACAAGGTATGGGGCCGGCTCTCCTCCACCCAATAGCAATCGGGTCCCTCATACGGGGCTGGATGGAGACTACCACCTTTGTAAGCTCTGCAAAATCACGCTATGTGACATGGGAAACATGCCTCATGGACATGCCTCATTGGTGGGGTTTGAGCGTCCCAAACCCGGCCCTTATTTTGCATGCACATCTCTTCCAAAAGGAGATGTAAAAGTGGAAAATAAAACGAGAAACGAAGAGACTCGTTAGGAAGACACCAAGTGAGTCTGTGTGGTCATTGACTCTTTCCTTCAGAGAGCCCCATCATATGCCATTAATTATACATGTATAGTGAGTGTGTGTGTGAGAGAGAGAGAGAGAGTATAGAGAGAACGAAGATGGTGAGAAAAGTAATTGACTTTTAGATTTAAAAGGTTGACATTTGCCATAAAGTTTTTTGTATCTTTATAAAGCATCCAAAGCGTAAAAACCTCTTTCCAAGTTGGCTCTCTTTTCCTAGCTATCTTTTTCTCTCCCCTCTATCTCTTGGATTCTTGTAAGTGAAGGGAGAGAGATAGGTGGGAAGCACTCTCAGATTGTCACCAAAAGAGATGGTTGGTTGATGCTGGTAGGTTATAAACCCTACATTTTTTTTGGGTTCGAAATTGTGTTAACCTAGCTGATTTAGGGTTTTTGTTATGTGGTAACAAGAATTGATAGTGCTTCAACCATGAACATCAAAGATTGATGACCCTAACTCACTTGCAACCTGTCCTTAAACCCTAATATACTACAATTGCCACTTGGCACTTAACGGGCAAAAGGTAGCAAACCTGCGCAAAGTTGAGTTCATGATAACCCTGCACATGATATTTATCCAAAAGCATCAATTTATAGATTACTTGAAAATTGTAACTTTGACCACCGATACACACACACACACACACACACTGCTAGGAAGGGATATATGTAGATGAGCGCTATCAATGGCCATTATTCTTGCTTCTAACTGTAAACATGAAGCTAGCTATTTAGACAGGCAATCAGCATTAACTTACTGCTCTCTTTTGCTTGCCCATTTCTTGAATTTTAATCGGTGGTTCTTATTGGCTCGAGCTTCTTTAAATTTATGGCAACCAAATGTAGGTGCTTTCTTGGTGTCATTGATAAAATCAATGAATCAACTCATCAACAACAGTTTGCCAAGAGGAATATATTGTATATATAATAACTGCTTGCAGCAATGTAACAGTTTTTTGAGTAACTAAAACCACACACACACACACATATATATAATGAGTTTTTCTAATAAGAAATAATTTTTTTTTCTTTACAATTGAGAACGAGGAATTTAAATTATTACTTGAGTTTACGGCTAGGATGAGACAAACTCAAATCTTACTTATTAAAAATTTATATTTATCGAATAACTTATAAAATATTATAATACTTACAAGTACTTATTAATTAGCAAATAAATAGTTTTATAGTTGCATATTAATTATACAAGATACTAAAAGAGCTCAGATTGTTATTGTGCATTGTGTGAGTTTTCACTGTGGATTTCAG
The DNA here is from genome assembly GCA_029228605.1 of Salix koriyanagi. Classification (NCBI taxonomy): domain Eukaryota; kingdom Viridiplantae; phylum Streptophyta; class Magnoliopsida; order Malpighiales; family Salicaceae; genus Salix; species Salix koriyanagi. The sequence goes on along the minus strand of CM055337.1, from coordinate 7,355,049 downwards.
CAATGATTTTTGGGTCGGTTTGATTTTGAGTTAGGTTTATTTTGTTGTTTTTTCCCTGTTGTGGCTGCTTTGTCACATGTCCCGACTGTTTTAATTTGTTTTGCTCTTTCATCTCTCATATTGCTTTTTCTTTTCTTTTTATCTTATTTTGCATCGGTGTTTGGTTGATCTGCTATTCTTAATCTTTTTTGTGTTTTTTGCATTCGGTCATTGGTCCTTCTACTGCATCAAGAGAAGGTGTCAATGAGGTTTTTTGCATCTTTTGCTATTGGTTTTTGGACCTTCAACTACACTGAAAGAAGGCATAGACAAAAAAAATTTTTTTTTTTGTCGGTGACCTTTTGCTATCAACGAGGACATTGGCTTAACACTATGTCAGCTAATTTTTTTTTCAATTTGAGTAGTTTGTCAAAAAGAGGTTTGATTTGTTTCTTGCCCCTTTGTGTGGTGGGGAGTTAGGTTTGGTACCACTGGATAATGGGTGAGGAGGTGGTTTGTTTTTGGGGTTTCTTTACGGTGGGTGTTCTGTTTGGCATCATTGGAGCATGGATTGTATGGTTGTTGATCTCGATTTTATGGGTATGTTGGTAGAGGATGGTTTCTTTGAATGGAAGGGTTGATTTGTGTTTTTGTTGAATCGTTGAGGGCTAATGTTTTGTGGGTTTGCTATTGTTGATTTTGATTTTAACTTGTTTGTTGATTTCAGTTTATGGGTGTGTGGCTTCGATGTGTTGAAAGTGATGGGATTATTTGTATTTTGGCATAATCATTAGGTTGGGTGTATGTGGATGTTTCTGCCAATATGTTGTGGGTTTAGTTTATTGTATATTTTGATTTTTATTTGGTTTTTATGCAGGTTTATTGTTGATTTTACTTGGGTTTGTTTGCAATGCAGAGAAAAGTTGATTTTTATGTGGAGGTCGCTGCCAATGTTTCGTGGGATTGATTGACAGAATTGTTGGGTTGTGTGTGTGTGTGCAGTTGTTGCTGATGTCCTCTGTGTTTGGCTTGTTATTGATTTTTTTTTCATATTTGTGTTTTTTCCTTTCACGGTGAAAGTTTTGTTTGTTGTTTGTTGTGCTTTGCTATTTTATTTTGGAAGAGTTTATTTGTGGATAGCAATTTGCATTCAAATGTACATATTACCTATTATGGCTATTTTTTCAGTTTTTGTGTCCTGGGTAGTTATGGATTTGGTATGTGATTAATGTTATTTACAGTTTTGTTTTGCCTTTAGATATGGTTGGTTAATATTAAAATATTTTGTTTTTTTGTCATGTTAGGGTACTGTTACTATTGCTTATCTTTGTTACGTGTGTGTCTCTCTTATTTTCTATCAACTGCATTGTGTTAGTTTCGAGGGTTATATATAAGCTATGTGCAACTTTCAAAACTTTTTTGTTGGCTGTCAAGGTTGAATTGGTGAGTTTCATGCTACTACAGGATATTTTTTTTCTGTTTAGCATTGTTTTATCTCCTACTTCATTTGTTTAACTTATTTTTTGTTTTTCTTTTTTCTGTTTTTTTTATAGGAATAAATTGTTGTGATTCCAGTGTTTGTTTTGCTTTGTTGATTCTCAAGGTATCTGTGAGTGGTTTTCTGGTTTCATGTTGGTTGATTTTTTTTTACATTATTAGGTTGAATAATAGATGTTGTTGTGTTAGCTGATTCTTTTGGTTATATCCTTATTTTGTTGATTGTTGTGTTACCTTTTTTTCAATGTTATGTTGTTTTCTTTAATGGTTTGTTGTTTGTGGTGTTGATGTTGAATTTGTTGATTTTTTAAGGGGCTTGGAGTTGTTGTTGTTGTTGTTGTTGTTGCTTTTTTCTTTTCCTTGCATTTCTTTTTGTGAGGCAACTCCTTATAGTTTGAAAAATTATTTATGTTGATCATAAGTAACAAAACCGTGTTTTATTTTTTAGTTTTGATTGGATTGAATTTAATGGTAATGAAAGTTTTATTATATCTTGGAACAAATTTTTTTGTTGGGTTTTATTATGGTATAGAATATGACACTTGATCTTTGGTTGTTATTTTAAGCTTTGTTGGCAGCTCTGCTTGCCCCTTTTATCTTTTTTTTTCATTTTGCAATATTTTTCTTGTTGTTTATGTTCTTAGGGTGATTTTCAGTTTCAGTTTTTAGTTTTTTACCCCCTTGTTTTTTTTTGCATGAGTGTTGTGTGTGTGTTTTGTTTGCTTTGTTGGTTATCAAGGTATATATGTATTTTTTTCAGTTTTGTTTTGATTCAACCTCCCGCGATAGTTAGGTTTCAATAATAGTTGTTGTTGTCTTAATGATGCTTTTGCTGACTATTTATTGATTTTGATTAGTTTAGTTTGGTTGCATTGCTATTTTTGTGATTGTTTTGTTACATTTTTTTTGTTGCAATGTTGTTTTTTCAGCTAGTTCATTGTTTGTGATGTTGATGTTGGGTTTGTTAGGTTTTTTCAGAGGCTTGGAGTTGTTGTCGTTGTTTGGTTTTCATTGCTTTGTTTTTTGTTGTGAAGGTACCCTTTTTTGTATTTGAAAAATAATGTATGTTGATCATAATCAATAAAACTATGTGTTTTGCATTTTGGTTTTGGTGTGGGACCGAGTTTAATGGTGATGGATGTTGTGTTGCTTCTTGGAACTGATTTTTTAACACTGATTTAGAAATTTGGCACATGTTTTAGTAATATTATTGGTGCTACTAGGTTATTCGGGTGGTTGTTGTGTCATTTATGTGCAATAAATGTGTGATTTTGTTTTGGAGAAACTTAAGGGCAAATTAAAGACTCTTTTTTAGTTGGGTTGGCAATGGAAATAAATTGTTAGTTTATGTTGATGTGGGTTTTTTAGTTTACACTTTAAATTTTTACAGTTCTTATATTAAAGTCAGATTTTTCTTAAAATACTTGACTATTTTTATGGCTCTCTTTGATCCAAGATGTGAAATTTGATCCATCATTGTATGTGGATGAAAGGACATTTTCTTAACATTATGGATGGAATTATATACACATTTATTTTAGAAACAGTTGGCGTGGACATTGATGGATTTTGTGTTGGCTGTTTTATATAGTTATTTTTATGTTTTGCAATTCAAATCTATCATTTTAATTAAGAATATTGATGATGTTCGTGGACATTGATGGATTTTGTGTTGACTGTTTTATATAGTTATTTTTTTGTTTTGCAATTCAAAATCTATCATTTTAATTAAGAGTATTCGTAATGTTCACTGGACCAAGTTTTGAATTTTGTTTCATATGCCTTTGGTTGATGATTTCATGCTGGAATTGATTAATGAAATTAGAAAATCAATGTTTTGTGGTTTGAATCTATCATTTTTTGTTGAAAGTTCTGGTGATGCTTTAGTGGATCATGTATAGATTTTTGTTTGGTGGATCAAATATTGTTTCCTACATTGTGTATGCCCTTTGGTGAATGATTTGTGCTATAATCAGTTATGAAATTAGATAATTAATGTTCTGTTAGGTTGCTCTATTTCGTATCCCTTCAGTAAACAATTTTGTGCTAAAATTAGTTATGAAATTAGAGGATTAATTTTTAATTTGATATTTAAAGGGAGATATGCGATTAACGTTGTTGATGTTCACTTTTTTGGCTATTTTCTTGATTTGTTTTTTTATTTTATTTTTTTCCATTGGTTCATGGAAAATGTGGCTGTTTTTTTTTGCCATTTGTCAATATATTTATATTTTTTGTCTTTGTAAGCAATGCAGTCTTCGTCGTTGCCATTGAAATTTTTGCTTTTTCTATTTTTCCTGTTGGATGACTTGGTTTTGTAATTTTTTGGATGATTGGTTTGTTGTTTACCAAGTTTAACTGTGGTTTGGTTGTATTATTTTATTTTTGCATTCATCAATATATTTTATGTTGTTTCGTCTTAGTGAGCAATATAGTTTTCATTATTGTCATTAAATTGTTTTTGCTTGCTAATTTTCTTTTCTTTTTTTCCCTATTGGTTAACTTGGTTTTTAATTGTTTCGATGATTGGTTTGTTATTTTCCAAGTTTAATTGTGGTTTGGTTGCATGTATCCACTTATGTGCATATGCTGCCATTTATAAATATCAATTGTTTTTTTAATTATTTCGATGATATTAAAATTAAATCATGAAAATAAAAAAATAATGTTATGCCAATATATTTTTGAGTTGAGAGTTCATTTCCAACAAAGTTCTTAGAGAGTTTTGCTACAATAGTATTAATGGAAAATTCCTTTTTAGAAAATAGCTCAATTATAGAAATATCACAATTTTTAAGCACAATACCCTAGAAAAAACAAACTTGGATACTATGACATTTCAAGGAGTTTATTAAAAAGAAATGGTGTAAATTTAAAGGATAGGAAAAGAGGAAAGCAGGATAAAAAAGATAAGAAAAGAGAAAGATATTTAAAATCACATAAAAGTTCCAAACAAAATAAAACTATTGGTATAACATCCATTTATGCTCATGGATTCTCCCATTTTATTCTTTTAAATGAATAATTTATTTCACCTTTCTTTTTTTGCAAGAATATATATTAGGTGCTCATTTTTTTTTCTAAATTGTTTAGATTGTAAACATGTTTGTGTCGCGCAACTTTACTTTGTAGTGTTGTGTCTATGCTGCTATGAAAAGTTTTTTCTTATAAACCTATTTTTTTTTCTCGTTTCTTCCTTCCTTGATAAATTGGTGTTTGCTTGCCTACATAAATAGTTTGTTGTGTTTCAAATGAATTTTCAATTTTCTTATAGGTGTTCACTTTTGTCTATATGTTGCGATTATCAACAATATTGATTCATATTTGCATGTTGTTGGAGAAAGTGGGTTTACCTTTTTTTTATAGATAAAGCAACTTAGATTTATTGGTCAAGGGGTTTATTTGTTGCTCCTTTGTTTTGTTTTTTGTAAACTATATAGTAAGTGTTAATTTTTCAATGTTTTGCTCATTTAATCACAATGTTGATAAAAACAATAAGTGTTTTTAAAAAAAAACTAAGTGTGCATGAAAGAACAATTCCTCTTCTCATGCTAGGAAATAACTGGCGAAGTGATTTTCCATTTTCTTTTCTACAAGATTTTTTGCTTTGCAATGTTAAGGCGTGTTTTAACTAGGGTTTAGCAGTTTGATGCTGTTGTTTTTTCATACTTTATTTTTTCTTACGTTGTAGATGAAAAAGACTTTCAATTTTTTTTCTCCTAGCTTCTTTTTATAGTAATCGTTGATCATCTTTGTAGAGAAGCAAGCCATTTTCTTTCATGTTGTGACAATGTTGCATTTACTCCTTATTTGTTTACCTTCAATTAGTTATATGGGTTCACATTATTGTTTTGGTCTTTTGTTCTCATAAGGAAATAATAGGTTTCTTTGTTGATTATTTTCCAACCTATAGACAAATAGTATGATGACAAGTCATCGGCAAACACTACAACCATTATAAAGACATTGACACTAATTTGTATTCATCTCATAACTTTAGTGAAACTTTTTATTATTCTGATTGTAAGTTGATTAATGATCATGAGACTATTCAAACCCAAGAACATGTTTCGATGTAATCTTCTAACTTTTATCCAACCATGCATAACTACAACGTTGAAGAACTTGGTTGTTGTCCACCGCAATCAAATACTTCCCCAAATTTCATGTCATGGTTCAATTACAAGGGCTTCAACATCTAACTCACTTGATTCTAGCAATACATAAGTCGCTAATGAATATGCTTTTCTCAATTCAAGCAATCATGGCTCTAATTTTTAGACATCATCAATTGTATCATATGGTCAAAGCTGAATATCAATAAAAAAGAAAAAAAGTATGTTGTTTCTTTCAGATTGTATCACTTTTTTCCCCATCTCTGCTTTTCCATTGCATTGCATGTTGTTTAGATTCTTATATCTTTTTTTCTAACTAGCACTGCTTTTTTTAGAAGTCTCTCTGCTATATCAATTTTAGTAAGAAAAAATTTATATGTCGGCACTGTAAAGCTCATTTATGGCTTTAAGAACATCTTACACGTTCATCAGAAACAAACCCACCTTTCTCACTTTGTTGCCTTGGTGGTAAAGTTTCATTGCCACATGCAAATCAAACCCAAAGCTTCTTGACTATCTTTTTAATCCATTAAATGGCTCTACATCATAAAAGTTTCAAGATAATATACAAGCGTGCAACTCTATGTTTGGTTTCACATCAATGGGAGCAAAGATAATATACGAGTGTACAACTCTATGTTTGGTTTCAAGATAATATACGAGCGTACAACTCTATTAATGAAGGGAATGGTCCATACGTCTTTAAAGATTAATGGACATTGTCATCATTTGATGGGTTCATTTTTAGCCAACTGAAAGGCGATGCACCTAAATTTGCATAGTTGTATGTCTATGACACAATAGATGAAATTAACTCGCAAATGAGTGAATTCACAACGGATAGCGGTTCATCTTCTTTGGATGCAATTATTGTTGGCGATTTAATGCAAATGCTAGATGATATTAATCAACTAGTCAAATATTTTAGATATGTTAAGCAAAGGCTCTCCGGTGATTGCCAGTCAAATTATAAATTATAGTTGATTGGTAAAAGAGATAATGACTTACGACAATATGATGACCCATCATTGAATGATATTGGTGGTTTCATTGTTGGAGATATTGATAATTTTCACTCTAAACATGATATTATCATCAAGCATTGTTGTGGCTCCCTTTAAAGAGTTTCTAAGTTGCACCCAAAATTCATGGTCTTGCAATATATATTGCTTTTTTCCTTATAGCGATGATGGTTATCAATGTAATATAATGTTTGCTAATCATGATCACCAGCTGCAAAGAAAACATTCATGAGTCCCCATGAGAGCATATTATGCTTATCTTATTCATGAAAGGTCAGATATTGAAAACACCATCATCAAAGGTGGATGTCTTTATGAACAAATTTTTGTTGATGTTTTTAGTCAATATAGAAGAGGATCGACTTGATTATATAAGGGCTCATCAAAGTGATCTAAGATCAAAAAAAAACAATAAAGGTATACATGAAGCAATACTTAGAGGAGATGTTGAAGGTAATACTGTTGGGTAAATTATTGTTCCCTCTTCCTTAACTGGTAGCCCACGTTATATGATAAATAATTATCAGGATGCAATGGCTATCTGTAGAGCTTACGAAAACCCAAATCTTTTTCTTACATTTACATGCAATAAATATTGGCCAGAGCAAAGAGATATTAGAAAAAAAATAGACCTTACAGGCAAGAAGACAAGCTTGAAATTGTTACAAGAGTCTTTAGAGCAAAAGTAATTGATATGATTGCCTATATAAAATCAGGCAAACTATTTGGAAGGACAATCATAGGTGCTTATAGCTTCTTTATTCTTCTTTTGTATTATTAGTTTGTTATACATTCAATACCATTTCCATACTTTTTTCTATGTTTCTTCGTTTAAAAAAAAGATGTTTGTGCAATTGAGTTTCAATAAAGAGGACTTCCACACACCAACCTTCTCATTTGGCTATATGTAGAATTTAAATGTCGAAGTGGCGAAGATGGTGATTCTATTGTTTTCAACAGAAATTCCTAACAAAAATACCCAACCTATTTTTTATGATATTGTATCCAAATTTATGATCCATGAGCCATGTGATCTGGCAAATCAAAAATTTAAGCGCATGAACAAGGGTAAGTGCTCCAAATCTTTTCCAAATACATTTAGAACAATAAATTTTTTTTATAACAATGGTTTTTTTACTACAAGTGTCGCCAACAACATGATAATTTTGTGCTTTAAAGATGGAATACAACTACACAACAACTATGTTGTTCCATATAATAGAGAGATGTTATCAAGATACAATGCGCACATAAACATTGAGATATGCTGTTAGTCAATGCTTATTAAGTATCATTTCAAATATGTTAGCAAAGGATCAGATAGGTGTTGAATGATTGTCAAAAAAAAAGAATGATGGTGATATTAAAGCCTATCTTAACTGTCATTTTATATGCCCATATAAAGTTGTTTGGCAACCTTTTTCAATTTCCTATTCATTCAAGAAATCTATCATTTGAGCATTTACTAATATTGTCTACTCAGGAAATGAATCATTGTTAACTATAATGAAAAGACCTAGGGTTCATAAAACAATGCTTACATAATGGTTTGAATGCAATAAAAGTGATGTAGTTGCACGAAACTTGTATTATATGGATTTTCCAAACAAATTTGTTTGGGATTCCAAGCAGAAACAATGGTCTATAAGAACAAACGGGTTTCAATCTTAGTTGTCTGACATATGTTTCATCCTATAACAGGAGAATTGTATTCTCTAAGATTACTTTTGAGTCATGTTAAAGGAGCGTTAAGTTTTGATGACTTCGGAAAAGTTTTGGGAATTTTGTATCCAACATTCCAGCTTGCTTGCAAAAGCTTAGGGCTTTTAGGAAATGATAAGGAATGGGCATATGCTATATGTGAAGCCATTATAACAGCAACATCTCTACATATTAGACAATTGTTTGTTAGTCTGGTTCTTTTTTGTGAAGTTAGTGACCCAAATGAATTGTTCCTTCAATTTTAGAGATCCAAGCATGATGATATTATACACCGTCTTAATTTTGAACATGCCAAATCTTTTAATGGATGATGATGAGTTGAGAAACTATATGTTTTATGAGCTTGAATTCCTCATAATGTTCCATCAACTTCTCTTGAAAAGTATAAGCTTTTGATGTCTAATGAAAGGTTGCTAGAAGAAATAAGAAATAAGTTGCTGAGGGAGGAGCTAAACTATGATATAGTTGATCTTATATCTTAGCATTCCACAACTTTTCCATTGCTTAACTAGTGCTAGAGAAATGTCTATGAATATGTTATTATCGTTGTTATGGAAAAAAAACAAGCTTTAATATTTGTCCATGGATATGGAGGGACAGGAAAAACTTTTTTATGGCATACAATCATAAGCAAGATTCGATCTATGGTTTGATTATCCTTGCAATTGCACCATCTGGAATAGCAACAATCCCGTTAATGGTTTCTGAAACATCATCATGCAAGATAAAAAAAAGAACACAAATCTTTCACATTTATAGAGATTACATCTCATTATTTGGGACAGAGGCTCCAATGAATAATTGATGTTGATTCGAAGCATTGGATTGTTCATTGCGAAATGTACTTGCATGTAATGGCCAACACACTTATAATCAGCCATTTAGTGGCACGTCAGTATTACTTGGTGGGGATTTTAGGCAAATCTTGTCGTATGGTTTCTGGAGGAACAAGATAAGATATTATCCTTGCTTCTTTTAGTAGCTCACCATTGTGGCATGAATTTAAATTTTTTTCACACTAAATGAAAACATGCAACTTTCATCAAATGGATAAATATTAGTATCGCATTTGAAGATGACTATGATGCTTCTTTTAGATGACTATGATCGATTGAACTACAATTATTTTCCAAAGATAATGGAGAAATATATGATATCCCATTTGAAGATGACTATGATGCATCTTTAATCAATATACCACAAGATCTGCTTTTAGATGTAAATTCCAACCATATTGAATCTATAGTTTCTTTAGTTTACCCATGCATCAACAATCATTGCCAAGATTCTGTCTTTTCTTTCAAGAGAGACAATAGTCACACCTAAAAACTTCTACAGTTTTTCCATGATCAATGATTTCATCCTTGACATATTGCTAGAAAACAAACATGTTTATTTAAGTTGTGATAGTGTTTACTCATCGTCAAGCAATACAGAAAAATTCTGATTTATTGTATCTAGTTAAATTTGTAAATCAAATTGAATTTAATGGAGTTCCTTCACATAAGCTTTCATTGCAAGTAGGAACATCAATCATGTTATTACGAAAATTTAAACCCATCAGCAGGTTTATGTAATGGAACAAGGCTTTTAGTGATGCAACTAAGCGAGAAAGTCATTGAAGCGCAAATCAATCAATTTTAATGATATATTTCTAATAATGGTAGTCATGTATTCATTCCAAGATTACATTCCAAGTAAATGATAGAAGATGTGCATACACAATTAAAAGAAGATAGATTTCCTATTCATCCATGCTATGCAACAACGATAAATAAAAATCAAGGGCAATCATTAAAGGTTGTCAGAGTTTTTCTTCAAGAACAAGTTTTTACTCATGACCAACTTTATATTACTCTTCAAGAGTTACATTGAAAAAATGACTACATTGAAAAAAGGACTTCAAATAATCACCCTTGATGGTAAAGGCAAACCTATTTATTATGCAAAAGAACATTGTCTACAAAGACATTATTAGCTTGAACATAAAAAGATGATATGATTGCACTCAAAATGCTAATCAAAATCTTTCATATGGTGAATTCAGTTTAATCGCTCTTTCATAGGTTCATCATCAAGTCTTAAATTTGTTTTAAACTTTGAGATTACATTTAATTATGATATGTGTTTGTCATTTTGCTTTGCACATTTCATACAAGTTTGTACTCTTTTGTATGTCGTTGTTTATCTTTTTTTTTATTTTTTTTGTTTTTCTTTGTTATGGGCATTATTTTTCAATCATATTCTACCATTATCAACGTAGCAATCTTTTTATGCAGGAACATGGTTGTGCTGATTAAGTATATCAAAAAGAACACATTTTATTCAATGATACAATCACGAGTCTGTCTATGTATGGATTTTGAAATTTGAGAAACAAGTCAGTAGTTTTAATTGTGTTTTCAGCGATAATCAAGTGCGGTTGTTTTCTTTTGCACATTTTTCTTTCAATTGTATTGAAAGTAGAAAATGATACCTACACATATATTTTTTCCATTTTGTTTTCAAGTGTATCCAACAATCAAACAAAAATAATTGTTTTCTTTATTCTTCGTTTTGTTCAACTCATCCTTCCCTTTTTATTTGGTATCAGTTTCTTTTCGCAATGCAAATGTTATCATCTATTTGGAGTTTAATTTTTATTTTGTGTTTAGTTTTTGCACATTACATAATCATTTTTGTTAAAAGGGTGGAGCTATCCAAGGATCATCAAAAAAGCAAGAGATATTGCTCATTTAGCTGATGCAATTATTGAGGGTCTTTACTATGAAGTCAGGGGTTTTACACCTATGAAAATAGATCTACAGATATAGTTGTTGATAACGATATGGTTGTCGATCTTAAACCTTCTGTCAAAATTAAAACTATTTGATCCTCTTGCTCCTACCGTGCTAAGTTATTACTTCAACTTCATTGATTTCACACATGTTCTCTCTCTAAAAAAGGGTTCAAGAGTTCTCACAGGTGAATTGGATCTTTTTATGTTATGTCTAATTTGTACATGACTTTGCATTATTGTTTATTATCCATATATGTCAATCTAAAATTAAAATGTATATGTTTTTTTTATTAGATGTTCTAGGAATGCTTAAAATAATTCAATAGCTTGAGCAAGTATTGGTTTCGGGGCCAAACATTGGAGAATAAAAGAGAGTTTATACTTGAAAATATAAGGTTCACTAACAAACTCAATCCATTTTTGTACTGTATTGTTTTTTAACATGTTTTGTTGATGTTTGTTAAAAGGGGTGATGAAATGTGCATAATTATATTGAGTGATAGCACAAGGGATTTTGATGATTCAGTTCTTCAAACACTCAAGTGATAGCACAAGGGATTTTGACGATTCAGTTCTTCAAACACTCAAAGTCGCCAATTATGATGACTTTTATAGGATTTCATGTAGCAGAATATCGAGGTTTCAATATCTTATGTTGTCTAAAAACTCTACTTTTTTTCTCTATAGGTTATTGTTTTTTAGCATATTTTACTTAGCTCTATGTCTCATTTCAATATCAACCTTTTCAACTGCTAGGTCAACCTAATTTAAAATGGGACAACTGCTTCTCTTTGGTATATAAATCTTAACATACAAGAAGTGTTTCCTTACCATCATCATTGAGTTTCTTCCTTTGCATTTAAGTTTAGCTTTTAATCATTATTTATCTTTTATTTATATTTTATGGTCATCTAATCGCATATGAATTCTATTTTGCAAGCTTTGACAAATTGCCTGTTGAAGTGTTCCAGGTTCCTTCATCCTCCAACCCTGTTTTTGAAATTGGAGGACCAGATTCATGAAAATAGAAAAACAATCAAAGAAATCCTTTGCATGAATCCATACGAGCACAAGGTCCAATTTCTTTCTTCAAATTTTTTTTTTATTTGCTTTCTTTATTTACTAAACTTTATGCACCATTTAAAATGTATCAAAATTTATCCATATTACTTTTTATGTGAAACATGCACTAAATCTATTTTGCCCTCTCTTATAGCAGAATATCATATTCACATGTTGTGCATCAATTGTGAGTTTTGACATTTTTAATGGATGGTGGTACCAAGTTGTCCTTATTGCAACAAAAAACTAGATGGCACTGCTAACAATCTAGTTTTCATAGATCATGATGCAATAACATCCTTTGCCTATTCCATGGTAGATTTTTTTTTCAAAAAATAAGAAACTTAATGATTTAGTATTTGTGGTTATGCACATACAATTTTTTACTTGATATATTAACTTTCATACATCATTTTCTACAATTTATGACAAATAAAACATATATAAGATTTGACTGATAACTTTTTTTTACTTAATTTTACACTTTCATCCAATTTTTCAATAATATTCTCTTTAAGATAATTGTGTTTTGTCCTTAAGAAGGGTTTTTTCTCTTGTGACTATTCAAATATATGTGAAAAACATCTTTATGATCTTTTTCATCATGTTCTGATAAGGTTTGTTTAGTTATCTCAATGATGTTATCGAGATATTTCTTAATAGATTCCTTCAAATTATCATTAACAACCATATTGGTTAATTGCATAACAATTTAAGTTTGTAGTTTATAGACTCTATAAGTTTGTTGTGTGATGAGTATATAAGAAATATTCATTTATGACTCTTACTATCAAGCTTATATATGTTTTCTCAATCTTTCAAGATCTAGTATGGACTTCTAAATGATCTAAAGTATTTGATCATGGGCTCTTTTTTTGTTTTGGAACTCATAAGGAGGTATGCTTTGTTCCAAATTTGAAAAACAATATACTTAAAAATATGTCAACGATGTTGATAGTTTCCCCTAGAAGTACATTATTATTTTCCTACTATTCAATATAGTTTGGGTCATTTCTTGTATAAATCTATTATTTCTTCCAACTATAAAATGATGTTGAGGAGTGATAAAAGTAGAAAATTCTTGATATATACGATATTCATCATAAAAAAAAACATAGTTTTTTTTAAATTCTTTATTAAGGTCACTATAAATTCTAGATATGGAAAAACAAATTACAGTCTTCTGACTAATTTCCTTAGACGATCAAATGATTCAAACTTCTCTCATAATATAATTGTCCAAGTATATCTTAAAATAGTCATCCACAATGACCATGATATATTTTTTTCCACTTAGTCTCTCAGTTTATGTTCAACCTAATGGGCTCACATGTGACAATTCAGGGGGGTCTTAAAGTCGTAATATCAACAGTCTTTTTATGTTGAGCCTTAATTTATATTCCTTCATGATTTGCTTTATAAACTATTTTCCTGACTATTCATAGATTTGGTAGACCATGTACTACTTTTCTTTTAAAGATCTCCATCAAGTCTCTAAAGTTGATTTGACCAAGATATTGATGTCAAAGATCAAATATCAATATCATGTAGTGTTACCTTATGAAACCCAATGTGGTGAAGGTTGAAACTTCATGACAGTTGTTTAAATCGTTCATGATCTATTTATCAACATGATTATAAATGTTTCATTCATCTTTATAAAACTACACATATTGATTTTTATCATAAAATTAACTTATTCTTATTATGTTAGATTTAATACCATTAACAGAAAAAAAAAAACATTATGAAAAGTAGGTAAACAAAAAAGTATCAATATTATTATTACCTTGCATAGTAGTTTCTCTTTCATATCCAAAGATCACTAATCCTCTACTTAAGAATTTAATTTTTTAAAACTAACATTTATATCCCCTAACATATATCTAGAACATCCATTATCTAAGTACCTTAAATTTATATTCATTTATTTTAGTGTTGTAGGTGTTATTTGATATATTGCCTTTTTCTTAACTACCCATTGATTTTTCACTTTTTGTTGTGTTAGAAATTTCAAACTCTTAAGATTTCTCATAACCTTTTAAAGGTTTCCTCTTTGTAATAAATAATTGATTTAATATTAAGTCAATTTTATACTTTAGATATTGACTATTATTACAAAATATATTTCCTAGATTGAAGTAATTCATTTTTTTACATCCTAAAATTGCATATTGATCACAAGTATGAATAAATTTATCTTTTAACTTGCTTATTTGGATTTTGTTTTAGTCATCTCTATGTATGATAGTTTTCTTCTAGTTTACCTTTCATAAAGGTAATTCCTAAAAAAGATAAGGCTAATGACATATTATTGTTTCAAATTTCCACGTGTCATGTATCCTAAACTTGTATGATTAATGTTGACTCATTGAGCTTTCAATAGTTCTTCAAGTTTCTATATTATTGATTATTCTTTTATCATTTGCATATTGTCAGATCTTTCTAAAATGCTTTGAGCATAGTGAGAGATCTAGATATATTTACTTCTTACAACTTTAGAGTATTAGTTAGATTGTTCTTCTCGTTGCTCCATAATTGTCAGCTTGTTGAAAAAAAAATTAATCAATTTCTTGACTTTCACGACCTCTTCACAAATTCATCATAAGCTTCATGTAAGTTTAATTTATGATAAATAAAACATTTGAATCACTATAATAACTAATGGTTTCATTTGTGTTAAAACTACTAAATTTGTTAATAATTTGGTATTTATCATAATCACTTAATGTATTGACAATTGGGTACATACTTGTACATCCATTAACAAGACCATAAAGAGAGACAAAGGGAAACTCATTATCAGAAGATGAATTAGAATTTTTATAATTAGAGTCATTATTTAATGTAATATTAAGAGCTTTTTCCTTTATTTATTTTGAAATTATGACATTTCTTTCTTATAATTACCATATTTTGAGCATTTAAAACACTTACCTCTTTTTTTATATTTTGACTGTACCTTTGCTTCCATTTTCTAACTCATTTCTTTTGATATTTTATTTATTTATCATTTACCATAGTTCTTTTTTCAAAAAAAATGATTTTCTTGAACTCCTAACTACAAGAGCAATATTTTCTCTATTAGGTGAATAATCATGTTGTTTATTTTGATGAGGTAATGTAGATTCATAAGTTTGTCAATAACCTACCAATTCGTTAACATGCAAGTGTTCAAATCCTTGCTTTTTTTCTATGGTTGTTACCTTTGATCAAAAATTTTCAGGCGGTGAGCTTATGATGTTCCTTACAAATCATGAGTCCTCCACCTCTTGTTTTAATTATACCTGGAATTTATAATATTATTAGGTTTGCATAAAAATCATTAAAAAAATTCATCTTTTAGTATTCTTATTTACTTAAATCTTAAGGTTAAGGGTGAGCAAAAAAAATTAAAAAACCGATTAAACTGGAAAACAAAAAAAAATAAACCAAAAATAAATTGTTAAAAAAAACTTATTAAATCTATTGCAATATTTAAAAAAAATCATTCTGTTAGATTTCGAGAACTCCCCCAACCAAACCAAATTTATTCAGTTAAAAATAAAAAATAAAAGATACAACTTTAAGAAAAAAAAAGATATTCGGTTTCTACCTAAATTCAATTCCTCCGATGACCAAGTTTGAATAAAGCTACTTCACCTGTTTGCCACTTCCATAAAACTTTCTTGAAAGCATAACATGTTCCTTAAGTAATTTTAATCTAATTTTGTGACCTGATCTCTTGGATCTCCAATCTCATTTTCAATTAATGTAATTCATTGTTCTCGTTGATTTGTCACTTTCACCAAACAAATAGCTATGATTTGGTCAAAGAAAGAATTCAAGTGAAGAAAACACAAAAGTAACTGGTCCTAAGAATTCCTTTCGCACCCTGTAGTTTTGGGTCAAATATGTTTTCTATCTAAGAAATTAAGACGACTGGAATGTAGTGGTTAATTAATAATAGTGGTCCTATGGATTTAGTACTCAAACAACTTTGTCTATAGTTATTGGAACTGCAAAGTTTGCTAACTCCAAAGGTCCCCCATGGTGACTCTCTTCAATTCATCAATGCCCTAGAGTTCAAGGGATGGTGGAGGTTACATTTGTTGAGTTACTCTAAACATTTTGGAGAATGGTAGATTAATCAAAATCCAAGTTTTCACTTCAAGTACTATTAATTTTATTTAATGAACTTTTATTTAAATCTTTTGATGAAAATATGATGCCTTAAGCAAAAAAAGAAAAAATCATCTTACTATTTAGGTTTTTTGCTCAAATTTATTGAGTTGGTATTGATTAGAGATTTTGTAAACACTTACCAGACTTCCTTTTCACAATGGTGGATGACAAAGCAATAGTTACTCATATCTACCATCTAATTTACTCACCTTTTGCCATTCATGGTCATGACTAATTCCTCATCATATACATGAAACAAGATTGTAGTTCACATTTTTCTCAGCAACTTTAAGAATTTTGGATCTTATTAATGTGATGTAGGGGATCTTGGGTGCGTTTCTCAATAGTAGAGAACTATAAATTATAGTATGTGTACAAAAATTGTATTGGTATTGTATCTTTAACCAAGTTATGATGAGTTTTATGTGTACAGAAATTGTATTGGCATTGTATCTTTAAGCAAGTTATGGTGAGTTTTTTGTGTGGCAAGATTAATTCTTTGTTAGGAAAGTTTTGTAATTTATTGTAGAAGAATAATGGAAATGAGTGTTTGTTCTTCCACAACTTAGATCACTTAAGATTTTCTAATGTGGGAATTCTATTGAATTGTTTTTAGAAAACAAAGTTTAAGAACGATGTAGAGTACATAAAAGAAATTGATCAATTTGAAAATGTTAATATATATTTGGGGGTTCTTTTTTTAAAAAAAAAGAAGCATATTGCATATAAAAAGCCTAAAATATAAAACATATTATAATTTCTAATAACTATATCTTACCACATTTAATATTTATTATTGTTAGTTTCTTTGAATATTAGTACCTTTAAGTCTAATATAAATTATGATTTTAAAAATATTTATATTTGGTAATTATATATGGAAAACTTTCAAATATCAAAATGTTTCATCCATTGACACTAACACAATATCAAGGAATGCTCCAACTTCAAACAATAACCCATAATAAACTACTACAGGATCTACCATGGATAATAAAAGTAAATAGCCTTAAATCCTTACATCAAAGGAAAAAAAAAGTTTATGATAGAAAAAAACTCATAAATTTATGATTACTTTACAAAACTAATGGTGATCCTAAAGCTCCTAGAGTTGAATCAAGTTCTTGTGGAAAAAACTTATATGTGTCATACAATTATCAATGGAAGTTCTTGTGGAAAAACTTATATGTGTCATACAATTATCAATGGCATGAGCAATATGTAAAGTCATTTAAAAGTATGCAAAAAGTTTTTGTGTGGTTAATAGAATGCAAAATGATTTTGGTCTAAGAACCTAAGAAAGAGGAGGGTGGATCAAGAGATTGAAATATGGAAACTCTTTAAGGCCACAAGTTATAATTATGATGAATGTCAACAAGAACTAACAAAAATAGTTATAATTGATGATTTTTCCTTTTAATTTTATAGAGCGTCATGTATTTAGATTATTTTATAGGACCATGCAACCTAGATTTAACATTCCTTTGTTTCATTATTGTGAGAGATTATTTAAAACTTTATATTTAAGAGATTGAAATATTAAAAACAGCTCTTAGAGGTCAATGATTGTGTTTAACAATAGATGTGTGAACATTAATCCAATATATTAATTATATGCTTATAGCAGCTCATTAGATTGATAATTAATGGAATTTAAATAAAACAAATCTCATTTTTTTAATTAAATCTCCTATCATTTGAGTTAAACAATTGGTCAAATTATTAAGAATTGTATATTATAGTAGGGGAATGATAAAGTTTTGTTTGCTACATTAGACAATTCAAGCTCACTAATATGACTATTTAATTTATAAAGAATGTGATGAAAAATTGACCAACTAAGAAATTATTGTGTTTGGATGTTGAAACTCAATGGAATTCAACTTATCCTATGTTAGAAATTGTTGAAAAAGTTTGAAAAGGTGTTAAGAGGTTAGGTGAAAGGTGAAACTAAGTATATAATTTATTTTTTGGAGGTTGATTCAAAAGAGGAATAAAAAAATTAAGGAAACCTAGTTTGGAAAATTGGGAAAATATTAGGACTTTGGTGATGCTCTTAAGGATCTCTTACATTATTACGTTGAGATTTCTAGCTCACTGCATGTCATATCAAATTCTTTCTTCATTGAATTGATTTATATTTATACAAACTTGTTGCAATTATGTAAAAGCAAAGATAATTTTTTTTAGTGGAATGATGGTGAATATGAAGTTTTATTAGTAGCGGTGGTGTAAAGTAAATCATATTTTTTTTATTGTATGTTTCTATCTTAGATCCATGTTTCAAGTTAATATATATATATATATATATATATATATATATATATATGATGACATGTATAATTATGACAAAGTATAATTGCTAACAAATAAGGTGAAAGATATTGCAGTGAGCTTATATGAGTTTTATTTGAAAGTTAATGAAATGATGAATGATAATAAGTATAAATAAGATGTTAATGTTCTTGATGACATAGAGGTACATGTTAACAATTTGGCTATACTCAAAAGGCATTTATAGGAGGAGGATAGTGTGAAAATAGAAAGGTATTTGGTTTATGGTTGTAAGGTGATAATAAGTTACATATTTTGGGTTTGTGGGAAAAGTAATGCTTCAAAATATAAGACATATTTAAATATTGCACAACATGTTCTACTTATTCATATATCCATAGTGGCTTGTGAATTAGCCTTTAACATAAACAGTTGTATATTGATCAATTTTAAAGTTCTCTATCTCCAACAATAAGTCAATCACTTATTTGGTATCAAAATTTGTTGCATCATGGACCAATTTCAATTGATATTAGAACCTCGATGATTGATTTTGATATCTAAAAAAACATTGAGTTAGGTAAAAAAATTTATGAATAAACACCTTTTATTTTATAATTTATTAATTAACACGGTTTTTTATCAAACCTGTATAATTTTTTATTTTGTAGAATTTGGGTGGAAAGTTACATGTAGCAATATATGATAATTATTTTGAAAATTGAGGCATTTATTGAAAACTTATGATGAAAATACTATTTTTTATTTTTATATCTTTTAATTTAATTTATCATGTAATAATTCCAAAAAAAAACATATTTATGAGTTTAAAGACAAGTTAGTCACATGATAGGGTCAGCCTTAAACTTGAAGCAAAAGTAGGCCTTGACTAAGATTCTTAATATCCAAAGTGACAACATTTTTTAGCTTTTAGATATGCCCTAATATAAGTCTAGAAGTAATGTCTTTATAAACTGAATGTTAATCTGACTCTTCCATCAATAAGATAGAAGTAAAAAAATTTTAGAAGAGAAAGACACAAAACTCTAACTAAACTAGTGAAAGTTTTGTAAGTTGATTATTTAGCTCAGATGTATAACATTATAAAAAAACAATTATAGGACTATTAATTTTTTTTTACATGTTATCCACAATGAAAATATAAATAAAACTAAATAATTAAAAGTTTTGTAGGTTGATTACTTTCGCTAAGATGTATAGCATTATAAAAAACAAATATCAAACCGTTAACATTTTTTTCTAAATGTTAAAAAATTTGGTTCTGGCTACGGCGAAGCATGGGGGAAGTGGATTGTATATTTTTTTATTGTAGATAAATTGGTCAAATTTTTCTACCCATTTTGTTTACGTGTTGCTTCGTATTTTTTGTTTATGTGATATGAGATCTGAAATATCATACATAAAAAGGTTGTAAAAGTCTTTTTTTTCACAAAAACAACATCGACCAATTAATTATTTGGATTATTATTTTTATTGATATTATCATAATTGTTAAATTATCACAATTATTATAGTTGTTATTATAACTATTATTGTAAACAATCAATATTCTGATTATTATTAACAGTATTATCATTACCACCATTATTATTGTTATAATCATTGTTATTATTATAATAATAATCATAACGATAATCAACACTCTTATTTTTTATTAATATAATCAAAAATATAATTAGTATTATCATCATTATTATAATTTTTTTTGTCATTATTGATAATTTCTATATTATTTTATGAGTTATTGTTATTGTTATTATTATTATTATCAAAGTCATAATTATTAACATCATAAGTATTATAACCATTATAATAAATAACAATTGCTATCATTATTATGATTAATAGTATCACTATTATTATCATGATTATATTAAATAAAATTATCATTATTGTTAATGCTAAAAACAAAATATCAAATTACTTTGAAGAATATAAAAAGCATAAATTTTTTTAACAAAAGAGTAAGCAAGAAAAAAAAACTATTATTCTTATTGCATAAATAATTAAAAAAATTACAAAAGAGCAAACATAAAAAGTAAAATAAATCATAAAACAAAAATAAAAATTATTAGCTA
Organism: Salix koriyanagi; assembly: GCA_029228605.1. Lineage (NCBI taxonomy): Eukaryota > Viridiplantae > Streptophyta > Magnoliopsida > Malpighiales > Salicaceae > Salix > Salix koriyanagi. The sequence continues at coordinate 7,334,336 of CM055337.1, read as the reverse complement.
AAAGAAATATTTTACTTGAAAAAAAAAACAATTTAAAAACTAACAAAAAAAATAGAGGAAAAAAAAAGATATATCAAATTGCAAATGATCACAAACACAAACTAAAAATGAAGAATTAATTTTTTTCTTAAAAAAATACTACCTAAACAAAAGAGTACATAATAAAATTGAAAACAAAAATTAAGAGCGTATATATATAAACATGGACAAAAATAGGGACTATTTAGAAATATATATATATATATATATAGGAATTAAATAAGATATTAAAAGTATATGAGTTGAAATGAAAACAAAATATGTAATTAATTTTAATCAAAGGATGAAATTAAAAAAATAAAAACTATTAAACAAGAATTAAAATCAAATATTAAAAGTTTAAGGGCTGAAATGAAAACAAAATATGTAATTAATTTCAATTGAAGGATAAAATTAAAAATTTGAAAACTAATGTACCAAAAATATTGAGGGATTTAATAGCAATCCAAAAATTAAAAGAATAAAGATGGAAGTGAAAATTTCATATATAATCAATTTTCATCTAGGAGCACAATTGAAACAAATTAGAACTTTTCAAGCACAGAAATTAGGACCATATCAATCAATTGTAAGATTAGGGATTGACATGAAACAACCATACAATAAGGGGATTGACGTGCACTTTGGGTTGCAGGAGAGAGAAAAGGGGAAAACAAAGTTCAACTAACCACTGTTACGTCTCCTGCCCATCTACACATCACACGCATAACCGCGAGGTGGACATGGGGGCGCATCCGTGGAGACGCCGGACAAACATTTTTAACCGCTGAACGACACCGCACGTGCTAGTTGAAGGGGGGTGAGGCCAAAACCGTCGGCGTGTCTGTCGGACGCGTCAACAGTAATTGACAAAAAATAAAATAAAAATAAATTATAAATTACCTCAACACCCTGCATCCAACTCTTGTATTTTGTCTTATATAGGGGATATATTAGTATTTATATATTTTTTAAAAAAAAATGAAATGGTCGAACTATCCCCGCAGGTAACACTTCGGTTTGTCTTATTAGAGGGTAAAAGAGTTATTTTATTGTGCATAAAAAATATAAAATTATCGAGACACCCTCGCCGATAATTCTTGCCTTTTATTTTATTAGAAAGTATTATAATTATTTTATTGTGCACAGAAATATATAAAATCAAAAAATATCCTAACACTTATTATACTATTAAAATTTATAATAATTTGTGTCTAATACTTCACTGGAATCTTGGGATGTTTTAGCTGTATGTATAATAATATTTTCTAACACTTAATAAAAATATTAGAAAAAAAATATACCTCACTTCTCTCTCCATCGATCAATTCTTGGTATAATTTATTTTTCATAGCGGAGGCATTGAAAGGTTTCATCGGTAAAAATAACGTTTAGATCTCCAAGTATACTTTTAGGTTCCACATTCCATGCATCCATATTCCATGCCATCATCATGAAACACATACATAGATGGAAGTACACCGAAACCCATACACGCATGTAAACGAAGTGCATCACAATCCATAAAATGCACTGCTGCTGAGGGAAGCAGCCAGCTAACAGCCTGCACAGTATTGAGTGGTGTCTCGGGGCTAAGGAAAAAAAAAGCCATGGTTAACAGCTTCAGGCAGGCAGAGAAAAGAAAATTAATAGAAAAATAGCCTAACCCCAAATGGAATCAATAAAGAAGAACCGATCTCTGCAAACAAAATCTGCTGGACAATATGTGTGTGTCAGATAAAAGATATCACACACTCCCGTAATCCGATCTGCCTGCTGCCTCTCATTTATTCCCTCTCTACCACCTACATTTTCCTTTTCTTTTCTCTGCTAACTACTAAACTATGATATATCCGTAGGGTAGGAGTGTAATCGATAATATATCCAGCTTGTCCTGCCATTGTTTCATGTACCATTTGCCTGCTTCTCTATGTGCTTTCTCTATCACATAAACGCACAAAATTTCACTCTCTCTTCAGCTCGATTCATCCCAAGCTCTTTCCTTTCTGTGGGTTTTCTTGTTTTGATTTTTATTTATTTTAACAAGAGTAAGGAATCTCGAGATTGACGTCCAAGTTAAAAGGGCCACAACAGGACCCTGTCCCTTCCCTTATCTTTCCATCACTGAAACTACATCCACTAATCACTCCTTGCCTCTCTCTGTAGTATGGTTTCTTGAGTGAGAAATCAAACAAAACACCCACGATACTTTCTCGAGTAACTCATGAAGGAGAGAGGAGGCTCTCTCCGAGAGAGCCTGCCTGTGGACACCAACAATAGCACTGCTACAGAATCCCTTTTCATTTAAGAGAGAAACATGCATCCCATCAACTTACTATTCTAAATCTCAGAACTTCAAAAACCACAATCCGGGTCGTCTTTGAATATTTGGTTAAGCACTTGAAAACAGTATCTGGGTGGTCGTTGCTGTTGCTTTCTTTTAGTTTTAGATCTTTCGTTAGGTGTTTTCATTGCTTTGTATGGCGCTATCTATGCACAGTAAGGACAAGCAGATGGATTCAAGTAAGTATGTTCGGTATACACCTGAGCAAGTTGAGGCTTTGGAGAGGGTCTATACAGAATGTCCAAAGCCTAGTTCCTTGAGAAGACAACAACTCATTAGAGAGTGTCCTATTCTCTGCAACATTGAGCCTAAACAGATCAAAGTCTGGTTTCAAAACCGCAGGTACATTAATAAATTACGAGACAAGCTACGTAATCTTAAATCACAGTCTACATGTTTGTTTGGATCAAATGGAAATCCTTGGTTTGTTTCATTTGGATCCAAATTGGGTCTATTTTTCTCTTATACTTTTTGATATATATATATATATAAATACTTTCATGTTAATGTGTTGTGTGTTTTATATTTTAGTCAGAAAATGACGAATGGGATACTGGTTTCATACATCTTAGCATTGTAAATTGGATGTTTTTTTTTCTTGTTCGATTTTTGTTATTAGCCAAGGAAGTGTCTTTCTAGTGAAATTTAGTGGTGGCCTCCATGGATTTTTAGGAGAGAATAGGAAATGGGTTTGATTCAATTGCACTTGGTTTCGTGCGCTAACTTTCCTCTCATTGTTTGAAAATAACTAGGATGGTTCTGGAGGCGCTTCCTATAAACTGCGGGCTTGGTTTGGATTTGTTCATCATGATAAAATATGTAAATTGACAAAAAAATTGTTACTCCTGTTTGTTTTTCTTTTTTATTAATTAGCTTCTTGTTTTTTATCTTGGCTTTCGGGAAGATTCATGATCTCAAGTAACACTCCTCGAGTAATGTAGCTGTTATTTGTTTTTTGATCCATTTTGGAAAGGTTTTTTATTCTTACTCTGTGATTTCAGTATCCTTCAAATTGAATGGATGACCAAACATGTTTTGGGCTGCGTCTTTCGTTTCTCTCAGTTTTCATTGAGCATTATCACTTTTCTCCTTATTTCTGTTTCCTTCGCCGTAGAGAGATTAAGTAACTAATCTTTGTTGACAGGGAAGCACTTTCTTCCTCATTTTTATTCTCTTGCATGATTGTGGTTCCGATTCAGCTGCATAATAAGGTAGGGGGTTTGGCTAAAAACCGGGGACGATGAGACAAACTTGATGTCCGTTCTAGTTTTCTGTAATGAAAGTAAATTACGTGTCATTTTTCTAGGATTGTCATGACGATAAGATCGTGGGACTTTCTGAAGATTATATTTTTTTGAAAAGCTTGGATGCTCGTTTTTATTTTTTGAATGTTTGACATGAAGTTTGAAAGAGCTCCTGCGACTTGACCTTATAAACCATCTTATGTCCGTTCTATTCTGGCATGACCATTATCGTGAGACAGGTCTCATTTTTGTTATGCTATTATGTTTGTGGAATGGATTTTTTCTGCAAGTTTCTGCATTCTTTTGGTGATCCCATTGAAGAAGTTTGATGTGTAAGTTAGTTTTTTGGGTTCTTCATTGTTCTATTTTGTAGATGTCGTGAAAAACAGAGAAAGGAAGCTTCTCGTCTCCAGACGGTGAATAGAAAGCTGTCTGCCATGAACAAGCTGTTAATGGAAGAGAATGACCGTTTGCAGAAGCAAGTCTCCCATTTAGTTTATGAAAATGGATACATGCGCCAGCAAGTTCATACCGTAAGATACTCTGCAATTTTTCTGTTAGTTCTTAACTTTAGGACTTGGGTCTTTGTAGGTTTACACTGGTAAATATCTCTTCCTTGGGAAATCATGTCACTGTGTCTAAAATCGATTTTATTTATCATCAAATTATTGATATCTTTCTAACTTGATGATAGTTTACTGCCAACATGTGCTTCATAATTTAATCGAATATTTGAAACTGTTAATATCGGCAATTAAGTTACCTACTTCGCTAGTTTTCTTCTTTTCATTGATCATGGGTTAGGTTTTGTCCATGCTGTATGGCATTCGCTGACATTGCTTTGGTGAAAAAATATTATGTTTTTTCCATGCACATGCTCAATAAACCTTCATTTTGGTGTATTCTACACAGGCTTCGGCAACGACCACAGACAATAGCTGTGAGTCTGTGGTCATGAGTGGTCAGCACCAACAACAGCAAAACCCAACACCTCTGCAACCCCAAAGGGATGCTAACAACCCAGCTGGGTAAGAAATTACATTTGCTTTGAATCAATGTGATCTAGAGACGCAATGTATCTCACAGGCTTAACTGGGTTTTGAACTATACTTTTGCTAGTCTTCTCTCAATAGCTGAGGAGACCCTAGCAGAGTTCCTTTCCAAGGCAACTGGAACTGCTGTTGACTGGGTCCAGATGATTGGGATGAAGGTAACACCCATTGTAGTTTTTGTTATCTTATGCTCTGTGTGTTTATTGTTTTTGTTCATTTACTTAATATTGTTTGGTAAAATCTGACTTCCAATGGCAATGTAGCCTGGTCCGGATTCTATTGGAATCGTTGCTGTTTCCCGCAACTGCAGTGGGGTAGCAGCACGAGCCTGTGGCCTTGTGAGCCTGGAGCCCATTAAGGTGCATATCTATATAAACAGTTCAAACTATTCAGGTTTTTATGTCCTTTCTCTTTTCTAGCATGTGATGAATGTGTATCTGTTCAGGTCGCTGAAATCCTCAAAGATCGTCCATCTTGGTTTCGTGACTGCCGATGCCTTGATATAATGAGTGTGATTCCTACAGGAAGTGGGGGGACAATTGAGCTGATATACATGCAGGTTTGTACATGTACATTATTAAATATGCATTTTTATGGCTGACCTTTGAAATAACTATTTTTGCTATGTGTATTAATCTATCCATTTTTTTCATCAGACTTATGCACCAACAACACTGGCCGCAGCACGTGACTTTTGGACACTAAGATACACCACAACCTTGGAAGATGGGAGTCTTGTTGTGAGTCATTGGTGTTTTTGTTTCTCTTTATTTCGTTTCCTAATATAAGCTGCATAAGATCAACAGCATTCACTTGTCTCAAATTGTTGTGCAGATATGTGAGAGGTCATTGACTGCTTCTACTGGTGGCCCAACAGGACCTCCTCCTTCAAGCTTTGTAAGAGCTGATATGCTTCCCAGTGGCTATCTAATCCGACCATGTGAGGGTGGTGGTTCCATCATTCACATTGTTGATCATGTTGACTTAGATGTAAGAATAAGCTCTAATTCAACGTTTCAAGTTTTCCCCTAAATGATTTTTGATTTAATGACTTTATGCATCAACTAAAATCTGTGATCTTAGGTCTGGAGTGTTCCTGAAGTTCTGAGGCCACTTTATGAGTCATCCAAAATTCTTGCTCAGAAAATGACAGTGGCGGTAATAACATCATCATCATGACTGACCTTTTTTCTGATTCAATTAAATATGTTTCATGATTGTTTCATAATTTGATGTTCAGGCCTTGCGGCACATAAGACAAATTGCACAAGAGACTACCGGAGAAATTCAGTATGGAGGTGGCCGTCAGCCTGCTGTTTTAAGGACATTTAGCCAGAGGCTCTCCAGGTAAAGATGATATCCCATCATAGCAATTGATTCATGTTGACTTTTCAACCATCTAAATCGGAGAATGGCTCATGCAAGCACTAAGCCAGCTGCAGATTTAAGCTAAGGAGTAAAATATCTGTCATATCTTGTTGAGAGAGCATAAGAACCTGCAATGATTTGTAACCTTTGTGCTTGCATGAGCATTGCTACTCACTAGTTTGGGTTACAGGGGTTTCAATGAAGCTGTAAATGGATTCACAGACAGTGGTTGGTCACTTCTGGATGGTGATGGAGGTGATGATGTGACCATTGTCATAAATTCATCACCAGCTAAATTTCTAGGATCTCAATACAACGCATCTATGTCACCTACATTTGGAGGAGTCCTGTGTGCGAAGGCATCAATGTTGCTGCAGGTAATCTCTAATCAAACCATTCTGGGGTGTGTGTGTTTCTGATCTGTGCTAATACTGTACCAGAAACTCTACTGCTCCTTGCACTATTCTTTTTTTCCTATCAATAATAATGTTACATGTTACCTTACTGTAATAATATTAACTGTGGATTTCTCTGTAGAATGTTCCTCCTGCTTTGCTTGTTCGTTTTCTGAGAGAACATCGATCTGAGTGGGCAGACTACGGGGTTGATGTGTACTCTGCTGCATGTCTTAAAGCAAGTCCTTACGCAGTTCCATGTGCAAGACCTGGTGGCTTCCCTAGTAGCCAGGTCAATTTACCTCTTGCACATACCGTGGAGCATGAGGAGGTAAGCACTTTGAGTGTATATACTTCCCTTTTTAGTTTCTATTTTAGAATGTCTTGAAAGTTGATGCACCATGTGATTATTTTGCATTTTCTTCACTGGTAGTTCTTGGAGGTAGTTCGGTTGGAGGGCCATGCATTCTCCCCAGATGTAGCCCTGGCACGGGATATGTACTTATTGCAGGTTGGTGTACATGTTTTTTTGGTGGAGACTGAAACTGGGTGTTTTTGTTTTTTATTTTTTACTTGGGAATGTTTCTCCTGAATAATGGATAACATTTTTAAAATCTAACTTGGCAGCTATGCAGTGGAGTTGATGAAAATGCTGTCGGTGCTTGTGCTCAGCTTATCTTTGCGCCTATTGATGAATCCTTTGCTGATGATGCACCATTGCTGCCATCTGGATTTCGCGTCATACCATTAGATCCTAAAACAGTTGGGTGACCTCTACCTTTTAACTGTCATAATCATGCCCTCTCAAGCACTTTTGCATCATTTCTCTTATTTGTTCCGGTGGTCTTGTATCTCAGGATGCACCTGCTGCTACTCGAACTTTAGATTTAGCCTCTACACTTGAAGTAGGAGGTGGTGGTGCACGTCCACCTAGCGAAGCTGACACCAACAGTTATAATCTTAGGTCAGTGCTGACAATTGCTTTCCAATTTACATATGAGAGCCACTTCCAAGACAATGTGGCTGCTATGGCTCGCCAATATGTGCGTGGTGTTGTGAGTTCTGTTCAGAGGGTTGCAATGGCAATTGCCCCTTCTCCGCCCAGCTCCAATATGGGTCCAAAGTCCCTTCCTGGCTCTCCTGAGGCCTTAACTTTAGCACAATGGATATGCCGAAGCTACAGGTATCCTATCTTTATTCATTTAAACATTGCCAGTTTTTTCAGGTTCAGAACAGCAAAAATGAAAATCAAGAAGTATATTTTCACTGTGTACGCTAGAAGAGAATAACTTTTAGTCATTGAATTTTAAAGCTATGAATGGTTGATGAAAATATGATGTATTGCTGTTAATATTGAAGGATTCATACTGGAGGAGAACTATTTCGGGTTGACTCCCAAGCTGGCGATGCTTTGCTGAAGCGGCTGTGGCACCATTCAGATGCGATAATGTGCTGCTCCTTGAAAACAAACGTAACCACTATTTTTTCTCCGTTCAGCTAGAGGGAGGGAGCTCTTCAGGTTTTGGCAACAAGGGATTTTAACATGATTTGGTTAACAATAATTTTGCAGGAATCTCCAGTTTTCACTTTTGCAAACCAGGCTGGACTTGATATGCTTGAAACTACTCTTGTGGCCCTTCAAGATATCATGCTTGACAAGATTCTTGATGAAGCAGGCCGGAAGATTCTCTGCTCTGAGTTCTCAAAGATCATGCAGCAGGTGAGATTCTCTATTCCTGGAACTCTGATGAGTTCTTATTCCATCCCTTCTGCAAATTACACCGGAATCTCTAAAAGAATTTGCCCTCGAGGGATATTCCGAGGCACCACCGGGAGCCTGTTCTAACGTGTCTTTTCTGCTATTATACATTTCAGGGATTTGCTCATCTGCCGGCCGGAATATGTGTATCCAGCATGGGGAGGCTGGTCTCCTACGAGCAGGCCATTGCATGGAAAGTTCTTGATGATGATGACTCCAACCACTGTCTGACCTTCATGTTCATCAACTGGTCCTTCGTGTAATGGCTGGGAAAGATGTTTAGAGAGAAATTTCAGTCTTTTAATTAGTTCCCTATCTATTCCAGTTATAATTTTCTTCTTGCTAGCCTCCAAGACCTCTATGAATGATGATGTATGGATGCAAGTCATCGCAGAAAATCATCAGTATAGTGTATGCTTCATGTTTCAATGAATTGGGTTATGTTTCTGCCGTTTTATCTGAATTTACGAGGCTTTTTTCATTTCAAAAGTATCTACCTTTTTATGTTTTTTTATGGATTTGACAAGTTGAAATAAAAAAAAAATAATACATAGAAAATCCGGTGAAATTTCAATAAAGTGGGATGATGTGTTGCGGTGTAGGGTGACAGTAAAGGGGCACCCTGCTGGTAGGGTTGCCGGCTTGGTTTTATTCAAATACCTAGACTGACTCGTTATTTTTAGGGTGCTGAATTTCCTTGGGTCGATCCATGTAACAAATGATGATGGAAAAGATGTTGGGTTTTTTGAAATATATGTATAATAAAAATTGTAAATTTAAAAGTTTCAAGATTTTGTTAAGATTTAAGGTTTTATTCAAATGTGTTTATTGCTTTTGAAAGTGTGTTTATTTTGATAAATGTGTTTCAAAATTTCTTAAAAACACTAAAGAGAAAAATTGTTATCCGATGTCAACTTTTTTATATATATGTTAGATGTTTATGTATTCTACTCGAGATCTAAAAATTCGTATAAATGAATAAAAATATCAGTATCATTTTAAATAACATCACATATTATCTCAAGACCAATTTTAAAAATGTATTTAATTAAGTCTTTATTTGATTGTTTATTGATCTAGAATTGTAATAATTTGTATTAATTATATTATAGTACTCAATTTTGATTTTTTTTGCAATCAGTCGTATGTATAAGGATTGAATACACAATTATCACTGGAGCTTAACACAAATAATTTCTCTATATACAATTTTTATGTTGTCATTTCGGTGTATAAAAATATATATTATGGGAATTTTTTCATAAACATAAATAATTTCTCTATATAGAATTTTTATGTTATCATTTCAGTATATATATATATATATATATTAGTCATATTAAAAAAAACATAATATATATTAGTCTTAAAAACGTTAATTAATATGTAGTCTTAATAGAGTATAAATATTTTTGATACAATAAGAGTGGTAATTATTATAATTTTATATTTTTATTTTTGTAAAATATTTTTGCTTTTATTAATAGAAATCTCATAATTATAATAATTTTAAAATTTATTAATTAAGTTGTGTGCAAAAATAATATTTTTTAATTTATTTGCAAAATCCCAAAAACTCTATCTTTATTTTAGATTCATTAATTAAATATTAAATTTATTAAAAAAACATAATGGATATTAAATATAAATAAGTTTTTATTAATAAGTTAAATATATTCATATAACTGTAGCTACATGACATATGCACAATCAATGATTGATAGCCAAATTCCTTTACGTTATGCGAATACAAGAGTGGAAAATCTTCCAAACGTATGGCTAATGCTTTTTTTTTTTTTCGGGATTGCAGTGAGAGTTATTTTTTAAAATGATTTTTATTTAAAAATTATTTTTAATATTATCATATGAAAATAATTTAAAAGTATTAAATATAATTATTTAAACAAGAATAAAATTTCTTTTTTTTTTATAAAAAAAAAATATTTTTTAAAAATACTTCCCCTACATACTTAGATTGATGCTGTTCACTCCTTGGTTCGGTAAAAACTTTTTGAGGAAAATTTACTGGATAACATCGAACCGTTTATTGATTTGGGTTTATTGGAGATAGCAACATGCAATAATTTTTTATTGTACCTTTCACACAAAATACATTTTTTTTTCAATTAATATTTTTTAATAAATAAATATTCATTAATATTATATTTTTTTAATGGAGTTATCAAATTCTCATAACACCGGCAAGTTTAGCAATTTAATCTAGTTGGTTAAGTTTTTTTCTTAAATATCTTATTTTTTAATTCAATTCTTTTAATTTGGGGTTATTTGAGAATTAATTTTTATAGTTTTTTTTTGTTCATTTTCTATTATGTTGTTTTCATCTCATGAACCGAAAATATTACTTAATGGATTAACTTGACTTGACTTTGGCTGTTTTTATTTATCTTTTTTTATTGATTTTATTTTGAATTTCATCATTCAACATTAAATCTGTTTAGAATTGAGCTTTATGATTTGGGTTTGATTTTATCTAGGGATATATTAGTCTCATGATCAAGTTTGTAGATTTTAGCATTTTAACCTTAGTAAATCGATTAATTTTTTATTTGTTTTCTAAAAATATTATCCTCATCTCAAGTTCTAGATCATTGACCGTCAACAAGGAATTTTATATTTATTGGGTTGTCCTCATTTCATGACATGAGATGTAGGTTTGGTGGGTTATCCCAATTGATTCAATTTTTTTTAATTGATTTTTCCCCAAATTCATAATTTAATATTACTTTAGATTGGAAATTAGACTTTATGATTTGTAGTGGTTTTTTTATTAGGTTATTTCATTCTCATAACTTGAGGATAATACTTAACAAGTTAACCGGAGTTGACTTAGTTATTTTTTTGTCATTTTTTAAAATTACAATTCTTACAAATTTTATCATTCAATATTAGAAACGAAATGAATAATTGAGAATTGAGCTTCATAATTTATTTTTAGTTGCTTTTAATGAGATTATCTAAGTCTCAAAACGAAAGTCGCGAGTTTAGCAGGTCAAAATGGATAAATCATATCTTTTTTTCTATTTTTTTCTATGAGATTGTCTTGAATTGATAACCCATATCATGAGTTTGATGGATTGATTAGGGATAATTTTAATTTTTTTTAATCTCAACCTTCAATATTGGATTGATTGAGTATTGAAATTTATAACTTGTTTCAACATGTTTTCCATAAAGTTATCTTGGTCTTATAAATTGAGTGAGGAGTTTGACAAGTTAATTACAATTGTTTTTTTAGGTATTTTTAATTGATTTTTTTTAATTTTATTCTTTAATATTTAGAATAATTAAGAATTAACATTCATGATTTATTTTTGACCTTATATAAAATTATTATAGTTTTATAATTGTAAACTCTCACGGTTGAAATATAGGCGCTGTTTTGAAAGATATTTCAAAAATATTTTTAAAAAATATTTTTTAATTTTATTTTAAACTAAAAACATTTAATATTTGTAAATTATGTGCTAGTATGAAAAATAATTTATAAAAATAAAACAATATTATTGTAATATATTTATAAATAAAAAATATTTTAAAAAAAGAAACTGTGATTTCGGAATGACATAAGGCTTAGCACGTAGAGATTGCTGGTGGCTACGGGCCAGCGTCGGAGCAAACGCTGTTTGCAACTTTTGTCAGCAAAATTACGGCGATGTTACAGAACTGATCACCGTAAAATAAAATGGGTTAGTCAAGACGAGAGATCGAATCAAGATCCCACATGAATGAATATCGGTGATCATTGAAGAATCCAGCCAGGCTTACTGTCGTGCAATCCAGGATGAATAGTCTGAGTCCTGGTTAGGTTGGCTAGCCAAATCTGTCAGCACTTAGGACCAGCAAGACTCGTTATAAAGAAGAGCATCTACAGGAACCCATTCATGCATTGCCCTGCCAAGGAACAAACAGCTGGGTAAGGCCAGCCAGCCACCTATCGCCTGGCTAGCATTCCCTGCAATTTATCACCCCATATCTTCCTTATTAAATGAATCTATCTAATTGCTTTTTTATTGAATTTCAAGTTGACTCGGTGAGTTGCCTAAATTTAAGAATATCAATTGCAAAATATGTTTCTCAACCGGTTTCGGAGCGTTTCGGCGTGCCGTTTCGGTGTTGTACTGTTCATATATATATATATATATATATATAAATTAAAATATTAATTTAATAAGTATAATTAAAACTCAAGATAAATTAACTTTAAATTATACAATATAAACACAAAGTCAAACAAACATAATCTCAAAATTAGAAAAAAAAATCGTAAGTTAATCATAATAAAGAGGATTTTAAGGTCGGAATGGCACACCCGGAATGGTACCAAGACGTTCCTGCCAGAATTTCCGGAACGGGCCGGAATTAAAACCGAGACAAAAACGACGTCGTTTCGTCTTGATTTTTTTAACGGCACGGAATGTTCCGGATGGAACGGAACAGAATTGACAAGCTTGGTTTCTATTGCTTAATTTAAAAAAAAATAAAATAAAAATTAATGTATGCAAAGTGAAATCCTGATTTCTCTTGGTTTTTGTTTTAATATATCAACTCAGTTTCTCTATTAATCCTGATTTCTCTTTTTTATACCTCTTTTAACATGAAATATTTATTATATGGTAAGGTTTAATTTGATATTCAATAGAGGATATAACAATTTACAAATTATAAACTCGATCCATTCAAGATTTTTCAATACCCAAACAGGTCGAGTGTATTGATTGAGCTGAAATCTTCTTATAGATGTTACGTACATGTTCATGAGTTAGACCTGACATCATAATTAAATTCTACTTCCCCATTCCTCTCCTCTAATAAATAAGAAACTCTTTATTTGTCATGTTAGATAAACATAATAAGAAATCAAACAACAATTTGTAACTTCTGAATTGATAAGGCAGGTGAAAATTTACTACAATGGTAAGAGAAACAAGTAACTTCTACTAGCTACAAGTTGATGACGATCCTTCTAAGTTATTAATTTTAAACATCCTTGCAGAGCGAACAAGAAAGTGACTTTTTGATAGTGTAGTTGTGACTGTTTTTTAAAATAGTTTTTGATTAAAAAAAATGTATTAAAATTATATTATTTAATTTTTAAAAATTATTTTTGACATTAGTATATCAAAATAATCTAAAAACATTATTTTTTTTAATTTAAAATAAATAAGTAAAATTTAAAAAATTTAAAAATGTTTTTGAAACAAGAACATATGATTGTTTTTAAAAGAAAAAAGGGTTTAAGGGAAACAGATGATCAGATAACTAACATCTTTCCTTTTCTTTGTCATGTTTTTTTGTTCTTATTCAATTTGCTCCTCCTATACGTAAGAATTGTGATTCTTTTCTTCATTTCCATTTCAAATTAAAAAAGAAAAAACAAGTTTTTATTAGCGGATATTCGATCTCATCTAGGTTTAATTAACACACTCCACGTTCTATATTTATTTTCCATATAATAAAATAAAAATAAAAATAAAAAAATCACTTGTTTTTGTATCCTGTTTTCAAAAACATCGAAACTCAAAGATATTTTAAAACAAAAAAAAAACAAAGGGGGGCACTCCCGTAGTTGTCGTTTTCATTAAATGAAAAAAAAAAAAAAATTCGTTCATGATTCATTTTGTAAGCTTTGTCAAACACCCGGCAATCTAACGGTTGCAGAATTTCGTGACGGGTCAGATCCGACTCCAACAATAAGTAGATGGGGTATAACCGGAATCAATTCTCACCCTAAAAGCCCCAACACTTTCTGACCAATCAGACAACGGTACACTCCTTTTCTCAGCACTGGTTCCATCCCGAACCAAGAAAATCCGGATTCTTTTCATCTACACGATCTCCACCTGCTAGGCTTGCACGCTTCATAGCACCCGCGTGCGCAGTAAGCATGTATGTGTGTGGAGGCCATGTATCCTACCCATGCATGCATGCCAATGCCACTCCATGCTATGATGGTGTCGAAAGATGATGTAGGTGTACATTTTGTCATGAGCATAGGAATAAATGGTGGTATGGTAGAGCCCGAGGCAGGCCGTATGATCAAGGATCTAGGTAGGGTGAGGCTGAAAAATAGAGGAGCAGGACAGGGTTTTAGCCCTTTTCAGCGTTTGAAATTCGAGGCAATTTAAAGGTGAGAGCGAAAGGCACTGTTTTCTCGAGGCTCGTGCTTTCTTGGCCTCTCCGGCTCTCTTACGTTGTTAACTTTTCATTTCTTTTTGGTTTAATTTGAGATTGTTTTTAAATTAAAGCATAGAAAATGACAGACTAACCCAGTTTCAAAAATATTCTTAAAATAGTTCACGATCCATTTTTTTTTAACATAAAGATTGAATTGTTGTGAGCAGATAGGTCAATTGTGTGTTTGGGAGTGTAGTTGCGGTTGTTTTTGAAAGTGTTTTTAGTTTAGAAATATATCAAAATGATATTTTTTTTATTTTTTTAAAATTATTTTTGATATCAACACATCAAAAACACCAAAAAATTTCATTTAAAATGATTTTTTTTCAAAATTTAGCCAAACGATGTTTCAACCGCTTAGCTAAACAGGCTCTAAGTAGTTCACAGCAATGTAACCCACTGGAATTTTCAGATCATATTGTTTCCAATATTATAACATGAAAATACCATTTTATTGGCAAATATATGTGGACATTCATTTACCAAGTGAATAAATATATTGTTTTCAACTACGCAACATTGACAAATATATTTGTATTAGTCTAGGATGCTGAGAAATAACTTTTTTCCTGTTTTTTTAAGGTTACATTGTCGGTAATAGTAAAGCTTCAAAATTTCATAGGTTCCGTTGTAGGAACAGCTATGATCTACAGACAATGCAAGTTTTATATGTGGAGCATGTGTAGGTTTTAAGAGATTTCCTATCACCTTTTATTTTCAGAAAATATTTAATTTTGGTTTAATTCGAGAGAGGGCATGGCATAGAAATGAAGTACTGTTACTGTTCCCGCGTGGAGGAGAGGCCATGTCTCTTTTAGGTTTGGCATCCACTTTTGTCGATTGTAGTATCATTTCATGCTTACACTTTGCTCTCTCTGTTCTTCCCTTGCCCAAGATTCAGATAAGCGTGCTTTAAATCCTTTTCAGGGCACTGTGTCACTGTTCCTAATTACATCACAGTCTCCAAGAAAATATAAAATAAATAACGAAGCCTTCTGTAAAGCGCAAACACACACACATATATATACACACCTTTTCTATGACCAATGAAGAGCATATAATATACTTAATTAAACAAAGAGTAAGAAGCTAGTAGCTAGGCTGTAGATATTTTACGTTCCAGTACTGGTGTTTAGAGTTGAGTTTGTTTTTGTTTTGTGTGTAGCGAGAAGTTATAGTAAGTGAAAAAGATCTTTTAGGTTTCAGACGCAGTCTACTGGGATTTAGTAGAGGAACAGATAGACTATCATGGTTCGGGTTAGACTGCGAGCAGACTAAAATCATAGCTACAGGATTTAGGGTTTGAATGTGAAGATACTAGGAGTTTTGTCATTAGTGGATGGATAACAGTGGCGTTAGGGTTTCAGGAGGCTTCCATTTTGGTGGTGGTTTTGCAGAGGGAAATGATGGTGGTGGTGGGTTTTTGTGTTTGAACTTTGAAATGCTTTCCTTTTGTTAATTGTCGCTTTGTTTGATGAGGAAGAAACTGAAGGTGGCATGAGAGTCTGGGGTTTCTGCAGGGTGGGTATTAAGGGAAATCTAAACTTGGTGTAGAGACGTAGGGTTCATGATTGATCCTTTGTTTTTAGGGTTTTGTGTTGGACTTAGAATTTTTGGGATTAAGAACTTAGAACTTGTTCCCAATGGAAATGTGCAATTCCGATGGTTTTCTCCTTGGACTAGTCTTTCCCATTTGCAGAGTTCCATCACGATCACTTCTTATAATGAAAAAAAGAAAAAAAACTCCAATCAAAATCAATAAGAGGGCTAACATTTTATGTGCAAAAGCTAGGGCAACTTCGGTGGCAGTATTAATTATTCCAAAGCAAATAAGATTTTCTTTGTTACAAAGTGCAACAAATGGATCAGATATTGTTGCCTTTTGCTATCCACTTCTGTAAAATCCTGGTTGGCAATTGGCTAGGACATAGAATAACTAGATGCGCAGAAATTAGCGAGGTATTTAGGTTAGGGTTCTAGCTTTTCATATAATGTAACTGATACATTAGGGTCGAGCATTTGTCGTAGATTAGCACATCACAGGGAAAGAAAGTGAAATATTCTAGTGAAAACAAGAAGAGAAGACATAATTATAAGAGAATTGTGATATTGTTTACTAAGAACGTGTTTAGCCTAGCTAGCTGGTGTTACGTCTAGAGACTGAATTTTTATTTATGTGAATCTTTGTTGGCCCTGGTTTTCACTCAATCTTTCAATGACAAAGTCCTAATCCTCATCCCCGTACTTAAAATCCATGCAATGTGAATCAAATATGGTTTTTCATCATTCTGAAAAAAAGTTTTTCTTTTTAATCCGAAGCATGCAAGTTTAGACATGTTTAACCTTTCAGACCAACTCCAATGCAAAAAGCCGTAAATTGATTAAATTGTTTTTTGAATAGTGTAAATATATATATATATTTTTATATGTATTTCAATGATAAAAATCATTTAGAAAAGCTATTTTTTATATATCATTTTAAATATAGTGTAATTATTTTATATATGATATAATTATACAATTAATATGATTAATTTATATAATTAAATATTTACTTTTAAAAAACCCTCCAACATTTTAATTTTTTAATTTTATTTAAATAAAAAAAATAATTTTTTTTAAAACTCACAAACATTTTAAAACTTAACTCAAGAGTTGAGTTGATCCAAGGCAAAGCCTAGGTCATTGTTCAAGGCCCAACTCATGGATCAAGTAGACCCAAGTTACCTTAAGAGTAAAAATAATTATTATCATAATTTTGAAACTTGACTTAGGGTCGATTGAGACAACACTCAAGTCAATACATGTTGAAAGGGTCAACCCATGTTGACTCAAGTCAATACATGTATATCATAGTTTTGAAACCCTACTAGAGGCAAAGTTCAAGTCAGGGATTGAGAGGGTCGACTTGGTTAACCTAATTTTTTTTTAACAAAAATAATCAAAGTAAATTTGTTGTGACTATTTTTTTTTTGAAAATAGCTAGTTTTGACTTGTGTTTCATCTTGTCTCGACCCAAGTTTCTTACTAAAATAGGTCAAGTCAATCATTTTTCTATTTTTTAAAATCCAAACTAGTACATGCCCTATGTCAAATCGATTCTAGATCAACCCATTAGGTCATTCTTGATTTTATAACCAATGTTATTGATATATAATTATTTTAAATTCTCCATATAAACTAAAAGAAAAAATATCTAATTATTTTTTAAATATAAAAGTTTCATAATAATATATATTAAAAATTAAATAAATTGATTAAGATTTTATCATGATTTGTTTATGATATATATATATATATATATATATATTATTATTTTTTCTTGTATATAATTATCAAATACATTTTTGTTTCAGTCCTATTTTCTTATGCTTTTACAGTCTTTGTATTTTCTGTAGAAACGCTAGAGTAGAGAAATTACAACTTCCCAGCAGAACAACACTTGCACGAGGTCTGTTGGCTATGTGTACTTTTTGAACTTTTGGCTTTGCTTTGAAAATGTGTAGGAATAGTTGTTCAGTAAATAAAAAACTATTTTAGCTTTCAATATAGCTACAACTTTGGAGACATGAAAAGTAAACATAATAGGTAAAAGGAAAATTATTTAGCTTTTCCATTTTAGCAGATGGCTTTTGCGTTAGAGTTGCTCTGATAATTTACAAATTGAGCACAACATTCCATGAATGGAGAAAGTTAGGGCTCACCGTGCAACTCTATCCATGGCCTCATCAACTATATATTTCTTCAAAGATTTTCTTCCGTAAAAATTGCTCCATAAATTGCCAGTCTCAAAGTTTCTTAAGAACCAATGTGTGATGCTGAATTTATTGGCACTAATTTTGCTGATGAATTTTGTGCGACATGACACTGCCTCATGGGTTGTCACTACCTGTTATGTCTTTGACATAACAATTATGGTCCTACATATATGACTTATTCAACATTGTTACAATAATTATAGCTAATAAATATAGTAGAAAATAGGGATGATGGTT
This sequence comes from Salix koriyanagi, assembly GCA_029228605.1. Lineage (NCBI taxonomy): Eukaryota > Viridiplantae > Streptophyta > Magnoliopsida > Malpighiales > Salicaceae > Salix > Salix koriyanagi. Next base: position 7,315,966 of record CM055337.1, on the reverse strand, counting down.
CTGCCTTGTAACTCACTTATGTTTGTATATAAAAAGGATGGAAAGCCTTGATTGTTTAACATGCAATCTTTGTGCAGAGCACACACACTTGTATATGGTGTAATTCTTTTGTTTATGAGATTAATAAAGGTTGAATGTTTTCCCGTATATGTTGTGCACTTACCTTGCATTCCTTATTACTTGTGTGTTCTGCTTGCTTATAACTTGTGAGAGTGTTGAAAACCTCTTAGGTGTGGGATACACTTAGCTGTAGGAAAACAGAGTAAAAGGGTGAGAAAAGGTTGAGTTTAGTAGGGGGTTGGATTGCCGCATAAAGGTTGATTTTAGACTCGTATTAGAGCACAATTGTGTTCTTTGTAGAACAACAAGACTATTCAGTGGACAAATCAAAGGGCTAATTTGGAAGAGCCATTATTGGGATAGTTTGGATAATTGGTGACTAAGCTTTTCACACATAGAGCTATAAAGATAACTTGTGAAAGGTTGACGCGTCTTGAGACATTGATATGGCTACTGGAAGAGGATGAAGAAAACTCTATCACTACTCATTTGAAGGAAGTTATGAAAAGCGCTGAAATGGCTACAAGTTTGTACATCTCTCTCGCGTAAGAATCAAGTGAGCGATTGGATGTTGCCAAAGAGATGATTGCCATTCTAAAAAAGGAAATAACAAACAATCCAAATAGGGTAAGTATGTTTAAACCTAAAGTGTCTAAACCAAAGTCTTTTGGTGGGACATGGAGCAACTTTAGTATTGCAAAGATCGACGTGACTGAACAAGTGGATCTCACCGTGATGTATGTCACAGGTGATGCTAAAATTTGGTCGAGGATGAGAACTAGATAAGATTTGAATGTTAGATGTCCTAAGGTTGAGCCGTGGGAACGCGTGAAGCAAGAGCTAAAGGAACAATTCTTGTCAAACAACACATCTTAGACTATGTGGGAGGAATTGCGTGAGTATGTCAAATCTTTTAGTTCTCTAATCCTTGTGATGCGAACCCTAGCGGAATTTAATGGTATTCACGACCCCAAGATCAATCTAACCCAAGTTTGCTGAGAATTGAATGAGCATATCACAATGGAAGACTTGCTCCAAGGCAGCAAGACTATAAACCAACTCGATCACAACGTCTACACCTGGAGACGAGCAAAGGAAGTATAAATTCACAACAAAGAATGGTCAATTCTTTGAAGAGTTGAAAAGTTCAATCAAGAACCATTAAGCAACCAAAGACGGCTACAATGCTGGAAAATATTGTTCAAAAAGTTCCCTAACATTATTCCTAAAGAGTATTTATACTCCAAGCCAAAACCCTAGTTTCCCTAATGAGTCTCACATAAGCCCAAAATAAATAATAATAAACCCAAGCTAAAACTAGACCAAACTAATTAAAATAAACAAATAAACAAGTCTAGAAACCCAAACAAATTGTCTCCTCTCAAAATAATTAAAGTTTGATAGCCCAACTAATTAAATAAGACAAGTTAGTTGTTTCCGCATTTTGTCGGGCAGCAGAAAGACCCAACTTAAAACAGATGGTTCTCTCTCTTCTTAATGAATTAGAAAGCGTTCCATATACCATTGGAAAGGTATTTAAGTCTAGTTTCCATACCAACTAGAATCACATAAAAATTCGATTTGTAAATCCAGTTATGACTAAAAGAGTAACTAAAGGTCAAACTTCAAACTGTCCGAATCTAGTCTTCTTCTCCCAATCCTTGTGTAATGGTCTTGGTTCCAACAACAAGCCCTTCTTGAACATGAATGAGATTAATCAAGTCTTTCTCTTTATTATTACAAATCCTCTTGAAGTCCACCTTAGCCCATGTATCTTGAAGATGTCCATTGAAAGCTTATTTGAACTTCTTAGCCCTAAACCTAGTAACTGGGCCAACTGGAACCTCCAATGGATCCTTTGATGGTTGGATCGCATCATCCCCTCACTCCTCAAAAGGATTCGACCTCGAATCATCACCTACATTAAATGAAGAAAGGTCAGAAACATTGAATGTAACACTTACACCATACTCACCTGGTAGATCCACTTTATAGACATTATCATTAATCCTTTCTATGATTTGATAAGGACCATCTCCTCGAGGCATCAACTTTGATCTTCTTTGTTCAAGAAACCTTTCCTTCCTCATATGCACCTAAACCCAATCAGCTGGTTCAAATCTCACTAATTTTTCGTCCCCTATTGGCTTTGTTTGCATATTGTTCATTCTTCTTTTCTATTTATTGCCGAATCTTTGCATGGAGGTCTTTCACCACCTGTGCTTTTTGATTACCATCAAAACTAACTCTTTCATCAACAAAGTGATGTAGAACAAGTTGCGGAATCATACATGCTCGAAGAGGGATCATCCGAAATTCAAAGGCAACCGAATTTCGGCAACCGGGTCGTCGGAGTCGGAATAACGCGAAACTCACCCAGTCAATGCGTTTCGTCGTTTGCGGAAGAAAATCAGCAGCTTTGCTGCTGAACTCGACCCAATTTTGGCCAAATTCCATCGTCTCGGCCCCGAAATCGTCATTTTTGCCATTTTAGGAAAGTTTTGTTTTTGCAATTACTTTTTGATTCAAGAGTCCGAATTGACTTTGGTCAATTGGTACTCTCTTAGAATTCATAGCTCTTTCATATTCTGCATTTATCTCAAATTTTCCATTTATGGCAAATTTAATGTTTTATGTCCTTTCCTTTTCTGTATTGAATTAGGCTAGGGTTTTATCTTTAAGTATCCCTTGTAAACCCGGCAGCCGACTTATCTACCATTTTATTGAATAAACTTTGAGTTTGATTGAGATTTAATCTCGTTTTCTTTGATTTTACGGAATATTGACGTTGGTCGTATTCCTTTGTGATTTTCTGCTGCGTCAATTGGTATCAGAGCACGGATTTGCCGAACTCGATGGCGAATAACGAAGCAGGGAGACGAAAAACTCTATTGGCGGAGACCATGGAGTAGAGGCCTTGTGGGCGGCAATGGGAGGAGACGCGGCAACAAGTAGCGCAGATTCGCGAGATGCTTGCTGCCGGATTAATCTCAATGCCAACAACGAGCCACCGGCTGACGTGGTTCGCGACGAGGGAGTTGCCCGAGGCCAACCTGTTAATAGGAGACGCAACCCAGCACCTCGCATACAACCCGACAGTGATGATGATTCAGATGAAGAGGATGCTATGGGCTATGGTTTACCTCCACCTGCGAGGAGGCCAAGAGAGCAGGATGATTATCGGCTGAAAGCAGATTTGCCCAGTTTCAATGGGAATCTGCGAATTGAAGATTTTCTTGATTGGGTCACCGAAGTGGAGAGGTTCTTTGAGATGATGGAGATACCAGAAGAGAAGATGGTGAGGTTTGTGGCGTTCCGGTTGAAAGGAGGAGCTGCGGTTTGGTGGGATCAATTGCAAAAAAATCGGCAGCGGCAAGGAAAAACGCTTGTGCGGACATGGCGTCGGATGAAGCAGTTGATGATTGGGAGGTTTCTGCCTCCAGATTATGAGCAATACCTATTTCAGTCACTTCAGGACTGCTCACAAGGGTCCAGATCAGTGTTTGATTATACCGCGGAGTTTTCGCGACTCTTGGAGCGAAACAACCTTAATGAAACAGAGGGGCAGCGTGTATCCAGGTACATGAATGGGTTGAAACCATCCTTGCGCGATAAAATTGGTTTGCAAGTGGTGTGGACTGTGGAGGAGGCTCACAACCTTGCGTTGAAGGCTGAATTGATGGAGCGAAGGGGAGGATTTTCGGGTTTTCGTCGGAACAACCCAGAACCATCCTTTGGTCATAGAGACAAGGGTGGTGGCAGCAGCAGCAATAGCCCAGCAGGGGTGTTGAATCAGGGTCAAAGAGGGAGGCAGCAGCGGCGGCAATCCCCCAGCCCCAAGTAAACGAGAGGCATGCCGCGAAACCCGAACTGTAACTGAAACACAAACTTGAACTCCAACCCCTATGCTAGACCTGCACTTGGGGTCTGTTATCGGTGCCGAAAACCAGGGCATATGTCTAATGCTTGCCCAGATAGGCGTAGGCCTGTCAACTGGATTGAGGGGGAAGAAGAGGGTTCCGGTGCTGCGGAAGACGACGCAGGAGAGGATGACTGTTACGAAGGGGTTGAGTTTGCTGAAGAAGATGGAGAGCGAGTGAATTTTGTGGTGCAGCGCATACTGTACACCCCAAGGCAGGAGGAGACCGGACAGCGGAATAACATATTTCGTTCGTTTTGCACCGTGAGCCAAAAGGTGTGCGACCTAATTGTGGACAGCGGGAGTTGCGAGAACTTTGTTGCAAGGGGTTTGGTTGAACACCTAAAGCTGCCAACCGAGAAGCACCCGACTCCTTACACAATAGGCTGGATTAAGAAAGGACCCACGGTGAAGGTAACTGAAATCTGTCGCGTTCCTATTTCCATTGGAAAAATATATAAGGATGATGTAGTTTGCGATGTGATTGATATGGATGCTAGTCATGTTTTGTTGGGTCGTCCGTGGCAGTATGATGTGGATGTAATGTATAAGGGGCGGGATAATACATATTTGTTCACATGGGGGTCACATAAAATTGCTATGGCTCCTTATAAAAAGAAGTTTACCGGTAAGACTGTTGAAGTGGAGAAACAGTCGTTCTTAACAGTGTCCAGTTCGGATACGGAGTTTGTGGCAGATATTAGGAGTGCGCCTGAATTTTATGCACTAGTAGTTAAGGCCCTTGTGGTGGAAGGGGAAGTTGAGACTTCGGTAATAGTTCCTGACCGGTTGAAGCCAATAATAGATGAGTTCAGGGATATCACTTCGGATGAATTACCGGATAATTTACCACCCTTGAGAGATGTCCAGCATCACATAGATCTCATACCTGGGGCCAGCTTGCCAAATTTACCTCATTATCGGATGAGTCCGAAAGAGAATGAGGTGCTGCGAGAGAAAATTGAAGAGTTGCTGCGGAAAGGTTTTATCCGCGAGAGCATGAGTCCGTGCGCGGTTCCCGCGTTGTTGACGCCAAAGAAAGATGGGAGTTGGCGTATGTGTGTGGACAGCCGTGCCATCAACAAAATTACGGTAAAATATCGTTTTCCAATTCCCCGCCTAGATGACATGTTGGATCAACTTGAGGGTTCGAAATTGTTTTCGAAAATTGATCTCCGCAGCGGGTATCACCAGATTCAAGTCAGACCAGGGGACGAATGGAAGACAGCTTTTAAGAGCAAAGATGGGTTGTTTGAGTGGCTGGTTATGCCGTTCGGGTTGTCAAACGCGCCGAGCACATTTATGCGCGTAATGAACCAGGTTTTGAGACCTTTTATGGGGAAGTTTGTTGTCGTTTATTTCGATGATATTCTTATCTACAGTAAAAACGAGGATGAGCATGTGGAGCAGTTGAGAGAGGTGCTGTCAGTTCTACAGGAAAACCAGTTGTTCCTTAATTTGAAGAAATGCAGCTTTATGACGGATAGCCTGTTATTCTTGGGTTATGTGGTGAGTGCCGACGGGATTCATGTGGATGAAGAGAAGGTTCGCGCAATCCGGGAGTGGCCTGCACCGAAGACAGTGAGTGAGGTTCGGAGCTTCCATGGTTTAGCCACCTTCTATCGCCGATTTATTCGAAATTTCAGTACTGTCATGGCACCGATAACCGAGTGTATGAAGAAGGGTAGATTTTTGTGGGGGAGAAGAGGCAGAAATGAGCTTTGCTTTGATAAAAGAAAAGCTATGCACCGCGCCAGTATTGGCCCTTCCCAGTTTTGAGAAGATTTTTGAAGTTGAATGTGACGCGAGTGGCATAGGGATTGGGGCTGTACTATCCCAAGAGAAGCGACCAGTAGCTTTCTTTAGTGAGAAGTTGAGTGAAGCTCGGCAGAAATGGAGTACTTATAACCAAGAATTTTACGCGGTGGTCCGAGCTTTGAAGCATTGGGAGCACTATCTAGTGCAACGGGAGTTTGTTTTGTATACTGATCACCAAGCTTTGAAGTTTATTAATAGTCAGAAGCATTTGGATAATATGCATGTCAGATGGGCGACTTTCCTTCAAAAGTTCCCTTTTGCTATTCGGCACAAGTCTGGTGCTTTGAATCGGGTTGCCGACGCGCTGAGTCGTCGTGCCAATCTGCTGGTGACTTTGTCTCATGAGGTAGTGGGGTTTGAGTGCCTGAAGGAGTTGTATCATGAGGATGAGGACTTTAAACAAATCTGGGCGAAGTGCATTGAGAAACAGCCCGTCAGCGATTTTCATGAGAGCGAAGGTTTTCTGTTTCGCGGAAATCGTTTGTGTATACTCTGGGATAGTCGCCGCGCGAGAAACTAATTCGTGACCTTCATGGGGGGGCGGATTGAGTGGCCACTTGGGCAGGGGCAAGACAGTGGCTAGCCTGGAGGAGCGGTATTTCTGGCCGCAGTTGAAGAGGGATGTCGGCAATTTCGTGCAGAGGTGCTATGTGTGTCAGGTGTCTAAAGGTCAGTCACAAAATACTGGTCTTTATACACCCTTACCCATTCCTAATGATATTTGGGAGGATTTGTCCATGGATTTTGTGTTGGGGTTACCTCGTACCCAGCGAGGAGTGGATTCTGCTTTTTGTGGTTGTTGATAGGGTTTTCGAAGATGGCCCATTTTATACCCCCGCCGAAAGACCTCGGATGCATCGCACATAGCGAGATTATTTTTCAGGGAAGTGGTTAGACTTCATGGGGTGCCGCAATCAATTACTTCAGACCATGACACGAAGTTCCTTAGTCACTTTTGGGTGACGTTATGGAAAATGTTTCAAACTTCGCTGAACCGGAGCACAACCGCGCACCCACAAACTGATGGGCAAACAGAGGTGACAAACAGGACTTTGGGAAACTTGGTTCACAAAGCATTTGTGGAGATAAACCGAAACAGTTGGGATCATGTAGTTGCCACAGCCGAGTTCGCTTATAACAGCTGCCGTGCATAGTGCAACGGGAAAGACTCCTTTTGCCATGATTTATGTGACGCCACCGAAACACACCGTGGACTTAGTTCGTCTACCCAAGGGAGGTCCAGGATTTAGTGTGGCTGCTGAGAACATGGCTACACAAGGCCAGCCGTGCAGGGAGGAAGTGAGGCGGAGGCCGGAGGCAACCAATGCGAAGTATAAGGTCTGCAGCGGATAAGCACCGGCGCCGCAAGGTGTTTGAAGAGGGTGATTCAGATGATGGTTTTCTTGCGCAAAGAAAGGTTTCTGTAGGGACTTACAACAAGTCGAAGCCCAAGAAGTATGGTCCGTATAAGGTTCTGAAGAAGATCAACGACAATGCCTATGTGATCGATCTTCCCGAAACAATGGGCATCTCCAAGACTTTCAATGTTGCAGATTTGTTTCAATTTCACGCGGAGGAACCATTGTATCCTGATTCCGATCCAGAACATAACTTGAGGTCGAGTTCTTCTCAAGTAGAGGAGTCTGATGTAGAACAAGTTGCGGAATCATACATGCTGAAGAGGGATCATCCGAAATTCAAAGGCAACTGAATTTCGGCAACTGGGTCGTCGGAGTCGGAATAACGCGAAACTCACCCAGTCAATGCGTTTCGTCGTTTGCGGAAGAAATCAGCAGCTTGGCTGCTGACCTCGACCCAATTTTGGCCAAATTCCATCGTCTCGGCCCCGAAATCGTCATTTTTGCCATTTTAGGAAAGTTTTGTTTTTGCAATTACTTTTGATTCAAGAGTCCGAATTGACTTTGGTCAATTGGTACTCTCTTAGAATTCATAGCTCTTTCATATTCTGCATTTATCTCAAATTTGCCATTTATGGCAAATTTAATGTTTTATGTCCTTTCCTTTTCTGTATTGAATTAGGCTAGGGTTTTATCTTTAAGTATCCCTTGTAAACCCGGCAGCCGACTTATCTACCATTTTATTGAATAAACTTTGAGTTTGATTGAGATTTAATCTCGTTTTCTTTGATTTTACGGAATATTGACGTTGGTCGTATTCCTTTGTGATTTTCTGCTGCGTCAAACAGGCAATGGAATCAAATCTAATGGTGTCAAAGGGTTAAAACCATAAATAATCTCAAATGGGGAATAATCAGTAGTAGAATGCACACTACGATTATATACAAATTCAATGAATGGCAAACAATCTTCCCAATTTTTAAGGTTCTTTTGAATGATAGCCCTTAACAATTGAATCAAAGTCCGATTAACAACTTCAGATTTGCCATCTGTTTGTGGATAACAAGTAGTAGAATATAAAAGTTTAGTTCCTAACTTACCCCACAAAACCTTTCAAAAGTAACTCAAAAACTTAACATCTCGATCGGATACAATGCTCCTAGGGAGACCATGTAGCCTCTCTAAGGAATAGGTCAGCTATATTTATTGCATTATCTGTTTTATGGCAAGTAATGAAATGTGTCATCTTAGAAAATCTATCCACAACAACAAATATAGAATCTCTCCCTTTCTTAGACCTAGGTAGACCCAAGATGAAATCCATAGAAATATCAACCCAAGGTTCCTTAGGAACAGGCAAAGGTATGTATAATCCATGAGGCATTACCCTAGACTTAGCTTGTCTACATGTTATGCACCTATCACATATTCTTTGCACATCTCTTTTCATATTAGGCCAATAAAAGTGCTCATGCAGAACCTCCAAAGTTTTAGTAATTCCAAAATATCCCATTAAACCTCCCCCATGTGCTTCCCTCACAAGCAATTCACGTAAAGAACAATTAGGCACACATAACTTATTTTCCTTAAAAAAAAATCCATTATGCCTAAAATATTTATCTTTGGCCGAAACCTTGCATGTGTCATATATAGCACCAAAATCATGATCATCAAGATACAGTTCCTTAATATACTCAAATCCTAGCAATTTAGTATTAAGAGTATTAAGAAGAACATACCTTCGCGATAAGGCATCGGCAACCACATTTTCCTGACCTTGCTTGTATTTAATCACATATGGAAAAGTTTCAATAAACTCAACCCACTTAGCATGTCTCCTACTTAACTTACCTTGACCCTTCAAATGTTTCAACGATTGGTGATCAGTATGTATGACAAACTCTCAGGGCCACAAATAATGCTGTCAAGTCTCCAAAGCCCGCACGACTGCATTCAACTCCTTATCATAAATGGGATAGTTAAGAGTTGCACCATTGAGTTTCTCACTAAAATAAGCGATAGGTCGTTTTTCTTGCATTAAAACGGCTCCAATACCTATTCTTGAAGCATCACATTCAATCTCAAAAGCTTTATTAAAATCAAGTAAGGATAGTAAAGGTGCTGAAATCAACTTTGATTTTAACAAGATAAAAGCATTTTCTTGTTCTTCTCCCCACTTGAAACCCACGGTTTTCTTAACAATTTCAGTCAATGGAGAGGCTATCGTACTAAAGTCTTTGACAAATCTCCTATAAAAACTAGCCAAACCATGAAAACTTCTAACATCTGTTATGGATTTTGGTGTAGGCCATTCTTGAATAGCCTTAACCTTAGCCTCATCCATTTCTATACCTTTTGCACTAACCACATATCCAAGAAAAACAATCCTATCCATGCACAAGTCACACCTTTTCAAATTAGCATATAAGGACTCTTTTCTAAGCACATCAAGAACTTGTCTCAAATGACTTATATGCTCATCAATCTCCTTACTATAAATCAAGATATCATCAAAGTAAACGATTACAAACTTACCAATAAAAGCACGTAACACATGATTCATCAATCTCATAAAAGTACTAGGTGCATTAGTAAGTCCAAAAGGCATAACCAACCACTCATACAAACCATATTTAGTTTTAAAAGCAGTTTTCCATTCATCCCCTTCTCTCATCCTAATTTGATGATAACCACTTTTCAAATCAATTTTTCGAAAAATAATTTAGAACCATGTAATTCATCCAACATATCATCTAATCTAGGAATGGGATGTCGATACTTTACAGTGATGTTATTGATGACTCGACAATCCACACACATTCGCCAAGTTTTGTCCTTTTTTGGAACAACAAGCACGGGAACCGCACAAGGACTCATGCTCTCTCGAATGTATCCTTTCGACATCAGCTCCTCCACTTGCCTTTGAAGTTCCTTAGTCTCTTCGGGATTGCTCCTATAAGCCGCCCTATTTGGTATATATGCTCCCTGGAACAAAGTCAATTTGATGCTCAATACCTCTAATTGGCGGCAAACCACTAGGAATGTCATCTGGAAAGACATCCTCAAATTCCTGCAAAAGAACTTTAACAACACTAGGAACACAAGAATCTAACTCATATGAGTTAAAGAATGCCTCCTTATACACAAGTAAATCATAGGCAAGTCAGAAAGATAGGCATGTTTAAGATCATTAGATTTTGCAAAAAAATTAAGGTGTTTCCCCACTTTTTCTACACACTCTTCTTTTCTCACCCTTTCTTTCTTCTCTCCACTTATTTTCTCTCCACTCTCGGCCTTCTTTTCATTTTTTTGTTCTTGGCCATGACCCTCTCCTAATGTCCCAAGGGTCGAAACTTTGTTCAGTTTGGTTTTCAACTCATGGCTCACTTTCTTTTCTCTATTCCTCACATCCTCACCATGTTGTTCAACTTGTTTTTCCATTTTGGCCAAATCTTTTTGTTCCTCCACTTTGGCCAAAACATGTTGCTCTTCTTCATAACCCTTCTTCAATTGAATTTGATCTTCATACACTTGCTTTGGTGAGAGTAGGGCAAGTGTATAAATCCTTCCATCCTTCTCTAATGAATACCTGTTCTTAAACCCATCGTGCTTGGCTTTTCTATCAAATTGCCAAGGCCTCCCTAGTAACAAATGAGTAGCATGCATAGGCACAACATCACATAACACTTCATCCTTATATTTGCCTACTGAAAAAGAAATCATCACCTGTCTATTCACCCTAACAACACCACATTCATTCAACCATTGAAGTTGATAAGGTCTCTCATGCTTTATGGTATTCAATCCCAACTTTCTAACCAAAGTAACACTAGCAACATTAGTACAACGACCACTATCAATGATCATACTACATACCTTATCGTTGATTAGGCATCTAGTATGGAAGATGTTCTCCCTTTGTTGCTCCACATCCTCCTCCTTAGTTTGAATACTAAGTGACCTTCTAACCACCAAAACTTTATCACCAACAGCATACTCTAAATCACTAGCATCCTCAAGTGGGGGCATGTCATCACAATCAGACTCCTCACTAGTGGACACAATCTCTCCATCATCCCTTAGAATCATAACTCGATGATTTGCACATTCTGATGCATAGTGTCCCAATCCTTGACACTTGAAACACTTTATATCACGATTACGCTTCGGTTGAACTTCTCCCTTAAGTTTTTGATCATTGGTTGAAACCTGCTTCTTCATGGAGTTAGGTTCGACAACTTTAGAAGTCACCAAAGGCTTCGATGATGCATTACCCTCTCTCCTATAATTTATCTTTCAACCCGAAGAAGACCCCGTATAAGCTCCAGATCGTGTATTACCCTTCCTTTTCAACTGTCCTTCAACCTTAATGGATAAGTGTACTAACTCCTCCAAATCAACATATGATTGCAACTCCACAACATTAGCTATTTCTCTATTCAAGTCATTCAAAAACCTAGACATCGTAACTTCCTCATCTTCATTAACATTAGCTCTAATCATAGCCATCTCTAATTCTTTCTGATACTCCTCCACACTCTTATTACCCTGTGTAATCATTTGTAAGCGCTTAAACAACTCCCGATAATAATGTTTAGGAACATACCTCTTCTTCATTATTGTTTTCAACTCCTCCCTTGTGCTGACTGGTCTTTCTCTATTCCTTCTTCTTTCTACCACCAATCTCTCCCACCAAACCATGGCATAGTCAGTAAACTCCACTACAGCTAACTTAACCTTCTTTTCTTCAGAGTACCTATGGATGTCAAAAATCATCTCCGCCTTATTTTCCCAATCTAAATAAGCTTCCGGATCAGTTTTTCCCTTAAAGGCTGGGATTTTTAACTTAATACTACCCAAATTTCGGTCTATATCTCCCAAATCATCAAAATCCCCTCTATGCTCAAAATCCCTATGTGGCCGAATATGTCCCCTCCTTGGCCGATTCTCATCCCTCTCTCCCCTATGTGTACGGAACCCACCACTACGGTTAAGATCATCCTCGGCTTCATCTGCAGAGTTTCCAGCAACACTCTCCTCTTTCCTAGCTTCTCTACCCCTTTTACTTCGTCCTCCATCAGACCTAGTCTCTAATTTTTCAATCCTATTCATTAGCTCACCAAACACAAATTCCATCTGTTGTTGCATTCTTGAAATCCCATCTTCTTGGATTTCACCGATCTTCTGTGGCACACTATTAGAAGACATTTTTTTTTGAAACCCGCACGAAAATTGTTAGCAATAAAAAAAAAATCACCTCACACACTCGTGTTTCACACAAATTTATAGGCTTTTCACTTGAATATGCTCCCTATGCCTTTTTCCACTCAAATTGCCTTTCTTTAGTTCTTGAGATCACTTAGCAACAATTCAGAAAAAGCAACCAACTAAGCAGTGAACTTATAAATTTGATATAGACTCTAGAAGCAAGAAATTACAAAACTAACAAAACGAAACTCGATGACAAATTCACGAATAGCAATGCAAATTTGTACGAATAATATGATGATTTAAAGACACAAAAAAAAAATCAGAAAAGAGAGAAATAATTTTGAATTATCAAGAACTAAGGATTTAATTCAAGAAAATTCCAGCAACTCAAAAAAAATAAAATCAACTAAACTACCCAAATTTTCAAGGTACACAAACAAGACTACTAAGTGGAAGACTAACTAATTTCCCAATGATCAAGGTTTTCTCAAACATGTATTCGGCCAAAACAATAGCAATTAAAGTGATTTTTCTTCTTTTTTCTTTTTTCTTTTTCTTTTTTTTTTCTCTTTTTTTCTTGTTGCTTTTTTTTTGTTTTTTTTTTCTATGTAGCAACAATCAAGATTTCAAGATCAAGCACCTTTTTTTTTATCTATATATGTATATATTTTGGCAAGAACACTAACTTATGATTAATTGTTCAACAAAGCAATAACAAGTAAAATCCCTATTTTTTTGGTGGTTGAATCTATCAAGAACAAAACAGTAAACAATAAAAACTCAAATTGAAGGATATAACCTGTGATTAGATTAGCTCTGATGCGAACCCTAGCGGAATTTAATGGTATTCGCGACTCCAAGATCATCTAGCCCAAGTTTGTTGAGAATTGAATGAGCTTATCACAATGGAAGACTTGCTCCAAGGCAGCAAGACTATAAACCAACTCGATCACAACGTCTACACCTGGAGACGAGCAAAGGAAGTATAAATTCACAACAAAGAATGGTCAATTCTTTGAAGAGTTGAAAAGTTCAATCAAGAACCATTAAGCAACCAAAGACGGCTACAATGCTGGAAAATATTGTTCAAAAAGTTCCCTAACATTATTCCTAAAGAGTATTTATACTCCAAGCCAAAACCCTAGTTTCCCTAATGAGTCTCACATAAGCCCAAAATAAATAATAATAAACCCAAGCTAAAACTAGACCAAACTAATTAAAATAAACAAATAAACAAGTCTAGAAACCCAAACAAATTGTCTCCTCTCAAAATAATTAAAGTTTGATAGCCCAACTAATTAAATAAGACAAGTTAGTTGTTTTCCGCATTTTGTCGGGCAGCAGAAAGACCCAACTTAAAACAGATGGTTCTTCTCTTCTTAATGAATTAGAAAGCGTTCCATATACCATTGGAAAGGTATTTAAGTCTAGTTTCCATACCAACTAGAATCACATAAAAATTCGATTTGTAAATCCAGTTATGACTAAAAGAGTAACTAAAGGTCAAACTTCAAACTGTCCGAATCTAGTCTTCTTCTCCCAATCCTTGTGTAATGGTCTTGGTTCCAACAACAAGCCCTTCTTGAACATGAATGAGATTAATCAAGTCTTTCTCTTTATTATTACAAATCCTCTTGAAGTCCACCTTAGCCCATGTATCTTGAAGATGTCCATTGAAAGCTTATTTGAACTTCTTAGCCCTAAACCTAGTAACTGGGCCAACTGGAACCTCCAATGGATCCTTTGATGGTTGGATCGCATCATCCCCTCACTCCTCAAAAGGATTCGACCTCGAATCATCACCTACATTAAATGAAGAAAGGTCAGAAACATTGAATGTAACACTTACACCATACTCACCTGGTAGATCCACTTTATAGACATTATCATTAATCCTTTCTATGATTTGATAAGGACCATCTCCTCGAGGCATCAACTTTGATCTTCTTTGTTCAAGAAACCTTTCCTTCCTCATATGCACCTAAACCCAATCAGCTGGTTCAAATCTCACTAATTTTCGTCCCCTATTGGCTTTGTTTGCATATTGTTCATTCTTCTTTTCTATTTATTGCCGAATCTTTGCATGGAGGTCTTTCACCACCTGTGCTTTTTGATTACCATCAAAACTAACTCTTTCATCAACAGTGATGTAGAACAAGTTGCGGAATCATACATGCTGAAGAGGGATCATCCGAAATTCAAAGGCAACTGAATTTCGGCAACTGGGTCGTCGGAGTCGGAATAACGCGAAACTCACCCAGTCAATGCGTTTCGTCGTTTGCGGAAGAAATCAGCAGCTTTGCTGCTGAACTCGACCCAATTTTGGCCAAATTCCATCGTCTCGGCCCCGAAATCGTCATTTTTGCCATTTTAGGAAAGTTTTGTTTTTGCAATTACTTTTGATTCAAGAGTCCGAATTGACTTTGGTCAATTGGTACTCTCTTAGAATTCATAGCTCTTTCATATTCTGCATTTATCTCAAATTTTCCATTTATGGCAAATTTAATGTTTTATGTCCTTTCCTTTTCTGTATTGAATTAGGCTAGGGTTTTATCTTTAAGTATCCCTTGTAAACCCTGAGCAGCCGACTTTATCTACCATTTTATTGAATAAACTTTGAGTTTGATTGAGATTTAATCTCGTTTTCTTTGATTTTACGGAATATTGACGTTGGTCGTATTCCTTTGTGATTTTCTCGCTGCGTCAATTGGTATCGTAGCACGGATTTGCCGAACTCGATGGCGAATAACGAAGCGGGAGACGAAAAACTCTATTGGCGGAGACCATGGAGTAGAGGCCTTGTGGGCGGCAAAGTGGAGGAGACGCGGCAACAAGTAGCGCAGATTCGCGAGATGCTTGCTGCCGGGATTAATCTCAATGCCAACAACGGGCCACCGGTTGACAGGGTTCGCGCTGAGGGAGTTGCCCGAGGCCAACCTCGTTAATAGGAGACGCAACCCAAAGCACCTCGCATACAACCCGACAGCTGATGATGATTCGGATGAAGAGGATGCTATGGGCTATGGTTTACCTCCACCCGCGAGGAGGCCAAGAGAGCGAGGATGATTATCGGCTGAAAGCGCATTTGCCCTGGGCTTTCAATGGGAATCTGCGAATTGAAGATTTTCTTGATTGGGTCACCGAAGTGGAGAGGTTCTTTGAGATGATGGAGATACCGGAAGAGAAGATGGTGAGGTTTGTGGCGTCCTGGCTGAAAGGAGGAGCCGCGGTTTGGTGGGATCAATTGCAAAAAAATCGGCAGCGGCAAGGGAAAAACGCTTGTGCGGACATGGCGTCGGATGAAGCAGCTTGATGATTGGGAGGTTTCGCCTCCGGATTATGAGCAATACCTATTTCGACCACTTCGGGATCTGCTCACAAGGGTCCAGATCAGTGTTTGATTATACCGCGGAGTTTTCGCGACTCTTGGAGCGAAACAACCTTAATGAAACAGAGGGGCAGCGTGTATCCAGGTACATGAATGGGTTGAAACCATCCTTGCGCGATAAAATTGGTTTGCAAGTGGTGTGGACTGTGGAGGAGGCTCACAACCTTGCGTTGAAGGCTGAATTGATGGAGCGAAGGGGAGGATTTTCGGGTTTTCGTCGGAACAACCCAGAACCATCCTTTGGTCATAGAGACAAGGGTGGTGGCAGCAGCAGCAATAGCCCAGCAGGGGTGTTGAATCAGGGCAAAGAGGGAGGCAGCAGCGGCGGCAATCCCCCAGCCCAAGTAAACAGAGGCATGCCGCGAAACCCGAACCAGAACCAGAACACAAACTTGAACTCCAACCCCTATGCTAGACCTGCACCTGGGGTCTGTTATCGGTGCCGAAAACCAGGGCATATGTCTAATGCTTGCCCAGATAGGCGTAGGCCCTCGTCAACCGGATTGAGGGGGGAAGAAGAGGGGTTCCGTGCTGCGGAAGACGACGCAGAGAGGATGACTGCTACGAAGGGGTTGAGTTTGTCGAAGAAGATGGAGAGCGAGTGAATTTTTGTGGTGCAACAGCATACCGTACACCCCAAGGCGTGAGGAGACCGGACAGCGGAATAACATATTTCGTCTCGCTTTTGCACCGTGAGCCAAAAAGGTGTGCGACCTAATTGTGGACAGCGGGAGTTGCGAGAACTTTGTTGCAAGGGGGTTTGGTTGAACACCTAAAGCCGCCAACCGAGAAGCACCCGACTCCTTACACAATAGGTCTGGATTAAGAAAGGACCCACGGTGAAGGTAATCGAAATCGTCGCGTTCCTATTTCCATTGGAAAAATATATAAGGATGATGTAGTTTGCGATGTGATTGATATGGATGCTAGTCATGTTTTGTTGGGTCGTCCGTGGCGTATGATGTGGATGTAATGTATAAGGGGCGGGATAATACATATTTGTTCACATGGGGGGTCACATAAAATTGCTATGGCTCCTTATAAAAAAGAAGTTTACCGGTAAGACTCGTTGAAGTGGAGAAACAATCGTTCTTAACAAAGTGTCCGGCTCGGATACGGAGTTTGTGGCGGATATTAGAGTGCGCCCGAATTTTATGCACTAGTAGTTAAGGCCCTTGTGGTGGAAGGGGAAGTTGAGACTTCGGTAATAGTTCCCGACCGGTTGAAGCCAATAATAGATGAGTTCAGTGGATATCACTTCTGATGAATTACCGGATAATTTACCACCCTTGAGAGATGTCCAAAGATCACATAGATCTCATACCCGGGGCCGCTTGCCAAATTTACCTCATTATCTGATGAGTCCGAAAGAGAATGAGGTGCTCGCGAGAGAAAATTGAAGAGTTGCTGCGGAAAGGTTTTATCCGCGAGAGCATGAGTCCGTGCGCGGTTCCCGCGTTGTTGACGCCAAAGAAAGATGGGAGTTGGCGTATGTGTGTGGACAGCCGTGCCATCAACAAAATTACGGTAAAATATCGTTTTCCAATTCCCCGCCTAGATGACATGTTGGATCAACTTGAGGGTTCGAAATTGTTTTCGAAAATTGATCTCCGCAGCGGGTATCACCAGATTCAAGTCAGACCAGGGGACGAATGGAAGACAGCTTTTAAGAGCAAAGATGGGTTGTTTGAGTGGCTGGTTATGCCGTTCGGGTTGTCAAACGCGCCGAGCACATTTATGCGCGTAATGAACCAGGTTTTGAGACCTTTTATGGGGAAGTTTGTTGTCGTTTATTTCGATGATATTCTTATCTACAGTAAAAACGAGGATGAGCATGTGGAGCAGTTGAGAGAGGTGCTGTCAGTTCTACAGGAAAACCAGTTGTTCCTTAATTTGAAGAAATGCAGCTTTATGACGGATAGCCTGTTATTCTTGGGTTATGTGGTGAGTGCCGACGGGATTCATGTGGATGAAGAGAAGGTTCGCGCAATCCGGGAGTGGCCTGCACCGAAGACAGTGAGTGAGGTTCGGAGCTTCCATGGTTTAGCCACCTTCTATCGCCGATTTATTCGAAATTTCAGTACTGTCATGGCACCGATAACCGAGTGTATGAAGAAGGGTAGATTTTTGTGGGGGAGAAGAGGCAGAAATGAGCTTTGCTTTGATAAAAGAAAAGCTATGCACCGCGCCAGTATTGGCCCTTCCCAGTTTTGAGAAGATTTTTGAAGTTGAATGTGACGCGAGTGGCATAGGGATTGGGCTGTACTATCCCAAGAGAAGCGACCAGTAGCTTTCTTTAGTGAGAAGTTGAGTGAAGCTCGGCAGAAATGGAGTACTTATAACCAAGAATTTTACGCGGTGGTCCGAGCTTTGAAGCATTGGGAGCACTATCTAGTGCAACGGGAGTTTGTTTTGTATACTGATCACCAAGCTTTGAAGTTTATTAATAGTCAGAAGCATTTGGATAATATGCATGTCAGATGGGCGACTTTCCTTCAAAAGTTCCCTTTTGCTATTCGGCACAAGTCTGGTGCTTTGAATCGGGTTGCCGACGCGCTGAGTCATCGTGCCAATCTGCTGGTGACTTTGTCTCATGAGGTAGTGGGGTTTGAGTGCCTGAAGGAGTTGTATCATGAGGATGAGGACTTTAAACAAATCTGGGCGAAGTGCATTGAGAAACAGCCCGTCAGCGATTTTCATGAGAGCGAAGGTTTTCTGTTTCGCGGAAATCGTTTGTGTATACCCCGGATGTCGCTGCGCGAGAAACTAATTCGTGACCTTCATGGGGGCGGATTGAGTGGCCACTTGGGCAGGGGCAAGACAGTGGCTAGCCTGGAGGAGCGGTATTTCTGGCCGCAGTTGAAGAGGGATGTCGGCAATTTCGTGCAGAGGTGCTATGTGTGTCAGGTGTCTAAAGGTCAGTCACAAAATACTGGTCTTTATACACCCTTACCCATTCCTAATGATATTTGGGAGGATTTGTCCATGGATTTTGTGTTGGGGTTACCTCGTACCCAGCGAGGAGTGGATTCTGTTTTTGTGGTTGTTGATAGGTTTTCGAAGATGGCCCATTTTATACCCTGCCGAAAGACCTCAGATGCATCGCACATAGCGAGATTATTTTTCAGGGAAGTGGTTAGACTTCATGGGGTGCCGCAATCAATTACTTCAGACCATGACACGAAGTTCCTTAGTCACTTTTGGGTGACGTTATGGAAAATGTTTCAAACTTCGCTGAACCGGAGCACAACCGCGCACCCACAAACTGATGGGCAAACAGAGGTGACAAACAGGACTTTGGGAAACTTGGTTCACAGCATTTGTGGAGATAAACCGAAACAGTGGGATCATGTGTTGCCACAGGCTGAGTTCGCTTATAACAGTGCCGTGCATAGTGCAACGGGAAAGACTCCTTTTGCCATGATTTATGTGACGCCACCGAAACACACCGTGGACTTAGTTCGTCTACCCAAGGGAGGTCCAGGATTTAGTGTGGCTGCCGAGAACATGGCTACACAAGGCCAGCCGTGCAGGAGGAAGTGAGGCAGAGGCCGGAGGCAACCAATGCGAAGTATAAGGCTGCAGCGGATAAGCACCGGCGCCGCAAGGTGTTTGAAGAGGGTGATTCAGATGATGGTTTTCTTGCGCAAAGAAAGGTTTCCCTGTAGGGACTTACAACAAGTCGAAGCCCAAGAAGTATGGTCCGTATAAGGTTCTCAAGAAGATCAACGACAATGCCTATGTGATCGATCTTCCCCGAAACAATGGGCATCTCCAAGACTTTCAATGTTGCGGATTTGTTTCAGTTTCACGCGGAGGAACCATTGTATCCTCGATTCCGATCCAGAACATAACTCGAGGTCGAGTTCTTCTCAAGTAGAGGAGTCTGATGTAGAACAAGTTGCGGAATCATACATGCTGAAGAGGGATCATCCGAAATTCAAAGGCAACTGAATTTCGGCAACCGGGTCGTCGGAGTCGGAATAACGCGAAACTCACCCAGTCAATGCGTTTCGTCGTTTGCGGAAGAAATCAGCAGCTTTGGCTGCTGACCTCGACCCAATTTTGGCCAAATTCCATCGTCTCGGCCCCCGAAATCGTCATTTTTGCCATTTTAGGAAAGTTTTGTTTTTGCAATTACTTTTGATTCAAGAGTCCGAATTGACTTTGGTCAATTGGTACTCTCTTAGAATTCATAGCTCTTTCATATTCTGCATTTATCTCAAATTTGCCATTTATGGCAAATTTAATGTTTTATGTCCTTTCCTTTTCTGTATTGAATTAGGCTAGGGTTTTATCTTTAAGTATCCCTTGTAAACCCGGCAGCCGACTTATCTACCATTTTATTGAATAAACTTTGAGTTTGATTGAGATTTAATCTCGTTTTCTTTGATTTTACGGAATATTGACGTTGGTCGTATTCCTTTGTGATTTTCTGCTGCGTCAAACAGGCAATGGAATCAAATCTAATGGTGTCAAAGGGTTAAAACCATAAATAATCTCAAATGGGGAATAATCAGTAGTAGAATGCACACTACGATTATATACAAATTCAATGAATGGCAAACAATCTTCCCAATTTTTAAGGTTCTTTTGAATGATAGCCCTTAACAATTGAATCAAAGTCCGATTAACAACTTCAGATTTGCCATCTGTTTGTGGATAACAAGTAGTAGAATATAAAAGTTTAGTTCCTAACTTACCCCACAAAACCTTTCAAAAGTAACTCAAAAACTTAACATCTCGATCGGATACAATGCTCCTAGGGAGACCATGTAGCCTCTCTAAGGAATAGGTCAGCTATATTTATTGCATTATCTGTTTTATGGCAAGTAATGAAATGTGTCATCTTAGAAAATCTATCCACAACAACAAATATAGAATCTCTCCCTTTCTTAGACCTAGGTAGACCCAAGATGAAATCCATAGAAATATCAACCCAAGGTTCCTTAGGAACGAGCAAAGGTATGTATAATCCATGAGGCATTACCCTAGACTTAGCTTGTCTACATGTTATGCACCTATCACATATTCTTTGCACATCTCTTTTCATATTAGGCCAATAAAAGTGCTCATGCAGAACCTCCAAAGTTTTAGTAATTCCAAAATATCCCATTAAACCTCCCCCCATGTGCTTCCCCTCACAAGCAATTCACGTAAAGAACAATTAGGCACACATAACTTATTTTCCTTAAAAAAAATCCATTATGCCTAAAATATTTATCTTTGGCCGAAACCTTGCATGTGTCATATATAGCACCAAAATCATGATCATCAAGATACAGTTCCTTAATATACTCAAATCCTAGCAATTTAGTATTAAGAGTATTAAGAAGAACATACCTTCGCGATAAGGCATCGGCAACCACATTTTCCCTGACCTTGCTTGTATTTAATCACATATGGAAAAGTTTCAATAAACTCAACCCACTTAGCATGTCTCCTACTTAACTTACCTTGACCCTTCAAATGTTTCAACGATTGGTGATCAGTATGTATGACAAACTCTCAGGGCCACAAATAATGCTGTCAAGTCTCCAAAGCCCGCACGACTGCATTCAACTCCTTATCATAAATGGGATAGTTAAGAGTTGCACCATTGAGTTTCTCACTAAAATAAGCGATAGGTCGTTTTTCTTGCATTAAAACGGCTCCAATACCTATTCTTGAAGCATCACATTCAATCTCAAAAGCTTTATTAAAATCAAGTAAGGATAGTAAAGGTGCTGAAATCAACTTTGATTTTAACAAGATAAAAGCATTTTCTTGTTCTTCTCCCCACTTGAAACCCACGGTTTTCTTAACAATTTCAGTCAATGGAGAGGCTATCGTACTAAAGTCTTTGACAAATCTCCTATAAAAACTAGCCAAACCATGAAAACTTCTAACATCTGTTATGGATTTTGGTGTAGGCCATTCTTGAATAGCCTTAACCTTAGCCTCATCCATTTCTATACCTTTTGCACTAACCACATATCCAAGAAAAACAATCCTATCCATGCACAAGTCACACCTTTTCAAATTAGCATATAAGGACTCTTTTCTAAGCACATCAAGAACTTGTCTCAAATGACTTATATGCTCATCAATCTCCTTACTATAAATCAAGATATCATCAAAGTAAACGATTACAAACTTACCAATAAAAGCACGTAACACATGATTCATCAATCTCATAAAAGTACTAGGTGCATTAGTAAGTCCAAAAGGCATAACCAACCACTCATACAAACCATATTTAGTTTTAAAAGCAGTTTTCCATTCATCCCCTTCTCTCATCCTAATTTGATGATAACCACTTTTCAAATCAATTTTCGAAAATAATTTAGAACCATGTAATTCATCCAACATATCATCTAATCTAGGAATGGGATGTCGATACTTTACAGTGATGTTATTGATGACTCGACAATCCACACACATTCGCCAAGTTTTGTCCTTTTTTGGAACAACAAGCACGGGAACTGCACAAGGACTCATGCTCTCTCGAATGTATCCTTTCGACATCAGCTCCTCCACTTGCCTTTGAAGTTCCTTAGTCTCTTCAGGATTGCTCCTATAAGCCAGTCTATTTGGTATATATGCTCCTGGAACAAAGTCAATTTGATGCTCAATACCTCTAATTGGCGGCAAACCACTAGGAATGTCATCTGGAAAGACATCCTCAAATTCCTGCAAAAGAACTTTAACAACACTAGGAACACAAGAATCTAACTCATATGAGTTAAAGAATGCCTCCTTATACACAAGTAAATCATAGGCAAGTCAGAAAGATAGGCATGTTTAAGATCATTAGATTTTGCAAAAAAATTAAGGTGTTTCCCCACTTTTTCTACACACTCTTCTTTTCTCACCCTTTCTTTCTTCTCTCCACTTATTTTCTCTCCACTCTCGGCCTTCTTTTCATTTTTTTGTTCTTGGCCATGACCCTCTCCTAATGTCCCAAGGGTCGAAACTTTGTTCAGTTTGGTTTTCAACTCATGGCTCACTTTCTTTTCTCTATTCCTCACATCCTCACCATGTTGTTCAACTTGTTTTTCCATTTTGGCCAAATCTTTTTGTTCCTCCACTTTGGCCAAAACATGTTGCTCTTCTTCATAACCCTTCTTCAATTGAATTTGATCTTCATACACTTGCTTTGGTGAGAGTAGGGCAAGTGTATAAATCCTTCCATCCTTCTCTAATGAATACCTGTTCTTAAACCCATCGTGCTTGGCTTTTCTATCAAATTGCCAAGGCCTCCCTAGTAACAAATGAGTAGCATGCATAGGCACAACATCACATAACACTTCATCCTTATATTTGCCTACTGAAAAAGAAATCATCACCTGTCTATTCACCCTAACAACACCACATTCATTCAACCATTGAAGTTGATAAGGTCTCTCATGCTTTATGGTATTCAATCCCAACTTTCTAACCAAAGTAACACTAGCAACATTAGTACAACGACCACTATCAATGATCATACTACATACCTTATCGTTGATTAGGCATCTAGTATGGAAGATGTTCTCCCTTTGTTGCTCCACATCCTCCTCCTTAGTTTGAATACTAAGTGACCTTCTAACCACCAAAACTTTATCACCAACAGCATACTCTAAATCACTAGCATCCTCAAGTGGGGGCATGTCATCACAATCAGACTCCTCACTAGTGGACACAATCTCTCCATCATCCCTTAGAATCATAACTCGATGATTTGCACATTCTGATGCATAGTGTCCCAATCCTTGACACTTGAAACACTTTATATCACGATTACGCTTCGGTTGAACTTCTCCCTTAAGTTTTTGATCATTGGTTGAAACCTGCTTCTTCATGGAGTTAGGTTCGACAACTTTAGAAGTCACCAAAGGCTTCGATGATGCATTACCCTCTCTCCTATAATTTATCTTTCAACCCGAAGAAGACCCCGTATAAGCTCCAGATCGTGTATTACCCTTCCTTTTCAACTGTCCTTCAACCTTAATGGATAAGTGTACTAACTCCTCCAAATCAACATATGATTGCAACTCCACAACATTAGCTATTTCTCTATTCAAGTCATTCAAAAACCTAGACATCGTAACTTCCTCATCTTCATTAACATTAGCTCTAATCATAGCCATCTCTAATTCTTTTCCCGATACTCCTCCACACTCTTATTACCCCTGTGTAATCATTTGTAAGCGCTTAAACAACTCCCGATAATAATGTTTAGGAACATACCTCTTCTTCATTATTGTTTTCAACTCCTCCCTTGTGCTGACTGGTCTTTCTCTATTCCTTCTTCTTTCTACCACCAATCTCTCCCACCAAACCATGGCATAGTCAGTAAACTCCACTACAGCTAACTTAACCTTCTTTTCTTCAGAGTACCTATGGATGTCAAAAATCATCTCCGCCTTATTTTCCCAATCTAAATAAGCTTCCGGATCAGTTTTTCCCTTAAAGGCTGGGATTTTTAACTTAATACTACCCAAATTTCGGTCTATATCTCCCAAATCATCAAAATCCCCTCTATGCTCAAAATCCCTATGTGGCCGAATATGTCCCCTCCTTGGCCGATTCTCATCCCTCTCTCCCCTATGTGTACGGAACCCACCACTACGGTTAAGATCATCCTCGGCTTCATCTGCAGAGTTTCCAGCAACACTCTCCTCTTTCCTAGCTTCTCTACCCCTTTTACTTCGTCCTCCATCAGACCTAGTCTCTAATTTTTCAATCCTATTCATTAGCTCACCAAACACAAATTCCATCTGTTGTTGCATTCTTGAAATCCCATCTTCTTGGATTTCACCGATCTTCTGTGGCACACTATTAGAAGACATTTTTTTTTGAAACCTGCACGAAAATTGTTAGCAATAAAAAAAAAATCACCTCACACACTCGTGTTTCACACAAATTTATAGGCTTTTCACTTGAATATGCTCCCTATGCCTTTTTCCACTCAAATTGCCTTTCTTTAGTTCTTGAGATCACTTAGCAACAATTCAGAAAAAGCAACCAACTAAGCAGTGAACTTATAAATTTGATATAGACTCTAGAAGCAAGAAATTACAAAACTAACAAAACGAAACTCGATGACAAATTCACGAATAGCAATGCAAATTTGTACGAATAATATGATGATTTAAAGACACAAAAAAAAAATCAGAAAAGAGAGAAATAATTTTGAATTATCAAGAACTAAGGATTTAATTCAAGAAAATTCCAGCAACTCAAAAAAAATAAAATCAACTAAACTACCCAAATTTTCAAGGTACACAAACAAGACTACTAAGTGGAAGACTAACTAATTTCCCAATGATCAAGGTTTTCTCAAACATGTATTCGGCCAAAACAATAGCAATTAAAGTGATTTTTCTTCTTTTTTCTTTTTTCTTTTTCTTTTTTTTTTCTCTTTTTTTCTTGTTGCTTTTTTTTTGTTTTTTTTTTCTATGTAGCAACAATCAAGATTTCAAGATCAAGCACCTTTTTTTTTATCTATATATGTATATATTTTGGCAAGAACACTAACTTATGATTAATTGTTCAACAAAGCAATAACAAGTAAAATCCCTATTTTTTTGGTGGTTGAATCTATCAAGAACAAAACAGTAAACAATAAAAACTCAAATTGAAGGATATAACCTGTGATTAGATTAGCTCTGATGCGAACCCTAGCGGAATTTAATGGTATTCGCGACTCCAAGATCATCTAGCCCAAGTTTGTTGAGAATTGAATGAGCTTATCACAATGGAAGACTTGCTCCAAGGCAGCAAGACTATAAACCAACTCGATCACAACGTCTACACCTGGAGACGAGCAAAGGAAGTATAAATTCATAACAAAGAATGGTCAATTCTTTGAAGAGTTGAAAAGTTCAATCAAGAACCATTAAGCAACCAAAGACGGCTACAATGCTGGAAAATATTGTTCAAAAAGTTCCCTAACATTATTCCTAAAGAGTATTTATACTCCAAGCCAAAACCCTAGTTTCCCTAATGAGTCTCACATAAGCCCAAAATAAATAATAATAAACCCAAGCTAAAACTAGCCCAAACTAATTAAAATAAACAAATAAACAAGTCTAGAAACCCAAACAAATTGTCTCCTCTCAAAATAATTAAAATTTGATAGCCCAACTAATTAAATAAGACAAGTTCGTTGTTTTCGCATTTGTCGGGCAGCATAAGACCCAACTTAAAACGGATGGTTTTCTCTCGTCTTAATGAATTAGAAGGATTTCCATATACTGTTGGAAAGGTATTGAAGTCTAGTTTCCATACCAACTAGAATCACATAAAAATTCGATTTGTAGCTCCATTTATGACTAAAAGAGTAAACAAAGGTCAAACTGTTCGAATCTAGTCTTCTTCTCCCTATCCTTGTGTAATGGTCTTGGTTCCACCAACAAGAACTTCTTGAACATGAATGAGATTAATAAAGGCTTGATCTTTATTATTACAAATCCTCTTGAAGTCCACCTTAGCCCATGTATCTTGAAGAAGTCCATTGAAAGCCTAGTAACTGGGCCAACTGGAACCTCCATTGGATCCTTTGATGGTTGGATCGCATCACCTTGACATTGAGAATATGTCAGAGGAGAACAAATTGTTTAATTTTCTATCAAGACTCTAGCTATGGGCGCAATTGGATTTGAGGAGGCAAAAGGTTTCAGATTTGTCGTCTACCATCGCAGCTACCAATGGAGTAGTGGATTTTGATGCAGTGGCTAGCAATGGGGATAATGGGGCAACTAAAATCTCATACAAGATTAAAGATAAGGATGAGATGAAGAAGAAGAAATTTGGTGGGGGAGAACCCAACCATGCTGTTGGCAATGGAAGGTCAGAAGGGAAGGCCAAAGAAAAGGGTTTAAAGCCAATTGTATGCTGCTTCATTTATGAGGGGAATCACTTCGCAAGAGAGTGCCCAAAGAGGTCACAACTCAATAATATCTTGGTGGAAAGGTGCTGAGGATATAGCATACGCAAGTCCCATGCATGTGCTTAATAACTAAGATGAATTTCAATTTTCGTGGGCTGGTATATCAGTGAGGATTTTAATTGGCCTTGTTACTTTTTGGCAGTAGAATTTGGGTTTATTATATGCACTTTGATGATGATACAAATTGGGGTGATAGAAGCAGAACAAGTATGTTATGCATCTTGGCGAACAAATGGGATGAGATGAACGTAAACAATGTATGGGAATTCTAGGCACATTGACAGTGGATTTCGCAGTGTCAGGAATTCGACAGCCAAATTAGGGGTTTGATTGTGGAGCCAAATCATCAACGAAAATGGTTTAGCATGCTGCCTTGGTGGGAAGGTAGTATGGAGTCTGTTTTGTACCTTGGATGATGGATTATACAGGGTATTTGAGCAGATAATAGCCTTTGCTGGGAAAGCATGCCAGGAATATTGATGGTCGAAACATGTGACAGAGGTTACATATGGAACAATCAGGTGAGTTGGATGTTACGAGGACTCATTTAAATGCTCAATACGGGTTCTATGTGGTTATGTTTTGAAATCTATAGAGGGATGTTTAGCATTTTTGTGAAACAGGCTTGTGAGTGGAGTATTTGGCATGCAAGATTGCCAAAGAAATAGGCATTGTGTTGTGTTTGACTTGGGAGTTACATGCAATATTTTAAAGACATGCTAGTTTGTGGCAGTGCTGCACACTAAAAGAATAGATCATAACTTTTGTTCAAAAGCAAGTTGACGATGTGAGTGTCAGCTGGACATGACAGGATCAGTGGATTGGATACTGGATGAATGGGGGTTAAACCAAGAGGCTCAATTGTGTAAGGGGGTACATATGAGTGACAGTGGACAAACTTGGCGTGAGGATAGTTCAAGCTTATTTTGATGAGGTCATCGAGTTAATTTGGTATGAGAGGTTTGTAATAATGTTGAATAAGCCATATATGTACTGGCAAGAAATGTTGTGTCAAACACATAATAGGCAGTGACAGCCCGTGAGGCAATGCCACATCACAACAAAATTTGACAGTGAAGACAATGTCAGCTGATTCAGTAGCGAAGATAGTGTTAACTAGATTCAGTAGCGAAAGCAGTGCTAGTGAGTTCGACAACACACATTGGTACATGCAAGTCATGAGAGGTGACTTTGCATGAGCATGGGGCATGGACAATGATTGTCACAAGGTGGGAACAAACACATCCAAAACTGGTAGCTGGGTTTTGGCAATTAAACATGCAGATTGTGGATTTAGTGGTGACGGTTATGGCTCTAGATCATGGGGGATAGGTGGCTGGAACATGGGGCATGGTTGGGATTCCTCTACAAACCACTAATATTATAGGGCATGGGGAGAAACTATCCAATAGTTGCTGGAAAAGAAGTCGCTAAGTGCATGGAGAACATAAGGGAGAAATACCTCATAATGTCGTAGAAAATAGGGATGATGGTTCTGCCTTATTGTTACTACCCAATTTTTGACCTACTTATTTTTAGGTTTCAGAAGAAAAAGAAAAAATATTAAAAAAGATAAGAAAAAAAAGAAAAAATCCAAAAATCTTGATGCAGGGGGCAAAATTGAACAAATTGAGAGTTTAATTGTCAATTAAGGGTCAAATCGCACAAATTATCAATCAAGGACAAATCGCACAAATTGGAAATCAAACCGAAGACCACCCCAAGAGAACATATCTGAAATACGAAATTGATTTTTTGTTCTTGTGTTTGTGTCTTGTTTGCTGTATTTTCAGGTCACCGTTGAAGTCACCACCGGCGAGAGGAGAAAAGAGAAGAGGCGGACCCGCTTTCCCCCCGCCCCTGCTGGATACCGGGCGGCGGCGCGTGGTTCCACGCGCCGCCCGCTGATGGTGGCGCGTGGGCGACGCGCCACCAGCCTTCCTCCCTACGGCCACTGCTCCGAACCGCCCCCTAAGGCCTATTATGTAAATTTTCTTTTATGTTTATGTGTTTATTTGAATTTGTATTGTATTTTTAATTATTATTTGTAAAATGTAATGAAAAAAATATAAAGATAATGCGTGTGTGAGTTGTGGTTTATTTGAAAAATGTAATGAAAAAGAAATAAAAAAGAGAATGTGTGTGTGTGTTGCGTTGTGTTTACTCAATTTTATGTTTGTTTTGATAAAAAAAATATATAAAATAAAATAAAAAATGTGTTTTCTTTGCATACGGCCAATACACTAACATATTTTAAAAATTCTTTTTCTTTCAAAAATATATATTATCTTGGAGTTTGAAGAGAAAATGTGTTTTAGCATGGATTTCGCAAAGAAAAATCATTTCTTGCATTTTGAGATTTTACAACATATTTGTAAGAATCCAAAGGCTATTGGCCAATATTTAAAAAATATAAAAATCTTATTTTTGGGGAATTTATTATTCACTATCGGTATTCGGATAAATAAATCTTAAGGGGTTAATATCCAAAATATTCGGTGGGGATGGTATGCTATTATTCACTTTCGATGTTTGGATAAATAAATCCTAAGGGGTTAATATCCAAAATATTTGGCGGGGATGATATGCTATTATTCACTGTCGGTGTTTGGATAAATAAATTCTAAGGGGTTAATATCCAAAATATTCGGCGGGGATTATAATAATCAATAAAATTCACAGGAGTATTCTAAGCGGTAATCGATTCTTTTTTCAATCGAAACATTTTTTTTATGTGAATAAATACGATCCATTGAAGCATTCAAAATCATATCAAAATAGACAATGCAGTTTACCTTAGGTAAGGCGTACTAGGGGTGTTAATACCTTCCCTTTACGCAACCAGTCCCCTACCTTTGAATCTCTGACTAGACCGAGTGCAACCTCGGGTGTTTCTAGCGACCCTCAACAGCCAGGTGGCGACTCCTTCTCAACTCCATTGCGAAAGCCAGGATCCCTCCCAGGACGCCGCACGGTGACGTGCAACAGTAATGTTGTTGTGTGGGTGTGTGATCGGAGGCTCTCTGCAGGGGGGAAGGGCTGTTGTGGTGGGGCGTGAAAAGCATCTAACATATACTTTTCAAACTAAGTTTCAAACTCAACTTTTTTAGGTGGGAACCATTTGGCAAACCTCTGTTAGGATTGAGAGAGTTTGCAGATAATTAAAAGAAGAATTAGTTTAGATATGGGAAGAGGGAGAAGAGAGAAAAGAGAGAGAGACTGAAATTTGAATATTTGTTGTATTGATATTCTGTTTTGCATCATTTGTTGTGTGTGCACCTTTCTATTTATACACATACCTCATACCATCTTTCATACTCTAGACTACAATACACGATTCTAGAACACATCTTCTATATTCTAACATCCCCCCTCAAGCTCATGCTTTGATGAACCAAGCATGAGATTGCAGCAATGGAGAAGAAATACATGAGTACTGAATCCTTTGACAAAAATCACTATGTAAAAAGAAAGATGAGTTTGAATGTGATTGAGAAGAAAAAGAAAAATGCTCAAATGGCAAAGAAGATAAAAGAGAGAGAGAGAAGACATTTCATTTGTCTATTTCTTGATTGAAATTTCATTTGTCTACTTCTGTTTTTTCTGAAGTTTTTCATCTTTGAGAAGAGAGGGATGAGAAGAAAGAAATGGGAGGGAAGAGAGGTGATAGAATGGGTTTGAATTTCATACTTCATTTTTTTTTTCAGGCTTGGATAACAATGAAAATGACAGAGGAACCAATTGAAACTGAAGCAGCAGAGAAAGGAACCCGAGAGGCCTTTCTATCAAGTTCTCGAAGAAAAAACAAGAGAGAATCGCTCCAGGAAATCTAAAGAATTGAATCGGTGAGTCAGGATGCTTGCTACGCTGCCTCTTCACAATCACGGTGATTCTCACTCCTGCTTCTGCTTTGTGTGAGTGATACGACCATATTAATTGATAATTTCATCCATATTTACATAGTGTTTTGCATATGTTTTATATATAAAATGCCTTGATATTCCTTGTTTTATATTTTGAAGGCATTTTTGGATGAAAGATGCAAAAAGGAGGTAATTGGAGATGATTGACAGATTTGACCTTCAGTCGATGTTTTGTGCGGAGTGGGAGCTCTAGAGATCAAAATGAAGTGATTCTAGTGACATTCAAAAGCTAACATCCATAAATTTATGGAAAGCTAAGGAAAAGAAATAAAATAAGGAAGATCATGGAAATCGCAGCCTTCAAAGTCAAATCTTGCAATCTGCCGATATCGACCTTTGTCCATTACAACTTCAATATCTCGAGCTACAAAAGTCCGATTGATGCAAACTCAATTGTCATGGATTCAGGACTCAAAGGCCTATAAACTCTCCATATTTCAGCTCAAAACGATGTCATATGAAGGAGATATTAATTTTACAAGGGACAACTAAATTCTGCCAACTTAAGGAAGGACTATTTTGTAAAATAGACATTAGGGTTTCTAAGCTTATATAAAGGAGAAGAGGAGCATAGAAGTGGCGGCTAGCACAAAAAAAAACACAAAATCTTCCTCCTCCAAACCCTAAATCATGTGTTCTTTCATTTTTTTATTTAGTTGTTCAATAAACATGCAAGGCTAGATTCTTTTGCTTGGTTGCAAGGACACGGAAACCTTCAGATTTCAAGAACTGTGAGATCTATTTTTACCTCAATTTTTCAGTTTATATGATGAATATGTTTGTTCTCCTATGCTTATTTTCCTATGATTGTTTATTTAATTGCTAAGAGCGGACTCGAAGTTATTATTGTAGACAATCAATTGCTAAGTTTGATATCAAAACCGGAGTTGTGGTATATGAACTTATGAAGCAACTAAGTTAATAATTGTAGCGGATCTATGTTATTAATCTTAGGGAGAACATTAAATCGAACTAAACATATATTGCAGACAATTATGTTTCTTAATCGATCAATTTATCTAGATTTTAATGCTACCATTGAATCAAATTACTAGTGCGGACACTGTGGTTGTTTGATGGTTAGGGTAAGTTAGACGGCGGATCCGTTAACGAACCAATTTTAAGAAGAGATAAATATTCAGAATATAAATTGATGTGTCATTTCCATGATCAGTTCTTATTTCTGTAGGTGGATGTTGATTTGCGACCAAGGTTTGTTTTATTGATAAATTTCAATTTTATATATTTTTCGCTTAGTTTGCTTTAGCCTAGCCTAGACAACTTCCAACCCCCCCCCCCCAATTGCATAACATATAGCATGAAAATCTGAACTAAATCGTCCTCGTGGGATCGACCCCTTGCTTGCTCTATACTATCTTGTTTGATTTGTTTTAAGCTAGGGTAATTAATTTGTGCGACCACGACATCGCAACAAATTTTGGCGCCGTTGCCGGGGACGTGATTTTAGTTGATTCTTGTGTTCTTGTGT
This sequence comes from Salix koriyanagi, assembly GCA_029228605.1. Lineage (NCBI taxonomy): Eukaryota > Viridiplantae > Streptophyta > Magnoliopsida > Malpighiales > Salicaceae > Salix > Salix koriyanagi. The sequence goes on along the minus strand of CM055337.1, from coordinate 7,283,885 downwards.
TGTGCTGTGATTTATTTTACTTTCTGTTATTTTTATTTATTCTAAAAAAAAAGAAAAAAAAAACATATTTGTGTTTGCGGCGGTACTGTTCAAAACAGATTTTTTGGTGGAATTAGGTATTGGTCTTTTGTTTTCTGAAGGAAAATGACGTTCTAAGAAGAACTAGTGACATATAGTCACTAGCCCCACCCTACCGAGGCCCAATTCCATCGTTTTCTAAGATTTCTGGACACTTTTAGTTTTCTAGCGTAGGATTCTATTGCTTATTGCGTTGTCTTCAATCTCTTGTGTGCTTGGTTTCTTTTTAGTTTTCTTTGTGATTTATGCCTGTAACCCGTTCTGCTAATCAAATTCATCAAGTGCAGGTTGATCTCGAAATAGAAAACACTTTACGCAGGTTACGAAAAGAAGCTCGCGTCAACATCATGGCTGGTGCACGACAACAAACACTCAAGGAGCTTGCTGCTCCTAACATGGAAAACCAACCATTATGCATAAACATAGAGAGTAATGTGAACTTTGAACTCAAATCTGGTTTTATACATTTTCTGCCAACATTCAATGGTCTTGCAGGAGAAGATCCTCACACTCATCTCAAGGAGTTCCACATGGTTTGTGTTGGAATGAAACCGAATGGAGTTGAAGAGGAACAAGTTAAGTTGAAAGCTTTTCCTTTCTCTTTAAAAGGGGCAGCGAAGGCATGGTTTTTTTCTATTCTCCAAGGTTCCATTAACACTTGGAATGGCATGAAGAAGATCTTCCTTGAAAAATATTTCCCAGCATCTCGAGTTGCCAACATAAGAAAAGAAATATGTGGGATTCGGCAATCTCATGGAGAAACACTAGCCGAGTATTGGGAAAGATTTGAGCTATTGTGCATTCAATGCCCTCATCATCAAATACCTGATCAACTGCTCATTCAATACTTCTATGAAGGATTGATGCCTACTGACCGTAGTATCATTGATGCTGCAAGCGGAGGGGCATTGGTAGATAAGACACCCGGTGATGCACGCCAATTAATCTCAAACATGGCAGCCAACTCGAAACAGTTTGGCACCCGTGGAGACTTCTCAAACAAACAAGTGAATGAGGTAAGTATTTCTAACCTTGAGAATAAAGTTAATGATCTTACTTCTCTTGTGCGTTCTTTGGCTTGTGGAAATGTACAACAGGTGAAAGTTTGTAGCATATGCTCAATACAAGGACATGCTTCGAATATGTGCCCAACAATGCAAGAAGATTACATGGGGGCAAGTTAATGCAGCTTGATGGAACATTCAATGGACAACTCCAATACAATCAAGGCAGACAGTTCCATTCCTATGGATTTCAACCACAGCCCCAGCAAAATTATCAAGCGAGACAGCCCCCTCCGTTCACCAACTCCAATGTTATGGGGACATCATCCAATGATGATCTTCGTGAGATGATGAAAACTTTGGCTTCTAATACTGTTACCTTGCAACAAAATGTCATGTCTTTTCAACAGGAAACAAGGTCAAGTATTCACAACTTGGAAAAGCAAATGGGGCAAGTAGCTTCAATCAGTAGGGAAATTGGAAGCACAAATAAATGGAAATTTGCCCTCCCAAGCATTGAATCCAAAAGAGAATGTTAGTGCTATCATGCTGCGAAGTGGGAAAGAACTTGAAGAGAAAAAGTTGAAACAAATTGAGATGGAGGAGGAAGAAGAGATAGAAACTGAATTGAGTACAAAGAAAGAACATCCTCCTCCACAAACAGAAACAAAGACAAACACTCCAAAGGTAACTTTTCACTCAATCAATTCCAATTCTAAAACAAATCCACCCTTTCCTGTGAGTTCTTCTAGGTCAAAGAAAGAAGACAAAGAAAAAGAGATCTTAGAGGTTTTCAAGAAAGTGGAACTGAACATTCCTTTGCTTGATGCTATCAAGCAAATTCCCAAATATGCAAAATTCTTGAAGGAGTTGTGTACTACCAAGAGAGCTTTCAAACTGAAAGGTCATGAAACGGTAAGTATGGGTGAAGTTGTATCTGCCGTTGTTCAAAATAATCTGCCTTTGAAACAAAAAGACCCAGGTGCGCTTACTATCCCATGTGTTATTTAGGTAATGCTAGTTTTAAAAGAGCTCTATGCGATTTAGATGCATCCATTAGTGTCATGCCTAAACATATTTATGATTCTCTTAGTTTGGAGCCTTTGAATAAAACCAGCATTGTAATACAACTTGCGGATCGTAGTTTTGTTTACCCACTTGGTGTGATAGAAGATGTCCTAGTCAAGATTGATAGCTTGCTAATTCCATGTGACTTTTATATTCTTGATATGGAGCATAATTCTTGTGATTCCAGTACTCCTATATTGTTTGGGAGACCGTTCTTAAAAACTGCCAATACAAAGATTGATTGTGGTAAAGATACTTTGTCTATGGAGGTCGGAGATGAAAAGATTGAATTTAATTTTCATGATGCAATGAAATATCCTTATAGCAATGTTTATTCTATCACATGTTATGACAAAGTTGATAAGTGTGTGCAGCAAGTTTGTGATTTTAATTGTGTGGATGGATTAAGCGTAGCTTTGAGCTGTGATTATGATTTTACCCAATTGGAGGAGATGGAGAGGCACACATGTGCTCCCCAAAATTTACACAAAGTAGCATTGGCTTTGCAAGCTTTGCAAACCGTTCCCCATGTTGAAATTACAGGTTTAGAAACCAATAAAGTATTGAAGGTCAATGGGCATCGATTGAAACCTTTCTATGAAAATTGGACATCAGAAATCACCGCTTCTATAAAGAATGAGCATGCCATGCCACATGTCGAGCCAATGACAGAAAACACAAGCGCTTACTGGGAGGCAACCCAGTACACAAAAAAAAAGAAATCAGATTCGCCTTCTTTTTCCTTTATCTTTTATTTTTCGCATTTTATTTCATTTTTGTCATTCTCGTATATTCCTTTTCTTTTATTTCAACATTGAGGACAATGTTGTGTTTTAAGTGTGGGGGTATTGGGAGAATTTTAGTTTTCTTTGTTGTTCTAAAAAAAATATATATATATCATTTGGTTTTTTTTAACTCCCATTGGTTTTTGAGAATATGAGTATTATGTATGAGAATTAAGTGAGATAGATGAATATATAAATCAAATGAATGAGTGTGCATGCAAGTTTTAAGGTTTAATTGGTTTAGGGATTGACTCTGAAAATATACCATGTTGACTTTATAGTGTTATACCAATGTAAGCTTTTGAGCCTTCAACATTATATTCTTTGATTGTGCGTTCTTTCAATGATATGTATCTCTAGAACTTGCTTCATATCTTGTTGAGATTACATTCACATTACATAGATGCATGAAGATGATAAAGGCATTAGGAATTTTAACCGCTTGAGCCAAAAAGCCATCCTAAAGCATATTATCTTTAGTGAGCCCCTTTTGAGCTTGTTTATCCTTTCTTTGCTTTATCCATGTATAAGCCTTAAACTTTTTATATGTTTTCCTCTTTTCCCCTGGCCAAGGATTAGTAGAGCATATACTTGTGATATCTCATGGAATTATGGTTGGAAATTATGTGGAAAGAAAGAAGAAGTGATGCTTGATGAAAAGATGGGCAAAGTTGCCAAAGGTGAAAAAGAACAAAAGAAAAAAAAAACAAGAAAAGAAAAAAAGAAAAATAAAAGAAAAACAAAAGAAAAAAAAAGAAAAGAAATAGAAAAGAGCTTGAAATCAAAAGAAGCTAAGCATTGGTGCTTGAAGATTGAAAATTGATGTGTTTTGATGGAATGTCTTGGTTGAAATATTTTTTTAAGAATGCTCTACTTTCTTTGGTTTGAACCTTTTCTTCTACTCTCTTTTACCTCACCTTAACCTTAGCCCCATTACAACCGGAAAATAAGACCTTTTGATTCATGCATTGTTTGTAATATTTTAGTAATGGAGATGAGATTGAAGAGCAAGCTTATGGTAGAACATCTTCATTGATTGAATTTGAGAGATTTAAACACATAAGCCCTAAAAACATGAGTGTTGGAGTGTATATCAATGAGAGGACCTATCACTTTGGCATGGCATAGATTTTTTTTAAATCCCGAAGAGTAATTGAGTTTTGAAGTTTGTACGTAAACAAATTCATGAAGATTTATGTTCTTTATCCTTCTCGGTTGTATTCTTATTTATAATGCTTGAATTCTTGGATATTGATAGGAGATTAAGAGATTCATCATGGTTATTTTTGTTTTTTTTTTTTTATTAAAATTTGTTTTTTTTTTACCTATCCTTTCTCGAGGACGAGCAAGAGCTAAGTGTGGGGGTATTTGATGCGACCATATTATTTGATAATTTCATCCATATTTACATAGTGTTTTGCATATGTTTTATATATAAAATGCCTTGATATTCTTTGTTTTATATTTTGAAGGCAATTTTGGATGAAAGATGCAAAAAGGAGGTAATTGGAGATGATTGATAGATTTGACCTTCAGTCGATGTTTTGTGCGGAGTGGGAGCTCTAGAGATCGAAATGAAGTGATTCCAGTGACATTCAAAAGCTAACATCCATAAATTTATGGAAAGCTAAGGAAAAGAAATAAAATAAGGAAGATCATGGAAATCGCAGCCTTCAAAGTCAAATCTTGCAATCTGCTGATATCGACCTTTGTCCATTACAACTTCAATATCTCGAGCTACAAAAGTCCGATTGATGCAAACTCAATTGTCATGGATTGAGGACTCAAAGGCCTATAAACGCTCCATATTTCAGATCAAAACGATGTCATATGAAGGAGATATGAATTTTACAAGGGACAACTAAATTCTGCCAACTTAAGGAAGGACTATTTTGTAAAATAGACATTAGGGTTTCTAAGCATATATAAAGGAGAAGAGGAGCATAGAAGTGGCAGCTAGAACAAAAGAAAACACAAAATCTTCCTCCTCCAAACCCTAAATCATGTGTTCTTTCATTTTTTTTATTTAGTTGTTCAATAAACATGCAAGGCTAGATTCTTTTGCTTGGTTGCAAGGACACGGAAATCTTCAGATTTCAAGAACTGTGAGATCTATTTTTACCTCAATTTTTCAGTTTATATGATGAATATGTTTGTTCTCCTATGTTTATTTTCCTATGATTGTTTATTTAATTGCTAAGAGCGGACTCGAAGTTATTATTGTAGACAATCAATTGCTAAGTTTGATATCAAAACCGGAGTTGTGGTATATGAACTTATGAAGCAACTAAGTTAATAATTGTAGCGGATCTATGTTATTAATCTTAGGGAGAACATTCAATCGAACTAAACATATATTGCAGACAATTATGTTTCTTAATCGATCAATTTATCTAGATTTTAATGCTACCATTGAATCAAATTACTAGTGCGGACACTGTGGTTGTTTGATGGTTAGGGTAAGTTATACGGCGGATCCGTTAACGAACCAATTTTAAGAAGAGATAAATATTTTGAATATAAATTGATGTGTCATTTCCATGATCAGTTCTTATTTCTGTAGGTGGATGTTGATTTGCGACCAAGGTTTGTTTTATTGATAAATTTCAGTTTTATATATTTTTCGCTTAGTTTGCTTTAGCCTAGCCTAGACAACTTCCAACCCCCCCAATTGCATAACATATAGCACGAAAATCTGAACTAAATCGTCCTCGTGGGATCGACCCCTTGCTTGCTCTATACTATCTTGTTTGATTTGTTTTAAGCTAGGGTAATTAATTTGTGCGACCACAACATCGCAACAGTGAGCTTCAATTTTTTTTCCTCGCTCTGCTGCTGCTCTGTTTGAGCTTCACTTTTGTTGTGCAAAATTAGAAGTAATTTGTTGCGCAGAGACTTGATTTGGCATGGAAGATGCTAGATGTTTCCATAACAGCAACACGAATTGAAGAAGCTGCAAAAGATCATAAAGAAAAACTTGAATGATGTGTTTTCTTCAACAATATTTTTTTTTGAATATCCATTGAAGGATCAGATTGCAGAAGCTTGGATTAATGCGCTAGCATAGTAGCTCTAATACCATGTTAGGATTGAGAGAGTTTGCAGATAATTGAAAGAAGAATTAGTTTAGATACGGGAAGAGGGAGAAGAGAGAAAAGAGAGGGAGACTGAAATTTGAATATTTGCTGTATTGATATTTTGTTTTGCATCCATTTATTATGTGTGCACCTTTCTATTTATACACATATCCCATACCATCTTTCATACTCTGGACTACAAATACAAGATTCTAGAATACATCTTCTATACTCTAACAACCTCAACTGCGGAAGCCACCTCATAGCTAAACACCCACCTAATACCCTCTCACCTTTCTTTTCAAATAACCACGAACATACTTCCAAGTTGCCAGGATTATAGTGTGCATCACAGGAATAAATCCTAAAAACACGAGAAGCTATTTCTACATTAGCTAGATATACATCATCATCATCATCATCATCGCTATTGTTGTGAGTGGCGATAACTTCCCTGTTTGATGAGCTACTACATTGGGATGTGACAACTTTATTATTTGATTGGATTTTATCATCATCACCATTTCCTTCCTCTTCATGCAACAATAGGATTCCAACCATCATTATTTGAATAGTTGGATCAAGTGGAAGCACAGAAATACTCACGTCATCACCATTATCAAATGTAGGATCATCGCCCCCTAATTTCCAGTGGCTTAGCGATTGGAATACAGCATTTCCATGCTCGTAACCACTCGGAAAGAAAGAGGCGGGACAGAACAAGGATCTACCACTGGTATTGTTTCTGATCTCAAGATAAACAGAACCACAGAGAAGGGTTTCCGGCGTGGTGCAAAACCTTATGAATAGATTAAAGGCACATATCCGGTGCGCAGCAGGTGAGGATATTTGGAATGAGAGGTAGCCTACGAACTCTTTCTGAATTATCCACTCCTCTTCCTCCTCCTCGTAAAACTTACACATCCCATCTTCATCAGATACGACAACGTTGAACACGCCCTTAACAACTGTTACCTGTACCATCAAAATGAAGTCGATGATTAAATGAGCAAATGGAAAGTATTACAGGAGAAGTACACAGATGTAGATTTGAAATACAGTGAAATGGGTGTGGGAGGACCTGAAATATCCATGGCTAGTATTTGAGCGTTCACCGATTCCAATATTCTGAACATGTGTGAGTCAGCCTTTTGGATTAATTCTAGCTTCATCCAATCTTGGATGTCAGCTAATTGATCACAATAATATACTACAGTCCAAGGGATCAGATTTGGAACACTTTGCAGTGAGTAACTACTAGACACATCTAACGAGGACAAATTGGATGGAAGCTCTGGGAGTGTCTGAAGCATTTTGCAATTTCTTAAAGTCAGGGCTACGAGTGGACTGAGGTCCTTAATGCTTTCTGGAAGAAAACGAATTGGAGTTTCACTTAAATCTAGTCTCGTCAAGGAGTGTGGAAATGTAAATCTGGGAGCTTTTCTTGCTGAAAACCTAGAAGGAAACAATAACTTCAACGACAAAGATGTGATTATGGATGGTGTACTAGCATCACTTTGAAGCAACCTGTGTCTCTGATGATTCCCTAACTCAAAATTCAAGCTTTCAAGGTTTGAACAACCATTTAAATAAAGCTCTTGAAGTGAATTCAAGCCACTCACTACTTCAGGAAGCTCCACGCAGACTCTTACAATTCTTCAGATTTAACATCACGAGACAACGTAAATCTCCAATAGATTCATGAATCTGAACCAAATGGATGCAGTCTTCAAGTATTAGATTTTCAAGTCGTGGGATACCTGACAAGTCTGGGGTTCTAATGAGGCCATGCGAGTGACGCAGATCAAGTATTTTCAATTTTGGAAGAGACTGCAAAAACACTCGAATTTAGTTATCAGCTGAAAATGAGAGAGATAGCTATGGAGAGAGACTAGATACTTACCAATTTGCCTTTCCAAGCATCAACTAGACAACTTTTGGATAGATCAAGAACCACAAGCTTCTCCAAGCATAAGTGCTTCGGTATGGATCTCAAAGAGAATCCATGCCAGCATAACCATATCAGATTCTTAGGGAAGTGTTCATAACTTCCATAGAACTTCATGTAATTTAGTTGGAGAAATTTAACATTCCGCATATTTCTCAAAGCATCCGTGCTGAGGACGGGTAACAAACTTGCTTGACTGATCTGTACTTGTTCCCCGAAGAAAAGGTCAGAAAGCCATTCCCGAGAGGGAAACGCAGGAAGATGATAATGTTGAAAGAAGTTATGCTTGTCGTGCATGAACCATTGAATCACCACAGATAACTTCGGTACAATGATCTTCCATTAATGCGCGCATATCAAGGGTAAGGCCACGCAATTTTTCAGCATCCTGCTTCAAAAATATTAAAATTACTTGAGAAGAGAAAGTAAGAGAATAAACAAAATGATCAGGTACTTGCAGTAGTTTCTTTCAATATATATAGTAAAAGCCATATATATACCATGCAAATAAGAAACAAAATCAGGTACTTACACTTGTTTCTTTCAAAACTATAAAGGCTTCCATGTGATGCCATATTCTTTGACACTTGGGTGATTCTTGACGAGCGATTTCCCTTCCCATATCTCTTACGAGCTGATGCATCCACAATCTTTTATCATTGTTGATTTCAACAATATCTACCAGACATCTATCGATGAGATTGTCAATCCTGAATCCTGCACCTACACCGAGCCCATCTAGTATCTTAATAGCATAATTGTAATCCATCCCATTGAAGAAACAAGCCATATCAAGGAATAAATTTTTCTGGTGATCATCATCAAGAGAGTCGTAACTTATTCGAAGAACCCTTTGAACTTCACAATTTGGAATCACTTCCATTTCATGTAATGCACTCTCCCACACCTCTCTACTCTTACCAGATAATGAAGAACCAATAACTCGAAGGGCCAATGGAAGCCCATTACAATGACGAACTATTCTCCAAGAGTCCTCTGCAAAACCTTCAATAGGGTAAGCTTGTCCAAAGGCATGCCAACTGAAAAGCTCAAGTGATTTTACGTTATCTAGAGGCTTAACTTTGCACTTGACCCATTCAATATCATTATTAGCTGAAATCAGACTCTTATTTCTAGTTGTTACAATGATTTTACTTCCTTCACAGAGCCAATTTTGCATGCCAACGATTGCATTGAACTGCCCCCTTTCGTCCACATCATCAAGAACAATAAGAGTTCTTCTGCAGCATAATGCATCCTTAATCTTCAGAATTCCTTCATCAACATCGTTTATCTTATCAACAGTCTTTTTTAGGATGTCAGAAAGAATTTGCCTCTGTAGGCAAACTATACCCTTGAATTCTTTTGACCTTTCTCTAAAATTTGATAGAAAGCTCTTTCCTTCAAATTTATAGAAGCTCTGGTTGTAAACACTCTTCGCTATGGCTGTCTTTCCAACTCCACCAATTCCGTAGAGTAAAGCAATGGACGCACCATGGGACCTATCTTGCAACCATGAGTTGATATACTGTATTAGAGAATGTCTTCCAACGAAATGAAGGGGGACATCGAATATTTTTCGATCCAAATTCTTTGAGACCTTCTCCACAATAGATTGGACAAACTGTGCCTCGTACCTACGTCAAGTAAAATACAGTGTACGATAACTAGTAGTCTCTATATTATAAGGAAAAGAAATAAACAGTATTTAGCTAAGAAATTAAAGCAGGTTGTGTGCCCAGTCATTGGTAGTTAAATTTGGGGGTAAAAAAAATCATGTAACAAAGAAGAAATCATAAATGTTTTATTTTGTTGCTCTTATATGTTCTCCGAAAAATAGTTCACAGTCACCAGCATTCTAGTCTTATGCCATGTGTAGTTTCATTAAGAGATACAACTTACCCATCTCCTAAAACCATTCCTCCCAAATCTGCAACTTCCTTCAAAGCAATACTCCACCCATTCACCCGCTCCATCTCCCCCTTGAAGCACTTTTCATGCTCCACAAATGCGTCAGCGAAGCTCCCTGTTTTGTTTCTGACTTGGGATGGATCCACATCATAGAATATGGGCAACACTATGGAGTTAGTAGTCCTCCTACGTTCCATGATCATCACAAGTTCATCGAGGCACCATCTCGAACAAGTATAGTCTTTGGAGAACACGATTATCGATATTTTTGATTGCTGTATTGCTTTCTGGATCTCCAACTCTATATTCTGTCCTCTCTGAATCTCATCATCATCTCTAAATGTGTGAATCCCTGCGTGGACCAGGGCCGTGTATGTTAGGATTGAGAAATGTTGCAGGTAATTGAAGGAATTTAGGAAGAAAGGGGAAGCTGTTTAGAGAAGAGAAGAGAAGAGAAGAGAAGAGAGAACGAGAGAGAGAATGAACTTTGTATTTCAACAGTAACCAATTCTGTTTTCCCCATACATTTCCATACATTTCCTGTGAGCCCATATTCCTATTTATACATAACAAACTATCATTATTCATACTTCTAGAATGCAAATACACTACTCTAGAATATTCTTTCTTCTATACTCTAACAGTGTAGAGGTGATCGGTAAAGTTCTTGCGGGTGTCACTACCTCTAAAACTCAAGAACACTTGATGTTTACAGTTAGAAAACCGTGAAGAGGAGGATTCTTGATATTTCCCAGCATTCATTTCGAGTCAAGCAAAGACAAAACTTTTCAAGGAGCTGAACGAATGAGGGGGGAAAAAAAGCTGCCGGATTAATGTGGATAGTTCAAGATCGACAGCACACCAATTATATATTGTCCCTATGGTACGGAACGTTTCCGCTTGAGGACTTTTTTTTGGTACCAATTAACTTGGATGTTGACATGGATAAAATGAAATGTCACGCGTCGAACGTTGAACGTTGAACGTTGAAGAGAAAAGCAAAGCAACCTGGGAATTCTTAACGCGGTGAATATCAAATAATAATATAAATTGTCCCTGCCCGAGAATTTTCCATGGCTAATGGCTCTTGAACTAAATTGGAAGTGGGAATGAGCAGCTATGCATAGAAAATTTTGGTGCGGAGTTGACGGCTATTGACATCCTGAAGTGCGAAACAAGTTAGAAAAATATATTCCAGAAGTTGATGGCCATTCACATGCTGAAGTAAGAAACAAGGTAGAAAATAAATACCACAGGATGATGGCTGCTGACATCCTGAAGTGCGAAACAAGTTAGGAAAATATATTCCAGAAATTCATGGGCATTGAAATCCTGAAGGAAGAATCAAATTAGAATTGATCGACATCTCGAAGTAAGAAACAAGTTAGAAAGTAAATTCCCGATGGTTAGTAAAGCTAGCTCAAACCCAAAATATTTTCAGGAAATGTATTAGAGAATAATATAAATTATATTATGGGACCTTACTTATAAACTTAAGGAAATGAGAGCATTGATGAGGATCCTTATCATCCTACTAGGCACGCTTGGTGAAATCTTGCATTGTTATTTGGCTCTAACTAGTTAAATGACTTTTAATGTAAGGAATTCCCTTGATTGTTTTATATGGGTTTATGTTTAACACTTTTAACATTCACCCTTGATAGAAGAACTTTATAATATGAGCCTACTATAAAAGACGTTGGGTATCCAAAAAATATCATATCAAGGAGGTCATTATCACAAATAGGGCAAATAAAATTATCTTTAAACAATTATAGGGGAAATGTTGTAAAAACTAAGTTGCAGAGCCACGTTGGAAGATCAAGTGCAGGGCCTTGCCTTTGAGCTGAGGTATAGTGAAAAATTGCTCTACGTTGTATATAACTAAGTGGTCTCCCAAAGATAAAAGCTCCTTGAACAAAGGATCTCTCAAACTAGTTTGAGGGATGAGCTCAACTGCTGCCAAAGAAGAAGCCTAACATTTCTAAACTAAGTTGAAAGTTTTAAGGGACTTTTTTGAAAAGCTCCAATATTTTTTTATAAGGTTGATGACTTTGACTAAGACAATATAAGACAAGATATTTCTTGTCATGTCCCACCCATTTTTCTTCAATATATCAAGGGGAATTCGGGTGGATTTCAATGCAACCTTCCATCTCGTCCCAGTTTCTAGCTTTACAAATATGTTCCTAGTTAGGGTCGTTTTTGTTGATATCTAAGCCACTCACTGACCTACTCATTTACAAGGAAGAGATATTGCTACCTGAAGCAATATCAAGTGACGAAGCAGAAGGGTGATGTACAGCTGTCATAACAGCTAAAGGAAGAAAGAAGATGATGTACTAGCATAATTAGTTATATTGTTGTAGCTGATTCTAGACTAGTACGAGAAGTTCTCTAGGTAGTACAAAGTTGTTATTTTCCAAAAGACTCACAAGGAAAGCATGTAAATCAGAATGCCTATAATGCAATATAAATAGGCATTCTGTCAAACACATCATATGCAATTCTAATACAATACACGAATTACCTTCTTCTGCAAATTACTCTCCCATTCTCTGATAATATCTTTTTCTCTTCTCCTTCTAAACTCAAACAAAACACAACCTGCAAAATACAACAAACAAAGAAACAAAATATCAACATGGTATCAGAGCTCCTAAACTGATTCAAAGAGGGGCGTAATCTGTGAACAATTTCTTACACACAAAAAAAAAAAACAGAACCTCAAGAACAACAACAACAACATGGCTGGATCATCAGACCTAAGAGCTCCACAGTTCAATGGCTCGAACTACGATTTTTAGGGCAGTGAAGATGGAGACTATACTCATAGCCTACGATCTATGGGATATAGTAGAAGGAGTATCTCAGCTTCAACAAAATCCTGGAGCAGAAAATGACTCTACAGGAGAAGAAAGTGAAGCTGAATCAACTCCAGAAGAGAAGCATGCTGTCTCAAGAGAAAACAAAATCAAGAATGCTAAGGCATTGAGCATCATTCAAGGAGCACTGCCAGATGATCTATTTCCAAGGATCAGAAATGAAAGAACAGCTAAAGGAGCATGGGAGATTCTGAGGAGAGAATTCAGAGGTGATAAAAAGGTGAGAGCAGTTAAATTACAAGCTGTTAGAGCAACTTTTGAGTACATGAGAATGCTAGATGGTGAGAGTTTGGACATTTATCTAGCTAAATTCTTTGCTATAATCAATGACTTGAAGTCCCTTGGTGAAGATGTCACTGAAAATAGAATTGTACAAAAGTTGTTAATGAGTCTAAGTAGAAGATACAAGTCTATAGTTTCTATAATTGAAGAGACTAGAGACCTTGAGGTACTGAGAATTGAAGAAGTCATAGCCTCTGTTAAAGTCTATGATAAAAGGGAAGATTTGCATGATGAAAGGGATAGAAGTACAGGGACAAAGAGAGCCTTCAGTAGCCTAAAGATTGGGAATAATCTAGGCTATAACACAAATAAATTCACACAAGGAAGACACAATCCGAAGTGGCAGTTGCAGAACAAGAAAGAGAGGAACTGGCCACCCAAACCTATGAATTATAATGGTAATGCAGGCTGGACTGGCAGCACAAGTGCAGGAAGTCAGGGCAGTGTGAAACCACAATGTCAAGTTTGTGGAAAATACCATTTTGGTGTGTGTAGGTTCAAAGGCAAACCAAAATGCATGAAGTGCAACAGGTTTGGCCATAATGCACGAGAGTGTGATAGCAGCATGCACAAGCCACAGGCAAATTATGCCAAGCAGGAAGAAGCAACTGAAGCAACTCTATTCTATGCATGCCATGCTGCCAGTATAGAAGACAAGAGTGTGTGGTTCGTTGACAGTGCATGCAGCAACCATATGACATCACAAGAGTCCAATTTAATCAATCTTGATAAATCTGTGAAGTGCAAAGTCAAGATGGGTTCTCGTGATCTAGTGGATGCGACAGGGAAAGGGACTCTTGCAGTAAACACAAAGCATGGAAAAAGGTTCATAAATGAAGTACTTCTAGTTCCTGGTCTAGATGAGAATTTGTTGAGTGTGGGACAGATGATGGAACATGGATATTATGTCCTATTTGGAGGCAACACTGCAGTGATCTTTGATGATGAGAATCTGATGAATGTAGTTGCAAGGGTGAAGATGAGTGGGAATAGGTGTTTTCCACTCTCACTTGAGTCTATCATGCCTGCAGCAATGAAGACCACTGTTAGTGAAGATGCATGGATGTGGCATAGGAGATTTGGCCATCTAAATTTCACAAATTTGCAGAAGATGAAGCAGCTGGAAATGGTGGTTGGACTGCCTATGTTACCAGAAGTAAAGGGTGTGTGTGAAGGCTGTGTCATGGGCAAGCAACACAGGGAACAATTTGATAGAAAAGGAGCATGGAGAGCCAAGAGTCCATTGGAATTAATCCACATTGACTTGTGTGGACCAATGCAGTGTGAGTCAGCCGGAGGGAACAAATACTTCATCACATTCATTGATGATTTATCAAGAATGTGTTGGGTATATTTTCTCGGGAGCAAGGCTGATACATTCAATGTTTTCAGAAAGTTTAAAGCATTTGTAGAGCTGCAGAGTGGTTTCAAAATAAAAAGACTAAGGAGTGATAGAGGTGGTGAATACACTTCAAATGAGTTCCAACAATTCTGTTCTGATTTGGGGATGGAGAGGCAGCTCACTATTGCTCATACCCCACAACAAAATGGGGTAGCCGAGAGAAAGAACAGAACAATTTGTGAAATGGCAAGGTCTTTAATGGCAGAGAAGGGAATACCAACTGAGTTTTGGGCTGAGGCTGTACATGTATCTGTTTATCTCCAAAACAGATGCTACACATCAGCTATTGAAGAAAAAACACCATTTGAGGTGTTTACAGGGAAGGAAACACAGGGGTTAAACACCTCAAGGTATTCGGCTGCATATGTTACACTCTTGTTCCATCGGTCTTGAGGAAGAAATTTGATGAAAAAATCTGAGAAAGGAGTGTTTATGGGCTATGGCAGATTGTGAAAAGGGGGTATAGAGTATATCTCCCACATGCTAAGAAGATCATATTATCCGGAGATGTTATCTTTCATGAAGATAAATCTTGGGAACCCAGGGGAATAGAACATGACCAATCTGTTTTTGTGATTTTTCCTATTGAGGACGAGAATTGAGAAGGGGGAAGATCATGCGGGGACGGGACACTCGAAACTCAGAATAATGGTGAAGAGAACTATCACTCAGTACAATCAAATACTGAGCCACCTGAAGATGAAGATGAAAACAGCAGTCACAATGGCTCAACACCAGTAAAGATGAGGAGTCTTGAAGATATCTATGCTAGGTGTAACATGTGCATTGTTGAGCCAGAAAACTATCAAGAAGCAGCAAGGGATAAAGCTTGGGTAGAAGCTATGAATGCTGAGTTGAAAATGATAGATAAGAATGACACTTGGGACTTAGTAGAGAGGCCAGCTGACAAGCCAGTGATAGGGGTCAAATGGGTGTACAAAACCAAGTTAAACTTGGATGGGACCATACAAAAACACAAGGCAAGGTTGGTTGCCAAGGGTTATGCACAGAAACCAGGTATAGACTACAATGAAACGTTTGCACCCGTGGCAAGACTTGACACAATTCGAACCATTGTTGCATTGGCAGCACAGAAAGGGTGGAGAGTGTTACAATTGGATGTCAAGTCAGCCTTCCTAAATGGGGTTCTAGATGAGGAGGTGTATGTTGAGCAGCCTGAAGGGTACTTAACCATGAATACAGAAAACAAAGTCTATAAGTTGAATAAGGCTTTGTATGGGCTCAAACAGGCTCCTAGAGCCTGGTATGCTGAGATTGACACATACCTTGCAAAGTGCAAGTTCAAGAGAAGCATCAGTGAGGCTACTCTGTACACCAGGAAGGATTGTGAAGGAGAGATCATCATTGTTGCAATCTATGTGGATGACATAGTATATACTGGAAACAGTGAAAGAATGCTTGCTGAATTCAAGAAGGACATGATGCAGAGGTATGAGATGACAGACATCGGGTTGTTGCATCATTTCCTTGGCATGGGAATATTGCAAAGTAATCAAGGGATATTCATACATCAAAGTAAGTATGCAAAATCCCTATTAGTGAAGTTTGGGCTGGAAGATTGTAAACCAGTCACAATCCCCTTGGTTGTTGGTGAGAAACTAAGAAAGGAGGATGGTAGTGAGGCTGCAGATGAAGGTCTATACAGAAGAATAGTGGGGAGTTTGCTGTATTTAACAGCAACAAGACCAGACTTGATGTACTCAGCAAGTCTTTTATCAAGGTTTATGACTAATCCTACAAGGAAACACATGGGGGTTGCAAGGAGGGTCCTTAGGTATGTCCAAGGGACACTCACCTATGGAATTGAATACAAAAGGGAGAAAACAGCAACACTTATTGGCTATTGTGATGCTGACTGGGCTGGAAGTGAAGATGACAGTAGGAGCACCTCAGGATATGTTTTCAGCTTTGGCAGTGGCATTTTCTCATGGGCATCAGTCAAACAAAATTCAGTTGCATTGTCCACCGCAGAAGCTGAATATGTTTCAGCCTCTGAAGCCACAGCGCAAGCCATTTGGCTGAGAAGTGTGCTTGAAGATCTAGGAGAATCACAGACAGAAGCTACACTCTTGAAGTGTGACAATATGTCTGCAATCTCAATGTCTAGAAATCTAGTTTTTCACCAGAAGACTAGACATATCAACAGAAGATTCCACTTTATACGGGAAGCACTACAAGAAGGAGTTATAAATGTGCAATATTGCAGAAGTGAGGAGCAATTGGCAGACATCCTAACTAAAGCATTGCCTAAGGAGAAATTCAATCAATTAAGATTGAAATTAGGAGTGAAGTCAGCAAGTAGCTTAGGAGAGGCTGTTGATATCTAAGCCACTCACTGACCTACTCATTTACAAGGAAGAGATATTGCTACCTGAAGCAATATCAAGTGACGAAGCAGAAGGGTGATGTACAGCTGTCATAACAGCTAAAGGAAGAAAGAAGATGATGTACTAGCATAATTAGTTATATTGTTGTAGCTGATTCTAGACTAGTACGAGAAGTTCTCTAGGTAGTACAAAGTTGTTATTTTCCAAAAGACTCACAAGGAAAGCATGTAAATCAGAATGCCTATAATGCAATATAAATAGGCATTCTGTCAAACACATCATATGCAATTCTAATACAATACACGAATTACCTTCTTCTGCAAATTACTCTCCCATTCTCTGATAATATCTTTTTCTCTTCTCCTTCTAAACTCAAACAAAACACAACCTGCAAAATACAACAAACAAAGAAACAAAATATCAATAGTTTTTGCCTACCATTGGGAATACCTGGCTAAAAGGTTTGAGATATATTATTAAACCCCTTTTGTGTGTGTATATGTACATATTTATTTCTTTATATGACATATTCTAGTAGGGCTGACTATTGTAACATACTTTATTTAATATAAATTCTTTTTTATAGAATTCAATTATCTCAATGTCAGTTTGCATAGATATAAAGCCCTTGTATAGACATTTTATATACATCCAATGCTCATTTTTAGTTAAACATTTTTGGCTTAAAGCCTTATGCTTAGTTCAATATTTCTTAGTCCAAATTTTATATTGAGTTAAGCATTTATGGTTTTAATGAACATACTTAGTTAAATATTTCTCATTTTTTAGCTTTGAATTGTCGAACCTTAGTGGGATTAAAGGGATCTGTACCTCCTTGAAGCGTATAAGAGATCTTTCTTGTGGGTGTCCTATTATCAGCCCAAATGCATCTATATTAGATTGTTAAAAAAAAATGTTTTTCTTATATTTAATGAACGCACCTGGTGAATAAAATTCATTCCTATTGTTATGGCGACGTCCATCCTATCTTTAGAGAGATATGCAATCGCACAAAAAAACCATATTAATCCCCTTCAATGTAAATTGTGTCGTAGCAGTAGGGACATGTTGATTCTTTCCAAAGTAACAATGCAATCTCACTAAAAAAATGAATGCACCCTATCATTGAAAGACTTAGTGGTTTGTGCCTTGGGCAGACCATATCTATATCGTTTTTGAGGTAGTGTCTATTTCAATTTTGGAAAGATGTGTAATCATACTAGGAAGGCCATGTTAATCCTTTCCAAGATAAATCGCATTGTAGCACTAGGGAGACTTTGATTCCTTCTAAAGAAATTGTGCAATACTTTTTTTTTGAATTCGAGAAAACCACACCCTCCGGAAAATACACTTTGTAGGCACATGTGAGTGAATAAAACCTCGGGTATCCCAGACTCTTACAAGAAGTACACGTCCTGACTTGAACTCGAGACCTGCTGTGCAGATCTCAAATCCTTTATCATCACGCCACACCTCTTGGGGACGTAATTGTGCAATACATTTGGGAGCATGAATATAAATAGCGCTCAACGTGTTCAAGTCCGATAGATTCAACACCGATACATTTGAAGTACCGTTTGAGGCCTTTTCTATGTTGTATAGTGGTCAGTGTTGCTTCCGGTTATTCTAACCCTAATAACGATCCAAAGTGAAACCAATGTTGTTGTGGAGTATATATCTGGCATGTGCTATACTAAGTGGGCACTGGAAGCATTCGTGATATCAAATGCTAAAAGGTTTGTGTCTGACTTTGATATTCCGTCTCCACACGTGTTGATTAATTAATGTTTTGCATGTAATGTACCAGCTTACCTTTTGATTATTCTGTCTTTCAGATACTCTGGAGTTTGGCTGATAACAAGGTGTGGTTTGCTCATGGAAAGTGGGTATGATCTAGGCCATTGGTAGCGCTGTTTAATCTTTCTTGTTTTAACCAGGATAGCTAGTCGTGTTGCTGCCTTCTTTATTATGATTACCTTCCACGGGAGGTGAAGTCTTTCATTTTGTACAAAGTAGAAATCAATTCGAAGACTCTTGCTCTCATGAAGATAACTTGCTTAGATTATTTGAAAGAGAATTTGAAGTCATGGGGCATGCTGCAGAACTTATTTCATGGTACTAGGGTTCCTCTGCTCCGTTTCTGATGGTAATTATAGTAGAGATCAGATTCATGGACTTCTTTTACCAAAGAAAGCATTTCAAGTGATTGCTGAATAAACATCTTTAATGATATAGTTTAAATCAATACTCTATTTCTACATATTAAAAGATTTCTAAAATCTCAAGGATCCACTTTTGCTCATTGAGTGGAAATGTATAGCCTGAGTTTACTCGATTTACTAAGCCCATAGGCAAGTAAAAGGAAGTCCTCCTCTTACATAGAGTAATCAAGTTACTGCAAAGACTTTTCTATGTAATAAAGAATTACTAACAGAGCGACAAACAAGGGTGCCAATAATAATAGGAAAGTCTAATGGTCTATCTTTAATGGTGACTAGGGATGTTAATGATTTGCCCCTTGAATGAACAAAAGATGGTTTTTTTATCAGGTCCTCATAAATGGCACCATTGATGATTTACATATGAATCTAATGAGCTTAAAGGCCAAGCCAATTTCTTAGATTATTGGTTAATCTCCTAGTTTGATGATCTGGATCATTCTCCCTAGCCAAGATTGTTGGTGGATCTTATCTGAAGTTCGCAAAAGGTTTTCTTTATGCATTTGAGGACTTTGTAATGCTTGAATGAGTATTGTTTAAGAGAAAATGCAATGATCTTTCAGAGAATAATGATAAGAATATAATGCGTTATGGACTTTTGTTAGAGTATAATATAATCATATTCTGGGGCCTTACCTATAAGTTTAAGCTTTTAGGTGAGATGGTTCTTTAACATGGTATCAGAGCCTTGTTGACCCAGCGGTCACGAGTTCGAATCTCACTACCCTCATTCTATTTGATAAAAAAAATCAAGCACAAGGTAATGTGGGCCTTTGCAAGTTTCAAGCCCAAAGGGCTTTCACTTGAGGGGGGGTGTGAGAGTATAATATAATCATATTCTGAGGTCTTACCTATAAGCTTAAACTTTTAGGTGAGATGGTTCCTTAACAACTTTAGAGGAATAAGCCATGATCAACCTCCTAGCAAAGGATAGATTTTATCCCATTATAGGTCGTAAACTCATTATTCTCTGAAAGAGCAAAGTCTTAGCGTTCGGCTAAGTCCAGTGATGATGGATCTAATAGCTTATAAAGATCAAAATTATTTAGGCATAATACTTGGTTGAGTTCAAACATAGTAAGTTTGGCAGTTTATAACACATATATATTTATAGAGTCAATATTTAGTTGAGCCCAAAAATACTCCTGGTTTTGATGATCTGGATCGTTCTCCTTAAGGAAGATGGTTGGTGGATATTGTCTAGTGTTCGCAAAATGTTTTCTTTCTGTATTTCGGAACTTTTCAATGGTTAAATGAGTATTGTTTTTATCCTAGCAAAGGATATATTTGTCTCCTTAATAGCTCGTAAACTCATTTCTTTCAAGGAAGAAGTTTATGTTTAAAACAAATACTTCTAACTTATCAAGATTAATGTTTTAGACTTATCAAAGCAAAATATATCTAACTCCTGGTCTTATTATAAAGTCTAAGATTCTTCAGGGCGAAAAAGAGTGAAGCCTTAGTGTTTGGCTATGTCCAATGATAATGTATTTAATAGCTTATCAAGTTTAAAGATATTTCGGCACAATGCTTGGTTGAGTTCAAACATAGTAATTTTGACAATTTATCAAACATATATGTATATAGGGTCAATATTTAGTTGAGCCCAAGAATACTTCTAGTTTTGAAAAATATGGATCATTCACCCTAGCCAAGATGGTTGGTGGATCTTGTCTAGTGTCTGTAAAAGTTTTTCTTTGTGTATTTGGGACCTTTTCAACAATTAAATCAGCATTCTTTAAAATACAATATAAGTATCTTTCATAGAATAATGGCAAGAATATATATGTGATATGGACTTTAGAAGATTAAGCAAAAATCAACCACCTAGCAAAGGATATATTTGTCCCTTTAATAACTTGTAAACTCTTTTTTTTTTTAAGGAAGAAGTTTATGTGTAAAAAAAATTCTTCTAACATATAAAAATTTATGTTTTTGACTTATTAGAGCAAAATATCTCTAACACATGGTCTAGTTATAAAGTCTAAGATTCTTCGAGGCTAAAAAGAGCAAAGGCCTAGTGTTTGGCTAAGTCTAGAGATGATGGATCTAATAGTTTATCAAGTTCATAAACATTTAGACCTAGTGCTTGGTTGAGTTCAGAGATGATAAGTTTAACAGTTTATCAAACATATATGTGTATAGGGTCAATATTTAGTTGAGCCCAAGAATATTTCTAACTTTGAAAAATATGGATCGTTCTCCCTAGCCAAGATGGTCGGTTGTGTCCGCAAAAGGTTTTCTTTATGTATCTGGGAACTTTTCAATGGTTCAATGAATATAGTTTTTAAAAAAATAGAATTATCTTTCAAGGAATAATGATAAGAATATATATATATATATATATATGTGATATAGACTTAAGAAGATTAATCCAACACCAAACTCCTCGCAAAGGATATATTTGTCTCCTTAATAGCCCATAAACTCTTTTTTTTTTCATGGAAGAAGTTTATGTGTAAAAAATACTTCTAACTTATCAAGATTAATATTTTTGACTTATCAGAGAAAAATACTTGTAACTCATGTTGTAATTATAAAGTCTAAGATTCTTAAGGGCTAAAAATAGCAAAGGCTTAGTGTACACTAAGCCTAGTTATCGCGACAGCTTTTTTTCATACTTCATGCCCCGTCATCTTTGGAGGGGTGTTTATTGTCATAAAATCACGAATATAATTCTTAGGGGTTGCCATCTAGTATTGCGATCACTAGAAAATCTAATTGTCTGTGAGAATCTATGTAAGGGGACTTGTTGTGCAAGGAGAAAATGCATCACCCTTAGTGCACCCTACCTAAGGGAAACTACATTGTTGTTTGATTGTTTTTTCTAAGTCATTTTTTTAATTGTTGGTATTTTCTAAACCTTGAAGTAGATCTCTTTTCATGAAGAGTCTCTTCTTCATTGGAAGTTGAAAACTTAATCTTTCTATAGTTTTGACATTTTTACATTGCATTAAAAAAACTTTTTTTATTATTATTCGCAAGTGTACTTTATAATGTAATTTTACACTTTGATAGCTAAAACAAAAAAAACGAAAAATTGATATTTTGGCTAAATTTTAACGGATAATCATAAACTGGTTACAATATTCAATTCTCATTCAAAACATGTGAAAGATGCAACATATATTCTTTTAACAAAAAATATAGTTGGAAAAATCTTGGAATTCGTCCGTATGTGTGAAAACAACATATTTTTTGTTTGTTTTTTTAAACGTGATTTTTTATATTATATTTAAAAAATATCAGATTAGGCCTGGCCCAACTAAATGGGCTAACTCAGCCAACTAAGCTGGGCCGAGAGCAGGTCCAACCTACAAGCCAAAACAGAAAAGAAAAAAGAAGGCAAACTCGTATTGTACACGTATGGCTGCCGGCAAGATCTTAACAATTTTTTCTTTGGAAAATATAAAATAGACAGACAATAAAATGAGTTGTGACAAAAAGGACTTTTTTTTATAGGAAAACCAGGAAGAATGATGTTTTTTCTTTAATTTTACCTTCAAATTTCACCGAAAAAATTTCGTCTCTGAAAATTCTGATCTTCTCAATTTAACTCAAAAATAGGCTTTCAAACTTAATTTCTCACCAATAAAGCCCTTAATAAAATTAATTTGACTCATTTAAAGTATAATTAAGTGTTTGTGCTTGATTAAATCCTTCAATTGGGCTTTATTTTAATTCCTAAACATAAATACATTTTAAATTGGTCGGCGATTAAATCCA
Source organism: Salix koriyanagi (assembly GCA_029228605.1). Classification (NCBI taxonomy): domain Eukaryota; kingdom Viridiplantae; phylum Streptophyta; class Magnoliopsida; order Malpighiales; family Salicaceae; genus Salix; species Salix koriyanagi. Next base: position 7,261,152 of record CM055337.1, on the reverse strand, counting down.
ACTGACGCATAAAAATATAATTATGTCTTTTGACTAAATTTTTACACAAATTTATCCTATAATAAATTATTTTAACATTAAATTTGTATTTTTTTTAATTTTTTGGCACAAAAGAGGTACGATCAAGCTCTCAAAATCTCTACCTTGATTTTTCTACCGACATTAGCCCTTTTCTTATTTTTTGTTATTTCTATTTTATTTTGGGTAAAATTTGGGGAATAACCCAGAAATGGACTATGACACCAGTTATGATGGATCTAATAGCTTATCAAGTGCATAAATATATATTTAGGCACAATGCTTGGCTAGGTCTAGTGATGATGGATCTAATAGCTTATCAAGTTTAAGAATATTTATGTATAATGTTTGGTTGAGTTCAAACATTGTAAGTTTGACGGTTTGTCAAACATATATATGTATAGGGTCAATATTTAGTTAAGCCCAAGAATACTCCTGGTTTTCATGATCTGGATCGTTCTCCCTAGCCAATATGGTTGGTGGATGTTGTTTGGTGTCCACAAAAGGTTTTTTTTTTTTTTATGTTTTTGGAAATTTTTCAATGCTTAAATAAGTATTGGTGAAAATAAACTACAACTATCTTTAAGAGAATAATGATATGAATATATATATGTGATGTGGACTTTAGAAGATGAAGCAAAGATCAACCTCTTAGCAAAGGATATATTTGTCTCCTTAATAGCTCATAAAATTCGATTTTTTTCAAGGAAGAAGTTGATGTGTAAAAAATTTACTTGTAACTTATCAAGATTAATATTTATGACTCATCATAGCAAAATATCTCTGACTCGTGGTCTAATTATAAAGTCTAAGATTCTTCGAGGCTAAAAGGAGCAATGCCTTAGCATTTGGCTAGGTTTAGAGATGATGGATCTAATAGCTTATTCCAGGCTTGTTAAGCTGGAATGGCCGGAACGTTCCGTGACATTAAAAAAAATAAGACAAAAAAAAAATGAGACAAAACTGCGTCGTTTTTGTCTCGGTTTTAATTTCAGCTCGTTCCCTAAATTCCGGCTGGAACGTCTCGGTATCGTTTCGGCTCAAAATAATAATATTTTTTTTATTTTAGAACATTTTACTATCATAATATTTTAGAGTTTTAGAGATGTTTCTAATTTTGAGATTATGTTTGTTTGACTTTGTATTTGTATTGTATAATTTAAAGTTAATTTATCTTGAATTTAAATTATACTTGTTAAATTAATATTTTAATTTTATATATATATATATATATATATATATATAATTATATATGAATATTACAATCCCGAAACGACACGCCGAAATACTCCAAAACCAAAATATTATGTTTTAATAAAAAAACTGGAATGGTAACCGGAATGATATTGAAAACCAAAAATATTTTGGTGAAATGATGGGTCCATTTTGACGAAATGATGAAAACAAAGGGATGTGGGCAGCAAAATATAATGGACCATAAAGTTTTATATTGGACTTCAAGACTCCGAAAAGGCCCAAAAGATATTATTATAATTTGGTTAGATCAAACTCCGGCGAGAAAGCAAAAAAACAAAGGCCTAAAACAATCACCAACATCTGCATCCGCATCATTGGAGGAAGCAGGAAATGGAGGAGGAATCCATCAGAGAAGCTTCAAATGAGGTCTGTAGAGAGTTCAAAACCCTAATTGATGAACGAGATCTGGATTCCCTCAAGCAATTGCAGCTTCTCATGTAATTCTCTCTCTTTGTGGATTTGTTGATCTTTGCTTTCCCTATTTATATATTTACAGTCTTTGGACTTATTACTAAATATAAAAACAAATCTGAACAGATTGGGAAGGTTGCAGGACAGCAACGCAGTGCTGTCTCATTTTAATGAAAATTCAGAGAATTGTTTCGCAGAAGTTTCTGCTGATTTTTCAAGAAACACCCGTCTCTTAAAATCTATGAAGCTTGATCTCGATTACATCTTTCAAAAGCTTAGGTATTCTTTCCATTCCATTCTCATTGCATAAACTGAGATAAGTTGTCTTTTGATTTAAGTGGTCTGGAATCTAATCCTTCTCCTTTGCAGTAGCATGAAAGCCAAAATTTTGGCAACTTATCCAGATGCTTTTCCAGATGGATCCGCGAAAGAAGTGCTTGACCGGAGACCAGACCTGGAAATGCCTTGATAACCTTACTGTTTGTTTTCATATCTTTGCCCATATTGGTCTATGTAGACCAAAAACTGCCCCTGCTAATGCGCCATCCAGTACAAGCTTTTTGTGATTTTCCGTGTGCCACGCATGGGAAGTTTTTCTTAAGTAGTAGTTGTGTTTGTACATAAACGATAGGCAAGTTCGACCATATTATTTTTGTGTAGATTCTTTTCTTCCTGGGCGAAAATATTCAAATGGAATGATCAGGTTGCATAAGCATAGTGTTTCCATTATTTTTGTTATTGTTTTATAAATAACTGTATGCAGATTGCAGTGTTTGCTTCCTCTCTTTTTTTGTCTTTGCCACCATAAGATTCACTCCCACTTCAACTGAATTGGACTCTGATCCCTATGCGATTTTGTTTCTTAATTTCCACCATTTCAACCTACTGTAAAAAGCCTCTAGTTCTATTAACACGGGAGATGATGAATTATTGTTTAGAGCATGATGAGTTTGGGCTGCTTGGTTTGGTTTCCTCTTCTGATTCATGCTAAATTAATAAATTAAATTCAGAAAATACATACCAGATTGGCTTGCAGATCATTACATGGACATTTTGACTCTGATCCCTATGCTATTTTGTTTCTTAATTTCCTCCATTTGAACCTGCTGTAAAAAGCCTCTAGTTCTATTAACACGGGAGATGATGAATTATTGTTTAGAGCATGATGAGTTTGGGCTGCTTGGTTTGGTTTCCTCTTCTGATTCATGCTAAATTGAATAATTTAAATTCAGAAAATACATACCAGATTGGCTTACATGGACATTTTTAGGGTGACTGACGAAAGATTAGTTGTCCTAGAGACGAAAGTGACCACTTAATTCTGAGCCTGGATAGGGAAGACGTTTACACATGGAAGGAATTCGGTGCACTCATCCACAGAGAAGAGATGTGGATGCGTTGTATACCTAAATAGATGGAAGGAGTGTGCTTAGTCATTGTGGAGCAATTGTTAAAGGCAAATTGGGAATTGATAATAATTGTATAATGTGTGATTTCTGGAAAAAGAAAAAACAATTATATAATGTACGGAAGATAGTTACACTTATTATTATGTTGATTGTGGGAGGAACTATGAATTGCGATTTAAATTTGTTTGGTGTATTTTATGTAATCTGCTTTTAAGTGTTGAATGGAACAAACTCATTCAGAGTAAACTGGTTATTGTGAATGGATATTTATATGAAATGAGTGGAAGATGGAAATATCATTCGATGGTGAGTGGAACTCTGAACTGTGATTTCTGTTTGCTTGGTGTGTGACAGTGTCTTTTAAAATCAGTTGGCATTTGCCAAGGGAAGTTTAGATGAATGGGATAAGAGACTGGATTGGGACAATGTTGCTTTCTCTGGCAGAAATGAAGTCTATGGGTGTTGAGGAAATAATTAAGCCTTTGGGGGATAAAGCAACCTCAAGCATGACCTATTATTGTTGTTGTTTAAAAATTTTAAAGAGTAAACTGGTTGTTGTGAATTGTCATTTATATGATTGTGTGGAAGATGGGAATATCTTTCATCACTCATTGTTGATTGCAGGTGAGACTCTGAATTGTGAATTAAGTTTGCTTGGTGAGTGGCAATCTTTATCTTCTAAAATTAGTCTTTTTATGTGTTAAGAGTAAAGCAGCGAGAGACTAGCTTGAGGTCATAGTGTGTTAATGTGACCGACATGTATTTTATGGAGTTGGCTGAAATATTTGAGTCTTTACACCTCAGGCATGATTTTATATTCATCTGTTTAATTATTTTTTTCTATTCACAAGTATGCCGGGTATCAATATAGTTAGTCATCATTTTGTATATCACTCCACATCCAAATTTGAAATCTTAAATGTCCATGAATATGTAAATGCTTTACGCATGGACATATCCCTTGACAATAGGTCAGTGATCTGTGGAACCCTCTCAGACATGCCATGGATGGTGGCATGTGAAGCCTGGAGGGGTGCGCACAGTGGCAAAGCTTGGCAGCTATAGTTCAGAATCCACAGAGTTTGCCGTCTTGCTGTTGCATATGTGCCTTGATAAGGCTGTTTCGAGCTAGCCTTTCAGGGGGTGTTTAACTCTAGGAGTAAGGATCACAATTTAAGCTGACCCGAACTCAGTGATGGATACTGATCTAAATGAATGATGAGTTTTGTAGATGGTTACCTTGCCTAAATTATTTAGTAATGATATATATATATTGTGAAATCCAACCAAAAGCCTGATCCGAGGTATAGTATCATATATAAATGAAGTACAGATATCTAAACTTTTCACCTAGATAGGGTATGATACATTTTGGTACTCATTCTTATCCCTTACCCAGGACTCTTGACAGTAAAATCCATCATTTTTCGTGTTATGTTGTGCTTGGCAGCAAAATCTATCACTTCTCGTGCCTTCTTTATCCCCTGAAATGCTTCCTTGCACTGGCTTTCTTCTCTTCTTGGATGTGTATCACAGATTCTATGAGAATGTTTCTTGTACATGGAATTTCGAGTCTTGTTTTTAAAGAAAAGAAATGAAGTGAAGGAAGACAGGATATCTCGAAGGCTGGGGCAGCAAAAGGTTTTTTTGTTACCAAAGAAGGGCATAAGCAGGCACCTCCAAGGGCTTCAGGACGGTTGGCATCCAAATAATATTAGTTTTTCACTAGTTCTAGTGCTTGCGCTCCATTAAAAATGAATTTTAAAGTAAAAAAAATAGAATATGTGAGCATGGTTAATTTTTTTATTAAGAAAATCATGAAAATTTTCAAATATGATTTGAAAACTTGTCCAGTTTATTTAATAAAATTAATTGATATATATATATATAAAAAAAAAATTAAAAAATCATCAAAGGCTAAATAAAAAGCTGAAAAATAAATGTAGATAAAATAAGATATTTATGATTTTGCTTGGTCTTGTGATGGGTTTCAATAAAATTGTGTTAGAGTTGGCTTTATATGGCTTGTTTTACCTAATAGGTCCAAGTGTGACTTGATTGTTTTGTTCAAAAAACTGTTGTCAAAAAGAATTCAAATCACCATAGTCTTGATCTTAAAATATGTATTTTTGATGAAGATGTTTTTACTGATTCGATTTAACAAATTAAACTTGACATGTACATCTTGAATATGGATGGCTTTGATACAAAAAAAATTCTTTAACTATATGATTAACAATAATAGATAAGTAAAAGAATGCAGTTGAATAAAATTTTAGAAAAAATTATATTATGACAAGTTGTACAAAAAAAATGTTTGTTAATGTCAAGGAAAAACAATTGTAATTCTATTAAAAAAACAATGTAAAAATCAAATCATACTCTATCAAATAATATCCTAATAACATTTTTTTATTAATTTATTTAAATGAATTTCAATTAAATAATCCCACAACCTTAATTGAATTAAAAAAAAAAATTCAAGACTTCATTGCTTCACCTTATTTCTTAAAAACATTAGGACAACCATGCTTTGAGCCTAAATATATTGGTTTAATTAACTCATTAAGCTTGTGAATCTAATCATAGACTTGCTAAGTGTAAATTCTTAGCCCAAAATTGGTGAACCAAAACCAAATAAGGAAATCCTTAATTGAAAAATAATTAATTAAAATGAATAGTTTGTTCTTATTTGGGATGAACATTCCCATTAAATTAACTTAGATTTTGGATAAAATAAAGTAGTTAAATTAATAGGAGAAATGTTGACTAGTGATGAATAGTGTAAATTTCCTAATTGAGTAACATAACTATTTAAATGAAACTTTTATGATTTGAGGTGATGATGATAATGATAAAGTGGAAATCCAATTATAATAATGTGTGATTTTATATGCTAAAAACATTGATCTCTAGTATAAGTCACGTACAATCGTGATTATGGATGAATGCAAGTCCCCACTCAATTAATTTGAAAATTTAAGAAAATAAAATAATACATAAATTTGGATTTTGATATAAAAATATATATTATCAAGTTATATTATATCAAACATACCCTTCAATGTGACTATTGGATAAAGATAAAGTTTTGTGAGGAGTCTTCTGACATATTATTTTATCTTAGATTATAATTTTCAGTTTAATCATAATTCAGGAAAGCCTTGTAAAAGTGTCAATGATCAGATAAGAGAAATATAGAAAATATCAATGGATTTTTTGTAAATAATTCAAGAGAGATTTCTTCGCCCTCTCTATGAAATCACCCCTAACCATGGAGAACAAAAGTTTTGATTTTTTTCCCCTTCATTTTCTTCCAAGAATATCTTGTTATTCTCTCTAAATTTGGTCATGGGTGCACAATTTTAGGTAACTACTAGTGGGGGAAAATTCAAATGGAGAAATTAAAGAGTTTGAGAGTTTGGGATTGTGAAATTAGAGAGAAAGTGGATATTTTGAAGGAGGGAGCAAAGATTGTGGTGGAATTAGCAAGAAAGAATCAAATTACATTCAAGCATCAAATGTAAAGGGCAAATCCTTTATTTATTGCACTTTTAATTTTTCTTTTAAGGCTAGGGGGAAGAAATGCCCAATTTGTAAATTCTAGGGTTATCAAATTAAATTGGGAAAAGAGGTTTTGTTGTAGATTGTTGGATTTGTTGTGATATTATTGTTAGTTGAAATGAAATCATGGGTAGAAAGGATAAAAATCATTGAGTAATTTCTACGTCAAGGGTCGACCATGTGAGGGCTCCGCGAATAATGGTAAAATTGTTTTGATTTTTGTGAAATTATATGTTTATTTAATGTATATAAATGATTAAAAGTGTTTGGAAAAGGTTTTATGAATTTCATGTGGTATATGTATTGGGGGAGGAAGTTGAAAATCTAAGGTTTTGTATGGTTTTGGACAGTTAATACTTATGAATTATTTTGAGAACTTTATAAAAAGGTGGTTTTAATAGAACTCTTGATTTTAATGATATGGGTATATTATGATGTATGTTTGGAAAATATATAAAATGAACTTTTGAGATTTGGATGTTAAGAGATAGAATTGTGGTGGTATGCATAAATTAATAATTTGTGGTTTTATAATAGAAAGGATATATATATAGGAATAATGATATGTAAATAATAATTTAACAACATGGAAAAAGGGATATGGTTGGCATGAATGGAAAGTAAAAAATGGGTTAAATCATAAAAAATGGTGTAATGGGTATGTATAGAAATTGAGTATGTATTTGGAATACATGAGTAATCATAATATACATGTATGGAAGTGGAGATTTTATGAAAATATTATAAATGACGGTTGGATCAAAAAAATGTTGTTTGTATGTGATTGTGATTTTATATACCAAGTAAACATTAAGGTTTGTGAAATGGAATTTGGGATAAAATTATGGGGAAAATTATCTTTCTTTGTCTCTCTCCATCTCTATTTATCTATCTATCTAAATTAAAGTAGAGCCTAGACTTAAATGAATGTTTGCATATTAAGTTATATGTTTAAGAAAGTGTATGAAATTAATGAAATAGAGTTAGAGGAAAATAGAAACATGAAGTAATTAAAATAGTCGTACACCTATGTATGTTTATATTTATTGTTGAGGAGTAGAATTCGTTATATGTATGTGAAACTTTGTTAAATAGGATTGTGACTGTGAGTGTGTGTTGACATTGAAAGAATAATGCTTGAAATGTAAATTATCACCATTATGATACAATTATATGCAATGTTGATCTTGAAGGTTAGGTTAATTGTATTACTACAATGATCTTTAATGTTTTATAAGAATGGGTTTTTAGCAAAGTATATGGAAATAAAGAACATGAGTGTGTGTGTGTGTGTGTGTGTGTATAAAAAAAAATGGTGTGTAGGTTAAATTGATTTATTAGAGGTAGATTATAAGCCTTTATGAATTTATGAATTGCATTAATAATGTTAGAATTAAAAAAGGGAAAGATAGAGTTAGTATAGTTGTGTTTTCCTTTGTTAATAAAGAAAAGTGAAAAGTGTAATTGTTATGCAATCTTAGTGTAAAAAAATGAAATTGTATTGAACCTAGGAGAAAATAAGAAATTTAATATTAAATGTAGATTATAGGGTGTATTATGTAAATTTAGTATGTAAGTGATATTATTATTATGTTGGAATTGAGTTGAATGGTATTTTAAATATAATTAAATGGATAAAAATCAATATGGATAAATTTTATTGGGAGTTGTATGCTTTATAATTTGATCGAAATTATGTTGAGCTCAATTGAGATGTATGTACAATATGTTATTTTAGTAATGGAGCTTGTTGATAATTGAGTACAAAGAGAAGTATGGAAATATATATGTGTCCGTGAGGGTGTGAAGAGGGTGTGAAGTTGGTGTTTTCAAACAATGATAAAAATAATTGGAACTAATTGAATGATTTTAAATGGTTATATTGTGTTTTTCTAAGTCCGGCTTAAATAAAATAATTGTAAAAATAAGGAATCTAGAGATTTGTATTAAATATATATTTGATGTAATAATTGATAATTTGTTAGAATATATTATTGTTGATACAATGGAATTTGGGTTATTGTATGATTGGATAATTATGACTATGTTATTAGGAAATTTAGGAACTTGAAATCCTAGTTTTAGTGTGTTTGTGAGGTATGGACATTAAATTGAAATAGAAATGTAAAAGTCTTAAGTGAGAAAGCAATGGAAATGTTAAAGTGTGAGAAAGCTGACCTTTTAGGTAGAGGCTATAATATGTGAGAAAGATGGTCCTTTAAAGGGAGGTTATGGCATCAAAAGTATAAGCAAATAATGTTGACAAGGTTTAATGAAAAAATTAAATGACTTCAGCACGAATCACAAGTGTTAACATTAATCGATGGATGTTGTGGAATAGAATTATAAAAAGTGAATTAAGTTAATGATAGTTGTTGCTACCCAATTTTTGACTCTTTATTTTTCGAAAAGAAAAGTATTTCAAAAATAGATTTTGGGTTCAAGGGTGAAATCGGGCAATTTGGAGTTTAATGGCCGATTGAGGGTTAAATCGCGAAAATCAGGAGCCGAGGACCAGTTTAGAAAGTCGCGCAAAGCCAAGGTTGAGATTGAATTTTTGATGGGATTTAATTGCATATAAAGTTTAAATTCGATTGGGTGCAATTAGAGATTTTTTAAAGGACCAAATCATTTTTTAATTTTTTCTTTCCTTCCTAAAAGATTTCGAAATCTGCATAAAAAAATGTGCACTCGTTCCGGCATGCATTGTTTGATTTTTTCAGGCGCTGAAAGCGGATCATTCGATTTTCCTTCCCATCAATGTTGATTTTATTGCCCGATTCATCTCCTTCACAGCAGATCAATATTTATTTTTCTTCCTTTTTCGATTTAATTTTCTTTCCAATTCAGCTCTCTCAACGCAGCAGCATTCAATTGAAATCAATGGCAATCAATTGGAATTAAAATAGAAAATCAACAGCAATGCAGCAGCAGTTCAACAGCAGATTTGATAACAACTCAATGCCAAAATCCTGCGTGATTCTCTTCCCGTTTCATCTCCATCACAGCAAAGCAGTCAGAATTTAATTTGATTTTTTTTCCCATTCAATCGTGATTTCATTCCTGATTTTCCTCTGATTGCATTCAATACCCTGCATGAACGTTGGGTCTTGTACTGTTATAAATAGCAGTACACGTTGAGAAGAAAAAAGGAGGAACAGATGAGAAGAGATTTTACGTAAAAAAAAACTTGAAGGAAACGCAGAGAAATAGAGAGAGTTGCATAGCCATTTACATAAAAGTTTTGATTTAATTTTCTTCCTGCTCTTCCTTGCATTTTCTCTTGTTCTTTCTATCTCTAAAACAGAGGAGCCTCTGTCATTCTCTCTCTCCGGTCACCAAGTTCAGCAGCCATCAACTCCGGCCACCACACTTCGTCTAGACGACACCGGCCTCTCCCCCATCACTCCAGCGACCCAGACCACTAGCTCCGGAGAAGAATCAGCAGCGAACGACAGCAACTGCAACGCCACCGTGCACTTTCCGACGCAGTTTCCGGCGAACTCAGGCCACCATCTCCGACGCCTCAACGACCAGAAGAATCACCACGATCTCCTCTACCCAACGGTATAAACAGGTATTCCATTCTCCATACCCGAAAATCTTCCTTGCCACTGTTCATCGTCTCTGCAAATTTTGCATGCGGGGAGTGAATTAATTCACTCCCCGCGTGGGCTTGACAGAGGCCGGGCCTCGCGCCCGAGCTCGGCCTCAAGCCCGGCCCGGATGGGTCTGGGTCGCCGACCATCTGGGCTAGCAGCCCAGCCTGGGAGATAAGGTGGGGTCAGTGTCAGCCCAACTGAATTTAGGTGAGGGTGACAGCCCAGCCCCATCGAAAAAGAAAATGATAAAAAATATAAAGATACAAATTTTCCAAAAATATTTTTATTAAAAAAAAATGTGTTGTTTTTCTTGCATACGGCCAATACACTAGCATATTTTTTAAAAAATTATCTTTCTTTTGAAAAAATATGTATTATCTTGAGTTTTGAAGAGAAAATGAGTTTTAGCATGGATTTCGCAAAGAAAAAAATTCATTTTCTTGCATTTTGAGATTTTACAACATGTTTGTAAAATCCAAAGGGTATTGGCCAATATTCAAAAAAATATAAAAAATCTTATTTTTTTTCTTTGGGAATTTATTATTCACCATCGGTATTTGGATAAATAAATCCTAAGGGGTTAATATCCAAAATATTCGACGGGAATGATATGCTATTATTCACCATCGGTATTTGGATAAATAAATCCTAAGGGGTTAGTATCCAAAATATTCGGCGGGAATGATATGATATTATTCACTGTTGGTATTTGGGTAAATAAATCCTAAGAGGTTAATATCCAAAATATTCGGCGGGAATGATATGCTATTATTCACCATCGGTATTTGGATAAATAAATCCTAAGGGGTTAGTATCCAAAATATTCGGCGGGAATGATATGATATTATTCACTGTTGGTATTCGGGTAAATAAATCTTAAGGGATTAATATCCAAAATATTCGGCGGGAATGATATGCTATTATTCACCATCGGTATTTGGATAAATAAATCCTAAGGGGTTAATATCCAAAATATTCGGCGGAAATGATATGCTATTATTCACCATCGGTATTTGGGTAAATAAATCCTAAGGGGTTAATATCCAAAATATTCGGGGGGAATGATATGCTATTATTCACTGTCGGTATTTGGATAAATAAATCCAAAAGGGGTTGATATCCAAAATACTCGGCGGGAATGATATCCCATCTGCCATTTATTTTAACGTATGTTATTTTCAAAGCCATAGCAAATCATAAGCAAACCAAAACGTCAAGCATCTTACCTTAGGTAGGGCGTACTAGGGGTGTTAAAACCTTCCCTTTACGCAACCAGTCCCTTACCCTAGAATCTCTGAAAGACTAGTTTTAGGTTTCCTAGTAAACATTAATACTAGGTGGCGACTCCCCTTTTTCACGAAATAGAGAAACCCCCCGACATTTAATCCCCCGCTCACGGGGAAGAGTTGCCACGACGCCGCATTTACTAATTTTTTTAGGGGTGCGACAGAATGGCGACTCCACTAGGGACTTGGACTAGGCTTGATAGTTTTGTTTGTTTATGATATTTTATGTTTTTCATATTGCTATGGATGGTTTATATTTCTTTTAAGCTTTAACATGCATCTTTACATCCTGTCATCAATATGCCTTGTCATGCATCACTTTTATTATTTTTGAGAGCACACACTAAACTTTAAGTTAAGTGGGGGACTAGCAAACTTACCTATGACTTGAGTCAAGGTTGAAGTTTGTGTAAACCCCAACTCTTTGCTCGAGTGTTTAGACCGGGTAGTGATTGGTATACGTGCCATCCCACTATCTCGCTGAACCCCCCATATCACCTTTACGAGGGTGATCATTGGGACAAACGAAGAGACCCTTTTTAGAGACCAAGTAGTAAACTTACCCTATGTCTCACGTAAAGGAACTAGAACCTATCGTTAGGATGTATGTTCCATAATATCTTTTACAACATTTTTGCATAAGGCAGTGTGACGCACTCTCTGAAAATGAATTCCGTGATGCAACGAGAATTATTTTTCACCACAAGTTCAACTTTGGGTTGTCTGAAAGAAAGGTTGAAAAGCTTCTTTTATTGTTAAGTAAAAGAAAGATAAAAGACGAGGCTGCTTGAGAGGCAATTTACCCGATCCAATGTTGCAAGATCGGTAGGGTACACTGCAAAAGAAGCTAGAAGTGTCACTGGTGATGGTAGCTTTGTAACGATTGATAACAAGAAAGATGAGCGAAATGCCGGTGCTACTTTTGGCTCTGCCATCTCCACAGAGAACTTTGGGGACTCTACCAGTAAGCACAGAAGAGAGTATGATAGGGCTGTTACACCTCGTAAAGAATACGGCGTCCCAAGTATTTCAAGTCGACGCTAATTTTGAAGTCTGCTGAGAGTAACCACACTCGCTATTGATCCAAGTATTATTAATCAAGATATGGAAGTTGAAGAGGACTCTTGTCTTTGTGGCAATTGTGGCAGTTTTTGGGACTAAAAAGTGTTCTCGTTGTAAATCCGTGAGATATTGCTCACAGGATGCCAAGAAGCACATTGGAAGGCTGGCCACAAGTTGAAATGCAAGGAGTTCAAATTAAATTCCTCACAAACAGCAAGATCAAACTTTGGTTTTAAACCTTCAGGTGGTGGGATTAAAAGCTTTTCTAGCATTGCACTTGCTCCTGCCTGTGGAGTTTCTAACTCTAAGCCTATAAAGAAGCCAGGAAAGGTTCTTTTCCCGTATGAAGAGTTCATTAAACTTTTCAACTCAGACAAGCCCGGATTTTCTCCCTGTGGGCTCTTAAATTATGGAAATAGTTGTTTTGCCAGTGGTTCTACAATGCCTCACATACACAAGGCCATTTGTTGCATATTTGTTGAATAAAGGACATCAAACAGAATGTAGACGTAATGATTGGTGTTTCAATCCCATGTTGAAAAAAGCAAGCCAAAGCACGCTTCCCTTTTCACCGATAAATATTCTTTTCTGTTACCTAATATTGGTGGTAATCTTGGCTATGGAAGACAGGAGGATGCTCATGAGTTCATGAGGTTTGCCATTGATACTATGCAATCAGTATGCCTTGATGAATTTGGTGGGGAAAAGGCTGTTGAACCTGCATCTCAAGAGACTACAAAAATTCAACACATATTTGGGGGTCGCCTCCGATCTCAGGTGATTTGTGCAAAATGCAATAAGATTTCGAATCACTTTGAGAACATGATGGGTTTAACTGTTGAGATTCATGGTGATGCTGCATCCTTGGAGGAATGCCTTGATCAATTCACAGACAAAGAGTGGCTTCATGGAGAAAATATGTACAAATGTGACAGGTGCAATAACTATGTTAAGGCATGGAAGCGTCTTACCATTCAACGAGCTCCAAATGTTCTTACAATCGCTTTAAAGAGATTCCAGAGTGGGAGGTATGGTAAACTTAACAAAAGGGTAACTTTTCCTGAGATGATGAGTGAAGGAGGAGATGGCACCGATGTATACAAGCTTTATGCAGCTTGTTGTCCACGTGGATATGCTAAATGCATCATTTTTTTGGTCATTACATATGTTACACCAAGGATTCCCATGGAAACCGGCATAGAATTGATGACAACAAGGTTTCTAGTTTGAATTAAACGAGGTGCTTTCTCGTGGGTGCATATATGCTTGGGTACAACAGGGGTTTTCGTTCGGCCATTTTGTCTCAGAACCATTGAGCCTTCAAAGGAGCAGCAATCAATCGTGAAAGTGATCGGGATTCTTACACAGAGAACCCAGCTGAACACCTTTCACCAGTAGAGTTGATGGAGCCACATAATTCTGAGCTTTCTTTTTCTGTATTGGATGGTGATAGATTGCCTAGGTCTAATGCTTTATATTCAACATCTTATGGAGATGGAATTGGTGCATCCAATATTCCTTATGACCTAGATGTCCCCAGGCCTGGCAATAGGTGAAGAAAAAATTAAGCCGCAGACGAAAAGGCAAGATGAGGTTACAAATTTCCAGGATAAGAAACAGAACAAGAACTCCCCACTTATTAATGGGTCAATTGCCGAAGGTCTCAAAGGGGATTATCATGAATGATATTTCAGCTGGCAAGGGGGATGATCTCCAAATACCTGAAGTGATACCTTTTATAGATTTCAAGCGTCGTAGAAAAGCACAGAAATTGTGAGTGCTGCCAATACAGGGAGTACAGAAAATTGGCTTATCAGGTCAGCAGCATAAAAGAATAAAGTTGATCAGGCCAAAATTCAGTGGTAATGGATCGTCTGGCAATGTTAATATCGGAAGCCAGGATAATGCAAGTAGGATGACTCAGAATGTTGAGTTACCAGATATGACACTTCATATTGACCTTGAAGACAATAATACTGGTTTTCAAGGCTATTTAGATTGTGAAGGAAACGAGAAGGTAGCAAACTGTGTGGTGACCCCCAGCAATGCTAATGGAGACAACAAAGAAGCATTACAGGATGTTGGTCCAATTTCTAGTGAATACGGAAAATAGTTTGCCTTCGATGAATTCTGAGGCTGATGGGATTATCAAGTGTGTACTTGATCATGATGGAGGTAATGAAAATGCTAAAGCTGAGAATAGATCTTTTCACCGTGGAGGAAATGAAAAGCTACCTGACAATGCTGAAGTCGCGAATAGATCTTACCCGACAACTAGTGAGAATGCCTTAGATATTATGTTAAGCATGCAAAATGGATTATAATTGTGGATCAGAAAAGGCATTCAAAGAAGTTGGAAATGTTGAAGAAAGTAAGCAGCAGCTATTTCTGCAATCTGTTGGGGAACAGTGCAAAGCATCTATTGAAACCGTCAGTTACTCCAATACAAAAGAGTCTGCAGAATTATTTGAGCAAGATGACAAACGTGTAGAGGCGATAGCAGCAGCTACAGGCAAAGACTGTAAAGTGGTTGATGAGCGAGAAGATAGTGGAAATGGAAATCGTGAAAGTCCCAGCCATTGACCATGGCGCAATCACAGATCTCAAGCGAGAAGATCGTGCATTTTGTTTTTGGTTCATGAGGTGAAGTACAACAAGAACATCCAATGCAGCGAACAAATTGAACCATCATAAATTGAAGAAAAGATGATCTCCATTACGTGCTTATAGGATGCACCCAGAAATTTGCCAGTTTTCCTCCTTGCACTTTTACGATAGCAAGTTGATGAACGGAGAGCAAATGTCAAACAAATCAGCATCATTTCATGAGATTGGGGTTCTTGGCCCTTATTTATTCTATGACATTACAGACGGCCAGGAGCTTCGCGGTAAAAAAATTTTGGTGCATCAGCTCTTATAATGAACGTGAGGCTGAAGCTGCAGTTGAGCTGCTACGATTTTTCAAAAGGAGGTACTCATCCGAGTTTTGTTGGTGGTAGAATTGGCATCATAACTCCATATAAGTGTCAGCTCTCACTTTTGCGCTCTCGTTTCTCTAGTGCATTTGGATCATCTGTTGTTGCTGATATGGAGTTCAATACTGTTGATGGATTTCAGGGTCGAGAGGTTGATATACTGATACTTTCCACTGTTAGAGCAGCTGATTTAAGTTCATCTATGAATGGATTGAGCTCCAACGGTATTGGGTTTGTCGCTGATGTAAGACGGATGAATGTTGCCCTGACAAGAGCCAAGCTCTCGCTTTGGATTTTAGGTAATGCGAGGACCTTGCAGACAAACCAGAACTGGGCAGCTCTAGTAAAGGATGCTAAAGAGAGGAATTTGGCCATCTCAGTGAAACAACCATATGAATCCTTGCTTGAAACAGCTCCTAGGGATGCTCGCAAGAGAGAAAGTATTAATAATCATTCAAGACTGTCTAGGCATGCTAAAAATTCTAGAAGCAATGGCAAACTAGGCAAACAAAATGAGCAGAAAGTGCACAGAGATAAAAAAAACTCTATTCGTTCTGTGACCCGATGCCGTAGTACTGTTGCGGGAGATGGTAATGATTTTTATATCCAAAGTAGCAAAAAGAAAAGCAAGAGAGGAACATGATCTTCCAAGGAAAATGGATGTCAAGTCCCGTAATTCCGAGGGAATGCATTGCGGTGGTGAAAGCAAGGGAAGAGAAAGAAGCGAGAAGAAATTTGACTCCAGTAAGAAGAAAGATAAATGTGCAAATTCAGAGAGTTCTAGGGAGCGTTCTGAACATGAACTAGGTGATGGCCATAAAAATCTGAAATTGAGCAGGGGAACAGAGAAATCTATTGAAGTAAGACAAGCCAGAAGAATTTGGAGAGTTCTACATCCTCAGATGAAGGCAGCCTCAAAAGCAAAGAGGTCAATGATGCTGGATATCAGAAGATAAATCAGCTCATTGCTGCTCAATTGAAGGAGAAATAGATGGAAACCCTTGGTACTATGATATCAATAATTTCATACAAAACCCTGAGGGCATCCAAAAAGAGAAGAAAACCTTGAGGAGGTTAACGATGGATTTTTACCTTGATGGGGAGGTTTTTGTATAAGAGGTCATCTGATGGTACTTTGCTGAGATGCTTAGATGGAGTTGAAGCTAGAAACGCATTACGAGAAGTCCATGAAAGGATTCGCTCAACCCATACTAATAGGCATGATGGTTAGAAAAATGCAAAGAAATGGTTATTTCTGAATGACATTAGAGAAGGATTGCATCGACTATGTCCGCAAGTGTCATAAGTGTCAAGTCCGTGGTGACAAAAATCAATGCCCCTCCAGCTCTTATGTTCAACTTGATATCTCCGTGGATTTTTACATTGTGGGGAATGGATGTGATTGGGCCTATCAACCAATAGCCATGGTCATAGGTTTATTCTCGTGGCTATCGACTACTTCACAAGATAGGTAGAAGTTGGGTCATTTGCTCATGTAACGCAAAAGGTGTTGAAGAAATTTGTTGAAGGAGATTTGATATGTCGATATGGACCACCAGAAAAGATCATAACTGATAATGCTCAGAACTTCAATAGAAGATTAATGATAGAACTCTGCACTAAATGGAAAATCAAGCAACCCCACACTTGGGGGCATGGTCAGATTTGAATAAAAGCAAAGATCATCGCAGATAGCCCATAATAAGCAAGGCGCTTGCGTTTGAGTGGTTGAATGAGCCATCCAATCAGAGAAGCCTGCAAAGCTTTGGAGATTAGGCAAAGGCATCCTGTTGATAATGGAGCATCAGATAAAAGGGCCTATGTTTCTAAAGAAGTAACAAAAGCATGTATTTTATTGTCATAACACTAACCTGACAGGAAAGGTGTGGCGAAAGCTGATGTGATTTCGAGTTTTGGAAAATATGGAGAAGCAGAATCTCAGGTCAGCAAAATCACGGAAGATGAATTGAAGATCGATGATGAATGGAAGATCGATGTTGCTCGAGCCGGGTCGGTCACCCAGAAAAATGAGACCACGGGTCGGTCACCCATCAAATGAGACCATGCTAGCCGGGTCGGTCACCTAGAAAATGAGACCACGGGTCGGTCACCCATCAAATGAGACCATGCTAGCCGGGTCGGTCACCCATAAAAATGAGACCACGGGTCGGTCACCCATCAAATGAGGCCATGCTAGCCGGGTCGGTCACCCAGAAAAATGAGACCACGGGTCGGTCATCCATCGAATGAGACCATACTAACCGGGTCGGTCACCCATCGAATGAGGCCATGCTAACCGGGTCGGTCACCCATCGAATGAGGCCATGCTAACCGGGTCGGTCACCCATCGAATGAGGCCATACTAACCGGGTCGGTCACCCATCAAACGAGGCCATCCTAACCGGGTCGGTCACCCATCAAACGAGGCCATGCTAACCGGGTCGTTCACCCATCGAATGAGGCCATGCTAACCGGGTCGGTCACCCAGAAAAATGAGACCACGGGTCGGTCACCCATCAAATGAGGCCATACTAACCGGGTCGGTCACCCATCAAATGAGGCCATGCTAACCGGGTCGGTCACCCAGAAAAATGAGACCACGGGTCAGTCACCCATCAAATGAGGCCATACTAACCGTGAGGGTGTGAAGAGGGTGTGAAGTTGGTGTTTTCAAACAATGATAAAAATAATTGGAACTAATTGAATGATTTTAAATGGTTATATTGTGTTTTTCTAAGTCCGGCTTAAATAAAATAATTGTAAAAATAAGGAATCTAGAGATTTGTATTAAATATATATTTGATGTAATAATTGATAATTTGTTAGAATATATTATTGTTGATACAATGGAATTTGGGTTATTGTATGATTGGATAATTATGACTATGTTATTAGGAAATTTAGGAACTTGAAATCCTAGTTTTAGTGTGTTTGTGAGGTATGGACATTAAATTGAAATAGAAATGTAAAAGTCTTAAGTGAGAAAGCAATGGAAATGTTAAAGTGTGAGAAAGCTGACCTTTTAGGTAGAGGCTATAATATGTGAGAAAGATGGTCCTTTAAAGGGAGGTTATGGCATCAAAAGTATAAGCAAATAATGTTGACAAGGTTTAATGAAAAAATTAAATGACTTCAGCACGAATCACAAGTGTTAACATTAATCGATGGATGTTGTGGAATAGAATTATAAAAAGTGAATTAAGTTAATGATAGTAATAGGGTAAAGTATAAACTTTTGTCATCAAAACCAAATTGATGAGCATGCAATTAATGTCTAACAATATGTTATAATTAATGAATAACTTAAGCAAAAATATGTATGTTAAATTGATGGGAAATGTCAATGAGCTAAAAATGATATACAAGTTATTTGAAATGGTAAATGGTATTAGGAGTTTGAGGTTTATGTAATACTCATATTAAATCAAAGAATGAGTTATTGAAATAAAAGCAACCCTAGATCCAATTGAGATTATCAAATAGGTCAAATAAATATTTGATTATGACAAAATATATGGATGAGCCTCAAATGGGTTAATTGAATATTTATGTATGAGAAATATATGGATAAGTCATAAACGAGCCTAATGAATAATGGTGAATGAAAAATAAATATTTAACCTATAAATAGGACAATGGAATAATTATAAATAGAAATTATATAAATGAGTCATAAAGGAGCCAAATGAATATATGTATGAAGAATATATATAACTACATTATAAATTACCAAAATAAATATTTTTATATGAAAATAATAGATGAATTATAAAATGACAAGATGATTAATCGATGATGAAAATTAGACAAATGAGCCATGAATGAACATGAGTAATAATAGAGAACAAAGAGTAATATGGATGAACCTTGATTGTGATATTATATATGGTGACTGAAAAATGATATTAATAAGTTACAAGTGATATAAGAGATAAAAACAATAAACAAATAAAAGTAACTGCATTGAAGACAATATTATTTATGATTAAATTAACATATAAAATTAGTTGATTTAAAAGAAGATTTATTGACATTGAAATAAGTAAAGTGAAGGATGAGTTGTGATAATGACCCCTAATGTTAAATATGTTATAACAAATTGATGGGATCAATGGTTAAGCCAAATGGGATCACGAGTAGATAACGGGGAGATAAATTCTAAATTACTTTGGACTATGAACTAAATTATTGACAATGATTTTATCAAAATGGTCGAATAAAAATATAAATAATGATTGTAATGAAAATCATGGTACTTAAATTAAAAGAGACAATATTGGTGTTATATTATTCCTAGATTTGATAGCAAATTAATTAAACCTAAATGGGCTAGTGTGTCTAGTCATGAAAATGAAAATGTCATGTACATGGACCTATAAGATCAGGCTCAAATGCCTAGCCTTTTATTTTCATTTTTTTTTGTTGACCAACTCCTTTTTTAAAAACAGTGACATCGTGTTTTCTCAATGTTTGATTTTTTACCTCCTGAGAGTTTGTCAAAAAACTTAATTGGGTATTTTTGGATCCAAAAAGCTATTTTACAATATATTTTCATCTAAAAACACTCTCATAATCTATAACTTTAAAAATTAATCTCTCAACTAAAAACACTCAAAATATGGTTTAAGAACACAAAATAAAGTTGATTTTTTTTTCAACCTCGATTTACTTTATCAAAATGAAATGTACAAAACACCTAAATGGAACTCTTTTCATTAAGTGAAAGTTATTGACATCATGAACATATTATTTAGTGACTATAATTTGTCAACCATGTATTTTATCTTTTCTTCATCAATTTCAAGCCATTTTATCTCCTTACTCAAATTAAAAAATAGAGAATAAAGAAAATAAAGTTTTGGACAAAAACAAATGGGATTAAAATGAAAATGAAACGATCTACAGAAAAATGAAAATGAAAAAACACTTGTGATTTGAAAAATAACCAAAAAACCATTTATTTTTTAGACCACATGTCAAATTGGAGTCCTGAATTGTTTTTTAAAGAAACAATTTTTTGTAAAATTGGACATAAATCAAATATAAAACCTTAAAAATCTCATAGTAAGCTATTCAAAACAATTTTCATGCCCAATTTTGAAATAAGTTAATGTGCAAGGATAAAATTGAAAAAAAAACTGATGATTGAAATAAAATAAGGCTTACATGACTCTAAATAAAAACAAAGCATTGTTTTAATGAAGAGTTCTTTGTTACAAGATCTATAGTGAATTTTCTAGAGATTTTAGTTTTTTCAATTAGCAGTTTAATAGATCAAGTAATTTCTTGTGAGGATACACTCCAACGATCATGTCTATTTTACAATTTATGACCAAAAATATAAATACATTATTCACTTCGAGTATGGTGGTAATGATGATATCATACTTGTAGATGCTAATAATGTTCCTATTACTCATAGGATTTATTACTCTTAAATCTTGATGTTCCACTTTCAAACTTAAAATTATTTTGTGTGCGCACCAACATCAACAAAAATCCTTTTTTTTTTCTAAAGTTTTTTCACATAATAACACCTCTATTGAATTATTATAGCTTTTGTATTTCTTTATTTTTGAAGGATCTAACCAAGGGAGCATCCTTAATATGAGGTTAAATTTGAGAAAACATGTATAACAAGCCACCTTAAGTGACTAGACCATTTACTTCACCATAATAATTGATTGTCATGACAACTTGACCAAATGTTGTCTCTTCAACTATTAAATTTTGGTATAATCATCTTATTCATTCATCCTGAATTTTTTTTTTTGAAAAACATCATCCTCTAAAATCCTTCTTCAAGTTATTTCTTTTCATTTAAGTCTATTTAATAGGACTTGTTCATTTAGATATAGAATTCTAAAGGAATAATATTATTTTATGGTGAGAATGAATTACAATTTGGAAGTAATATTTTTTTATATTCATAGTGATCTTCTAAGAATTTTTTTATAAACAAATAATCACTTATTTTAACAAAATAAAAGGAACTTGCCAATTATTTATAGCAAAAATGAACACACGTTCTATATAAAGTGAGAAAATGCAATAGAAATATTAAATACAAAGTTAGAAACTCTTCAACAACGTTTGATCCGTTCCATCTTTCTGCAATGATCTTTCGTGTTCTTTTCATCCATAATACTTGGCATTTGGTTTAAGGCTTCGTTTTGAACAACATATATTAATATTATCTCTTTCTTTAATTCATGTAATGCATGTTTATGTAATAAAAGCCATAAATTTTTGTTTGGCATTTCTTCATTAACTTCTTCTATGGAGATTCTATCATGGATGTTTGGAGAATTGCTTACCTTATTTCTTTTGATAATTTTTGCTTTTACATTATCATTATGAATCACATTACAAAATTGTCAAAACCAGAAAAGAAAACGTATTTGATTTGCAAAAGAAAAGCTGTTTAATTCAAAGAACAAGATGGCCTTTTAAAGCCTTACAAAGTAACTGAAGGAAAAACTGACTTAATGGACACCCCACGACTTTACAACACTTACAATCGTGTGGCTTAACTAAACTTTCCATCATGCAGCACGTGTTCCTTTATCACAGGAACAGATAAGCAAGTGGACCTAAAACAAATAAACAAATAAACTGAAACAAAGAAATCTTAATAACTTTAACATCCTCTCTTAAACTGAATACTATTAACATTTAGTTTACTGCTGGATAAGAACAAACACCCAGCATACCTCGCAGCTTTAAGAAGGTCTCCAGTTTTAAAGGCTTTGTAAGAATGTCTGCAATTTGCTCACGGGTTGAACACTAAACAAATTCCACGATTCCTTCCTTAGTCAGATCACGAAGAAAATGAAAGCGAACATCAATGTGTTTGCTGCGGCCATGTAGGACTGGGTTCTTTGACAGTTTGATGGCTGATACATTGTCACAGTAAATCACAGTAGGTTTGCATGTATCATGACGTAATTCTTTTAAAATTCTCTTTAACTAGACAACTTGACAAGCACAGTGTGTAGTAGAGATGAAGTCAGCTTCAGTGGTGGAGAGGGTGACCACGGGCTGTTTCTTCGAAGACCAGGACACAGCACCTGAACTCATAAAAAAATGCATACCCCGAAGTGCTTGTTCTGTCATTTTGATCACCTGCATAATCACTATCAGTGTATCCCAAAAGCTCCTAATTTCCTTCTTTCTTATACAGAACGCCAAAGCCAATAGTCCCCTTTATATATCGTAAAATTCTCTTTGCTGCCTATAGATGCATTTCGGTGGGATTCTCCATGTATCGACTGATCAAGCTTGTACAGAACATTATATCAGGACGTGTAGCAGTTAAATACATAAGACTCCCAAAAATTTGTTTGTAGAGTGTGCTGTCAACCTTTGCTCCATTTTCATCTCTGCTGAGTTTATACCGGGGGACTACTGGATTATGCACTGGATTGCATTGATCCATTTTAAACCTGTCAAGCACCTCCTGTGCGTATTTTCGCTGACCAATAAAGACACCATCTGGTTTTTGCAATACTTCAATACCAAGGAAATATTTCATCTTTCCAAGGTCAGTCATCTCAAATTCAGTCATCATAGACTGTTTGAAAAATTTGAACATAGCTTCGTCATTGCCAGTAAATATAAGATCATCAACATAAAGGCAAACAAATAAAACTGTACCTCCACCCGCTGCTTTGATGAACAGAGTATGTTCATAGGGACACTTCATGAAACCTGAACTTAAGAAATAAGTCTCTATACGGCTATACCAAGCTCTAGGAGCTTGCTTAAGACCGTATAAGGCTTTCTTAAGTTTGTATACTTTGAATTCAAGTCCTGCCTTTTCGTAGCCAGGAGGTTGGGTGACAAACACTTCTTCATTCAAATCACCATTTAGGAAGGCTGATTTTACGTCGAGTTTATAGATCGTCCAACTCTTTTGTGCAGCAAGTGAAATCAGCATTCGAATGGTGTCCAGCCTAGCCACTGGTGCACACACTTTGTCATAGTCAACTCCATATTTTTGGTTGTACCCCTTTGCGACAAGTCGCGCTTTGTACTTATCAACTTCTCCTTTCTCATTGAGTTTCGTCTTGTAAACCCATTTGACACCAATAACTTTGGTGCCATTTGGTAAGTCTGTGAGTTCCCACGTATTGTTCCTCTCTATTGCCTCAATTTCTGAGTTCATGGCTTGCCTCCACTGCATATTCTTTGCTGCATCTTGAAAACAGATTGGATCATTGTCAGCAAACAAAGCCATTGAAACATTATTGGTGACTTCTTCTTCAACACAATACTGTCCACTCTTGCATCCACGCTGGTGATCTTCGAGGTCTACTGGAATTGAGCAAGATGTTCTATGATGCAGCAACATTCACATCTTCTGTTGCCACTGCTTCAATTTCTGCACTATCATTAGCCACATCATGGTCATCAAAATCTGAGCTGTTGTCTGCTGCAATGTTTGCACTGTCATCATCAATTTCTGCATTGTCATGATCAGTCCCAGCATCGTCCTCACCATGATCATGAACACCATTAGACCCACCTGCAGCTGCATTTGTGCCTCCAACTGTATCAGCATCCCATTCCAGGTCTGCCACAATTGCTGCCTCATAGCTAGCCTCCCAATCCCAACTTTGATCTTCTTCAAAAACAACATCGCGACTCACAATAATCTTATTTGAAAGGGGATCAAATAAGCGATAAGCCTTCGATTGGTCACTAACACCAAAGAAAATACACTTGCGACTTTTGCTGTCAAGTTTGATCCTCTTGTTATCAGGTATATGAACATGAGTAATACACCCAAAAACTCGAAAATGGCTTACTGAAGGTTTGATCCCTGTCCAAGCCTCCTCTAGGGTCATACTTTGCACAACAAATGTGGGACTTTGATTGAGAATATGCACAGCCCAGTTAACTGCCTCAGGCCAGAAAATTTTTGGAATAAGCTTCCCAGAAAGTATGCTGCGTACCATGTTCATAATGGTTTGATTCTTCCTCTCGGCAACACCATTTTGCTGGGGAGTAAATGCTGCTGTTAGTTGTCTTCTTATCCCATTTACATCACAGTAATTATTGAATTCCTGTGACGTAAATTCTCCTCCACGATCAGTTTGAAATGCCTTCATGTATGCACATGTTTCTTTTTCCACCTTTGCCTTGTAGCTTTTGAAGCTTACAAAAGCTTCACTCTTTTCAACCAAGAAGTACACCCAAGTTTTACGGCTGAAATTATCTGTGAAGGTGAGAAGATACCTCTTTCTGCTATTTGAAATTGGATTGATTGGCCCGCAAATATCTGCATGCACCAGTTGAAGAATAGCAGATGCCCTCCAGGTACTTGCCTTTGGAAATGAATCTCTTCGTTGTTTCCCAGCCAAGCAATCTTCGCAGACTTTAGAAGGAATGCTAAATTGTCGTGGCAATCCCTCTACTAGCTTCCTTTGTTGCAGAACCCTGAGACCATTCCAGCCTTGATGCCCATATCGACAATGTCAAAGGTAAGACATGTCTGTGTTAAGAGAGGCAAAGCACCTCTGTTCCTGCGGTTGATAATTGGCTGACAGAATAAACATTCTGTTATGGGACATAGCAGTTTCTATGATTAAGCCTCTTTCTGGATGGAAAATCTTACAAGTTCCATGTTGCATAAGAACTGCAAGGCCTTGCTCTTGGAACTGGCCAATGCTTAATAGATTGTTCATCAAGTCTGGCACATAAAATACCTCAGTAATTACATGTGTGATTCCATCTATCTGCATTCGAGTGTTGCCCTTTCCTTGAACTGTCAAGCTTGCATCATTTCCCAATTTGATCGAATCTTTATAGCCTTCATTAAGAACAACAAATATCTCCTTTTTGCCACACATATGGTTGTTGCACCCTGAATCCAGGAACCATATGCACTCACTTCTAATTTGTTTATCCACGTACGCCATGAGCACCATTTCTTCACTTTTCTCGATAAAATGCACCTGCTTCTCCTTCTTAGTACACTCCCATTGAAAGTGACCAAATCCATGACAATTGTAGCATTCAATATTGGATTTGTCAAAGACAGCTCGACCACGTCCCCTTCCTCTTCCTCTTCCATGACCCCAAATTTGACCTCCTGGTACTGCATTTGTAACTTGCAGTGCTTGTTCATCCAAAGTATGCCTGCTCATTCGTTGTTCATGAACAAGCAAGTTGCTTTGAAGTTCATCGATTGACAGGATGTCAATATTATTTGACTCCTCAATTGAGCATACAACATAGTCGAATTTTGGAGTCATGGACCTCAAAATCTTCTCAATAACTACCATATTATTCAACTGTTCTCCATGGGTTCTCATCTTGTTAATAACAGTAAGAGTTCGTGCAAAATAATCATGCACTAACTCCCCCAATTTCATGTGAAGTACCTCAAATTCTTTGAGAAGGGCTTGTAGCTGCACACGTTTGACTCGTGTTGTGCCTTGAAACTTCTGTTTCAAAGAGTCCTAAATGTCCTTCGACGTATCTTTCTTCAAGATTGTCTCCAAAATCGATCGATCAATGGCTTGAAAAAGGTAATTTTTCACCTTTAAATCCTTTAGCCTATGATCCTCGATTTTCTTTCTTTGTTCCTCTGTAGAATCCATTCCTTCTGCTGCAGCAGGGATTCCAGTTTCAATTAATCCCCAGTATTCCTTCGATCGTAGAAAATTCTCCATGAGCATGCTCCAGTGATCATAATGCTCATCTAGCTTTGGTATGGCCGGCTGCACAAAGTTGCTCTCACTCGCCATGAGCTCTGCTTGTTGGACTTTCAAGTAGCTTCCTTGTTAAGGCTCTGATACCAAAAGTCAAAACCAGAAAAGAAAACGTATTTGATTTGCAAAAAAAAAAGTTGTTTAATTCAAAGAACAAGATGGCCTTTTAAAGCCTTACAAAGTAACTGAAGGAAAAATTGACTTAATGGATACCCCACGATTTTACAGCACTCACAATCGTGTGGCTTAACTAAACTTTCCATCATGCAGCACGTGTTCCTTTATCACAGGAACAGATAAGCAAGTGGACCTAAAACAAATAAACAAATAAACTGAAACAAAGAAATCTTAATAACTTTAACAAAAATACACTTGGTTTTGTTTTATCAAAACTAAATATGATGTTACTTTAGTGTTTGAGTAGTTTAAATATTGTATTGAATATTATTCTTTATGACAATTAAAATTGTTTATTCAAATAAAAGTGTGAAGCCACTAGTCTCAATCACTTTATTGGGTTGGAATTTAACACCTTGAATCTTCTCCTCATACCCCTGAATATGTTGAAACAACTATGGGTATAAATTTTCATGTTATTGAAATAATGTTTACTTTTCTGCATCATGTTTCTTTCCTACTTAAATAAATATTGGTTCATAACATTTCAAGCAATGATTTATCTCATCTAGCTAAATAACATAACATGTAACAAATCTCATTTCTCTTGTCTCTTTAAGCAGACACCCAATTATTTATCCTTAAGAGATTTTAGATGTATTAGTTGTGGTTAAGATCTTACTCTTATATACTTGAGCCACGTTCTCATCATTATTTATTCATTAGTTAATGAATTACAAATCAAGCTTATCTTTATCTTGATCCTTTCATAAATAAACGTTTCACCTTTATACGTGGTTTTTATGAAAAATGGTTTTTCTTTCTAGAATAAAACTTCTCATAAAGAGTCGCCTTTTATTTTTCTTTTCTCAAGTATTTGATTATCTAAACTAACTCATGGACCTTGAAAATCAACATCTTTGGATGACATTTCTTATTCTTCACCTATAAATTTGGGTACTCAAAATGTATTAAAATGCTTGCTCTTTTACTCTTCAAAACAAGAATGTGTCATTCCCCCCTTTATAACCATAATTCTAATTCATATGGTGAGCCTTTCTTTTATAGGATTGACTTTTAGACCAAAACATCTCATTACTGAGCTTCTTTTCTAAATCATCTTATTAAAATGCATCGAATCTTTCATATGTAAATATCTCATCTCATCTATTTATCCTTCCATTCTATCTTAACTACACCTTATAACACTATGGTAACATTAAAAAGTTGGAATACCTTTTGAATCATTACACCACCACCATTCTTTCAACATTAAAGCATTAACCCTCATTCAAGCCCAACAACATTGAGTTATAAGTTATGAATACAAAGTCTTACTATTCATTCAAACATGGTCTCTCATTCCATAAACCCTTATATTAAATGTTATTCGGAGAAAATGGGTTATCCATGGGCTTAAAAGGAATCTTGATAGGTCAATAGCTTGTTATAAAGCTTACTTTAGTGGCTAAAGGTTTTCATTAATGAGCTGCAATTGATTTTCTAAAACTTATAGCTTAGTTATCAAATTTTCAATTGTACAATTATTATGTACTCTTGATATGAGTAATAGTTATCCCCTTTGTCAACTTTATATGAATGATGTATTCTTACAGGCTTTTTTCTAATAAAGTATTCATGAACTAGCCCCTTAACTTCATTTACCCTAATTTTCTCAATCAAGTTAATTTATAGATTACAAAAGGTTATTGATGAGCTATGTCAAACTTTTGTGCTTAGTATCATGAACTTTGTAATAAGAAATTATCTCCAAAGGCTTTAATACCAACTCTTATTCGATATAACTTTTTTATACTTCATTATCCTATTTTGGTTATTTATCTATTGGTTTGTATTAATGATATTATCAATATTATATCTTTCACTACTCAAATTATTATTTTTATCACCATTCCTGTTCGACAATTCTCTCTCAAAGATCTTGGTAATCTTTTATGTTTTTTTATTGAAGCTCACTTTATCATAATAGCTTATTAGAGAAATATATATATATATATATAGACCTTATTTTTCATTAGGCCGTGGAGGCTAATGATAGTTCTCTTTCTATCCCCCTGCCATTATTTAAGTTCTTATATTGTTTGATGGTTTTCCATCGATTGATGCTACCTTGTATCCACAAACTCTTAGATCCTTATAATAGCTCTCCTTGATTCAAATTAATGTTTTCTTTCCCATCAAGAAGCTATATCAATTCATGCATTATTTTCCTGTATTTTATGGAGGAAACTTGTTTAACATGATTTAAAAAAATTATAGCTGAATGAAAAATTAATTTCAAAGAACTCTTAGTTTTCCTGCTCAAATAATCCTTGATTTTTCTAGATTTAATTCTTGATTTATGATATCTAATAAAATATTATAAATGAAAATTCATTATTAATAAATTTTTAACCTTTTATTTTCTGAAATTCACTATAAAAAAAAGGTGAGGGAAGAGTTGAATTTGAGTTTGAGTTTTTTTTTTTTTTTTTACATATTTTCCTCACCTTATGTTTTCATATTTTTTCTCATTTTAAGCTTTGGTTTTCCACCAAAATTTAGAGCTCATGTTCATCTAATTGATAGATATTTGATTTTTATATTTTTTGGTTTAAGAAATGCATCTAAACTAAGATGATGTTATTGAGATCTCAAGAAACATATTACAATCATCCTAGTTGCACAAGTGAGTAGCAATAAAACCTTAAAGACAAATTATTCATCCCTTAAAACAATAAGATTCACATTACATTAAAAGTGTTTATACAAGTAATTACCTTCATTTGTTTTTATTTAAATATAGATATTTAGTTACTACTAGCTTGCATGCTAGAACTTTAAATTGATATCAATTGCAAGTTTGATTATATTTACAAACTTTTGCAAGTTTTTATTATATTTATGTTGAAAACATGTTTGTCATGAGTTATGCTTTTGCAGGCTTATAGTTTTAAACATGTATAAACTCTATTCTTTTGTTATAAATCTTTTGTTTACCATCACTTCATGATGCTAAACTAAATATATTTTCTCACTAGTATAATATATTTACAAACTTTAATTTACAATCTTAAGACTTTATTTTTTTTATTTATATTATACTTTGTTTAGTTCATATTGTGAGGGAAAATATTAATGAAAAAAATAAAATAGATTAATTATGGAAGAGCTTTTAGCATCTTTAAAAAGTTATGATTTAAATTCTTTTTATTTTTTATATTCTCACACATAGATTTAATTTTATCTCTATATGCTTTAATTTATAACATTATGGTTTGTTATGATTTCTTTCTTCTCTTTTGTTTAATTTTAAAAGGATGTTATATATCTTTGTTTTAAAGTTATAACTTATCTCCTAAAATTGTTTGTCAAGCATTTTAGATGTTTTGATTAATGTTATATATTTTATTTATTTATATTTTTCAACAAATGAATTATTGATTTGTTTATGATAGTTCATTTTATCTTGTTGGTTCAGACATATGTTTTTTTATCTTGCTTATATATTCTAAGATTTTTATCATGGTTATTGGGTTGGTTTTGTGCACATATATGTTAATACTCGCATATATAAAAGGTGAATAAAATGGCCTAGAAAGTTTTATCTAAGGAGATTAGGTTTTAAGTGGGACTATTTCTTACCCTTTCAATCTTTTTTTTATAATTTACTTAGTAAAAGTTTTATTCACATGATACTATTTTTATATAATATATAGTTTATAAGTGGAATAATGATAATTAAGCATATCACAATGAACAAAATAGAAGTCATCAATAACTCAAGAATGGAAATGAATGTTGATTTTATCTTCCATAATTTAATTATAAGTTTTTTATTAGGTGCTTCATAACAAGTTGTTATTTTTTTTTATTGTGAAGACAAAATAATGATTTATAAATATTATTAACTATTATTTTTTTTATAGATTTTATCATGTCTTATGCTCTTTATACTCAAGATATGGTTGTGTCAACCAATGTTGCTTTGACAAGTATTACTTCGGTAATGAGGATTCCACCATCACTTTTTGCGGTGCATGGTGAGAAATCTAAAATATTCAATGGATTGAACTTGAAGATATGATTAAAAAAAAGTGTTATTTTATTTTTACTATCTTGAACTTGGTAAATTTCTTAACTAAGAAAGCATCAAAATAATTAAAAAATAAATTTAACCCTACTATTGTGTCAATTATGGTTACATGGAATCATATTGATTTCATGTGCAAGTACTAAATCTTGAATAGGTTAGACAATATACTATATTATATGTGTGGTTTAATAAAGAGTGAAAAATCATTATAGAAATTTAGAAAGAAAAAAAAAGAACAAAAATGATTATGCTAGAAAGAAATCATAGTTGGTGGATTGTTAGATTTCAAGATGGTTGAGTCAATAACCATTATGAACCAAGTTTAAGAGTTTTAACTGGTCTTGTATGATATATATGTTGAATATGTCTTTAAGTAAGTATTTTCAAGTGGCAATAATAATTAAAAAAAATATCATCATTTTGGAAAGAGTTCAAAAACTATCTTAAATATAATCGCAAAGAGACGAGAATGAAAGATCCTATTTTGAGGTTGACAATATAAGTTATCCAAAATAAGCAAAGAGACGAGAATGGAAGACCTTATTTTGAGGTTCATAATATAAAAAGGACAATAAGTTATCCAAGAACCAACACTTTTGGTGCCTAAAAAAAAATATTGTGGAATAAGTGATAAGTCTCACAACAAAAATCAAAAGAAAAAAGTTGTTGTTAAAGGTAAAGGAATTGCTAAAAAGTTCAATGACAAGTGTTTTATATGCAATAAGATTAGGCATTTAGCCAAAGATTGCAAAAATAATAGTAGGCAAGGAAACCTTATGAAAACGACTACTCAAAACAATATCATCAAGGTTGATCTCTTCACTAAAAAAAAATTAAAAAAAAGTTTTTCACATCCAAGTAATTAGATGGAGAAAACTTACATATGAGAAAGGCGAAAAGATCATATTAAAGATGATTTATAGGAACTTGTCATCCTATACACTAGGAAGAAATTAGTATCCAACTCATTGTTAAGGAAAAAAGGTTATAGAATGTTTTTTTTGGGATCTGAAGAGGTATATTGCATGCATTATAGTTGTACATATAAGGACCAATAAAACTTTAAAGACAGAAAAATCATCCTTACAACAACAGAAGTTTCATTATTTTTTTTAATTTAAAAATAGATATTTTTTACTACTAGTATGCATACCAAAACTTTTAATTAGTATCAATTGCAAGTTTGATTATATATTTAATATGAATTCTAGGATTTTCTTATTATATTTATGTTGAAAACATGTTTGTCATGAGTTATGCTTTTGCATATTTATAGTTTAAAACATGTATAAACTCTAGGTTTTTGTTGGATATTTTTTGTTTAGCATGCCTTTGTGATGATAAATTAAATATATTTGCTCACTAGTCTAGTATTTATACAAACTTTGACCTACACAGTCATCGGTTAGTAGTTAAACAATAGCATTGTTATTTTGTTGAGACTCGTGAATATGGTTTGCATGCTCTCTCTTCAAGCACTTCATGAATTGTGGATGTTTATTGGGTAGGTGATTATTAGAAAGGATTATCTTGAAAATATGGAAAATGTATACAGAGCAAAAGTTTCATATCAATTTGTTTTGTCAATGCAGTGTCGATCCTTTATATTTAGTGGTAGTAGAAACATGCAAGGTTGGCAAAGGCTTGATTTGGCCTAATATTTGGTGCATAATCAACATGTTAGATATGTCTTTACACTGCATTTCAAAAATATTTTTGAAAAAAATAATTTATTATTATTATTTTAAATTAAATTTTTAGATGTTTTTATATCATTTTGATGTACCGATATCAGAAATAATTTTAAAAAAAATATCATTTTAATATATACTTCTATTTTGAAAAATAATCTCAACGACACTAACTAATAGACGAAAGATTCTAATGCTTGTCGTTTCTTCTTCCTTGCGATCTATTGCCAGAATCAGGATTGCTTGGCCATTAAAAAAGTACGTTAAGATAAAAATGCATTGCATGAGATCTCCTCGAGTTTCAAGAACTGCCACCATGTTTTATGAGCAGAATTTTGATTGAAATCATAGTCGACTACTATCTATGCACAGGGAATGTAGAAGTTTGTCCTATCTAAGTGAGAATATTTGGGCAGAAAAAAAATTCTCTTGGTTCATTCAACGGTAAGAAGTCCATGCAGCCTATAATTATCAATGGAAGCACAGTTTACACTCCACCTCACCCAACGCTTGAACCTGCTTACCACAGCTCAGTTCTCACAGTAAACCGGCAATCAATATAAGAGTTCACCGAATCTTTCCTGATGATTGTGAGGGAAACTTGATAAGTTATCCAATCAGCCATCAAAAGCCAGGGATTTCATCAGGCATGGGAGCCAACTCATTCTTGCTGAACTTCTCCTCGTCATAGAAGGTTGCACGAACCACATTGCCCCCAAAAAACCGCCCATCAAGATCAATCAATGCTTTTGTTGTTTCCTCTGGTCTCTCAAACTGTATGAAAATTCTAACTGCCTCTTCACGTGGAAAGTTTGGCTCAGTGATCTCGAAGATAAGAACCCGAGTGACTGTTCCGTACTTTGCACACTCGGATCCAACCTCATCTTCTAGGTCATCATCTACCTCACCAGGACCCACCTTTCATGAAGAAAAAAAATAACATTTTCAGCAAATTCTCATTTCCATCTGTAATCACAAAATCACAAACATAGAGCATGGGATTGACACTTTTATGTTAAAACCATAAGACATTTGATGCAGTTCCATGAAAGAGCATGTTTTTTAAGGAATAAAATTTGAAGTGAAAGAAACCAAATAGCAATCACCAATAGATTAAACTGGAACCCTTTTGTACCCTATCATTTGGTGACTTTGATTACAAAAGGGGATGCTCAAATTAGTGCCTATAGAGACATTGGACTTGGCCCTTTTGTATAAGTGACTTCCACTGACTCTTAATTTGAAGAGAGTGTTTCAAACATTTCAAGCACGATTAAATCCATCCATCAAGGGCAAACACAAGCAAGTGATCTTCAATCACCTGGTTTATATTAACATTACTCCAAATTTTCAAAAGCAATGTTAATAAAGCTTCTGAGGGCATGTAAGGGAAACAGAAAACATTATAGTTTACTTGTGGTGATCTGAATAGGTGTAAGCCTCTTCACTTGGTGAACAGGTTCATCACTTATTTAATATAAGAATGCCCGCAAGCTACTGGCAACATTTTTCCCTCTTATGTTTAGAAATTTCTGGTGTTAAGGAGGGTATTTAAAATCTGTGAGAAGCATGGTAGAGCTCCAAACTTATGCCCTCCAAAACCAAAGCCTGTGGAGGGATAGTAAGCGGGCAGTTATGTATGGAAAGGAGAAATAAGCAAGCTGCTGAAGTGGATGGCTAAGAGAAAAGTTGGAGCAATGGTGGATATCCATCACTTAAGACTCTAAACTATCAAGTGATTCCAAAAAGAACAAGGAGAGTACATTTTGCAGAAACACAGTGGCCAGCAGAACAAGATCCTCGGTACCAAATGTTAATCTAAATGCAAGGATTCTCCTCAAACAGAAATTTCATGGTTTCTATTAAAAGCCCAGAGCTTTCTCTACACTGTGCAGTAAGGAAAATACTTAACACAGTTATCTAATTCATCCTCGATGGTAACACCAAGAGCTTTTCTAGGAAAAGCAAAAGACCAATCACCTCACCAACATCACAAATTCAATTTTCGTGATTATCAGAGACATGATTGCAGCACTAGTTGTGAAACATCGCTATTTTTGCTATCAAACCAAATTACCTTAATCAACTCTTGACACCTCAGCATTTTTCCTTCATAGCAAAAAACTACATTAGGTGCCGTAAAGAATGCACCTGCTTGGGCCTTGACACAAGCACAGTAAAAGAACATGGGTAAGGACAGATCGAGGATGTTTACCAGATGAAATTACACACAGCCCAATGCATTGCTATTGCTCTCCCGCACCAGTAAATTTGAATTTATAGAAACAAGCACAGAAATGCAAGATATGATATACCAGGTGGTTACTAAATGAAATTAGAATATATCAAATCTTAGTGAATCTCAAAGAAGAAACAATGAGCAATCTCAGGTAGTGGATATAGCACAACGTAAGCAGTTTCTTGTTTGCTAAGGGTAAGTTATAGAACAATGGAATCAATGGATCATGTGAGGAAGGCATTACAAGATATGAAAGAATAAATTACAAACAAAGAGCAGAACAGAACAATGACTTGCTGATTCCCATTAGTTTCTTTCATTGTATTTACTTTCATATAGCAGAAATAACTTGCTATGCAATTCAGATGTCTTTGTCAGTTATTTTTTAATAACAGTAAATTGTTGTCCATTTATCTAATTTTCATTATTTACACCAATTAAGAGATGCATAAAAAAATTCAGCAAACAGAAGGTATATATACAAACCATATTCCTAAGTAGCAAGACTCGAGTAGGCGTTCCATTGAAATTCACACTCTTCACCTTCTTCTCTGACTTTGACTCACTGGCATTCACAATAACCCCGGCTCTCCGATCAGTCTTCTTGGCCACCAACGGCGTCGTAATCCCCTGCTCCTGCTTCCCCAATCCTTGCCCTTCCTTCCACCCCATCTTCGCCATCATCCTCTGGGCGGCAGTCATTTGTCCACCAGCACCAACTCCCAACCCAACCGTCTCTGACTTCCCAATACGAAACCCATCCCCATTACTGGGTGGCGACGGACTCCTCGGAACACCACCACCACTCATCGCGGCACGCCTCTTCCACGCTTCCTCCCCAGAAATATTCGTATCCCTCTCCCTGTCTTCCTTCTCCCTACTCTCTCTTTCCTCCTCCTCTTGCCTCCTCCTCTCAATCTCCCTCAACCTCTCTGCTTCCATGGCCTTCCTTTTCTTCTCCCTCCTATAATCTTCATAGTCATTCGGCCTCGCGGGATCATACTCCTCGGTTACCACCGAGTTCACCCCTACCAATGCCGGCTGCGCAGCCACTTCATCGGGTAGGACAGTAACAGGCGGTGCCGGAGAAAATAAAGTTTTTGAAGGTTTAGGTTTGTTTTGAGATTTTAAAATAGTTTGTGGAGGTGTGGGTGGCATGGGTTTACGAAGAGTAGGTGGAGCCATTAAGGTACTAGCAGACCATACAGAGGAGGTGGTGGAAGTTGATTTATCTTCCTCCGCCGCGGCGGATGGTGGAGGCAGATCTCCATATAATCCACCGCCCAACATTCCTTTCTTCTAAACCCTAGAAATTAAAGTGAGTTTATTTTTTTTTTGGTATGCAATTAAGAAAAAAGTGAGAAGAAGAGGCGGAATTTTGGTGAGGTCGACAACCTCACGAGTCAAGACTCAATCAAGCTAATAAAGCCTCAAGGTGATTGTCTTGCTAAACCGCTTTTTACCAACTGACAGCCCAGTTCATTCTTTTAGGTTCTACTTCAGAAACACACGCTTCACCGACCGTGTATGGATTTTTTTATGTGATTAAACTCTAAAATAATATATATTTTAAAATTTTAGTTATTTTAAAATTTTATAGAAGATATATGTTTTAATTATAAAAAATTTGTGATCATATCACGCTCCTCCTTTAAGACAACCACATGCTTATTGCTTTATTCAATTATTTTCATATTATCTCAATTTGTTATATAATTAAATTTTCATTATATTTGAATTTATAATGATATTATGTAAACCTTCATTAACAAAAACACTAAACGGCATCGGTGGTTTACTGTTCATTACTGTAGCACCAGACTCATGTGCACTATTCATTGGCAATTTAACCCGCTGCTTCGCGGGTGTACATTCTTTTTTTTTTTTCTTAAATGAACAGTGCATGCACGAAAATAACCCCTGGTAAAGACAAAAATCGCCGCCTTTTCCAGGGGCTGGACGGTCATTGACCGGTCTGGTCCGGGCCGGTCTGGTTCGTCCGGCCGGTTATTTTATTTTTTTTAATATTAGAATGAACAGTGCATTAACGATTAAGCCCCCCGAAAAAGACAAAAACCAGGCCTGGGGGTGAGGGGCGTTCCGGTAATTAGCCATTTTTTTTTTCGCTGACAACTGTTGGCGCGTCACCGGACGCACTATCCGTTCCAACGCTCACGCGTTTTTCGGGCGGCGCGTGCTGCGTCATACGGCGTCCAAAAAAGCCCAACCGGCGTCTAGAATGATTTTCAGACATGTTCTCTTCCACATGAAGCGGCGCGTGTGGCAAGATGATGTCCGGATACGTGTCAATGGTCGTTTGAATTTTCGCCCCCACTTTCTCTCTCCTGCCTGCACCAGATGATGTCAGCAAAGCTGTTTTTTGTCAAAATTCATTTCAGTCCCTCAACGTTTTGATTTGTTATTATTGCCCTTAATGCTATTATATAGGTTTTAATTTCTTTCAATTTCGTCCCTCAATTGAAATTGATTATATATTGGAGTTCCAATTCGGTCCTCATTCTTTTAATTGAGTGGATTGGCCTGGAATTCGGAATTTGTTTGGTATCAAAGTTTTCATTGATTTCAATTTCATCCTTCCATGCAAATTTATTATAAATCCTTAATATTTTGGGTATCAAAGTTTGATTTCTTTCAATTTTATCCTTCTATGCAAATTTATTATAGATTTCAGTTTCATTTCGGTCCCAAATCTTTTAATTCCAGTTTTGTTTTAAATTATTTAATTTCAATATTTAAATAAAAAATATTATAATAATTTAATTGTTTTTCATGCTTACTCTTTTGTTAATGTTTTTTTTCTCCGTATAATTTAATAATTTTTATTTTTTTGACAGTAATGCCAATGATATTTTTTTTTTCCTTTTGTTAAAGTTTCTAGGATATTTTTAGTCTTTCATTAATTATATATTCTAATATTTATTGAATATTATCTCATAGGAATATATATAGGGAGAAGAAAGCATGACCTAGGATTTTTTGAATAAAAAAATTAATATCGGTATTCTTAAATACATTTAATATAATCATATAATGAATAAATTGGATAACATAAAAAAAATTGTCTTCCAATTTTAATTTTTTACTTAACACAATAATAATAATAATAATAATAATAATAATAATAATAATAATAATAATAATAATAATAATAATAATAATAATAATAATAATAATAATAATAATAATAATTTAACTGATTTTCTTGCTTATACTTTTGTTAATGTTTTTTTTTCCTCCGTATAATTTAATAAATTTTATTGTTTTGACAGTGATGGCAATGATATTTATTTTTTTCCTTTTGTTAAAGTTTCTAGGATATTTTTAGTCTTCATTAATTATATGTTCTAATATTTATTGAATATTATCTCATAGGAATATATATACGGAGAAGAAAACATGACCTAGGATTTTTTAAATAAAAAAAATTAATATTAGTATTCTTAAATATATTTAATATAATCATATAATGAATAAATCAGATAACATAAAAAAAAAATTGTCTTCAAATTTTAATTTTGTACTTAACACAATAATAATAATAATAATAATAATAATAATAATAATAATAATAATAATAATAATTATTATTATTATTATTATTATTATTATTATTATTATTATTATTATTATAGTAATTTAATTGTTTTTCTTGCTTACTCTTCTGTTAATATTTTTTTCTCTCCGGATAATTTAATAATTTTTATTGTTTTGACAGTAATAGCAATGGTAATTTTTTTTTTTTATCTTTTGTTAAAGTTTCTTTAATATCTTTAGTCTATCATTAATTATATGTTCTAATATTTATTGAATATTATTGCATAGGAATAAATATACGGAGAAGAAAACATGACCTAAGATTTTTTGAATAAAAAAAATTTATACCAGTATTCTTAAATACATTTTATATAATAATATAATGAATTAATTGAATAACATAAAAAAAATTTTTGAATATTATCGCCTATAAATATATAGAGAGAGGAAAAAAATGACCTAGGATTTTTTCCCTAAAAAACATTAATGTCAATATTCTTAAATACATTTAATGTAATAATATCATTAATAAATCTTATAAAAAAAATTGCCTTTGAATTTAAATTTGGCACTCTTTTGTTTAAGTTTATTTCTTAAAAACAAATTTACAATATTTTCAGTTTTAATATTTTAAATGTAATATTACCCGTGAAAAAATTAAACTAAAAAAAAAATATTACTTAGGTTATCTACAATTAAAAAATATACGGATCACTTTCCATTTTGATTACATAGACTTTATCAATTATAATTATACTAACTAAATATTAAAATAACAAAATATAATACATATAAAAACAATCAATTTTCTACATAGATAAAAAAAAAACCGATGCATCGCGCGGGTATACCGCTCGTGTCATTCTAAATGTTAAAAACTCCATGCTAATCTCTTTTGCACGCAGAATTAGAGATTGAGATAACATACTTTACTATTAGAGTTAATTTCCTAATATATAATTCCCATGGCGTTTTTACTGTAGCTCCGGTACTGTAGCATGTGAGTGTATACACTGTGGATTGTAATAGTGTATTTTTGGGTCGGTTCGGTTCTCGGTTTGTTCGGTTCAGTTGGTTTGCCGATTTTCCCATTTTTTTTATCATTTTTGCACAGTAAAATAGCGCTTTTAGCCCTCGAAAAAGACAAAAAACCGGTTATGGATGGAGGGGCTCAACGGTAATTGCACAATTTCGGACCGGACTGGTCCGGTCCGGTCCTCCTACCTTTCATTATTTTATATTTAACCGGAAATGGCTAGTTACGGGTTTGGCCCCTAATAAGACAAAATTGTTAACTTATGCACAGGGACACACCGGTAATTAACCATGTTTTTTTTTTTCTTTATACTGTCGGCGCATGTGTCACACACGGCCGACAGTATTCCGCCTCACGCCCTCTTTAAGTGGCGCGTGCGTGGTGTTGGAGCTGCTGGAGATGGTCTTCCGGCGTCTCAGTCGATGCGCCTCCGCTTGGTCTTCCTCCCGGTGCAGCGTGTTTTGGCCTCCGATATCCGTGGACGCGACGGTGACCGGTTAAAGCCGCTGCAGCCATTTCTCTCTCTCCTGCACGTCAAAGTGCAGGAGAGTCCCATGGTTTTTGTTGCTACCCAATTTTTGACTCTTTATTTTTTATGTTTCAAAAAAATATATTTCAAAAAATACATATCTTGGTGCAAGGGCAAAATTGAGCAATTTGAGAGTTTATTGGTCGATTGAGGGTTAAATCGCGAAAATCAGGAGCCAAGGATCAGATAAGGAGATCGCGCAAAGCTACGGTGGAGATTGAATTTTTGATGGGATTTAATTGCATAAAAAAGTTTAAATTCGATTGGGTGCAATTAGAGATTTTTTAAAGGACCAAATCATTTTTTATTTTTTTCTTTCCTTCCTAAAAAATTTCGAAATCTGCATAAAAAATGTGCACTGTTCCGGCATGCATTGTTTGATTTTTTCAGGCGCGCTGAAAGCAGATCATTCAAATTTTCCTTCCCATCAATGTTGATTTTATTGCCCGATTCATCTGCTTCACAGCAGATCAATATTTCTTTTTCTTCTTTTTTCGATTTAATTTTCTTTCCAATTCAGCTCTCTCAACGCAGCAGCATTCAATTGAAATCAATGGCAATCAATTGGAATTAAAATAGAAAATCAACAGCAATGCAGCAGCAGTTCAACAGCAGATTTGATAACAGCTCAATGCCAAAATCCTGCGTGATTCTCTTCCCGTTTCATCTCCATCACAGCAAAGCAGTCAGAATTTAATTTGATTTTTTTTCCCATTCAATCGTGATTTCATTCCTGATTTTCCTCTGATTGCATTCAATACCCTGCATGAACGTTGGGTCTTGTACTGCTATAAATAGCAGTACACGTTGAGAAGAAAGGGGGGGGGGAACGGATGAGAAGAGATTTTACGTGAAAAAAAAAACTTGAAGGAAACGCAGAGAAATAGAGAGAGTTGCATAGCCATTTACATAAAAGTTTTGATTTAATTTTCTTCCTGCTCTTCCTTGCATTTTCTCTTGTTCTTTCTATCTCTAAAACAGAGGAGCCTCTGTCATTCTCTCTCTCCGGTCACCAAGTTCAGCAGCCATCAACTCTGGCCACCACACTTCGTCTAGACGACACCGGCCTCTCCTCCATCACTCCAGCGACCCAGACAGCTAGCTCCGGCGAAGAATCAGCAGCGAACGACAGCAACTGCAACGCCACCGTGCATTTTCCGACACAGTTTCCGGCGAACTCAGGCCACCATCTCCGACGCCTCAACGACCCGGGAAGAATCACCACGATCTCCTCTACCCAACGGTATAAACAGGGTATTCTATTCTCCATACTCGAAAAATCTTCCTTGCCACTTGTTCATCGTCTCGCAGAATTTGCATGCGGGGAGTGAATTAATTCACTCCCCGCGTGGGCTTGACGAGGCCGGGCCTCGCGCCAGGCACGGCCTCGAAGCCCAGCCCTAGATGGAGTGCAGGGTCGCCAGACCATCTCGGGCTAGCGGCCCCAGCTGGGGAGATAAGGTGGGGTCTGGGGCTGTCACCCAGCCGAATTTAGAGTGGGCTGACAGCCAGCCCACCGAAAAAGAAAATGATAAAAAATATAAAGATACAAATTTTCCAAAAATATTTTTATTAAAGAAAAATGTGTTGTTTTCTTGCATACGGCCAATACACTAGCATATTTTAAAAATCGTTCTTTTGTTTCAAAAAAATATATTATCTTGGGTTTTTGAAGAGAAAATGAGTTTTAGCATGGATTTCGCAAAGAAAAAATCATTTCTTGCATTTTGAGATTTTACAACAAGTTTGTAAAATCCAAAGGGTATTGGCCAATATTCAAAAAAATATAAAAATCTTATTTTTTGGAATTTATTATTCACCATCGGTATTTGGATAAATAAATCCTAAGGGGTTAATATCCAAAATATTCGGCGGGAATGATGTGCTATTATTCACCATCGGTATTTGGATAAATAAATCCTAAGGGATTAATATCCAAAATATTCGGCGGGAATGATATGCTATTATTCACCATCGGTATTTGGGTAAATAAATCCCAAGAGGTTAATATCCAAAATATTCGGCGGGAATGATATGTTATTATTCACTGTTGGTATTTGGGTAAATAAATCCTAAGGGGTTAATATCCAAAATATGCGGCGGGAATGATATGCTATTATTCACTGTCGGTATTTGGATAAATAAATCCAAAAGAGGTTAATATCCAAAATATTCGGCGGGAATAATATGCTATTATTCACTGTCGGTGTTTGGATAAATAAATCTTAAGGGGTTGATATCCAAAATACTTGGCGGGAATGATATCCCATCTGCCATTTATTTTAACATATGTTATTTTCAAAGCCATAGCAAATCATAAGCAAACCAAAACGTCAAGCAGCTTACCTTAGGTAGGGCGTACTAGGGGTGCTAAAACCTTCCCTTTACGTAACCAGTCCCTTACCCTAGAATCTCTGAAAGACTAGTTTTAGGTTTCCTAGTAACCATTAATACTAGGTGGCGACTCCCTTTTCAAATAGAGAACCCCCCCCTCCGACATTTAAATCCCCGCACACGGGGAAGAGTCGTCACGACGCCGCACATTCATTTTTGGGGTGCGACAGTTTTTATGCTTTTTCATTTCAGTCCCTGTACTTTGAATTTTGTTTATGGTCATGATTTTTGTTATATAAGTTTTGATTTAGTTCGATTGGGTCCTTCGATTGAAATTAATTTAATGTGCAATGTTCACTTCGATCCTCCTTCTTTTAATTTCTGGATTGGGTTTAAATAACTCAATAAATTCGGTACAGTAGTTTCAATTTTTATAATTTTATCCTTTGATTGAAATTGATAATAAATTTGATTTTCATTTCGGTCCTTATATTTTTAATTTTGGATTTTAATCCTTTATATTTGACTTTTTATACTTTTAATGTTTTTTTAATCCCTTGATTTCCTTTATTTTAATCCTTTTTATACTAAAGTTTTTATGGTTTTTTTAGTCTTTCATTTATTTTATTTTTTTCATTATTAACACAATAATAATAATAATAATAATAATAATAATAATAATAATAATTTAATTGTTTTTTCTTGCTTACTCTTTTGTTAGTGTTTTTTAGTTTTTTCTTCCTCAGGATAATTTGATATTTTTTTATTGTTTTGGCCGTGATAGCAACGATAGTTTTTGTTTTTGTTTTATTCTTTTGTATGATCTTTTGTTGAATTTTTTAGGATTTTTTTTCCTTCCATTTTTTCCCTTTCATTATTAACACAAAAAAAATGAAAATAATAATAATAATAATAATAATAATAATAATAATAATAATTTAATTGTTTTTCTTGCTTACTCTTTTGTTAATGTTTTTTAGGGTTTTTTCCCTCAAAACAATTTGATAGTTTTTATTGTATTAACAGTGATAACAATGATAATTTTTAGTTTTTATTGTAGTTTTTGGTTTGATCTTTTTTTGTAGTTTTTACAATTTTTTTAATCTTTCATTTATTTATTTATTCTTTCATGATAATAATGATGATAATAATAATAATATTTTAATTTTTTTTCTTGCTTGCTATTTTGTTCATTGTTTTTTTTTTCTCGGTATAATTTGATAATTTTTATTGTTTTTATAGTAACAACAATAATAATTTTCGATGTTAAGACTCCGATGTTGCTATTGTTCTAATATTTTAAATTAATATTGCTTCCTTTTCCCCTTTATTTTTTTATTATTATTTTTATTTGCTCTTTGTATTAAATGGTTTTTATAATTTTACTATCTGCACATTAATGATTTTAGTGATTAATTTTTTTTTCTTATAAAAATATTTTGCTCTTTTTTTTAATGTTAGTTTGCGTTCTTTTGTGATCTTTTATGACGCAATATCTACATTCTAAGATATGTAATCTATGCTTGCGTAACAAACTCCACTTAAAATTTATACATTGTATCTCCTAATCTATATTTTTTATTTAGTTATATCATATAAATTTATCATTATGGATTTAATTATATTAAATTATATACACAAGAATGCCCACGGCAACGCGCGCGGCAACTTAGCTAGTGTCATATATACTAAGAGGTTTACGCACATATTTTTTAAATAAAAAATCAAATTAATTTTTCTAAAATTGAGACTAGGGTGGAAAAAACACCTGGTGAAACAATTTTTGTTGGGTTTAAAGTCCTTCGATGTTTAAGCTAACACTAGTAAAAGAAGAAATCAGCTTTAGCGATTATTGTTAGGCTATTTTGGATGTGTTTGACACAACTTTTGTTTTTGTGGTTGAGGTTTTAAAAAAGCAGTTTCATAAAAAGCACTTTAGCTGCAGTTCAAAATAAGTTTTGAAGTGTTTGGTTAAGACTGATTTTGAGTTTGAGATTAATGAAAAACAGTTTCATGTGTTTGGTTACCAAGCTTTTTCATATTGCTTTTAACTTGTGAAATTACTTTAAAGGCATATATATATATATATATATATATATATATATATATATATATATATATATATATATATATATATATATATATATATATATATATATATATAATTTTTTTTAAAGGCATATATATATATATATATATAATTTTTTAAATATTGTAGATTTAATAATTATAATAATATAATATAATTAATAATTCAAGTAAATTAGACATTTTTTTTTATTCTCTCACCAAATTATTTTTATCAATATAATGAAACTTCATGTCAAATCTTTTTTTTGTTTTTATCCATTATTCAAAATTCCAATTATCATTTTTTTTTTCACTTCAAATTATTCAACACTACATGTCAATCTTTTTTTGTTTTGTTTTTATCAATTATTCAACATTACAAGTCATATTCCTTTAATTTTCAATTTTTAATGCCAATTCTTCAAGAAACCAATTTTTTTTTTTTTAACGTCTAAGTATTAAATTTTAGCAATTTTGTAATATTGATTTTAGCAACTATTTAAGATCCCACTTTTTTTCATTTTTAATGTCAATTAATCAAGAATATTCATAAATCCCGTTTTGAAATTAACCGAATCAAATTGTTTTCTATTTTTTTTTATAATTTCGGTTAGAAAACTAGAACTAGAACTAGAACTAGAACTAAAACTAAAACTAAAAATAGATTTGGTTTTGTTTGGTTTCGGTTTTAAATTTTAGAAACTGAAAAAAAAAGGAACTAAATTGAATGAATCAAATAAAAACAACTCAAGTTTATTAAATCAAACTTTTTATTAATTGAAACAAGACTTGTACGGTTTTAATAGATATAAAACTTAAATTTAATTGATTACTTTTGTTTAGTATTTCGATTAAAAATATTAAAATAAAAATTAATTCAGTT
This sequence comes from Salix koriyanagi, assembly GCA_029228605.1. Lineage (NCBI taxonomy): Eukaryota > Viridiplantae > Streptophyta > Magnoliopsida > Malpighiales > Salicaceae > Salix > Salix koriyanagi. The sequence goes on along the minus strand of CM055337.1, from coordinate 7,216,300 downwards.
TGATTAAAATATATTTTTATATTAATAAACATATATTATGTAAAATTATTTATATTTTAATTAATTTTTAGATTATTTTAATATTAAAATTATATTTTATATATTAATAAACATATATTATGTAAAAATTATTTATATTTTAATTCATTTTAGATTATTTTAATATTAAAATTATATTTTTTAACATTATTTATATAATTAATAATAAACTTATAACAAATATAATTAATAACAAAATAATAACCATCCCCGTACCAACCCACCAGCCCCCCAGCCCCACCCCTTTTTCTCTCCTATTGCACAATAGATGCAAGAAAAGCGGCATTTTCATGCTTTTCTTGAAACGCTGGTGGGGTGTACTTTTGAGTTGGAAAAAAAACATTTTTTCAACTTATCACCCCTAACCAAACACTTTAAACCACAACTTATTTCAAAACTCCGGTGCAACTGCAGAAACAAACACCACCTTAATAACTCACATGCAGAGGAAACAATAAGACCAAATTATTCAAGATTTCTTTTAAGTGTTAGATAAATATTACCTGAAAATACAATATTTTCTGCTTTTGATAATTCGTTACAGGTTTGGTTGTCACAAACCATAAATTGTTCGTGCGATTATCCAGCTTCCAATGCTAATCCACGTTAATCACTAGTGAGAAATCTTATTTATCTCTATTAGGAGAGATTTGTTATGCGTAAAGTACTAACTCTCTATTATGTAGTTTACATGAGTTTTTTTTTTTAATAGACAATCTTTTATCAAAATAAAAGACATGATTTTTATATTTATAGGAAATCCTAAAAACTCTATAAATGGCAAACACATCTATTTTCTTTTTAAATAATGCCCATATGTTGTTTAAAAATAATTTTATAAATTTAATCAAAAAACAGTATAACCTCGAAAAACAATCAATCAACAATGCATTTTACATTAGGTATGGTACATCAAAGATGATGTATTTTTTTCTTGTACAACTAGTCCTCTTACTCAAGCTTTCACAAACTATAGGTTTTCTAGTGATTATGATAACTAGATGACAATTCTTTTAAATTATAAATTTATAATTAAACTTAAAACCTTTTTGTTTGTAGGAAGCAACTCTTTCATCCAACTTTAAGCATGTGAGAACATAAACAACATATTATTAATAGTAACAATATGTCTTTACTCTAATTAGTAAGGATCTAATTGTCTAATTTATATATGAAAGATATGAGAGATAATTTATATACTACGAGTAAAGATATAAAAATATAGATCTAAACAATTTTTTTACATTGTCTCAATTGACATATATATAGATAAAAGAAGTAAGAACAATTTAATATGGAAGAATCCAAAAGAATATACTTATCTATTTTACATATGATATGTTTCTTCAAATGATTTATGCCTCGAAACAACAATTAAAAGAGATGGGATGGAAATGATTCCATATATATTGGAGATAAGATCATGTATGTGATATCAAGTATAAAACCAGATATATCTTATATTTTGAAGTAAGAAATATTGAATGATAGTTAAAAATATTATTAAATACTTAAAAAGAATTAAGAATGTTTTTTTAGTTTATGGTGAAGATGGATAGTACTAGTTTTCAATAAGATATTAAAAAAATATAGTTTGGTTATATTTTACTCTAAGTAATGGTGCTATAAATTGAAAATGTTTCAAATAAAATTATACAACTAAAATTAGTACATCTTTGAATTGAAAAGGCAAAATTTTTTGTTTAGATCAATAAGTTCATCACTAAACTAGGTGCAATTTCTAATATTATTTTTTCAGCGTCTTAATTGTGATAACAATCGTGCTATTGCACAAACAAAGGTATTAAAGTATCATTAATTATCTAAAAAACACTTAAACAATTCTATTTGATTAAAGAATCATAAAAAGAAAAGATGTAAAGATGAGTTAACTGATTGCTTCTTTTTCTTTTCCTATTTGATTTTCATTTTTAATTTTATTATTTAATATTACATTTTTTATTTTATTGAGTCAACACTTTTATAACACAAATTGCAGGTTTGACAAGTTCATATGTTTGACTTGAGTTTTTTTTTAACTTCTCGTTTTATCCTTTAATTTTATCATTCGATATTGTATTGATTGAGAATTAAACTTCATAATTTTTTTGTTTATTTTCTGTAATATTATTTTGACCTCATAACCCGATAATAATGTTTAGTGGGTTAACTTGAGTTGACTTAGGTTGTTTTTTATGTTATTTTTAATGAGTTTTGTTTTATCGATTTCATCATTCAACACTAGGTCAGTTGAAGATTGAATTTTATAATTTATTTTGATTTTTTTTTCTATAATTATATCTTGGTCTAACGATCAAAGTTATAGGTTTTAGCATTTTTACCCTTGTTAAATTAGGTCATTTTTAAAAAATATATTTATAAAATGTTATCTCATTCTCATGACTTGGTTCATGGATACTTCAACATTGAATTTGTTTTTTAGTGGGTTATCCTTGTCTCATGATTAGGTCTTACCTTTGACAGATTAACCTAACTGATTTTTTTAATTGACTTTTTTTTCAATGTCATTATTTATATAGTGTTTGATTGAAAATTATACTTTATGATCTCGTGACCCGAGAATAGTGCTTAATGGGTCAACCGAAGTTGACTTGATTAATTTTTTTATGTCATTTTTAAATAAAATTTGTTCAAATTTCATAGATCAATATTGAGTCTGATAAGAGCAATTAATAAGTAAGCGACATAATCAATTTATTTCTTATGAGATTATCTTGATCTTATGACCTAAATTATGAGTTTGATAAGTTAACTTAAAGTCACTATTTTAGATCTTTTTTATTGCTTATTTTTTAAATTTCATCATTAAACATTGAGTTGATTGAGAATTAAATTTCATAATTTATTTTGATATATTTTCTTTGGAGTTATTTATAGACTAGCCATAAATTTGACATGTTAATTGGGTTAAATAAAATCAATTCAAATGTTATCTTAATATTAAAAGATATGTCATAGTAATTGGTATATATTTTCATATATTGCATGAGTTGTTTTTGAACATGTAAAGTTACACCGTGTCCATCCTCATGTGATTTTAAAAAAATTCACATGAAAAAAAATAGTAGTAACATCTAAATTTAAAATCACATGAAAAAAAATAGTAGTAACATCTAAATTTAAAATCACATGAAAAAAAATAGTAGTAACATCTAAATATTCCTTACACTAAAAAAATTAATCTAATTTGTAATGTAGCACATGTCATTAATATAGTTTCTTACTAAAAGTAGAAAAAAAGTTTATTTTTCATTATTTTTTACACCACCCTTAATCTTTACTTGCATAAAAATTGAATGTGTTGAGGCTAATTGAATTGACTAATAATAGAAGAGCTAAGGAGGTTTTACAGGCGCATACTAGATCCAGCCCACCACTCCTCCCTCCTCCTAAAACCCTACCTCTTCTTTGTTTCCTCCCATTTTCACTCTCTGGCAGCAGCACCCCCCCCACTAAATTTTTATATTTTTTAAAATGCTTGGAATCAGAAGAACACAGCAACCACTCCAGTCCCTATCCCACCAATTCCTCCAACGTTGCTCTGTAAGTGGAACTTCGAAAGGAAAAGGCAAAGATGGGGTAGCAAAGAAACGCTCTAAAGTGACAACAAACAAGAAAAAATCAGGCTCTCAAGATCCTTCTAAACCATTATCGCGTCAAGACTCTGAGAGGCACCGTCTTTATGACCAATGCATCAACGCACCAACCCCAGTTCGTTACATAAAGCCGAAAGACCGTCCCCGTGAAGCAGAAAGAGAAAAAATGGGACTTCTATGCAAAGACAGGATTCGCGAGAAGGAGATTTTAAAGAAAGGTGGAAGACAAGCTATGGGAGTTCCTGATGAGCCCTTGATTATTGGGACTCCTGGTTTAGATTTGATTTCTTTAGGTTTGGTTGATGTCGATAAGATACCAAAATATGAGTTGACGGAGGAGGATGGGATGAAACTGGCCAAGGAGTATAGTAGGGTGTTGATGAGAAAGCATAGAGCCAGACAGGCTGCTTTGAGTAATTTCTTGAGGTGTAAGAACGAGGCTATTGAGGCCTTACCGGATAATTTGAAGATGGCAGCTTTGATACCGGATTCAACGCCTTTTCCGGCGGGTAGTTTCATGGCTACTTTGACTCCACCCATTGAAGGGTACAGTGACAAAATTAATGAGGCAGCAAAGATAAGTGCTGGGATGCAAAAGATTAGATAGACAGATGGATGTGGTTCATTAAGGTATGTGTTTTATCATGTTTTGAATTTGGCATTGGTTGTTGGATTCTGGATTTTTTCTTTACGTTATTGTTTGAAATTTTAGAATTATGGTTGATTCCTTCATTGATGTCATCCTCCCTGCTGGTTGTTAATAAATTTCATTTTATTTATTTGTTTGTACCAGCATTAATAGACCCAGTGTAGGTCACTTTTACTGGAATGAAAATTTTTGTGTGGTAACAAAACCAGAACGAAGCCTTTAAGAAAGACCCAATTTTGAAGTGCTGTCTTGAATACCAGTTGATTGATGTGTTGTTCCACCATAGAAGCAAGGCTTTTTCTTCTTCTTCTTATCGTAACAACTACTAGTGTGTGTACCGCATAGGCGGGGCTGTGTTATTAATGGCTGGGCTTGTTTAGGGGAATTTTTAATTTGGGAGTAAAAGGTAATAAGTTTTGTGGTAATACCAAAAATATGGTTGCTTCTGAACTGGCATGTGTCATATGGTGATTTGCTCGTTAGCATACATAAGCTATTAAGTATTAAACTTGTGGTTACCAAGCATTGTGTCTCATCCTTCTGCAGGCTGATTCTCATAGAGTCTACTGATCTAGCAAAGAGCTGAAGATCATAATGGTGGAAATACTTGGATTTTAGAAACCTTAGCAGAAACCACCATTGCTGCCAAATTTCTTCCAATGTTTTTGTTTTCTATCATTCTGTATTCATTTTTGGAATTGTGAATGTTTTGCTTTCATTTGACTGTGCGCTGCTTGGAAAGTAATGTAGTTGAACAGTAAAGTAACAAAGTAGCAGGATGCTGCGAGAAGCTTGTGACATTTACTCAATCTGAGATAGCTTTTTGGAAAATAGAGCATCATATATTGATACTGATGGTCTTCAGGGTTTTCAGATACATTAACCTGTTTAAACTCCACATTTAGGCTTTATCTGGGATTTTCATAGTTATTTAACTAGCAATGATTTGTACATTTGACTTCTGTGCTTTAGTTTCACTTATGATGACATGACTAGTCTTGAATAACTCTGTTAAGAGCTTGATGATACACTTTATGATAAATGTCTTAAATTGATAAGAGAGAAAAAAATAAAAATCCCCCTTTCAGTGCTGAGGTGGTATGGAATAAGGATATCAGCTGAAAGGAAACTTTTTGTATCAGATTACCTTCAGAGCATTTATATTTTTTTTGTTATGCAGACAGAAATTGAAGGATATAGCCCTTGGATTTAACTAATTTGATTTGGGCTGTAAACTAGGAAATAATATTCCATTTATTCACCTTGTTGTATAACCTGACTTATGTGTACATCTGAGTTATGCGGTATAGTTTTATTCATGATGGCATAACTAGTTTTAACTAGCTCTGTTCCGAGCTTAGTGGTACTCTTTCTTGAAGACTTATATTGTTGAGATAAATTTAAAAAATAGCCCCCCTTTTGGTGTAGAGTTGGAATGGATAGCTGCTGAAGGGAAAATTTCTATTCTTTGGACTGTGACTGCAACATTTATGACCTGCTGGAGCTAACTAATCTGAGCCAGGCTGTTGATTTTGGTGTCCATATTTGAGAGTGAACTTCATCACTAGGCAATATGATTCAAGTGATTTCTTTAGCTATATAATTCGTATTGACTTGTACATTTGATTTCTGTTTTGTAGTTTTACTGGTGAACTTAAATGCACCAGATTTAATGCCTTTTGCATTCGAGAGGTTTATGGCTGCTTTGACTCCTGATTGAAGGGTATATTGGGAAAGTGGAGGGAAAAAAAGAGCTGATAGAGAGGATAGATGGATTTGATTGGTTTGCATCTAATTTCTTGTTTTGTTTTTAGTAAGTATAACATGTGAGGCTCGGGGATTTTTGTGCCTTATCGGTTTGAAGGGCTTGACTTCCTGATGATTCCTTATATTGACATTATCTTTATTTGATTTTGGATTGTTTTAATTTTTTTTATTCTTTAGATTATGATGACAATTATTCTTAAATTCTAGGAAGTAAATGAAACGGGGCTACACTAAAACTTGGATGGGAACAATTTATGTGAATGCATGGTTAAAGAAAGCATTTTGTATTTTTGTGACATCCTTGTCTTTTGAATTATAATGAATCAAATTGATACTCATACCAGTGGTTTTCAAGGTGATTATGCAAACTTTTGTTGACCCCATTTATGCTGTCAGCTATTCCTATTATCTATAGTTCAAGCTATTTGTCTAGTTTGAGTTGTACTCTTTATATATATACAAAAATAACTTATTTGAGAGGCAAACATATCACTCTAAGTGTTATGATGCCGTATCTTTGTGGAGTGACTTTATATTTAAGAACTCATGTTACATCGCGAGGCAAGTGACTTTTTGGATTATTAAGCTAAATAAATGCACGGAGAAGTTCCCCTTTAGTGCTCATGGGGAAAGATCTCAGCTACCCATATTGGGATAATATCATTAGCTGAAGAGCGAGTATAGATTTTGATATCTTCAGATTTCAATTGGAGGATGTCAACTTTTGGAACTAACTAATTTGATTTGAGTGATGAACTTTTGCTCAAATAATATTTTGGAGACACTTCACTTGAAAAGTAGAATTGGATTAGCAGAGTACAGAACTCAACATCATTGGATGATTATTCTCTCTAGCTGTTGGCCCACGAGTTCTATGGTGTTCTTTGAATTTTGATTTGAACACTTTATTTTAAGTGTTACATAGTTAACATACTGGAGCTTGAGCAGCGAGCTTTATATGCAATCGATGATTTATGACTGGTCAAACTGTCAAACGATGAATTCTAACCTGAAACCATGTTATGATTACTGCCCTGGGAACGGCGGGTGTGAAGAGGTTACTGAAAGGTGATGGGGAAAAGAGGTTACTGAAAGGTGAGGGTGAAAAGGACAGGTTGCAGCAGCACCTGTTGTCTGGTTATAAATAATGATATCAAGTGTTTACTTTCTTAATACCCCCTGTTCTTTTGTGTTGATAATTATTATGGTATAAAAGTTCTAGTGCTCATCATCAAAGGGTACTAAATGCTATTTACCTGATTTACATCTTATGGGATTGTTTTATGAGCAGGTGGAGCTGTCTGGGAAGAAACAGAGTGATTTCTATGAACACTGTTAGTCATTCCAAACAGAAACCTTATATTGTGGTCTCATGAAAACATTGAAGCACTGGAGACTGATGCAATAATTAGGTTGAAACTAGAACTGCTTTTGGTGTTTCAGTACTTTGCAGCTGACATTTTGTCTTCTTTCTTACATTCGGCCTTGATTCTGCCTGAACTGTGATAATTTAACTAAAATTCTTGGAATTTGAGGTAATCAATTGACTTGAGGCTCACTTGTTCGGATACTGGTGAAGTTTGTGGCTCTCCTCGTCAATAAATGTTATTGCAGCTCTCCTTAGATCAGTTAGCTTAATGGGGTAAATCTTTATTGTATTTATGTATGTTATGCTAGCTTAAAGCCTTAAACAATGTGATATACCGGCAAGAAATGCTCTATGCTTTCGAAGGAGGGTGTAGTATGGACCGACATTTTATGGAAGGAGACGAGAAGATCACACAGAAATCCAATTATCTTCCTGCACAAGGGAAAATTATTTAGTTTTTGAAGATATTTTCATTTCTTTTTGTTAACCTGATCTGTTTATTGCCACAGAGGAAATCTGATGAGCACATGCAAACTATCTGATGAAAATGGAGAGTTTGACTCATAGGGGAGAACGGATGCCCATGTTATCTCTTGGTTACTAGGCTTTACCAAATAGAATATGGTGAATAATCTTTGATCATTGGCTGCTACTATAGGGATGTGGACTTATCTTGGATGCATTTATTCTCAAAATAACATTGCATGGTAGCTCTAATTGGAGTTACAAATCAGCAACTATCACCAATGTAATCATTGTTTTGAATGATTACATTATATATTCCTTAATTTATGGAGTGAATATTATATGATGGTTTATTCTACTGTTTCTAAGAGAGCCCAAGCAACACTAATAGCTGTTCATCATGTAAGCCGAAGAGATCAGTTTTTGATAGAGTTAAAGACCAAAATTTGAGACCACATGAGCTAGTTTAGCTAACATCAATCCCTTTTCATATTTGAATATTTTCTAGGGAGAATTATTAAGTGAAGAACACATCTAATGCCTATTTGGGAGAGCTGTTGCGGTAGCTTTTCAAAGTGCTTTTCGTGCTGAATTATTTTTGACATCAGCATATCAAAATGATCTAAAAACACCAAATCATATTCATTTAAAATGATTTTTTTTTTATCAAAAGTTGCCGCACGCCGAGTGAAAAACCGTGCCAAACAACTTCATAGTCACTCATCTTGGCTTTACTATACAAACCATGACATCTAGCGAAGTATTGTAAGAAGTGTGGACATATTACAAAGTATTTCATCAAGAAAATATGAAATTATTTCAAAAGGTGGTAAGTTATTAAAGATTGTTAAGTGCCATCTCAAAATCAACACCAACTCTTTAAACTGTTTAATGATGTCTAGTTTAATTTTATAATTGCTTTTTTGGTTCCTTCTTCAGATAATCACTTTGGAAGCAGTTCTTCCTTTCATCTCACACTCGAGAACACCCACTAGTTGATTTTCTCCCTATCTACTATTATCATGAAAGGTAAGGGGAATATACTTGTAATATCTTTAATTTTTAGATCAATTTCATACGTAGTATCAAGTCAAGTTTATTGAGATCCAAGGTATTTTCTTTGTTTTTTTTTTCTTATATATCTTTACACCTATATACTCAACATAATCGCTACCATAGCCTCAACAGATTTTCTCCTAAGATTTGACAATTCCAAGTGTCGACATCAATCGAACAACACTCAAATCAAACTCAATCATCGATCCAAATAATTATGGATCACATCTCATCAATACCTCAACAACATTCCATAATGCCATTTTAACATAGTTTATCACACATTTAAAACAATGCAAAATTTAATAAGGAAGACTTGATATAAATTATATAAAAAACATGTTACTATTTTAAATACATATTCTTTAATAGTGAAACACTAGAGACTATATAATTCAATTTACATGCCAAAAGACATTATATTGATTCATTTTATCATAAAATTGACTTATCTAAATCACAAAACCAAACAAAACTCCAACCTCTTCTCTTTTTATCATTAAGGTTGAACCATTATATGCTAAGAAAAGGGTTTCCCTTTTCAATTACTTGCAAATTAAACTCATTTAATTTATAAGCCATGCCATTCATCATGTAATTACTCCGTATTAACCAAGATTTTTTTTTAAAAAAAAACAACCTCTCACCCTAGCACATTTGACCGAACTTCCTTCCCTAAGGGAATGCATTTTGTTTCCTCGGTTTTCCTTGCAATTAATACATTGTTTATTTGATTAGCATTTAAACTAACAAAATTCTATATGATTTACATAGCAAATAAACCAAACAACTTTTACCCCTTCATTCCTCATTTTGGCCAAACCTTTTCTATAAGGTGGGGCAAGTTTGCATCTTCAATTATCTTAATTAACGCATTACCAATGATTTTTCATGCTTGCTAACCTCAATATAACATAAAAACATCCATTCATTCAAACATAAGACTTACATAACACTTCTATATGAAAAACACATTAACTCTCATTTATAATTAAACCGAACTTAAAGAAAGGTGCTTACCATATAGGTACAACAATTTGAGAATAAGAACAAGCTTTAATCGCTTTTCTTTCTCTCTTTTCCCCCCCTTCAAAACCGTCCCATCTTGCTAAACAAACCTTTGAAATCCTTCAATTTGCTTGCTTAGATCCCTCCCCAACTCTTCATGATCCTTTAATCGAACTCTTTTTTATCCTTTAATCGAACTCTTCTTTTTAGAAAATATTTTCCAAGGGTTTTGCTTAAGGCTCTTTTTTTATATTTTATGGTATAGCTAACCAATTTGGCTTCCTTATGAAACCAAGTTTTGTATTTATATATCCTTTATAATCATTGTTGTTAAAATCATGAGTTAACTCGTAAAATAGTACTATTTTGCTAGTCAAAATAACAAATTTGGTCAAATCGGGTTAAAAAATCAGACCAAAACCATTTAAAATCATACGGAATCATAAAATCGGACCGGATCGGTCTGATTTTATGATCCTAGGCTATTCTAATTTCTAATTTTCCACTAATCTAACACATGCTCTCTCTCTCTCTCTTGCCACCTAGGCCATAGGCCATCCCCCTTGCCCTGTCTCGTCCCCCATGCCCTCTCTCACTCTCTCTCTCTCTCTCTCTCATGGTTTGTTAAAATTTGTAGCCAAACACCTCCCCAATGCACACACATTATTTTTAGACAATAAAAATTTCTTGATTCTCATGTGTTTATTTAAATATTAACTTTAAAATTTATAATTAAATTTTTTACTGTTATTTTTTACTTTAAATTATATTTTTTTAGTATTTTTAGATTATTTTTATGTGCTAATATCGAAGTAAATTGTTGGAGTTGGAACTAGTACTATCAATATCAGTGTTGGTACCAATAGTAGTACTAATAATATTTTCAATAGTAATACTTTTGATGAATGTATTAAAAATAGCGAGGAAGATGACGGTAATGAGGCTGATTTTAGTTTACATAGCATACTAGCAGAATATTTGTTTTAAATTTGTTAGTTTTTACCTAAAGAAATTCTATGGACATAATTGTTTTGTAATCTATTTTTAAGTTATTTTAAATCATGTATGAACCTTAACTAATGAAGTTTTATGGCTATAATTATGATGTATTATATTCAGAAATATTTTACTTATGATTTTATGATTTTTCTACCTACACGATTTTAGCTGTGATTTTACGATTTTTATACGGTAAAATATCAGGTACGATTTTACGATTCCAATTCTACGATCCGAGTTTGGAAAGGACTTCCGTGTCGTGTCAAAATCATGATTTTAACAACCTTGCTTATAATTCATATTGATGACATTGCCATTGTTCTTTAGTTCAAATATTTTTCCTTTTTCTGACTAGGTATCCCATCTTGACCTTCTGACTAGGTATCCCATCTCGACCTACTTTTAAAACTTACCATACCTTAAAGTTTTATTCCATTAATCCTTATCATTAGACAACTACACCCTGCAGCCTATTACAACCATTTCATCATTTAAAATTTAGAAAGGAGTCTTAACTCCAATTTTTACCTTGTCTCTCATTTTCTCCACTTCTATATATTTTTATTGAGCTTCGAATACTTTATCTCTAGGTATTGATCATAATTTGATTCATGATAACAAAGACCATGCATGCCTGATTACCAACTATGCGTCAATCCTTTTCAACTCCTTTACTTATCTTTTATCCCATATGACCAATTCACTCACCATTGCCTTTTCCTTATGAGTAAGAGCATTAACACCAAATATTAGCTTTTCCAAGATGATAATCTATCATATAGTCATAATCTTTAAATAACTCTACCCATTATCTTTATTGCTTACATCAAGTTCTTTAAACTCTTTTGATTCGTAAAGATTTGAACCTATAGCCATATAACACTTTCAAAGAAAAACATTAACACTACCAATTCTAAATTATGAACAAAGTAGTTTGCTTCATCAGGCTTAAATTATCTTGAAGAAGTTACCTTTCCATGTTGCATTAAAACATACCTCAATCTCTTCTTTAATGCATCATTATACCACAAATCTGTTTAAGCTTGATGGGAGTGTTAGAACATAAGCAACTGTGAGTTTCCTCTTTAATTCTTAGAAGTTTCTTTCATACTTTGACCATTCAAACTTCACTTATTTTTATATCAATTATGTCAAAGGAGTTGTTATAACAAAAAATCCCTTGATAAACCTTTTATAGTACCTACCAATCCAAGATAACTTAAGATTTCTATTACATTTATAGCACTCTCTAAATTTAATATGATTTCTACCTTTCTCGGATCCACACATATATACCTTCAACTGAATTTACATGCCTTAAAAGAGTACTTCATTAAACCAAAACTCATATTGCTAAAATTTACATCTAATTCGTCAATACACTCCTTAAGTGTTTCTCATGCTCCATAAAATAACTAGAATAATCACTATATCATCTATAAACACCACTATATACTTGTCTAAGTAGGGCCAACAAACTCGATTCATTAAATCCATAAATACTATTAGAGAATTAGTTAGCCTAAACAACATTAGATAAAACTTGTAATATCTATATCGAGTCGTAAAAATAGTTTTTAAGATATCAGATTCTTTAACTTCAACTAATAATAATCTAATATTAAGTCTATATTTGAACCACCTTTACCCCTTTTGATCGGTAAAACAAGTTAACTATCTATGGAAGCGAGTACTTGTTCTTTATCATTATCTTATTTAGTTGGAAGGTGCTATATTTATCTTTATAAATAGCATTAGAGAATCCAAAATGATTTACTTGGTTGAATAAACCCTTTATCCAATTACTCTTTTACTAAATCTTCGGTTGTGCTTACTCTATAGGTGCCATCCTATAAGGTGGTTATGTCATAAAGGCAATTTTAGGTATTATATACAGAGACCTTTACTTCTCTTATAGATAGGGGTCCTATTAACTTTTCTAGAAACACATTGGGGAACTCTTAAGCTATAAAATATAAGACAACTCTATCTTTCTATTTTCTAACTCCGTAACATAGGTTAAATAAGCCATAAATCATTCCTCAACATCTTCCATATAGCTGTCGCACCCTATCGCGAGAGCGCGGCGTCGTGACGACCCTCCCCGTGTGCGGGGGAATATTCAATGTCAGGGGGTCTTATCTTTATTTCTGTGGAAAAGGGAGTCGCCACCTAGTATTATGGTTACTAGAAAACCTAGACTGGTCTTTCAGAGATTCTAGGGTAAGGGATTGGTTGCGTAAAGGGAAGATTTTAGCACCCCTAGTACGCCCTACCTAAGGTAAGCTGCTTGATGTTTTTGTTTGCTTATGATTTGTTATGATATTGATCTTTCAAGAATATATTGGTTAAATGATGATGACATATTATTCCAACCGAATATTTTGGATATTAACCCCTTATAGGATTTATTTATCCAAACACCGAACAGTGAATAATAGCATACTATCCCCATCGAATATTTTGGATATTGATCCCTTAGGATTTATTTATCCAAATATCAACAATGAATAATATGAATCACCAAAAAAAAAAGTTTTTATATTTTTTGGAATATTGGCCAATACCCTTTGGATTTTACAAACATGTTGTAAAATCCAAAAATGCAGGAAATGATTTTTCTTTGCGAAATTCATGCTAAAATACATTTTTTTCTTCAAACTCCGAGATAATATATATTTTTTGAAAGAAAAAGAATTTTTAAAATATGCTAGTGTATTGGCCGTATGCAAGAAAACAACATATTTTATTTTTTTAATAAAAATATTTTTTTTCCAAATTTTGTATTTTTGTATTTTCTTTTTTTCTTCTTATTTATGGGTGGGCTGGCTGCCCATCCCTGATGGGCCCAGCTGCCAGCCCCTCTTTAAAATCTGGTTGGGCTGTCAGCCCACACCCATCAGGTTGGACTTCCAGCCAGAAGACTGGGAGCCCGCCTCTACTCATGCTGGGCTCTCAGCCCATTATGCTCGGAATGGGCTCTCGTCCCAAACAGGTCGGAGGCCCGCCTTCTCTCGGATTGGGCTTCCAGCCCGCTCACCTTGGGTTGGGTTTCCAGCCCAGTAGGGCTGGAAGCCCTGTCTGTTTCAGGGATCAGGGCGGGCACAAAGCCCGACCCAATTGACTCTGCGGGGAGTGAAATTCACTCCCCGCAGCACATGCAAAGAAGAAAATGAACAGTAGATTGACAAATTTTCGAGTGTGATGAAAAGCGTACCTGTTAACACCTTTGGGTAGAGGAGATCGAGGTGGTTCTTCTGGTCATGGTGGCGTCAGAAATGGTGGCCTGAGATGGCCGGAATGGGCGTCGGAAAGTGCACGGTCACGTTGCTGCTACACCTGTTGCCTCTGTTACCTTTGCCTGAGACTGTGTTTGTCTCCGAGGTTGGGGTGGAGATTCTGTGACTATGGAGAGGTGTGAGGTAGTCGGAGTTGGTGGCCCAAGTTGGCTGGCCGAGAGGGAGAAGAGAGAGAGGGTGGTCTGGTTTTAGAGAGAGAAAAAGAGACCGAGAGAGCGAGAGATGCTCTGAGAGGGATGAAGATACTATGTGTTTTACGTAAATCTTCCTTCGTTTTCTTCATTTTTTTCTCTGTTTTATTTTTCTCTTTTCCCCTTTTTTTGCGTCCAATTCACCCTCCATTTATAGCCATGAAGGCACCCCTTCGGCTGCCCATGGTGTGCAACCGAGGGGTGGCCGCCTGCCTTGCCCAGTGGCAGTGATGGGCGTGCCTGACACTGTTCAGGCGACTGAAGAGTGCAGGCACGCCTGCAAGAAAATGATTTGACAAAAGATGCAAATTGTTCCCTTGGTTTAAAATTGTTCTAATCAAAACCTCAATTGGTTTTAAAATTTCAATTTTGTGCAATTGCATTCCCGTCAAAATTCTGAGAGTAACCTTAACTTTGCGCGCCTTATTTTATTCTGGTCCTTGGTTTCTGTTTTGCACGATTTAACCACCAATTAACCATTAGACTCTCAATTCATTCAATTTGTGCCCCCCCCCCCGATTTAGCATAATTGACTTGGAAAAATTTAAATCGGTCTCCGAAAATTCCAATCTCATCAATTGAATCCGAATTAAATTCAAGAACTTGATTTCTCATCTATTAAGTCTTTAATAAAATTAATTTTCCCAATTCAAAATATAATCAAGTCCTTACACTTAATTAAATCTTTCGATTGAACCCTAAATTAATTCTCAAACATAATTATACTTTTAAATCGGCCAACGATTAAATCAAACTGACCCATAAAAATATAATCACATCTTTTGACTTAATTTTTATGCAGATTTATCCGATAATAAATTACTTTAGCCTTGAATCTGTGATTTTATTCATTTTGGGCACAAAAAAAAAAGTACGATTGAACTCTCGAAAACATCCAAAATTTCACCTTGATTTTCCTACCGACACCAACCCCTTTTATTTTACTTTTTTGTTATTTTTCGGGTAGTTTAAGGGAATGACCCAAAATTGGGTTATGACAATAGCCATAACCAAAATCATGCAATTTAGTACGACATTTCTTTCTCCCCCAAACACTATTCATATTTCTTTCTCCCTTAAACACTACCGTATTTTAATCTAATCCATGTAAAGTCACTAGTTTAGCAAAACAATGTATTTGGTCTTGATGACACTCAACCAATCCATCCCTAGAATTATATCAAAATCATTTAATTATATAGGAAGAAAATATACCCTTATTTAATGTCTCCCTATCATAATTGGCAACTCTTTTTATACCAAATTTATATTTGTTGTCTCCTAGAGGTGCACTTATGTAGATGTAATTACATATAATATGTGTAGGTAGATATTTAATTATATCCCTAAAAATCCTAAACAAAGTTTAGGGGAGGAATTGTAATCTAGTCCCTATTTTCTGCACCTGTTGATGGAGTAGGGCAACAACCTTTTTGCTATGCTTGTTGGCGCTATGTGTAATGCCTATGACAACATGTGGCAATCATGCAACAACGCCAATAACGCTAATAGCACCTAACATTGTTGTCATTGTTGCCAACAATGACTATAAGCCTTTTTCGATCCAGTAGCATAGTCAAGCATGCTAGCGATGCTAGTAGTTGTTGTATCCACCAAGATCAGCCTAAAACAGTAGCCAAAAATTTGTTTTTGAAATGTCACAAGAGAAAAACTTACTTTCATGGAAAATAAACTTGCACGCAAATTTAATTAGTAATTAACATAAAAAATAGTTAAAATATATAATCAACATCCCTAATTGTCTAGTGAAGGGTTTGTTATCACTTTTGGGTTTTATGAAATACATACACATAACAAAAACAGTTAATTTAATTTTTTTCAAAAGTTTCAAGGACCCTATTAGACATCTATTTTCTTTTGAATTATGTAAAGATTATATAAAGATGAAATGTTCTTATTAGCTTTGAATATTTGCTTCAAGATTGGTTGCCACAAACCAAAAGTCATCCAAATATCCAACATATTATGGTAATACAAACAAATTTCTAGTGTGAAATCTTCTAAACACTTAAATTTTCCACTTAAATTATACCACAAATAATGTTTTAGATTGATTTTATAAATTTATTCAATCAAATATTTTCTTCTTGATCGTTTCTAGGTCTAGAATTACAATCTCCTATATTAACTACATTTTAGTCAATTTCTAAAATTTATTTACAATCAAGCCACACTTGATTAATCATCTCATTTTAATTTTTAACCAATAAGTTTCATGTGTGTGGCCCATTAGGTTCCCTATTAATTTGACTCAAATAAAAATCATTATCCTAGATAAAATAAGATAAAAAAATAAAAAAAATAAATTTATTATCAATTCAATGTCTAACAATCAATTATGATCATCCAAACATTGATTAATTTATATTTAAAGATCAAGTACAATATCTAATAACTTGTCATGATCACTCAAATATTAAGAAAGTCATGAGTGCCTTGAGTTAACCTTTGAGTGACCAGTTTCTTAGTACAATTATCATCTCTTCATCATGATTGTTCCAATTTAGACATTATAACATGAAATGTCTTTTTTTTATTAAACCATGTTAGTTCTTAAAATTATAATCATTGATTATTTGAATAAAAAATTCAAATTCTTTTCAAAACTCACTATACTTAAGCCAATTAGTACACAATCGATACTATTTCATAACATATGAAATATATTTTTTAATTCATATAAAGTGATGAATCATCTTTTGATTACTTAAATATTTTCATATAATTTATGTTATACTCATATTTGTTTGTTTGTTATCTTTTATTAGAACAACATGTAGTTAGAATCAAAGAAGAACACTAAATTTAGTGTATATATCATCTGGCAAGCACATGTATAATAGTTTCAGGTATTGTTTATACATCAATTTACAATAGCAAATGATTCCTGTCATAAAGAAAGAAACATAATATGCATGAGTCCCAAAAACTCTAATTAATTTCCAATCTTAATATAACATTAATCATGAATAGTTAGAAACAATGTTTTGATGAAATAAGAATCTTATAATTATAACAATATTATGATCTCCAATGCAAAACATTTTTGTTTCATAAACATTATCTTCATAAAAAGTTATCATTATATTTTAATGATTAGCATACATGCACGTGGTATTAATAAAAAAATAGTTTGTATTATAATTCAAACCTAAACTGACATTGTGATTTCTTATTAGTTATTCTAATGAGGACTTTAGCTTTGAATATATCTAAGATTTGGTCCCATCTTGTTCATTCAAACTCTTATAGTCAATTGCTTTATCTTAGTCAATCATGACAAAATGAACTATTATGAACTTGATTGAATATGACATGGTCAGTTCTATTATAAATATTAGACTTGGTATTCTAATTATATCTTAAAATTTGATCAATATTCTTCACAAATTCTCATAATAGATCGAAAGATATGATATGCAAATGCTATCATAGTGTATGTTAGGGCTTTAATTTATGAAAACCATATTGATCATATGAGTGCAAATGAGACTCATACTCAATTATTAAGAGTGTGGTTGCGGTTGTTTTTGAAAGTGCTTTTCATTTAGAAATACATCAAAATGATATTTTTTTATTTTTTAAAAATCATTCTTAACATCTGCATATCAAAATAATCTAAATACACCAAATTTTTTTTATTTAAAATAATTTTTTTTTTGAATTTTAGCTAAACACCGGTTTGACCACAATGCCAAACAGACTATAAGTGGGATCCCCCGACTGCGAATCCAACATCCAGCATGAATTGCTTACTAGTAAAAGTGAAGTGTTCCAATGAGAAACATAGATGACAGCAGAATTGATAGGAAATCAACAACTACAGACGTTGAAATCGTATATATTAGAAGCAAAACTCGAAGTTAAAAAAACAAAGTTAAGTTTCTTAGCAAGACATTTAAGCATCATCAATCAGATTACAGCTACAAATTTCAATAAACATCATTATTAATCAGACTTCAACTAAAAACTTTAAGAACCAGGTGCAAACCCGTCCAGCATTTTGATCCCTAATGATCAACAAGTCGTTGCATATTTTGGAAAAACTTGTCAATACAACTACTCATGAACCCTTTGCTTCCCAGAATATTTCTCCATTCGTTGTGATTCTTCTTTATCATGGAGCCCACCTCGCTCTCTTCATCCATGGCAGACTTGATTGCATTGCTAAGGTTCTCCTTTGTAAACCAGCCTTTCTCATCTCTTTCCACCTCCACAGCCACCTTCAACTCTTCAGCCATTAACCTCGTGTTCAAGATCTGGTCACCCAAATGTGGCACCAGAACTATTTGACAATCGCTCATCAAAGACTCCCACATTGATCCAAACCCACAAGTGTTCACAAAACACCCGATCGATGGATGATCTAAAATCTCCAACTGTTGCACCCATCCACCCCAAACCACTCCTCTCCCCTTGACCCTCTCTTCAAACCCCTCTGGCAATGCCTCTTCGATTGTTGATGAGCCCACAGGTGGCTTTAAAGCCACTAAAAACGGCAAACCCGTTGACTCGAACCCAAGAACCAGTTCTTGTAGCTGCTCCTTTTCAAGGACGCGTTGGCTTCCAAATGAGCAGAATACCACCGAGCCAGCTTCAAACCCGTCTAGCCATTGAGCCCACCGGTCTTCTAAAGGAACCCTGGCTGATTCAGGCAACACGGGTCCTGTTAAAAAAACTGGTTTCCCATACTGGCTACCGATGTAATCACACAACTTTCCTTCAATCTCATGGCATGTTCTTATAGCGATTGCATCGCATCCATTCATTCCTATGCAGGATCTCTCATAAAACGTCACCCCCTCACCGAAGGGCTGTGATACAAAGAGCAATGAGCGCGCTTCGTGGCCTCGGAGCACGACGGAAGCTGATGGATAGCCGGTGGGTGGCAGTGATAATTCAGCCTCAGACATGGGCTTACCTTTGACAACATTACGTGCTGGGACGAGAACTATTGCTATTGCAGCAGCAGAAACAACAGAATATTTTATCGTCTTGATCCCAAGGGGCTTGGCCACTTCTGGTATCCAGCATGCCATATCGTACATGACAAAATCAGGTTTCTGGTCGCGTATAATTTTCTCAACCTGGTCTCTCGTGCGATCCATGGCAACGCAAAGAAAATGAGTCAAGTTGATAGGAATATCGGAGGCAGTCTCGGTGCCAAGAGGGAGACCTTCAACATGAGGAACCTTCACGGGGTGGAAAGTGATGCGATCAGGGTAGAAATTGAAATGTTCTAATAATTTAATGGCTTTTTCTGGGTAGCAAGAAAGATATGGTACAACCCTTCTCTACAAGCTTGTTTGATAGGTGGAGGAATGGGGTCAGGTGACCAACAGCAAACCAGGGGAACATCAAGATGTGGAAATTCGTTCTCTTGGAGATGAGATCGCTCATTTTTGCAGTAGATAATGCTTCTTGTTTTCTTTTGGAAGAAGATGACTCAAGCCTCCTATATATATATATATATATATATATATATATATATATATATATTCTTTTTTGCTCTTCTCATTAAAGAATTTTACGCATCATTCTCCAAATCTCTCCATTAATATTGAAACCGACGGTTTCAATTAGGACGAGAGAGAAAAAAAGAGTATTTAAGCTATTAGTTTTTGTCATGTAATAGCTCATGTTAATTTGAAGTAGTTGAAATTTAGGTAGGAAATAAATATAGCAATTTTTTTCAACCACATGTCACATGATTTTTGAGGGGTTTCTAAAGTTATTATCTGTGTTTGATCCATGATCACTAGAAAAACTTGAATGTACTGTCTTGTAAGAATCAAGGGTAATAGATTGATTGTGATAAGAAAAAATATTAACACTTGTAGCATATATTACCAGAGGTAAGCTATATTGTGCAATTTGATGGAGTTTAAGGGTTTGATCGAAGAAAATTTGTTCATGTTAATAAATTTGATTTTTTGAATTTTATTATGGGCTCATGTGTTCAAAAAGAAATTTTAAAAGAAAATTTAATATAAATGCTCTAATAGGGTTCACCTATCCTTGAAGATGGATATGTTTTCTTGAAAATAAAGGTTCCAATTAAAAATTGGTTAAAGCTCGGACTAATTCTGATTTTTTTTTGTTATTTCTATATATTTAAATTTTAGCTTACTTGTACGTTCAATATTTATATAAGAATTTTATATCATTGATTCTCATGAGTTAAATTGGTGAATTATTTAAATATTGGCCAAATTCTTAAGAGTTTAATAAACTGGTTATAAAATCCTGAAACACATGCATAAAAACATATTTTTTTAGGTTTTTGTATAGAATCACTAAACAATATGTTTTTTTTTTTTTGTATTAATTCTTTTTTTTATCAAGTATTTGAAACACACACAAAAAAAAGAAATAGTACACACATATTCTCTTTTTTAATTATATTTTTCACATCTATAAATTACATGTTTACAAATAAAAAAATCTAATAACAATTTAAACAAACACATAAATATCTAAAATCAAAAAATAGTTTTTCAAAAATATCAAAAAATAATCTGTAGGATTTGTGTGTGGATTCAAACGTCGTTGCCGAATCTGAGGGGAGGTCGGGTTTTGGTGGAAGCTTACGGGCAAGATGGAGATGCATCGTGTTGGCTATGTGGGGTGTGTCATGGAGAAAACAAAACTTTTAAATGGAAAATCTTTCTTGGAGGTATGGCTACCCTCTCCTGCAAATGATTATGACTCTTGAAGTGTCTTTGGATGCTTAATATATGATCATGTTACTGAGTTCATATATAGATCCTGGAGCCAACATACTCTGTTTTCTGGGTTTTAGTGAAGGAATAGAAGGCTACAAACTCTAAAAAGTTTCTTGAGTCAAAGAAAGTTATTTTGAGTGGGAGTCTCTATCATGCTACAATAAGAAAAGAAGTCACAAGAGAATGAGAAACAACTAATTAAGTGATGAGTGAGACATTGAGTTTTGGGATTGTAGTAGGAGTAAGTAGAGTGTTTGTAACATCCCTCCAATAATATACAATATACTGCCTCCGTGGACGTACCTGATTTGAGATTTTTTTTTTTTTTGTATTCTTTCAATCGAGTTTATTATTTTTAAATTCAAGCAAACCTGATCTTTTTTTAGGTTTTTTTTATGGATCCGAGTTAAACAAGTAAAACTCTGATTATTTTAAGATCGTATAAAATGAATATGTTCTTTCTCGAACACAAAACTTGTAAGACAAATCTCAAACGAGCATGCACAACAATAGAAACCCTAATTTGTGATGGTTCTACTCTTCCCTTGGTTGGTATCAACTCAAGTAAGGAAGTAGCAGCGGAGTAATTGCTGGAAACCAAAGAGTGTGGATGTGAGTTACCCCCAAAATTTCTCCATCACATAAAGTTTTGACCGAACAATCGGGCAGCAAAATGTGGTCATTATTATTTTTTCAAATAAAAAAGACTTTGATGGAGAATATTTATGCCGTTATTCAAGCTAACTAAGCCAAAAAATGGCGAGCAACGAAAACAGTATTGCCTGGTCACTCTAATCCCATGCTTATTCAAAGTGGGGGCATCAAAATAATATGCATGTGAAAATGTTAAGTGCAAGAGAACTAATGTTATAAGAGCACACAGGTCTCAAAATTGTGATAAAGCAAAAATGTCTTCAAATATTTATTTTTATGCTAATAATTTTTTTTTGCCTTCGATCATAAGAATAAAAATGAGAACAGCAATTGAAATAATTTTTCATCTAATATTGTATTTATTAATAATTATTTTTTACAGCTTCTCTATATATAATGGTTCAAATCTAATAATTTATCATTTGATGCTCTATTCGTTAGAAAATCTGTAACTCAATATTATCTTTAATTTCTTACCTTATTTCTTTTAAATTATATTATTTAACATTAGTAATAAACACAAAAAATTAGTTTTTTTTACATTACCTAATAATTTTTTTTGTAGGTTGATTATTTCGCTCAGATGTATAGCATCACAAAAAATATCTAGCACCATTAACTTTTTTAAAATGTTAAAAAATCTAACACTATTCTGCGTAGGCTTAACTTCTTCTTTAATATTTTTATTAATATCATTTAAATTATAATCACTATTTATTATCATTATTATATTTTTTTGTCATTATTGATATTTTTTATATTATGTTATGAGTTATTGTTATTATTACCATCAAAGTCATAATTATTAACACTATAAGCACTATAACCATTACAATAAATTACAATTGCTATTATCATTATGATTAGTAATGTCACTTTTAATACCATGATTATAACACCTAAAATTATGATTATTATTACTGCTAAAACAATAAAAAATATTAAATTATCCTGGAGAAAAAAAAACTAAAATTATTATTATTATCATGAAAATAATAGAAATAACAAAATTATCCTAAAGAATTATAAAAACTTTAACAAAAGAGCAAACAAATATGAATATAATTAAAAATTAAAATCAAAACTAAGATCATATACATATAATCATGGACAAAATATAGAGACTATTTCAGAAGGATTGAAAAAATTATAAGAATAAGGGTCAAAATAAAAATAATATATGATAAATTTCAATATAAGGATAAAATTGACAAAAAATCAAAACTTCTATACCGCAAAATTTTAAAGGATTTAAAAAAAAATCCAAAATTAAAAGAATAAGGACCGAAATGAAAACCAAATATATACTCAATTTCAATTGAAGGATGAAATTAAAACAAATCAAACATGTATAACAGAAATTAGGCCAAACAAAACAATTAAAAGAGGAGGGATTGAACTGAAAACATCATAAATCAAGGGATGGCGGTCACATTTCCAGCCACTGTGAGACGACACACACACCACATGTGAAAGAGGACATGGCGGTACATACGGTAAGACGCTGAATTGATATTTTCCACCAACGCAAGACGTCTAACGCGCCGCCTAAAAGGAGCTTGAGGAAGAACATCGTTGACGCGTCCGGCCGACACACCAATAGTATTCTGCATTTGTTTTTATTAAATTAACTATACACCCCTACAACCAACTTGTATTTTATCTTTTTTTTTAAAAAAAACTTGTATTTTATCTTATTTGAGGGTAATAAGGTTATTTTACTGTGCATTGAAGTGTAAAAAATCAAAAATACCTTAGGGTAGATAACTGTTTGTTCTATTGGCAAGGGTAAAATCATAGTTTTACCGTGCAAAAATACCCGGTAAGAACACAAATACCCCCGAAAAATCAGAAAATGTCAACTGGTCTCGTGAAAAAATAAAAAATACCCCTGATTCCAATGCTTAAATTAACAGACTGAGAGGTAAAATGATAATTATATTATTATAATATATAATAATCTGTGTCTACTGCTACGGTGAAAAATGAACACGGTTTAACATAATTCTTAATGAAAAAAACTATTTATTTTTAATGAATTAAGAAGAAAAACAATAATGGAGGGTCTTAAGAAAAAGACCACAAGTGCGAGCAATGTGAACGCGCGTCTGGCCCAAAATAATTGGCGCACATGTAAAGGCTTGTGAGGGTAGTCCCAAAAGCATAAACAAAGTGGACCTGCTAAGCTATTGGACAAAACAAATGCGCTTAGACATATATCCGGTACATTATAATCCACTTGATTTCTTTGTTTTATTTATTTTATTTTAATCCTTTATTTTTTAGAGATCATCTTCCATTAACAAATTATAAGAAATGGGTCATTAATTTGGTTAAGAAAGGTTCTAATCGCATAAAAAAAAGAATTTGACGATGAAAATGAAAGTAAATCGCTATTGATTTTTGAGTGTGCATAATGAATTTTTGCACAATAAAATCTCTCTCTTTTTGTGTTTTTCTTAATTTGAATTTACAAATATTTAATTTATTGAATTACATAAACACATGCACACTAAATTTCATGACACATGTTTTGCTTCTCTTTCATTAAGCTATTTTATTGTTTTTGTTTTCCAATGATTTATGTATCTTATTTTCTAGCTTCATATTATTTTATAAAAATGTGAATATTAAATTATCTTTTAGCTTTTTGAGTAATTTTTTAAATGATTATCCAATTATGTTATTATTGGTAATATTAGTAATTTCTTTCCAAATAATTATATTTGAATCTAATCTGCATGATGTTCTTAATGTGGATAAAACTTCTATTTTCTAAACTTTTAGAATAAATGTTTTATATAATTTATTCCAGGTTTATTATTGTTATATTTTCTTAATACATATGTGTTAGAATTATAAATTTATTATTCAGTTATTGTTTTATTAAGAACTTCTTTTAAGATTATATTAAGTTTTTTTTTTTGTTTTAAAAGCAAAACTTCTAATAAAATAGTTCTTTTTAAAAGAGGTTTTGATGAAAGAGATACATGTTTTTAACACTTATTTCAAAACTGTTTAATTTTTTTTTGGATATTTATTTTAATTACTTATAGTTTTCATGCAATTAATAAGGTAAAAATATATTTTTTGACTAAAGAATTAAATAAAAGAAAAAAACTGAGAATTTACCCTACCAATCATATTTTTTATGTATAATTTAAATTATTACATTTGTGATGAAAAATTATTATTATTTTTATATAATTAAATAAAAGATTTCAACAACAAAAATATTTTTTTGTACATTTATCTTTCAACTTCGCGTTTTAATCTATGGTGAGCATTAATGGTTTTTTTTTTTAAACTTTTCAAATGATCTATTTTCTTATGTAAGAAAAAATATTTGGTAGTGTGGTTAAAGATTGTTTTTAAAAATATTTTTCGTTTAAAAATATATTAAAATGATATGTTTTTATTTTTAAAAAATTATTTTTGATATTAGCATATGAAAATAATTTAAAAATAGTTAAAGTTTTTAATAATAAAAAAAATAAAAAAATAAAAAAAAATTTCATTTTTTTTTTAAATATTTTTGAACGCAATGAAAATGACGTCAAATTCTTCTTAGGCCTTTACATTTGGTTTAGAAGAAATTAACTTGAGATTCCATTCATTTACAGTAAAATCTAAAAACTGTGAGGTGCCCAAAAGATACGATGATGTCCGAAAAGAAGCGGTTGAAGATAACGCAAAAGAAAAGATCCCAAATACAAGAAACACACATTTTCCCTCCCATCTCTGCAAGAACTCTGAGATGTTGCATTTACAATGCCACAACTTCCACCATCTTTCTCCCCAATTCTTCCCTCTCTCTCAGCACCACACTAATCACCATTTATTTCCTCTGAAGTTTCTATACAAACCCACCATTTTCACGCCTTTCACTCTCTCAGCCCTCCCTCGTTCCAGACCAGACCCCCCGCTATGGCTTGCCCAGCTACCAGAACAAGCACCAGGACCGGAAGAAGAAGGTCCCATAGAGTTACTGAGGTCTTATCCTTCCATTTTCGCAACCTCAGATGATCCTTCTCCTATTCAGGTTGCTACTAGTGTTCTCCTAACCGGTGCCATCTCTGTTTTCCTCTTCCGCTCTCTTCGACGCCGTGCTAATCGTTCTAAAGAGCTGGTATTTCCCTTAACTTTTCTGTTGCTATTGATGTGCCCATATGGAAATTGGAATTAGAAAGGAAGTGAGTTTGGTTGATGGGATAATGTTTCTCCGGCTCAATTAAGTGGTTCTCTCCCATAATTCAATTTTGCTTTGTGGTAAATATGTTTCAGTTTGGATTTTTTATTTTTATTTCTTGTCTTGTACCCTTTGAGTAATTTACAAATACCCTTTTGATCAGTGGTTTTATTGCCCTTTACATTCTCATGGGAATTTGCATATATGTGCTGTTTTAGTGCTAGATTCTAATTTGATGGATTTGCTTTCGTTTTAACTTCCATTGTGAACTTCTGAATCACACTAGTTTTTGGCGTGGCTCAATTCTCTTCAATTCATAATGTTTGGGGACTATATTCCCAGGCTTTTTGTCCTTTGTTGGTTGCCGTGAAATTATGTATTCACTCACATGTTATTATGATTGAATTTAAACTCTAAAGAAGCTGTTCGATTTTATTTGCATTCATTTCACTTATTTGCGATTAGATTGGAAGTTTGAGGGTGTTCATCCTGTGTTCTTAGAAATTTAGGTCATCAGGGGCAAAGAAAACCTTGAAAGAGGAAGCATTAGATAGTTTGAAGAACTTTGGATCAGCTCCAATCGATGCTAAGAAGCCTCCTTCCCCGGTTCAGGCATTTTTAGGTGCAATATCAGCAGGTGTGATCGCACTTATTCTCTACAAGTTCACCACTACTATCGAGGCATCTCTTAACCGCCAGACAGTGTCAGATAATTTCTCGGTTTGTCCCACAATCTCTTTCCTGCCTTACCTCGTTGGATTGTTTTGTACTTGTCGGTCTTAGTTAGCTTTTTTATGCTAAGTGTATCAGGAATCATACAATTTCAAGCTAGCATGTTCTTGTGCACAGTTTGTCATATGTGAGGTCAAACACATCTTGCATTGTTACCACATATTCCAGATTATCTGTATAAAGATAGTCTGAAAATTGTTACTGTGTCAAGATTACACGCTGTTTCTCACTCTTTTTCGCTTCCTGTATTTCAGGTGCGGCAAATAACAGTAACTGTTAGGTAGGTCCTCCTACCACTATCCTTTTGCACTGTGATTTCACTTATGCAAGACAGTGACATCTTTCTGCTATTTGCAGGACTATTGTGAATGGTTTGTGCTACCTTGCAACATTTGTTTTTGGCATCAATTCTGTTGGTTTGTTCCTTTATTCTGCCCAACTTGCTTTCAACTCTTTAATGGAAGTCGGTAGCGACGAAGTACCTGAAAGTGAAACTAGTGGGCAGTCACGTTCACCAAATTCAACATCTGACAGCGCTACAGATGGTGCTGAGTTGACGAGCAGCCAGGGAGATCAAAACGCAGACAATATACAGCAATGAAAGAGAGAATTACCAGAATAAGATTCTGCTTCTCTTTAACTTTTGTGTAATTAGAACACAATCAGCATAATCGATTTTAGTCATGCAACTTTAATCAAGTTTTAGTTCACATGGCATCTTCATGAACTTTTTTGCTTGCTTTTCAATGCTAACATGAGCTTGGAGGACAACATAGTTTACAATGCTAACATGAACTTGGAGGACAACATAGTTCATATCAGCTTTGCATGTTACTTTGCGCCATATTTGCTGTTATTCTATTGACAGTATCTGAAGAGATGTTAGAATTTTTAGGCTAATAAATGAAACTTCTCAAACTTTTGTTTTCCATTTTTGTAAGTTTACTAGTTATGAGCTTTTGTTAGAAAACTGCATAAGGCGTGAGTCGAAAGGATTAAATGTGAAAGGCTAATTTGTTGGCGCCTCTAATGAAAGTCGTGTGACTAAAAATTCCATTGAGGTGATGTGTAGGAGAAGTATGTCGGGAGAATGATTCAGGTCTCAAAAATCAGGACAGATCATTTAGCCAGGAACAGCATTCAGACATGTGAGTTTAGCAGTAGATGAGCCGCCCATGTTTGCAAGTGATGCAAAAAACTAAACTGGAAAACCTGCTGAATATAATAGAAAACCTGACAATGCACCTCACCCTATGATCTACTCTTATTTTTGTGATCCTTGACGATGGTATTATGGATTTGTGTTAAACTAGTTTATTAGAATTTGTTATTTAATTAGTTAATTGAAATCCATATTAGATTATGATAGTTAAGAGGTGTAATCTCCTATAAATATAAGGGCTAATATATTCTGAATTTAAGTATGTTGATAAAAAATGAATTGATCAATAAATCTTGGGAGGTTTATCCAAATACTTGTGTTTTATTTTCAACATTTGATGTGTTAATTAGAAGAGAAAAACGCAGCAGCTTTTTCTCCCTTTGACAGTTGAGAACAAGACATAACAGCAGCAGCAGCAGCAGTGAGCACCCTCCTAACACAGTAGAAAACCAGCAGAACAGATGCCCCAGCGGCAAAGTTTTAACACAGAAGTAGATTCTTTCAAGAATTTTGAAACTTCAAAATTCTTGAAGTCCTCCCAGAAGCAGCATCTAACAGTCTTGGCAGCAGCTCAATACATAACACAATTTATTCCAGCAGTGATGTTTTTTTAAAAACAAATTCAACAGTTTTTTTATCATGGCTTCTGATAATTTTATTCACCCGGCCATGCCATGCTTTGATGATCAATAATGATCACCGGAGCATGCTTGTGGAGAATTTTTTAAGCTCAAAGAAGTATTGACATACTGTTTCTCACTATCTTGATCAACAATTTCGTATGTGCAAAAAAAAATAGAGATAGAGGATTTAAAGATTTAAGTATATTTGGTTTAAACTCTAAATATAAACTCTTTTAAAGCATAAAACATATTGAGTTAAATAGTCTGACTCATCAACTTCCTGTTGATGAATCACAAAACTCCTTACTAATTTATGACTAAAATTTAAATAAACAAGACAAGAAGGGAAAGGTTTTATGAGTTTCATCTAATAATTCTTTTCTACCTCACAAAGAGAATAGGAGCACAAACAAAAATAATGATATATTATCATATAAAAAGATTAAAAATAATAAGTCTTGTAATTCTCAAATAAAAGGAAAAAGATATGACAACAACCATTCAATTTTTTACAAGTCAGAGCCAATGGACAAATCAAATGTTGAATACTTCATGAGTTACAAGTGTGGACATTACAAATATAAATATCATGCTAATTTGAATATGAGTGGTGGTAGAAAATCTAATTTTATAGAGAAGAAAATGAAAAGTCTTTATTGATGGCTTGTAATGTGAATAATGAAATCAACATATTTTATGGTATTTGAACATTGTTGTATCAATCATGTGGACGGAAATAATTAGTTTTCTTTGAGTTAGATGGATTTTATCTAGTTTAGTGATGTTAATGATGAAATAAGGCTACTTATTGATTATGATGAATATGTTGTTGAAACTAGGATTTTTCATGATTCTAGTTCTATTGTAGATTTAAATCAATCACTAGGATTTGATGAGAATGAGAAAGATGGTGGTGAAGGACTAGATTTCAATGTAGAAGTTTTGGTCTATGATGACCTTGAGTATATAGAATGACCTTGAGTATATAGAATTCTGTATGTTAATGAGCATATTGACTTTGATTTTAATAATAAGATTGTCCACGAGAAAGGAACCACATTAGATGTGATCACAAAGGTTTATTATGATAAAGCAAAATAATGAACATGAAGCAATGATGGCACTAAGCCAAAGGTTCCAATGAATTTACATGGTGAAACTAATGAGAAAATTGAGAAGTTTTTTAGAGATGCACCACAACTAATAGATGATCAAAGTCTACTCATAATATCAGTGAATACTGATGTTATTCTTAGAGCTTAAGGTAAGAGAGGTTGTTACCAAAACAATTAATTAATGTTGTTATGGTGCTAATTATGACTATTAGATGTAGGCCTATGCCTTTTTCCCTACCAAATACATGTGATTCATCAATATAATAATAGATGTTATTTACTAAATTGATTTTACAAATGCTAAATTTGGTAAAAAATCCAAACCTACAACACTCTCATCTAAGAGTTTATTTTAATGATTTTGATAGACAATGCATGTGGTCTTTGAAAACTTTAGACATCTGTATAAAAAGTAGAAATGGTAGTCAACATGATCACTAATATGATGAAACACCCAAGTGCTCTGTGGTGGTACGGTTGCTCCAGATGAAACACCTATCTGGTCCTTGGATGCCAAGAAAACCGACTCCCCTCTGTGGAAGTCCATACTCTCCCTTCGTAATAGAATGATTAACCTCTGTGGTGGTACGGTTGCTCTAGTGCAGCAGCTGCTCTCAGCTTGGCACTCTGGCCCTTATCCTTTTGCAGCCAATGCGTATGATTTTTTCAGATTTAAAGCTGCTCCAGTTCAGTGGGCAAATGTAGTTTGGGAGCAATGGTCTCTTCCAAGGCATAGTTTTTCCCTATGGCTGGCAATGTTGGGCAAGCTACGAACCAGAGATCGTCTTCGGTTTCTCTCCTCTGATCCTTTATGCCCTCTGTGTCAGATCGCTGATGAATCTCATGACCATCTTTTCTTCACCTGTGACTGGTCGTCCTCTCTTTGGAGAAAGGCCAAACACTGGCTAAAGATTCATAACTCCATGCTTTCCCTTAGTAAAGCCACCCGAGTTTTACAAAACAACAAAAAAGGGATGAAACCGAGAATGAGAAGAGTATCTCTTGCTGTTCTTGTGTATTTGATTTGGGAGGAAAGAAACAAATGAATTTTCACCAATACTGGGAAATCAGTTGAAGCTATTTTCAGGAAATTCTAGATTCTGTTTTACACTATATTGTACTTCCATGAAAAAAATCACCTAGCCTACAGTGTTGCATTCTGAATGGCTTTGTTGGAATTTTAGCGTGCTTGGTCTTGGCTGGTTTTGCATGGGGCATGCAGTGGTTCTCTCTCTGCAGCTGCAATAAGTTTTTCTGCATGGTGGAGCAGCGTTTGCATGGATGATTGGGTGTCCTTTGGCTGTTTCTTGTGAGTTTGTCCTGTTGTGTTTGGCTGGTTGCTTAGGCTAAAGCAGCTCCAATGCTTGGGGATTATCGGCTTATGATAAGCACGACTAGGCTCGACTTTTAGCTATATGACTTGTTTTTTTTCTTTGTTCGCTTTGTGGCTTGTCTCTTATGTTTTTTCTCGGGAGCCTGTTCCCGTTCTTTTTTGGTTTTTAGGGTCATGTTACCCTCTTTTTTGGTTTGCTGCTTTTATAGCTTGTTACTTTTTATCTTAATATATTCTTACATTTGATCGAAAAAAAACACCCAAGTGCTCTTTTCTCCAAACCATAACCAGCTTTCTCCATGTTCACAAGCTATATCTATTACAAAGTAGACAAACAATGAACTCTATGATGCAATTGTTTACCAAAAGGCTACCATATATTGTCTTTAATAAGAGATTGGTTATTGATGTTGAATGTTTTGTCCATTCTTAAGAAGTAGTGAACTAATCAATGTTAGATTGGGATGATGGAAATTATACACATTGCAATACATACAAGTTAAAAAGAATACATGTAATCATAAATGGCATTTAAATATATTGATGGTTTGTGGGACAATTTATGATTATTAAAATAACAAAAAAATCCAAATAAATATGGCTAAGAAACAAATTACTCAATTAAGTTTCTTGATTACCTTATACTGTATTCAAAAACATAGTTTGTTATACTAAAATTATGACCTCAAATTATAGATAGTTAAAGGTCAAAATACATAATTTATGCAAAATTCCAATCTCTCAAAGTTCAAAAATGTGCAACATATCACAAAAATGTATCTAAAAATAAAAACACATGTATAATTATAATATCATTTCCTCTTCATTACTAAAATTGCTAAAAGATGTGAGTAGTTAACTGTTTATAAGAACAATGGATAAGGTTAATATATTTCTTTTCATTATTATGTAAACAATTTCGTGAAGTAAATGAATTAGTTAACATATAGGGAGAGTGGTTGAAGGTCATGGTTTGATTCCCTTAAGAAATAAGTATTTTCTTTTAAAATATTTTTTTTCCAAAATAGTGAGGTGAATAACAAAACATATTGGCCCAACCCTAGGGGCCTCCCTCAAGCCTACTCATTTGGGCTTTGTCGTAGTAAGCCTTTTAGAGTTTATTATTAGCCTTTTGGGTTTTTTGTCTTTTTTATGTTATTATATTTTTTGTGAAATTAGGGGGAATTGTGAAATTGGTTGTTATTTAAATGAATGGGATGAAATAAGTTATTATGGATGAAAATTCATAGAAATACACTTCTTCTTGGAGAGTTCCGTGCATAAATACATTCTTTACACAAAACTAATAGGGCCAGTCAAGATTTACTGCTATAGATAGTAAAATACGAACATTATTAATTTTGGCCACTAGTGAAAAAGTCTCCATATAATCAATTCCTTATGTTTGAGTATATCCCTTGGTGACGAGTCTTGGTTTGCATTGTTCAATAGTTCCATCGACTTTGTATTTAATGGTGAAGACCCACCTACACCCAACATGTAACTTTCCTTTCGGCAGTCAACGACTTCCCATGTTGAGTTCTTTTGAAGAACTTTGATCTCTTCATTCATTGCCTCCCATGCTTCCTACATACTGTTAGGAATAGATACAATGGATAATTGATGTACAAATTCCATTTTTCTTTTGACAATTTATGGTAGGATACACAATTATTCATAGGATATTTAAGTTTTGAATGAAGGAACGATTCATAGTTCACCCTGGGTTTACCTCTTGTGATTCAATTAGGTAGTTCTTTTAGAAGTTCAGATGAAGGATTTTCATGAGACTCAAGTATGGAATCAACTAGGGAAGATAATTGGTTAATTGGTACATTATGGGAAACTGTTGGTAACTCCAAGGTATCCTGATTACTGTGAATGATTTTCAGACCATCACTTCCATAACTTGCATCACTAGTATACTCCTCCCTATCCTGGTGATCAATGTTCTCATTAATTAGACATTCATCATTAGTCTCCACGTTATCCAAAGGATCAGTTAATTGGTTACCATGTGCAATGATATCCAAATTGTCTGCAGGATTAATTGACGTCTTCACTTCATCATTATTCTCCCGTTGAGGTGAAACTGCAGAATAACACATTGTAGTTTCATGGAAGACCACATCCATGGTAACATAAAGTTTGCGAGAAGGAGGGTGATAACATCAATAGCCTCTTTGGTGTAGGGTATAGCCAACAAACACACATCGAAGTGCCTGGGGTTCCATCTTAGTTCTCAAGCCTTTATGAAGATGCACATAAGCTACATATCCAAAAACTTTGGGAGATAAATTTGGCATAGTAGGAGCACTTACAATGTGATGACCTCAAAAGGAGTTTGGAATTGCAGAGAACTTGTCACGACCCGATTCCCGGATCCGTGACCGGCACATAGGCATGGTCCCCCTCCAAGGTTCCACACCTATGCGAACCCAAACTTACACACAAACTTATCATTCAACTTCAGAATTAACGCAGCGGAAATATCAAAGTACACTTTATAACATAATTCGATTGTCTTAATACAATAGTTGATTATATACAATTACAATTGTGGAGCACTAGCTAAACATAAGAACAAAAGTATCGATTACAACCAAAATAGCAGGTTCCAAGAGTTGGACAAAAATGACCTGCTAGCAAGCTACGACCCTGAAAATAATGAATAATGAGGGGGTGAGCTCAACAACTCAGTGAGTAGATAATATCCAATATACACATACGAGATAATATAGCAAGAGAAGTATAATATCAAATCGGCTCAAGGTTCTTACAACAAATTTCTCAAATAGGTCATAACAAGAATTTAATAGGTAAAGCTCGTCGGAAAAATCAGAATGCAATGAGCATGAGGCTCCGTACTGTGGGATGATCAGTCCACACAGGTTGGTGACTCCCCCGACCAACTAGGGTTTCAGATACGATGTGCACAAAGGCTAACACTACCCTGTTAGCATGGGTATTCTGACTGGCATACCATAGGCATATCTCAAAATCAATCAAACATATCCATATCTCAAGGCTCAACTCATGGTATCAATCAAATGAGGAGCTATCAATTCACAAACAGATATAGGCTCATATCAAGAACGGATATTCAACAAATGATTATGCTTTATCATATCAAGAATATAATCAAGGTATATATTATCAAAAAGCATAATCCAATTCATACTAGCAAATTCAAATATTTATACTATTTCTCATGCATATTAAATATTATCCACTCACCTGACTCAAAAGCAAATAAGGTTCAACAGCAGAGTGTTGACGAAATCTTACTGATGTCCCGCGGGTAGAAGATCGGGATTATCTGAATATATAAAAGAAGATATACTCAAGAAATGACTCAAAAGAAGTAAAATACCTTTAATAACATATCTAAGAGTTCAAATCATAATCCTATGTGTTTTTGAATCAACTATCCATTTCTTCGTAAAACCTAAATCAAAGGTTTCTTCCAAAATCTAAATTCCAAATACCTAATTCATAAAATTGATAATAATTCATCAAATAAAAACTTTTTTTTTATTCCCAAGATGAAGTGTCTTAAGAGAGAGAAAGGATAGAGAGAGAAGCTCTCAAATTCTCTCAACCTGAAACCTAACCCCCAGCCATCGATCTCCCCTCCTCAACCCCTGACCATCTTCTCTTCAGCCCTCTTTCGTTTCTTCACCCTAGAATCACAAATCCTCTCAGCCCAAGATCCATGGAATCACTAAAACCAAAAAACCCAACACCCACTGGAGCCAAAAACACCAACTTGAACCTACCACAAACAACTCATCCCAACTTTAAACGCAACCATGACACGGGCAACCAAAGGGCCCAGGACACAAACAAACAAGCTGCAAATTCCTCACTGCAGGCAAGCTCATGGGCTGACCGAGTTCGTGTCACAGACTCGAGCACACGTTTTTCTCTTGAGAAAATCTCCAAGCAACCTCAAGGAGGACGCTTGACAATCCCCGAGGAACTGATGAGTGAAAACTCAAGCCAGTGGACAAGATGTTTGGTGGGTTTCTTTCCAGGTTCTCGGCCCCCTTACCACATGGTCAACTCAATGGCCAAACGGGTATGGCAACACCTTGGTCTGGAACATACTATGACCACAGGGGAGGGGTTCTACCTGTTCAGACTTAGAGATGAGGAGGCTGTACAAGAAGTCCTAGATAGGGGGCCGTGGATGTTTGGAGGCAAGTCTCTTGTTCTCCAACAGTGGCACCCCCACTTTAAGTTTGACAAGAACCAAATTACCACCATCCCAGTTTGGCTTCGACTCAGAGGTCTTCCTTTCCCGCTGTGGACAAAAGCTGGTCTCAGCTTGGTTGCTAGCATGGTGGGGCGACCACTCTCCTGTGATGAGAGTACTTTCAGCTGCAAACGCTTGGAATATGCTAGGGTATGTGTGGAGGTGGACGCTGCGCACCCCTTTGTTCATAATTTTGAACTGGTACTCCCTCAATCCAGTGGTACCGTGAAGGTGGATGTTGAGTACGAATGGAAGCCATCAAGGTGCAAGACCTGCAAGGTTTATGGGCATTGCTGCAAGGAGGCCGAACCACAAACGGTGGTTGCAGAAGGGACTATCCCTACCGTCGCTGCTCTTGCGACGCCTCAGGTGATCACTACCGAAGGCCAGGAAAGCTTTGCTGAGCTGGACAACCTTCAAAATTCAAATTCCCACATCCCGCCAGATCACACTACTAAGCTGGACAAACTTCCAAACTCCCACAACCCAACAGATCACACTGCCACCCAGTCTACAAAGCCCAGTCACCTAAAAAAACCAAACAGCCAAGATACGATCACACGCCATCCCACCCCTGACGACCAACATACCCAAATCCCATTAAAAGACAAACAACTTGGACCCAATGCTACCAAATCAAATCCTCAACCTCGGGAAGACAGCCACAACGTCACAACTGAGGGAACAATGCATGCAGAACTGCATGCAACAACGGTTACAAAGGGAAAGGGTCATGCCCAAGACACCCTAGTTGGAAAAAAGGCTACCAATAGCCACGAAAATACCCAAGGATTCCAAGAACGCACCAACATCAAAATGGACTCTTTACAGAGTCAAAGCCAAGGAACCATCTGCTCAGCCTCAACAAGCTACACAGCAGACTTAAACTCCTCCATGGATGCAGACCAAGGTCACAAGCTAAGTCAACAAGATCGAACCAACAAGGAGCCACCCCCGGTCAAGAAGAAGAAAGGGGGAAGGAAACAGCGGGAGGTAAGAGACCTCTGAGTGGTTTTCACCTTAATCCTTTTATGTCCATGATTGGATGTTGGAATGTATGGGGCTTAAACAGCCTCCGCAAACAAAAGGCAGTCCAGGAATGGGCTCGCAAAGATAATCTTGATATTTCAGGTATCATTGAGCCTCGGTTAGGCTCCAACAAATTTTCAGAAATAAGTGCTCGAATGGGGCTTCAGGGATGGCTTAGTGCAGATAATGGGATAGACCCTAATAAATGTCGCATCCTGGTGACCTGGAATCCAGCCAAGCTCATGGTGCAAATCATTGATCATGCACCTCAATGGATGTTATGTGAGACTACCTTGATAGCAACAAATAAGAAGCTGCTCATCATCTTTGTTCACGGGCTTAACACGCTAGCCGAGAGAAATCAGTTATGGGAGCATCTGGTGGGGAGGAGTTCAGTCAACACGCTCGTTCCTTGGCTCGCCATTGGAGACTTCAATGCAATCCTTAGTGGGGAGGATAGAGCAGGGGGGTCCCAGCGTTGGCCTCAGCACATGGAAGACTTTCCGGTCTGCATCCAACAAGCCGGGCTATCATCTCTCCCTTACACAGGCATGCGTTTCACCTGGTCAAATGGCCAAACGAGCGCAAATGGTATCCAGAAGAAGCTCGACTGGGCCCTAGCAAATTCAGCTCTCTTGCAGGCCTGGCCTGCGGCCCATGCCAATTTCCTCCCGCGCTTGGTTTCTGATCACAGCCCAATGACTATTAATCTGGCCCAAGAAAAAAAGGCCCGCAATAAGCCCTTCCGTTTTCTGAATTTGTGGACAGACAGGGATGGCTTCCTGGACATGGTAAATGGCGTCTGGAATCAACCGGTTCACGGTAACCCTCTCTACCAATTCACTACAAAGGTTCAGCTCATGAGAAGCACCCTTAGACGATACCACAATCAGACATCAAGCAATATATCCTCGAGGGTGGCTGCTGCAAAACGGAAATGGATAAAGGGCCAAATGGAGCTGGATGCAAGACCAAGAGATCCTCAGCTACAAGACCAGGAGAGAATTTTAGCCGAGAACTACAACAGGCTATGCAAGGAAGAGGAGGGTTTTTTCAAGCAACGATCAAGAATTCAATGGCTTGAATTGGGAGATAGGAATACCTCTTTCTTCCATAAATCCCTCCTTCACCGGCGTTCAAGGAACAAAATCCACAGTTTAAGTACTCCAGATGGCACAGTTCTGCATGACCAAGATTTGATCCACCAGCATGCTATAAGTTACTACCAAGCTCTTTTGGGAAGTGGGAGTTCCAATCGATCAGGGGCAGAGGAGGTGGATATTTCGGGTATGTTCCACAATCAAATCACTGAAGATGAGCAAAAGAGTATGGTGAGTCGTGTCACTTCAGAGGAGATAAAGGAAGCTCTTTTCTCCATTCCAGATGGG
This sequence comes from Salix koriyanagi, assembly GCA_029228605.1. Classification (NCBI taxonomy): domain Eukaryota; kingdom Viridiplantae; phylum Streptophyta; class Magnoliopsida; order Malpighiales; family Salicaceae; genus Salix; species Salix koriyanagi. The sequence continues at coordinate 7,178,612 of CM055337.1, read as the reverse complement.
AAATCGCCGGGGCCGGATGGGTTCACCAGCCATTTCTTCAAAAAATGCTGGAACATTGTGGGAAGGGATTTCACATCAGTGGTTCAGTTTTTCTTCACGTCAAAATCCCTGCCCCGTTGCGTTAATGCTACCAATCTAGTTTTAATTCCAAAAACTGAGAACCCAGCCACTATGAATGACTTTAGGCCCATTGCCTGTTGTAATGTGCTTTACAAGTGTATTTCCAAGGTTTTGGCTAATAGACTCAAGCAGGTCTTAAACTCGGTAATCGGAAACTCTCAATCGGCTTTCCTTCCAGGGCGTCAAATATCTGAGGCCATTCTCCTAGCTCAGGAGCTGATGCATGAGTACCATCGGGACAAAAATCCCCCAAGGTGTGCTATGAAGATAGATCTTCGTAAGGCTTTCGATACCATCAATTGGGATTATATAGCTGCTGCCATGAAAGCTATCTCCATTCCGCAAGAGGCCATTGTCTGGATTACTGCGTGTTTCACATCTGCTCATTTCTCGGTGAATCTCAATGGGGAAGCAAGGGGTTTTTTCAAGGCCAGCAGGGGTATCAGACAGGGGGATCCTCTATCCCCGTATTTATTTGTCCTGGCAATGGAGGGGCTCTCGGGTCAGTTGCAGAAGGCTTCCATGCATCCAAATTACAAGCACCATTGGCGGTGCAAAGCCGATGCAATCACGCATATTAGCTTTGCAGATGACCTAATGGTCTTCTGTCATGGAGATGAAGACAGTGTGCGCATCATAGGGACTGCTCTAGAGACCTTCTCAACCTCCTCTGGTCTCAACATTAACCAAGCAAAGAGCAGAATCTACCTATCTGGGGTTGACGCGGATATGAGGGGCAAAATCCAAAGGATTGTAGGCATTGAGGAGTCTAACGATCCAATCACTTACTTGGGGCTGCCTCTCATTACCACTAGATTAACAAACTTGGACTGCATGCCCTTGATTCAACGCATCACGTCAAAAATCAAGCTATGGACCTCCTCATCCCTAAGCTATGCTGGCAGGCTGCAACTGGTGAAATCGGTTCTCTTTGCTATTCAAACCTACTGGTCCACTAAACTGATTCTGCCGTGTGCGACAGTCCGCAGAATGGAAAGCATCCTTTCGGCCTTCATCTGGAAAGGTCCGAGCATGCAAACGACTGGGGCCAAGGTGGCTTGGGCCAAGATTTGTCGGCCTGTTCAAGAGGGTGGGCTGGGGCTGAAAAGTATCAGTCACTGGAATCGGGCTGCGGTTGGAAAGCTTTTGTGGGGTCTGATTACAAATAAGACTTCATTGTGGGCCTCTTGGATCCACACGGTGCGGCTGCGGGGCAGATCGTTCTGGAATGTTCAAATTCCAAACTCTTGCTCATGGTCTTGGCGTCAAATTTTGCATGCGAGGAACTGGTGCAAACACCATATCAGATGGCGTATAGGCAATGGGGAGAGTTCATTCCTATGGCAAGACAACTGGTTACCTACTGGAAGTGAGATAGGGAACATCATCTCCCCAAGGCAGCTGGCCCATACTGGTTTGTCCTGGAATGCTAAGGTGGCAGAGATAGTTCGGGGGCGAGCTTGGCAGTTCCCCACGGGGGTCTCATCCCTCGACACGGTTTGGCAGACGATTGACTACCTCCCTAACTCCAATCAAGAAGACACTTTCTTGTGGAAGGGGACTTCTTCAGGGATTTACACCATCCAGTCAGCCTGGGAGTTAACTAGGCCTCACCATAACACTTGCATGGCTCACGAATTCATTTGGCATGTGGGTCATATCCCAAGGCAAGCGTTCATGCTGTGGCTAACTTACAATCAGAGGCTGCAAACTTTGGACAGGGTGCAGAGATTCATGGGTCCTTCGGCTCCAACAACTTGCGTGCTTTGTGGGGAAGTGGACGAAAGCCACGACCACCTGTTCTTCCTTTGCAGGTATTCCTCGAAGATCTGGAAATCGCTTAATGCTCGAGCTCGTATCCACTGGCCAAATCTCCCTTGGTGCCGCTTGAAGAATTGGGCTATTGGCAGATACCGAAACAAGAGGAAGACAAAGTTCATAATCCCCAAGCTCCTTCTAGCCTCAGCTATCTATCATATATGGTATGAGAGAAATCGGCGCAGCTTCAATAACCATTTCGCTTCGGCGAAGACAGTGGAAGAAAACATTTTCCAGCTCATCCGAGCTCACTTGACCAATGGAGTGAAGGTGGGCGATCTGCCCCCAGCCCAACGTCTAATATGGGAAGTTTGAGCCTAGAGATGCAGGTTCGAAGCCAAGGCCGCGAGACCCCTCCTTTCCGTCCACGGCACTTCCTTCAAAGGCCAATATCGGGCTGGGTCAAGTTTCCTCCAGCCTCTTTGATCCCAAGCAGACGGCGCCCATTGGGCCTTCCTCAAGCCCCTTCTGGTTCCCTTCTTTGTTAGCCCAAGTTATAGGGCATCTCTGTTTGTTTCTTGCTGCCTTAGCCCATGCCGAATGGGCCAGGGTTTTTTAAGGTCTTAGACTTTCCTTCAAAGTGGAATGCCACTTTCCTGTTCGGTCCGGGCCCATTGTATCCGGATCAGCAGGCCTTTGTACAGCCCTTTCCCTTCTTTAATCCATACAATCTTGTTCCAAAAAAAAAATTATCCATCAAACCAATCTTAAATGCTATTATTTCTCCTAGGGACCATTCTGAATTTTTCTCATATTTTTAGGGCCAAATCGTAATTTTACCAAATTGAAGGACTAAATTGAACACTTCAAATATTCATAGTTATCCTAAAATATTGTCCATAATTCATCCTCAATTCTGTCCAGAATCTCCAATTTCACTCCGAGGGGACCAAACTGCAATTTTTCCAAAGTTCGAGGGACTAAACCGAAATTTTCACCAAAAAGGACCAAAATGAATTTTTGTCATCTTCAACCTCAACCCAGAATTTCCAGCAAAGGATTTCGAATTTATCAACATTATTTCACCATTTTTTCTCAATATTTTCTCAAACCAAACATCTCAAAACTTCAAAATCATCTACAATCAAACTAATTAAACTATTACCCAATACATTCAAACCCCTAACATCTCTCCTAATTCATCAATCAAACCCAAATAAATTATCAAACCCTAACAACCCATACAAGCAAAATCATGGCTAATAATCACATTTATACATAATAAAACACACACATTACCTTAACAACTTATTTCTCCTTCTTCCTTCTCTTCCTCTTCTCTTTCCCTCTTTTCTCTTCTTCTTCTTCTTCTTTCTTCCTCTCTCCCGATTCTCTCTCTCAATTTCAGACCTAATCTCTTTTCTTTTTGTTTTTCCTTTTTCTCTTCTCTTCTCTTCTATTTATATTTATAAGCTTATGCAATTACTACAACACCCCTAACCTAATTCTAAGCCACTAAGGGCATACATGTATTTTCCTTTTTAAAAATTTCAGAATATTACAATCTCCCCACCTTATAAAAGTTTCGTCCTCGAAACTAAATAAATGTTTAAATACTTACCGAGATTATCAAAACGATGAGGATATTCCTCACGCATCTTATCCTCAAGTTCTCATGTCGTTTCTTCAATTGAATGACCTTTCCACTTCACCTTCACCGAAGCTATATCCTTCGACCCAAGCTTTCTAACTTGTCGGTCCATTATAGTTTCTGGTTGCACCTCATAAGTCACATCATCTCTTAACTCAACTGGATGCACTTCTAACACATTAGATGGATCCGACATATACTTCCGTAGCATAGAAACATGAAATAGATGTATAGTCAACAAATTTGGCGGTAAGACCAACCTATAAGCAACTGCTCCAATTCTAGACTTTGAATAAACCAATATATCATCAATAAAAACTATCACAAATTGATCAATAAACTGTTTAAACACACTATTCATCAAGTCCATAAAAGTTGCTAGCGCATTCGTTAATCCAAAAGACATCACCAAGAGCTCATAGTGACCATACCGAGTTCTAAAGGTGGTTTTTAGAATGTCTTCCTTCCTTATCCTCAACTAATGATACCCAGATCAAGATCGATCTTAGAAAAGAATTGAGCTCCCTGCAACTGATCAAACAAATCATCTATTCAAGGGAGTGGGTATCTATTTCGAATTGTCACTCGATTTAGTTGTCTATAATCTATACATAACCTCAATGACCCATCTTTCTTCTTCACAAACAACACCGGGGCTCCCCAAGGAGACACACTTGGCCGAATGAACTTTTTATCTAATAAATCCTGCAATTGTTCCTTTAGCTCTCTCAATTCTGCTGGTGCCATTCTATATGGTGCCATTGATATTGGTTCGGTACCCGAAACCAAATCAATAGAAAAACTCAATCTCCCTATACGGAGGCAATCCAAGTAACTCATCCAGAAATACTTTGATGAACTCCTTAACTATTGGGACTTGGTTTAACCAGGAAATTTCCTTATCTACATCCACTATATATGTTAGGTAACACTGTACCCTTTTTCGTGTCATTCTCCTCGAGATAGTCAATAGTATAATTAATAAACACACAATCTTATCTCCTTGAAAAACTAACCTCATTTCTCCATCTAAATCAAACACTACTTCTTACCCTGACAAATTTCTGAAGCCCTATGCTTTGACAGTCAATCCATTCTCAAAATCACATCAAAATCAATCATATCTAAAACATTCAAGTCTCCCATAAGGATCTTATTTCCAATTTCTATCTCACAATTTCTTATACACATACTTCACTAATATTAATTCTTCATCCACGGAGATATAAATAGAAATGAGAAATCCTAACAGAGATAGTTGTTTATCTAACCTCATGGCAATATATATGGACACAAATGAATGAGTTGCACTAGTATCGAACAAAACCTTTGCTTCAAAAGAGCAAACAAGAAGAATACCTGAGACAACTATGTTGGATGTCTGAGCATCCTGTTGAGTCAAGGCAAAGACTCTAGCATGTCCCTGATCTTGTTGCATCTGACCTCTTTGACCATGACCACTAAAACCTCTACTACCATGAGTTATAGACTGGTTCGTCGATGGTGTCTGAATAGGATGTTGAGCCGAACTAGATGCCCCTGAAGCTAACGACTGTCTCCTAGGGCACTCTCTAATCTTATGGCCTAGCTGGCCGCAGTTAAAACAAGCTCCGGTCATTCTATAACATTCTGCACCAGTATGACCTCCTCCACAGTACTGGCATAAAGAATTGTCCCTAGATGGAACAAATGAGCTACGGGGTGTAGTTTGAACTGGACTTTGGCCATAACTCCGAGCATCACTACTACCACTTTGATTACCCGAGCCACTAGCTGTTGTTCTCGGTCTGAACCTCCTCTGAACCCCAGAATCTTGACGACCACTCCGTCCCCTAAGTGGACCCGCACTTGATCCTCCTGATTGTCTAGAGGACTGACCCTCCTCTCTAGACCTTTTAGGCTGACTTGTAACTATGTCCTCAAATTCTTGCGCCTCTATCTGTCTGGCGCAGTCAACAGCTGAGGAGTACGATGGAAACACCTGGGACACCATCGCTATAAATATAGAGGATTTAAGCCCTCTTATGAACCTTTTGACTCTCCACTCTTCCGTAGGTAGAAGACATTCAGCATATCTAGACAACTGGGTAAATTTTAGATCATATTCATCTACCGTCATACTCCCTTGAGATAACCTCTCAAATTCATAAAGACGAGCATCTCTAACACTCTGAGGGAGAAATCTGTCTAAAAACATGATGCTAAACTCATTCCATGTCCACTGAGCCTCTGTTGGTCTTGCCCTCTTCCTAGACTCAAACCAAGAAATTGCCACATCTCCCTCCAACCTAAATGAGGCCAAACTTACAGCCCGATGGTCTGTACATCCCAAAATTTCACATCGACGCCAGATATCATCAAGGAACCTTTGAGGATCCTCTGAACTATTCATCCCAGTGAAGGTAGGAGGTGCCAACTTCATGAAATCATTCAATGGCACATTAACTCCTTGAACAGTATGAGATGATGAGGGCACATCTCTATCCCTTCTACTATCTCTCCCCATATTATATTCCATCCAAGTTCGCATAGTCCTGCTAAGCTGCCGCAACTCTGTCATTATTGCAGTGGCAGCCTCTCCTGCACCTCTTTCATCAACCTCATTTTCCTCTTCAATCCCATAAGACTCCTCCTCTACTGATGGAGGTATCTCTTCAACATATTGAGGCGCTGGTGCACCTCCTCTCCTTTGCCTAGTATTTCTCAATTGTACAATAGGGACATCATCCTGATCGTCACCTACTCTAATATTATCAGCTACACGTCTATTCCTTGACATATCCTAGAAGAAATAGCACACTCTTATCATTCTAGAACAATAACACAATAGTTATCAAATAATTATCGGAAAGCATATCTATAGAAGAACATAAGGAATCAAGAAGACATGCTTGATGAGAGTTCAGAATTTCAAGCATAACAAACAAGACAAAAGGAATCAAGAATACATGCTTGATGAGAAATCAGAATTTCAAGGATAACAGACAAGACAAAATGGATCCTAATGCTCCACAATACGAATCCTAACTTTACTATTATTTCATGAATTGAAAGCTATGTCATTATGTTTTGTCACTCACTCTTTTACTTTTATTCATTTTATAATTTCGGCTCTGATACCATCTTTGTCACGACCCGATTCCCGGATCCGTGACCGGCACATAGGCATGGTCCCCCTCCAAGGTTCCACACCTATGCGAACCCAAACTTACACACAAACTTATCATTCAACTTCAGAATTTAACGCAGCGGAAATATCAAAGTACACTTTATAACATAATTCGATTGTCTTAGTACAATAGTTGATTATATACAATTACAATTGTGGAGCACTAGCTAAACATAAGAACAAAAGTATCGATTACAACCAAAATAGCAGGTTCCAAGAGTTGGATAAAAATGACCTGCTAGCAAGCTACGACCCTGAAAATAATGAATAATGAGGGGGTGAGCTCAACAACTCAGTGAGTAGATAATATCCAATATACACATACGAGATAATATAGCAAGAGAAGTATAATATCAAATCGGCTCAAGGTTCTTACAACAAATTTCTCAAATAGGTCATAACAAGAATTTAATAGGTAAAGCTCGTCAGAAAATCAGAATGCAATGAGCATGAGGCTCCGTACTGTGGGATGATCAGTCCACACAGGTTGGTGACTCCCCCGACCAACTAGGGTTTCAGATACGATGTGCACAAAGGCTAACACTACCCTGTTAGCATGGGTATTCTGACTGGCATACCATAGGCATATCTCAAAATCAATCAAACATATCCATATCTCAAGGCTCAACTCATGGTATCAATCAAATGAGGAGCTATCAATTCACAAACAGATATAGGCTCATATCAAGAACGGATATTCAACAAATGATTATGCTTTATCATATCAAGAATATAATCAAGGTATATATTATCAAAAAGCATAATCCAATTCATACTAGCAAATTCAAATATTTATACTATTTCTCATGCATATTAAATATTATCCACTCACCTGACTCAAAAGCAAATAAGGTTCAACAGCAGAGTGTTGACGAAATCTTACTGATGTCCCGCGGGTAGAAGATCGGGATTATCTGAATATATAAAAGAAGATATACTCAAGAAATGACTCAAAAGAAGTAAAATACCTTTAATAACATATCTAAGAGTTCAAATCATAATCCTATGTGTTTTTGAATCAACTATCCATTTCTTCGTAAAACCTAAATCAAAGGTTTCTTCCAAAATCTAAATTCCAAATACCTAATTCATAAAATTGATAATAATTCATCAAATGAACTTCAATTATCCATCAAACCAATCTTAAATGCTATTATTTCTCCTAGGGACCATTCTGAATTTTTCTCATATTTTTAGGGCCAAATCGTAATTTTACCAAATTGAAGGACTAAATTGAACACTTCAAATATTCATAGTTATCCTAAAATATTGTCCATAATTCATCCTCAATTCTGTCCAGAATCTCCAATTTCACTCCAGGGACCAAACTGCAATTTTCCAAAGTTCAGGGACTAAACTGAAATTTTCACCAAAAAGGACCAAAATGAATTTTTGTCATCTTCAACCTCAACCCAGAATTTCCAGCAAAGGATTTCGAATTTATCAACATTATTTCACCATTTTTCTCAATATTTTCTCAAACCAAACATCTCAAAACTTCAAAATCATCTACAATCAAACTAATTAAACTATTACCCAATACATTCAAACCCTAACATCTCTCCTAATTCATCAATCAAACCCAAATAAATTATCAAACCCTAACAACCCATACAAGCAAAATCATGGCTAATAATCACATTTATACATAATAAAACACACACATTACCTTAACAACTTATTTCTCCTTCTTCCTTCTCTTCCTCTTCTCTTTCCCTCTTTTCTCTTCTTCTTCTTCTTCTTTCTTCCTCTCTCCCGATTCTCTCTCTCAATTTCAGACCTAATCTCTTTTCTTTTTGTTTTTCCTTTTTCTCTTCTCTTCTCTTCTATTTATATTTATAAGCTTATGCAATTACTACAACACCCCTAACCTAATTCTAAGCCACTAAGGGCATACATGTATTTTCCTTTTTAAAAATTTCAGAATATTACAGAACTAGAGGATACACGGTTGATGATATAGGCTCTAGCAGTGACAACTTCTCTCTAGTAACTGCTAGGCATGTGGGCTTCAAATAAGGAAGCACAAACAACCTCAAAAAGGTGATGAGTTTTAAGGGCAAGTTGTTTGGTGAACAATGCCATATGAATTCAAGTAATGTTTCAAGTTGTGACTGATAAATTCTCCTCCATTGTTGGTCTGGATAACTTGAATGTTAGATTGATATTGTGTTGCTATCATTTTGTGAAATTGTTGGGATAAAGAACTTACTTCACTCTTTGGTTTCATTAAGCAAATCCAAGTCATACGGGTGTGATCATCCATGAACGAAATAAACCAATGTGATCCATTCAGAGGAGTATTTGTCGGTCCCCATACATCAGAGTGAATAACCATAAAGGATGCAGGACTTTTATTCATGTTAATAGGAAATGAAACACGATGACTTTTAGCAAAGTCACAAATCACATTTAAAGTCTGAAACAATCAATTGTGAAATAATTGTGGAAATATTTTTTTGTAAATATCCAAAGGATGCATGACCTAAACGCCTATGCCATAACCAGATTTCTGAATTCTGATGTTCATCATATGTATTAGCTGAGAAGACTTATGACAACTGATTTGAGCTTGTAGGAATCAGATCTAGATAGTAGAGCTTCCCTCTCCTAGTACCATAACCAATTGTCTTCCGAGTTTGAATGTCCTTGAATATACAAAGGTTTGGCCAAAAAATCACAACACACTTTAAAGCACAAGTTATATAAGCAACAAATAATAAATTATGATTAAGATAAGGGACAATAAGAACCGAATCTAAATTCAATTTTTTTGTAAGAGTAATTATGCCTTCTTCTAACACACACGAAGGGGTACCATTGGCTGTGGATACTATATGTTGGTTTGAGGGTTTTATGGACTGAATATTATTGTCAAAGGTCATGTATTTGTGGCACATGAATCAATTATCCATTCACTTTTTTTAACAGAAATGGAGGTATGAAGACCTTACCTTCATTCCCAGCAGTAGCAATAGAAGAGGAGGTTTTTCCAGGATTGTTGATAGATTTATGATTAGGCTCCACCACAACAACAAACACGAGGATTTGTCTTTAAGTTTCATTTATGAGGTGCTTTGGAAAAATCCCACCATTCTGGATATCCAATCAATTCATAGCATCGTAGCTTAGTGTGTCCAGTTTCACCACAGTGAGTACACATGCGCTTTGGTCGTGCAATTCCTATTTCATAGTTGCGATTTTGTGATCCAATTGAATGATTATGATTCAGTGAACCAGATGCTCGCTCTGGTTTCAGGTTCATTTGTCGTTGATATTTGATTCGACGAGCTACAATAGCAGATTACTCTAAGTGTCCAAGTTCGCCATTCAGTGTGTTTCGTCGGATGGAGTCATGACGAACATAAGCATATGTTTCTTCAAGGTCCAGTACAGAATCTCTCCTAAGGATCTCACCACGAATTTGTTCAAATTCTTCATCAAGTCCATTCAGAAAAATATGCACCCGCAATCTCTCAATTGATTTTTTATAGACAATGACATCATCGGGATCGTTCATGACAATTTTATCACAATGATCTTGTTCTTGAAAGATTTCTCTCAGATCACCATAATAGGTAGAAATAGGATGACCAACCTGTTTGGTGGAGAACGCACGTTGGTTTAATGCAAACAGTTGTGATTCATCTGCCCCATCATAGAATGCTTTGGCAAGAGCATTCCAGATCCCATGTGAAGTAGGCAATCTAAGGTAGTGTTTCATAATTTCTGGTGACATGGAGGTCAACAACCATCCTTTAACCTTTTGATTCTCAGCATACCATTTAGCATAGGATGGATCAGTAATCTCTGGAGATGTGTTACTTACACGATATGCAAGTTTCTCTCGCCCTGCAATTTGATCTCCATGATCTGAGACCAGACATCATAGTTGCTTTTGGTAAGGATGACATTAGTTGAGAAACTGGAATTTTCTGGTTGAACCTGGATAACTGGTACAGAGGATGATTCGGTTTTGTCACTGTTCATGTTCGGGAGGAAGGTTTATAAGATTTCAGGTTCTGTGTGGTGATGATAAATAGAGCAGACAATATCCCTTGCTCTGATACCAAGTCAAAAATATGCAGAATACTTTAAGATATTTAATATTATTCCGCTCAATTTGTTTCTGTTACAAGCACGGTATATATAGCAACTTTTACAAACAAAGTTCTACTTTACAGGGATTCTAATATTAGAGATACACTAGGACTTGAATTCTGGAAATCCAACTTGGAGATAATTACTCAGATTTATCAACAGAATGCAGGTTGTTCATGGGAAGGAATTTAGATTTCACTAAACATGGAATCAACTGCTAACATGGATGGTCTGTCCATGACATCGTTTGTATGCATTTCAGGCTTTCAGGGGATGTTATTTAACTTTTCAATGAATTGGGTTGTTTGTGGTGGTGTGTGTAGAATCTCAGATCCCTAATTTACCAACAAGTATTCTCATTAGAAAACTAATGGAACGTCATTTAGCAATTATTCATATCGTACAACTTCAGCGACAAGCAATTTCAGTAATTGTTTCCTCATCTACAGAACAAAGTCCATCTTCTACGTTTAATGCTATATCAGGAAATTTGTCAGGTTCTCTAAAGAGGAATGCAGGTTGTTTTGGAGTAGGAATCTCTGTTTCACTGCTCAACATGAAAACAACTGCAAACATAGATGGTCTGTCCATGGCATCTTCTTGCACGCACAGGAGACCAATTCGTATGAATTTCAAAGCTTCACGCGGACTATATAACTCATTCATTGATGGATCCACTATCTCCAATGCTTTGTCGTGTCTCCATAATTCCCACACCTGTGTTGTTCATATAAATCATTAGCATACAAGAAATCAGAGCAGCCAATCTTTAAAATTCAGCTAAAAGCACAAAAAGCTCCTTATAACTCACATATCCAATCAAAGTCAAGGGAGGGTTCTGTTGATAAAATCTATTGTTCTTCTTGCCACTCACAATCTCTAACAACATGACCCCAAAACTGAAAACATCTGATTTTACTGAAAAGTTTCCAAACACAACATATTCTGGCGACATATAGCCACTGCAGCAGAAAAAAAAGAATATTAAGTTTTAGTGTTCCTCATAATCAGTGATAGTATTTTGTCACTCGGTCTTTGTTTTCTGCAAAGGTACTTACTATGTTCCTACAACTCTCCTTGTTCTATCTTCAGTTTGGTTGCCTTCAAATATCTTTGCCATTCCGAAATCTGATATTTTTGGATTCATCTCTGCATCCAGTAGAATATTGCTGCATTTTAAATCCCTGTGAATGATTCTCAACCTGGAGTCTTGGTGAAGATACAAAATCCCACGAGCTATTCCAACAATAATATCAAAGCGTTTTCTCCAATCCAATACCGATCTTCTTGTTTCATCTGTTAGAAAAATTACTTTTCAGCCAGCTATAATTTGACAACTAGTGTAAAGCATGGCAATAAACACAGATAAAGACGTACCGAAAAGAAACGAGTCCAAGCTTTTGTTTTGCAAGTATTCATAGATTAACATGTGTTCTTCATTCTGAATGCAATAACCTAGAAGTTTCACAAGATTTCTGTGTTGAAGCTTTGCAATTACCATGACTTCATTTTTTAAATTCTTCAGTTCCTTGTCCTGAACTTCTAGATAATCTTTTTACTGCAACCTGCTGTCCATTAGCTAGCAGACCCTAAGATCATGTAACAAGGGCAAGCCTAGATATTAGAATTATTCAAATCAGAGGAAAACAATCTGTAGTATTGAGAGGCCATGTAGTTCTTAGCTAGATGCAATAAGAATCTCTACCTTATAAACATTGCCAAAACCACCTTGGCCGAGTTTGTTAGCTGGAGAGAAGTTGTTGGTGGCCGCCGTGATGGTGCTGAGCTTGAAATACTCCAATTCAATAGAATTGCTGTCAACCTGCTGCTCATTACCTGGTTATTTTTCCAATAATGAATCAAAATGTGAACTTCTCCCCACAAGAAAAGCAGAATAGTATATCAAATAGAGATTAGAGTGTCTTGTCGTACCTTTTTTTGCCCTCTTCTTGAGCCACAAATAAGCTGATAGGGTAATGAGAAGCCAGAATGATGCAATTGATGGTACTAAAATTGCCAGCATCGGTTTTTCATGAGAAACATTTGACTTTCTTGTATTTTTAGCTGCATGAGAGTGGAAAGAATAAAGATTAACAGCAGAGGAAAAACTAGAATGGCCCCTTCGGCACCTAGCAAGTACCATTATCAATGGTTTCTTTATGTATTACGGAGCATATTAACTACAGTCCAGAGTAGTGGCAAAACATTGAAAAGCTCTTATAAATGAAAATTTGTAATGAAAAAAGGTACCTAGTTCATATGCATCAACACGAACATAAAGATCATCACTTTCACTCCTTCCATATCTAATGTCTACTAATTCCCTGTACCATGCCAAACACCCTTCCCCTTTTCCGGGAATTCTAATGATTGAGAATGCAGAGCATGAACAATTCCTCTTGCATTCCAGCTCACAGTCTGCGCGACTCTTGCTCTTGTCCACCCAAGCTGCTGAAGAAGTGTCCGGAAGACAGTAATTCTCTATCTTCACAAACCCCTCTCCATGATCGCACACCGAAGACGTCTGCTGGCGCTTCCTGACACAACCACCAGATCCATCTCTCGCAGACCATTGCTCTGGGTACTTGGGCTCGAACCCAGGTAAACAGGCACATCCAAATGTAGTATGATTGGCGTATTCACACGTACTATAAGCACCACAAAGTCCATAATAGTCGCACTGAAACTGAGGGGTCTTCCAGTAATCCTTCCACTGACCATCACTTTGTCGCCAAGTTAAAGCCTTTGCATGTCCTGAATGATCCGCTATTATTCTTAGCAGATAAGAATCATCAGGAACTGTGTAGAGAAAGTATATTTCGTCCTGATCATTTACAAAAGTGCTTTTGTGTGAGCCCATCTGACTTCTCCATGGCCAAGGGGAAGATCTAGCAATTGCCTTTTTACCATTATAGAAAAAGAGTTGTGGTGAGCCATTTGGGTTCATTCTAAGTGAAAAGTCCCCAGTACCAGGGTCATCAGCTGATCTCCATGATGTTAGGAACCGATCAATTCCTAATTTTCGATCGAGCCCCCAGTTTCATTCCAGGTAGCTGGATGTTTGTAGGATGATCGAAGCTTTGCCATATAATACTTCTGCTTCTTTCCGTGACCATTTTCAAATTTCCTGAATCCAAGAGTTGAGCTTCACAGGAATCATTTTCTTCCACTGAAACATTTGTAGACCACACTGGGAGCTTTTGGTCATCGTTACCATAGAGAACGAGGTTTCCATCTTGGTTTAGAAAGAGAGATCCAGAAGAACCAATGATTGGATCGTTCCTGTTTGCAACCCACACCACCGTTTTCTCTGGCACTTTATGGTACCAAATTCCAAGATATCTATTGCTAGAACTACCTGGACTGAAAAATCCCAGTGCGAAATTATTTCCTTTGGAAATAAGAAGGTCACCTTCTTTAATGGCTTGGCTCGTCTTTATGGAGTCTTGGGATGTAGTACATGAGAATTGGAGCATTAGAAGAGAAAAAAGCAGGAACAGTTTTTCAGCCTCCATGACGGAGTAAACAGGATCTTGGCTTGTGGAAAATTGTTAAATTTTGCTCTGTTGAGAATTAGATAAGCTCTCCAGAGTGTTAATGAACCATATTACCTAAAATCTTAAGTTTATAGGGGAGGCCCATAATATGATTTATATTATTCTCTAACACTCCCCCTCAAGTGAAAGTCATTTGAGCTTGAAACTTGCACAGACCCACACTACCTTGTGCTTGATTTTTATAAAATAGAATGGGGGTGGTGAGATTCGAACTCGTAACCGCTGGGTCAACAAGGCTCTGATACCATGTTAAGAAACAATCTAACCTAAAAACTTAAATTTATAGGTGAAGTTCCATAATATAATTTATATTATTCTTGAAGATTCGTGATGAAAGTGGTTATTTTGGGATCCACGTCGCTTAACGTGGAATCTCTTTCTCTCTAACGAATTCCTCTCTTCAACCTTCAAAATCTAGACAATGACTTGTTTTTGTTAAAATATCAACCTAGATTTTCTTGGAAACAACATCGTCCGATTCAATGCATTTGTTTAACCGGATATTTATATTTAGTGTTTATATTTAGTGTTGTTTGGCACTCCGGTCAAATTGATGTTGGATCAAAATTCATTTTTTTTCTCATTTTAGATGAAATATTTTTTTGGTCTTTTTAAATTATTTTGATGTGATGATGTTAAAAATAATTTTTT
This sequence comes from Salix koriyanagi, assembly GCA_029228605.1. Taxonomy (NCBI): domain Eukaryota; kingdom Viridiplantae; phylum Streptophyta; class Magnoliopsida; order Malpighiales; family Salicaceae; genus Salix; species Salix koriyanagi. The sequence goes on along the minus strand of CM055337.1, from coordinate 7,163,605 downwards.
TTTTTAAAAAAAATATTATTTTGATATATTTTTAAACGAAAAACACTTTCAAAAGTAATCGTAACCACCTCCCAAACAGATCTTTAGTTTGATGGATCATGAAGAACAAAATAGGCAACTCGATGTTCATTAATTAATTTGATAATTAATAAATAATCTGATCCATTCTCCTAATATGTTTTAGTAGACTACTCTTTATGATTGACTGGAAGGTTTAAGATACTCTTTAAAATAATACATTTTCTTCAGGAAAAAAATTAATTGTAAGTCAATTGGGCACACATCAAAGTCGTTTTACGACTGATTAATAAAGACAAAAAAAAGGACAACTTAATTTCCACATGATTGTGATAAGGAAAACGCGGTTAGACGAAAGGACACCAGCAAAATAAAGTATAAAATCTTATCCAATTAAATCCTCTAGATAGATTTTAAAAGTATATATATTCTAGAAGCCCTCTTTCTAGAAAAATTTCCCTACTGAATTTTTTTTATTTCACACACTTCCTATATTTTTTTTTTTATATACGAGAATACCTCCTTATTTCTTGACAAGTGCATTTTATGAATTTAGTTGAATAAATAAAATTTTAATTATACCATGTTTTTATAAAAATATATATTTTAACTTGAACTCAAGATATACTATACAGATCGCAGTTTCTCTGTCATCGCTATTCTTCTTAGAGATCACACTTTCTATACCGTTTAGCAACATGCTTTAAATATATTGTAATTTTTAATTTTTTTTTATATTTACACCCTCCTCGTTGTTTCCCATCTCTGCCTACCACATGACAGAAAGATGCAGAGTTTGGTCGGTCTAAAATATTTTTTTTATTCGGTAATAAGAATATATATACTAATTCTTACGTTAATCTTTTCATAGGCCACAATTGTCACATCCCTTCTCATTTTCATACTAACATTACATTTATTTTGGAGGTTGTAGACGCATACAAAAACAACGTAAAAAAGGCAATAAAGACGATGTAAGATAGAATTTAAATTTAAATTTTTATTACTTAATAGTTTTTTAATCAAAATTAATATTAAAGCTATTATAAAATGCTTATATATTTGGAAAAAATACCCTAAACAAAGTTTAAAATTAATAAAAAAACTTAAGTAAATAGAAAAAAAGATTAATCAACATCAAAATATAGCATTTCTCAAACAATAATTTACATGACTCGTTCGGAGGCCTTAATAAAATTAGATGAATTCATAAATCAAACCCTATACGGAACATGACATCTACAATCTCTTAGAAAATTTAAAATTTGTGTTTATTATCACAAGGTCATGCATTTTATAAAAATCTCCTTCATCAATCTCTCCATGTTGAATTTTTCACGGGGTTACAATCGCACAAAATTAAAAGTTTAAAACAAATTAGGGGTGCGATTGAACCAATTAAAATTGAGGGACCAAATTGTATTTTACACTCTCTCCCAAAATCATCACGCGTGACTACACTGTTCAGTCACCTGAACAAGTGCAGACACGCCTCTGCCTCTGCCTCTTCATTTTCAGGTGAAGAGGCAACCCATCGGTGCACGCAATGGGCAACCGGAGGGTTGCCTCTTGCCTATAAATACATGCATGAAAATGCATGCAAGGAAGAGGGAGCAGAGGGGGAAAAATTGTTAGAGTATTAACAGAAGTTGCACTTTGAAAGGAATATCATTGCAGATGAGGAGATCAGCACATTTGAAATTCAAAGCTTAAAAGGAATATCATCCCAGTTGCCGCAGGATCAAGAGCAGAGGAATATCATCTCAGTTGCCACAGGATCAGGAGCAAATTACTTCACTGCAACATCTTTTTAAATTCAAATTTTGTAATCTCTAGTTTATCCAGATTATTCTCTACAAATCTGTATAAACCTATATATACATGTAAAGATAGGAATAATATAATAAAGAACTGAGATTCTAGCTTCAATACTAAATCTGCAAAATTCTTCTTGCTTCCTTTCTTTAAACTTTTCATGGTATCAGAGCTATAGGCAAACACCCCATTGGTCCCAAATCATTTCCGCACAAAAAATCCTCTTATTCTTATCATTCATACTATATAGTTTCCATGACTTCCTCTAATACCACATAGTTTTCCTCTTCATCTTCACCACATTTTCAATCAATCTCCCAACCTGTCACCACAAAACTTGAAGGACACAATTATCTGACATGGAGTGTTCAGTTTCAAGTTTTTCTTTGAAGTCATGACCTGAGTGGTATGATTGATGGTTCTGAAGAAGCTCCATCTAAACTTCTTTCAGATAATTCTCCTAATCCAGCTTACACAATTTGGTTCAGAAAAGAAAATTGTGTTTTAAGCTGGTTGCTAGCTTCTATTTCTGAAAAGCTAGTGTCTACTGTCTTCAGCTTGCACACTTCCAAGCAAGTCTGGGATTCCCTTCAGACTCGCTTTTCAGCTACATCAAGATCTCGTATTGCTCTTCTTAAGAGACAACTTCAGACTATTGTTCAAGGAAATCGGTCATGCTCCACATTCCTTGAAGATGCTAAACAACTGGCTGATACACTTGTTGCTGCAGGACAACTGGTGAATGATCAGGATTTCATCACCTTTTTACTTGGTGGTCTTCATCCCACCTACACTCCATTCATTACATCCTACAATTTTGCTTGCAGAGATGAAGAATTATCTCTTGATGATTTTCAATCTGAGCTCCTGAGTTTTGAAACACTAGATGAAGCACCCATTTTGATGCAAAACCAAAACTTTGCATTTGCTGCCAAACACACCAATTATCCCAAAAGAAAGCCTACAGGTACTGGTACACGGTCTCCACAATTTATTGCATCATCACAGCCTCATGGACCCCCTAGAAATCATTCTAACTATGATAAGGGAGCTCCACATGAACGACCAAAATGCCAAATCTGCGACAAGCATAATCATACTGCCTTGGATTGCTTCCAACGCTTTAACTTCTCTTTTCAAGGTCGGAGGCCATCTTCTGAGTTAGCAGCCATGGCAGATGAATCAAATACTACATTTGAGCAACAAACTTGGTATGCTGATAGTGGTGCCAATGCTCACATTACTGCCAATACAGCAAACTTAACAACTCTGCAACCGTATGATGAACATGACACTGTCGAAGTAGGCAATGGTTCAGGTTTGATCATCCAAAACACTGGATTCACTACTCTACACATAAATCATACCTCTTTTCAGTTAAATAAAGTATTTCATTGTCCTCAAGCTGCCACAAATTTATTAGCCATTAATCAACTTTGCCTTGATAATGATTGTTACTTTATTCTAACTAGAATTGATTTTTATGTTAAGGAGAACAAAACCGACAGACTACTGCTCCACGGGCTGGTTGAGGATGGACTCTATCCAATAAATGGGACCAAGAATTTCATCAATAAATTCCATTGTCTTACCTTCACATTTGGAACAAAGGCCACAAGGGGTCAATGGCATGATCGTCTAGGACATCCTGCCAATTCTATATTAGAGTATTTGTCCACTTTTTTGCAAATAAAGAAACCAGAAAATGAATCTCATGTTTGTTGCCCTTGTCAATTAGGAAAAGCCAAACGATTACCCTTTTCCTGTTCTAACAGGCAATCCACAAGACCATTAGCTTTAATTCACACTGATGTATGGGTATCCCCTGTCACTTCAGTTGGAGACTGTCGTTATTATGTTTTGTTCATAGATGACTTCAGTCATTTTACGTGGATGTATCCCATGCGTTTCAAAAGTGATGTTTTATCTATTTTCCAAAAATATAAAACTCTTGTTGAAAATATGTTTTCCTGTTCAATTCAACAAATGCAATCTGATAATGGAGGAGAGTATTTATCAAAAGAATTTCAAGTCTTTTTAAAAAACAATGACATATTTCACAGATTAACATGTCCCTATACATCTCCATAAAACGGTGTAGCCGAACGTAAACATAGACATATTCAAGAAATGGGGTTAACTCTTTTAGCCAAAGCAGGTCTCCCTAATTGTTACTAGGTAGATGCCTTCTTCACATCAGTATACTTGATAAATCGCCTACCCACCACAGTTCTTAAAATACTATCAGCGTAATTTATCCTTCATAAAACTATGCCTAGTTATTCTGAACTACGAACCTTTGGATGTGCCTGTTATCCTTATCTTAGACCATATGAAAAACATAAATTAGCATTTCGAAGTAAACAATGTATTTTCATAGTTATTCTAATCAACATATGGGATATCGTTGCTTAGAATATAGCACAGGTCAAGTTTTTATTTCAAGACATGTAGTTTTTGATGAAAACACATTTCCATGTCTCAAAGTGAAATCCTCCACTACAAGCCCCGCGAGCAGTAACTCTCCTGGTATGTCTTCTCAACCTCTGTCATTTTCCTTACCAACAATTAATCAAAGCTTTCAACACTGTGATACACTTCTGATGCAAATCAGGAGGAAGATGCAGATCAAAGGGGAATTTCAATCAACACAAATCAAGTAGCCGTTGCAGATCAAGAGGGAATCAACATGGATGTTGTGGATAATTCAATTGAGCCAAATTTGGAAGGGAACTTGTAATAAACACACCCTCGGAGTCTGGGAGATTCATCAAATCTAGAATTCTAAATTGGTCAAATCCCCTTGATTGTTCAGACCCGTTACTGCCATCAATTATTTGTTTAATTTCCTATTTTATTGCTTTCCTATTTAAGATTGAAGACATGTAAGAATTTAGACTATTTAAGAAGAAGATTGTAAGGAGACAAGACAGTTGATAATTTCCAATTGAATAAATTCTGTTTTTTGAGTTTATTTCTGGTGTGATTCCAGTAACTTGCAAAGTGATTTTGCAACGCTAGAACTTGGCTTCTGTGAGATATTGAAGTTCCATAGTTTTGGCACCAATTTGGTATCAGAGCTTTCAACCTACCTATGCCTGTAACCCGCAATGGCACTTCTTACGCCATGGCAACCACCCAATTAATGAACACCCACAACCCAGGCAACCAGCAACCAACCAACCAAAACCCAATCAACCCACAACCAACCACACAAAACCCAAACAGCCCAGGACCTACCAGCTACAACCTGAACAACCCGAACCCAAATAACCCGAACCCAAGCCACACAAACCAATCCAGCTCTAGTCATCAAAACACAAACATTCATCAACCAAATACCCGAGATACAGAACCAACCCAACTGCATTTTCAGGTTGATCAAATCGCCACAGTCATGGCACAAATCATGCGTCGATTGGATGTCATGGAAGAACGCGGAATTAGAGAGGGATATGGCCCTCCTACTCAGCAAAGGCGCAGAGCAGCGTATACGGGGAGGCTGCAGGATGACGAAGATGAAGTTGTTTACCAGAACGAGGAGGGAAATCAGGAGTTTAAAGAACATGAATTTCGAAATAGACCTCAAAGACATAACACAAACAGAAGATATGACAATCATGGTGCAGATTACCAACCTCTCGACGAATTAACCAAAAGAATGAAGGTTGATATACCAGATTTTTTTGGGAAGCTATAGCCTAATGCCTTTGAGGATTGGTTGACAGCCATTGAAGATTACTTTGACTGGTTCTCTGTTTCAGAGGACAGGATGGTGCGTTATATTCGGATGAAGCTGAAGGGGCACACACGAGCATGGTGGGGGAGTGTTGAAGAACAATTATGATGCACTAGACGTCCAGCAGTCGCGAATTGGGAAGAAATGAAAAAACGGCTCAAAGAAAAGTACTTGCCCATTGACTATGAGCAAATGATGTTTGAAGAAATGCTTAAGCTTAGGCAGGGATCAATGAATGTTGATCAGTTCACAAATCGGTTTCATGAGCTGACTGTCCGCAGCAAGATCATGGAGATTGAACAACAGACTTTAGCCCGTTATTGTACTGGATTAAGGGATGACTTACGCAGAGAAATGTGGACTGCTCGGTTGATTAATGTAGAGGAGGCGTATCAATTGGCCCTCCGCCTTGAAAAACAGACATTGCATTCTGCTGGGAGAAGAATTACAGTGACAGATGCAAAACATGATTATACGGCTGCAAATCAATTTCAGAGAACTTCAGTTCTACGGGAGCAATTTAGGAGCCTGAACAATGGTAACTCAAGAGGGACAAGACCTGCCAATGATGGTCCCTAATGTTACAAGTGTAAAGGATTTGGCCACTATGCTGTGGTATGTCCGACGAAGGATAAAAAGCTAGCATTTATTTGTGAGAAGGAACTAGCTGCGACAGAAGGGAAGGAGAACATACAAACAGAGGAACCGTGTGATGATTTTGACTATGAAGGTGAACATCCGGGTGCCTCAAATGTGCCCAGCTGCATCATCAACAGGGTGCTAAAGGGGTTCAAGGAAAGAATTGCAAGCCAATCCCGAGTGGCTGTGCACTAATATTTTCAACACCCGAATAGAGCACAACGGTCGAGCAATGAATGTTATTATCGACAATGGAAGTGGCATGAATGTGATCTCAGAAATAGCCATCAAGCGCTTGGGATTGAAGATGGAGAAACATCCCATCCCGTATAAAATTAATTGGGTGAATGACGCCAATTCAATCCTTGTGAAGCAGCGTTGCTTAATTACATTTTCATTGGGGAAAACTTATGTGGACGAAGCTTGGTGCCATGTGATTCCCATGACCATATGCCACATGTTATTGGGATGACCTTGGCTGTACGATCGAAGGGTGATCTATGATGGATATGCTAACACATATTCCTTCAATTTTAAGGGAAAGAAGTTTGTCCTGGATCCCTTACACATCACCGATTTTGAGACTAAACAGGAGGTTACGCCAGTATTGACAATGAGTCAATTTACACAAGCTATGCAAGAAAAAAAGATGGTGCTCATGTTAATTACGCGAGAGAAGAAGCAAGGTGACAACAATTCACCAATGGAACTATCAGAATTATTGAATGAATTTCAGGACATCATGCCAGCAGAGATACCCAATCAGCTCCCTCCAATGAGAGAAATTCAATATGCTATCGATTTAATTCCGGGGTCTACTTTACCAAATGTGCCACACTACCGAATGAGTCCCACAAAAAATGAGGAGCTTAGTCGACAGATTCAAGAGTTATTGGACAAAGGGTTCATCCGAGAAAGTTTCAGCCCTTGCGCTGTCCCTGTTTTGCTGACGCCCAAAAAAGACAACAGCTGGAGAATGTGTGTTGACAGCCGCGCAATCAACAAAATCACAGTGAAATAATGATTCTCCATACCTCATCTTGATGACATGTTGGACCTACTAAATGGCTCCTCCATTTTTACTACGATCGATCTCCGGAGTGGATATCACCAAGTTCGAATTCGGTTAGGCGATGAGTGGAAAACCGCGTTCAAATCAAAGGATGGTTTGTTTGAATGGTTAGTCATGCCTTTCGGATTAACTAACGCACCTAGCACCTTCATGCGTGTTATGACTCAAGTGCTTAAACCATTCTTGGGAAAGTTCGTCGTCGTCTACTTTGACGATATCTTAATTTTCAGTCACAGCATGTAGGACAATCTTCATCACGTTGAGCAGGTCCTGACAGTATTGCGCACAGAGAAGCTGTTTATCAATAGGGAGAAGTGTTCATTCATGAAGGAAAGTGTCAATTTTCTGGGGTTTATTGTTTCCAGCCAAGGAGTCAAGGCTGACCCTTCCAAAATTCAGGCTGTTCAGTCGTGGCCTACACCTCAAATTTTTTCAGAAGTCAGGAGCTTTTATGGTTTGGCCACTTTCTATCGACGATTCATTCGTAACTTCAGTACTATCATGGCCACAATCACTGAATGCCTCAAAACAAAAAAAAATTTGTGGAGCACCGCAACTGACAAGGCTTTCCGGGAGATCAAGAAGAGGATGGGACAGACGCCGGTACTCAGGTTACCAGACTTTTCTAAAGTCTTCAAAGTAGCGTGTGACGCGTCCCATGTAGGGATTGGAGGTGTTTTGAGCCAAGAAGGTCATCCCATTGCCATTTTCAGTGAGAAACTTAATGAAACACGCAGGCGATATTCAGCTTATGATATGGAGTTTTACGCTCTAATACAAACGCTGAAGCATTGGAGGCCCTACTTAATCCATAGGGAATTTATCCTTTATACTGACCATGACTCTTTGAAACACTTGAATTCACAGAACAAGATGAATGCACGCCATGCTCGTTGGATGGATTATATCCAACAATTCGACTTTGTCATTAAGCACAAAGCAGGAGTGGAGAACAAGGTGGCTGACGCACTGAGCAGGAGACCTCACCTGCTGCATTTATCATCAATGAAAGTAACTAAATTTGAGTGTCTGAAAAATGAGTATGCTACAGATGAGGATTTTGGTGAAATCTGGACTAGCCTATCAGCATAGGAACGACAACCTCAAGGCAATTATATGTTGCATGAAGGGTTCTTATTTTTCAAATCACGTTTATGTGTTCCACGCGGATCCTTCCGTGAGTTTTTAATTTCAGAACTACATGGTGGTGGCTTAGCTTGTCATTTCGGCTATGACAAGACCTATGCTATAGTGGCTGATTGGTTCTATTGGCCAAAATTGCGGAGAGATGTGCACACCGTGGTGGATAGGTGCAGGAATTGTCAAATAAATAAAGGCACAAAACATCAAGCAGGACTCTATACTCCACTACCCATTCCAAACAAACCATGGCAGCATGTGAGCATGGACTTTGTCCTAGGACTACCAAGAACCCAGAGGCAACACGATTCCATCATGGTAGTAGTGGATGGATTTTCAAAAATGGCCAATTTCATTCCTTGTCACAAGACTTTTGATGCATCTAAGGTGGCATCCTTGTTCATCCAAGAAGTTGTCCGTTTGCACGGCATCCTAACTTCCATAGTCTCGGATAGAGATGTCAAATTTGTAAGCTATTTTTGGAAGACACTTTGGGCGAAGATGGGAACAAAACTGATGTTCTCCAGTGCATTTCACCCCCAAACGGATGGCCAAACTGAAGTGACGAACCGGAGTCTCGGCAATTTACTACGCTGCCTTGTGGAGGATCATGCTACAAGCTAGGACATGGTAATTCGTCATGCTGAATTTTCTTTTAACAATTCTGTGAACAGGTCAACAGGTTGCACTCCCTTTGAAATCGTCTACGGCTCTCGCCCAAGCACTCCCGTAGACATCAACTCACTGCCATTGCCACCATGACCAAGTGAAGCTGCACTGGATTTCTCCAGTTATATGCAACAGCTCCATGACGAATGCAAATGAAGACTGACGTTCAGCGCCAACTCCTACACAGCAGCAGCCAATTCTCATCGGAGGGATCATCAATTCAATGAAGGGGATATGGTTCTGGTTCGCTTAAAACCAGAGCGCTTTCCTCCAGGAAGCTTCACCAAATTACATGCCCGTCAAGCAGGTCCCTTTAAGGTTATTAAGAAGATGGGCCAAAATGCATATGTCATTGAGTTACCACCTGATTTTATGATCAGTCTTGTGTTCAACATTGAAGACCTCACTGCTTTCAAAGGTGAAATCCTGACCCCGTCAAATCCAGAAGCACCACCAGTCATGTCCTTGCCAGAACAAACAGCACTGCGTGATGAAATTGCTTCAATTATTGATCATCAATTTGTGTCCACTCGACGAGGGGGATATTACAAGTTTTTAGTCCAATGGAAAAATCGCCCAACTTCAGAATCAGTTTGGTTACAAGCATTAGAGCTGAACCGCCTACACCCACAGCTATTCACTGCCTATCGTCAGCATAACTTGCCAGAGTCAAGTTCTTCAGGAGGGGTGGCAATTGATGTAAATCAAGAGGAAGATGCAGATCAAAGGGGAATTTCAATGAACACAAATCAAGTAGCCATTGCAGATCAAGAGGGAATCAACATGGATGTTGTGGATAATTCAATTGAGCCAAATTTGGAAGGGAACCCGTAATAAACACACCCTTGGAGTCTGGGAGATTCATCAAATCTAGAATTCTAAATTGCTCAAATCCCCTTGATTGTTCAGACCCGTTACTGCCATCAATTATTTGTTTAATTTCCTATTTTATTGCTTTCCTATTTAAGATTGAAGACATGTAAGAATTTAGACTATTTAAGAAGAAGATTGTAAGGAGACAAGACAATTGATAATTTCCAATTGAATAAATTCTGTTTTCTGAGTTTATTTCTGGTGTGATTCCAGTAACTTGCAAAGTGATTTTGCAACGCTAGAATTTGGCTTCTGTGAGATATTGAAGTTCCATAGTTTTGGCACCAACTTCCTATTGATACATGCTCAACATTGCTAGCAATAATACCACAATCAACCATATCACCACCTGAATCTTTGAACCCTTTACCTACATCAACCATTACCCTTGTCCCTTGTCTTCTGCCAATAGATAGTTCCCATACCAATGATTCTACACTTGAACTTGCACCCCATACCAATGACTCTACACTTGAACCTACACCCATTCCATCTCCCCTAACACCAGATGACTCCTGCATAATCAATCCTATACAACATAAAGAAATTGTTACTTGGTCTAAGACAGGTAAACTCAAACCCAAAGAATTTCCTGGTTTCAGAACTTTCTCTGTTACCCATCACCCTCTGTGTGTCTTTTCCAGTGTTCTAATTGAGTCTGAACCTACCTGTTTTACAAAGGCAGTGTCTAAATCAGAATGGTGGGAAGCAATGGGTTGTGAGTTCGATGCCTTGATGGCTAATGAAACATGGTCTCTCTGTCCAAGGCCAGTAAACAAGCGTGTTGTTCGTAACAGGTGGGTTTATAAGATTAAAAGAGCTCCTGATGGTAGTATTGATCGCTATAAGGCAAGGCTTGTTGCTAAGGGGTTTGATCAAATTTCTGGAATTGACTACTATGACACATTCTCTCCAGTGGTTAAACCTACTACAATTTGGTTAGTTTTATCCCTTGGTGTCTCTTTGAAATAGAATATCAGGCAGCTGGATATTTCCAATGCCTTTCTTCATGGCATTTTGGATGAAGAAGTCCATATGGAACAACTGCAAGGTTTGTAGATGGTGATTTTCCAAATCATGTATGCAGACTACATAAGTCACTCTATGGCCTTAAGCAAGCCCCTAGAGCTTGGTTTCAACGCCTTTCTCAACATCTGGTTGAGTATGGTTTTTCGGAATCAAAACTGGATCATTCATTATTTACATACACTACTAATACTTTGCGCATGTTTGTGTTAGTGTATGTTGATGACATTATTGTCACAGGTTCTAACATTTCAGCAATTCATCATTTCGTTGATAAACTGAAAAAGGAGTTTTAGGTTAACGATTTAGGTGAATTGAGTTATTTCCTTGGGATTCAAGCAATACAGAATCACGATGGCATACACCTGCAGCAAGCTAAGTATATCACTGATTTACTTAGAAACACAGACATGATTGGAGCAAAACCTTTGAATTGTCCTTCATCTTTAGGGCCGAAGTTATAATCAACTACTGATAATGTGTTAGCTGATCGACCTCGACCTCCTCTACCGGGAAGTGTTAGCAGGTAAGCCTCTCGTCATGGTTGACCATTTTACTGTTCATTGCCTTCTTCCTTGCGCTGGGGGAGTGAATTAATTCACTCCCCCGCTGGGTCGTTTGGGCCGGGTTCAGTCCCCGTCCTAGCTGCCAAAGATGATGGGCCTCTCGGCCCATCAGGGCTGGATAGTCCAGTCCAGCCCAGGTTTATCATAGTGGGGCCCTTGGCCCAACATGGCTGAGCTGGCCGATTTAGATGGGCCTGGCCCGACCCGATTTTTGTTTTGTTTTTTTTTTTTAAATTGCATTAAAAAATGTGTTGTTTTCGTGCATACGGCCGGATTCTAAGATTTTCTCCATCATGTTTTTCATAAAAAATTTTTTTGCATCTTCCTCATGTTTTAAAACAAAAATTGGATATAGTAACCGGTTTATGATTATCTATTGGAATTTGACCAAAATATCAAAAATAATTATATCTATATGGAACAACTGCAAGGTTATGTAGATGGTGATTTTCCAGATCATGTATGCAGACTACATAAGTCACTCTATGGCCTTAAGAAAGCCCCTAGAGCTTGGTTTCAACGCCTTTCTCAGCATCTGGTTGAGTATGGTTTTTCGGAATCAAAACTGGAGTATTCATTATTTACATACACTACTGATACTTTGCGCATGTTTGTGTTAGTGTATGTTGATGACATTATTGTCACAGGTTCTAACATTTCAGCAATTCATCATTTCGTTGATAAACTGAAAAAGGAGTTTCAGGTTAACGATTTAGGTGAATTGAGTTATTTCCTTGGGATTCAAGCAATACAGAATCACGATGGCTTACACCTTCAGCAAGCTAAGTATATCACTGATTTACTTAGAAACACAGACATGATTGGAGCAAAACCTTTGAATTGTCCTTCATCTTTAGGGCCGAAGTTATCATCAACTACTGGTAATGTGTTAGCTGATCCACCTCGACCTCCTCTACCCGGAGGTATTAGCAGGTAAGCCTCTTGTCGTGGTTGACCATTTTACTCGTTCATTGCCTTCTTCCTCGCTACTGGGGAGTGAATTAATTCACTCCCCATTGGGATCGCTTGGGTCGGGTTCGAGTCCCCGACCCCAGCTGCTAAAGATGATGGGCCTCTCGGCCCATCGTGGGGTTGGGACTGATCCAGATCCCAGACCAGTGTTTATCATAGTGGGGCCCTTGGCCCAACATGGCTGAGCTGGCCGATTTAGATGGGCCTGCCCGACCCGATTTTTGTTTTTTTTTTTTTTTAAATTGCATTAAAAAATATGTTGTTTTCTTGCATACGGCCGGATTCCAAGATTTTCTCCATCATGTTTTTCATAATTTTTTTTTTTTGCATCTTCCTCATGTTTTAAAACAAAAATTGGATATCGTAACCGGTTTATAATTATCTATTGGAATTTGACCAAAATATCAAAAATAATTATAAATATTTTTGCTTTATCTATTAGGGTGTAAATTTACATTGTAAAGTACATCCATGGATAAAAAAAGGTTTTTAACTACGGTGTAAATTTATATTGTAAAGTACATCCGTAGATAATAAAAAGGATTTTTCAGATACGGTGTAAATTTACATTGTAAAATACATCCGTAGATAAAAAAGGTTTGTAGTTGTGGTGTAAATTTACATTGTAAAGTACACCCGCAGAAAAAAAAATGGTTTTTGAAAATGCAATGTATAAAGTTTGACTTAGGAAAAAACAATCAAAACAACAATGCAGCTTACCTTAGATAGGGTGCACTGGGAGAGATGCGTCTTCCCCTTGCACAACAAGTCCCCTTACCTAGACTCTCGTAGACCAATAGGTTCCTAGTAAACCTTAATACTAGGTGGCGACTCCTAATCATTATAGTCATAATTTTTATGACTATAACACCACTCCATTTTCACCGCGCGCCGTTGTCTCCTCCCGATCCAGAGGGATGACGGGGCACGAAGCGCGTAAAAAATCGTCGTCGCGATAGGTACATTATGGGAAACTGTTGGTACCTCCAAGTATCCATGTGCAGTAGGCAATCTAAGGTAGCATTTCATAATTTCTAGTGACATGGAGGGCAGCAACCATCCTTTAACCTTTTGATTCTCAGCATACCATTTAGCATAGGATGGATCAGTAATCTCTGGAGATGTGTTACTTACACGATATGCAAGTTTCTCTCGCCCTACAATTTGATCTCCATGATCTGAGGCCAGACATCATAGTTGCTTTTGGTAAGGATGACATTAGTTGAGAAACTGGAATTTTCTGATTGAACCTGGATAACTGGTACAGAGGATGATTCGGTTTTGTCACTATTCATGTTCGGGAGGAAGGTTTATAAGATTTCAGGTTCTGTGTGGTGATGATATATAGAGCACATATAATATCCCTTGCTCTGATTCCAAGTCAAAAATATGCAGAATACGTGAAGATATTCAATATTATTCAGCGTTTGTATGCATTTCATGCTTTTAGGGGATGTTATTTAACTTTTCAATGAATTGGGTTGTTTGTGGTGGTGTGTGTAGAATCTCAGATCCCTAATTTACCAACAAGTATTCTCATTAGAAAACTAATGGAACGTCATTTAGCAATTATTCATATCGTACAGCTTCAGCGACAAGCAATTTCAGTAATTGTTACCTCATCTACAGAACAAAGTCCATCTTCTACGTTTAATGCTATATCAGGAAATTTGTCAGGTTCTCTAAAGAGGAATGCAGGTTGTTTTGGAGAAGGAATCTCTGTTTCACTGCTCAACATGAAAATAACTGCAAACATAGATGGTCTGTCCATGGCATCTTCTTGCACGCACAGGAGACCAATACGTATGAATTTCAAAGCTTCAGGCGGACTATATAACTCATTCATTGATGGATCCACTATCTCCAATGCTTTGTCCTGTCTCCATAATTCCCACACCTGTGTTGTTCATATAAATCATTAGCATACAAGAAATCAGAGCAGCCAATCTTTAAAATTCAGCTAAAAGCACAAAAAGCTCCTTATAACTCACATATCCAATCAAAGTCAAGGGAGGGTTCTGTTGATAAAATCTATTGTTCTTCTTGCCACTCACAATCTCTAACAACATGACCCCAAAACTGAAAACATCTGATTTTACTGAAAAGTTTCCAAACACAACATATTCTGGCGACATATAGCCACTGCAGCAGAAAAAAAAGAATATTAAGTTTTAGTGTTCCTCATAATCAGTGATAGTATTTTGTCACTCGGTCTTTGTTTTCTGCAAAGGTACTTACTATGTTCCTACAACTCTCCTTGTTCTATCTTCAGTTTGGCTCCCTTCAAATATTTTTGCTATTCCGAAATCTGATATTTTTGGATTCATCTCTGCATCCAGTAGAATATTGCTACATTTTAAATCCCTGTGAATGATTCTCAACCTGGAGTCTTGGTGAAGATATAAAATCCCACGAGCTATTCCAGCAATAATATCAATGCGTTTTGGCCAATCCAATAACAATCTTCTTGTTTCATCTGTTAAGAAAATTACTCTTCAGCCAGCCAGCTAGAATTTGACAACTAGTGTAAAGCATGGAAATAAATCCAGAGAGGTCTTACCGAAAAGAAACCAGTCCAGGCTTTTGTTCGGCAAGTACTCATAGATTAACATTTTTTCTTCATTCTGAATGCAATAACCTAGAAGTTTCACAAGATTTCTGTGTTGAAGCCTTGCAATTACCATAACTTCATTTTTAAATTCATCTGTTCCTTGTCCTGAACTTCTAGATAATCTTTTTACTGCAACCTGCTGTCCATTAGCTAGCAGACCCTAAGATCATGTAACAAGGGCAAGCCTAGATATTAGAATTATTCAAATCAGAGGAAAACAATCTGTAGTATTGAGAGGCCATCAGTTTTTAGCTAGCTGCAATAAGAATCTCTACCTTATAAACCGTGCCGAAACCACCTTGGCCGAGTTTGTTAGCTGGAGAGAAGTTGTTGGTGGCCACCGTGATGGTGCTGAGCTTGAAATATTCCAATTCAATAGAATTGCTGTCTACCTGCTGCTCATTACCTGGTTATTTTTCCACTCATGAATCAAAATGTGAACTTCTCCCCACAAGAAAAGCAGAATAGTATATCAAATAGAGATTAGAGTGTCTTGTCGTACCTTTTTCTGCCCTCTTCTTGAGCCACAAATACGCAGATAGGCTAATGAGAAGCCAGAATGATGCAATTGATGGTACTAAAATTGCCAGCATCAGCTTTTCATGAGAAACATCTGACTCCCTTGTATTTTTAGCTGCATGAAAGTGAAAAGAATAAAGATTAACAGCAGAGGAAAAACTACCAATACCAATGGTTTGTTTCATGGAGTACGGAGCATGATAACTACAGCCTAGAGCTGTAGCAGAACATAGAAAAGCTCT
The DNA here is from genome assembly GCA_029228605.1 of Salix koriyanagi. NCBI lineage: Eukaryota > Viridiplantae > Streptophyta > Magnoliopsida > Malpighiales > Salicaceae > Salix > Salix koriyanagi. The sequence continues at coordinate 7,147,704 of CM055337.1, read as the reverse complement.
TATAAATATAAATTTGCAATGAAAATTGTATGAAATTTGGAATGAAAAAAGGTACCTAATTCATATGCATCAACTCGAACATAAAGATCATAACCTGCACCCCTATCATATCTAATGTCTACTAATTCCTTGTACCATGTCAAACAAGCATCCCCTTTTCCGGGAATTCCAATGATTGAGTATGCAGAGCATGAACAATTCCAATTGCATTCCAGCTCACAGGCTGCTCGACTCTTCATCTTGTCCACCCAAGCTGCATTAGAAGTATCCGGAAGACAGTAATTCTCCATCTTCACAAACCCTTCTCCATGATCGCACACCGAAGACGTCTGCAGGCGCTTCCTGACACAACCACCAGATCCTTCTCTCGCAGACCATTGCTCTGGGTACTTGGGCTCGAACCCAGGTAAACAGGTGCATACAAATTCATTTAGATTGGCAGCTTCACACGTACTATAAGCACCACAATGTCCATAATAGTCGCACTGAAACTGAGGGGTCTTCCAGTAATCCGTCCACTGACCATCACTTTCTCGCCATGTTAACGCCTTTCCAAGTCCTGAATGATCCGCTATTATTCTTAGAGATAAGAATCATCAGGAACTGTGTAGAGCAAGTACATTTCGTCCTGATCATTTACAAAATGTGCTTTTGTATAAACCCATCTGACTTCTCCATGGCCAAGGGGGAAGATCTAACAATTGGCTTTTGTACCATTATAGAAAAAGAATTGTGGTGAGCCATTTAGGTTGATCCTAACTGAAAAGTCCCCAATCCCAGGGTCATCAGCTGATCTCCATGATGTTAGGAACCGATCAATTCCTAATTTTCGATCGAGCCCCCAGTTTCATTCCAGGTAGCAGGGTGTTTGCAGGATGATCGAAGCTTTGCCATATAATACTTCTGCTTCTTTTTCGTGACCATTATCAAATTTCCTGAATCCAAGAGTTGAGCTGCACAGGAATCATTTTCTTCCACTGAAACATTTGTAGACCACACTGGGAGCTTTTGGTCATCGTTACCATAGAGAACGAGGTTACCATATTGGTTTAGAAAGAGAAATCCAGAAGAACCAATGATTGGATCGTTCCTGTTTGCAACCCACACCACCGTTCTCTCTGGCACTTTATGGTACCAAATTCCAAGATATCTATTGCTAGAACTACCTGGGCTGAAAAATCCTAGTGCGAAATTATTTCCTTCGGAGATAAGAAGGTCACCTTCTTTAAAGGTTTGGTTCGTTTTTAAGGAGTCTTGGGAAGTACAAGATGAGAATTGGAGCACTACAAGAGAAAAAAGCAGGAACAGTTTTTCAGCTTCCATGACGGGCCTTGATTTTTGGAATGGCTAAGTGTTGCATTTTGCTTAGTGGAGAATGGCAAGAAAAGTTATTTTGGAATCTACTTCGCTTAACAGATCTTTTTAACAAAACACTGACTATTGTATTTTAATTATTATATCCACTTCGCTTAACAGATTTTTTTAACAAAACACATAAAATAAGTGGTTGTTTTGGGATCCACTTCGCTTAACGTGGAATCTCTTTCTCTCTGACGAATTCCTCTTTTCAACCTTCAAAATCTAGACAATGACTTGTTTTTGTTAAAATATCAACCTAGATTTTCTTGGAAACAACAGCGTCCTCAAGTTTTGGAAATATCAAGGAGGTTGAAGACGCATACAAAAACAACGTAAAAAAGGCAATAAACACGATGTAAGATAGAATTTAAATTTAAATTTTTATTACTTAATATTTTTTAATCAAACCTAAATATTAAAGCTATTATAAAATGCTTATATATTAGGAAAAATACCCTAAAAAAATAAGTTTATTTTTTTTAAAACTCGGAAGTAAATAGAAAAAAAAAATATAAATCAACTTCAAAATACAGCATTTCTCAAACAATAATTTACATGACTCGTTTGGAGGCCTTAATAAAATTAGATGACTTCATAAATCAAACCCTATACGGAACATGACATCCTAGAATCTCTTAGAAAAATTAAAATTTGTATTTATTATCATAAGGTCATGTATTTTATAAAAATCTCCTTCATCAATCTCTCTATGTTGAAAATAACTCATCTTCAAGTTCAAATTGTTTTTGATCTTGATCTCATGAATACCTAATCAAAGCTCACAAACTCGTTTTCTTTCTTAGCTTAACTTATATAACAATTCTAAATATCAATTTTAGTTCTTATGCAACATATGTTATATTTATATAAACCTTGAACAATTGTATATTTGTAATAATAGTAAATATTTGAAATAATAGTAAACTTATAATAGAAACAATGTGTAGATTCGATAAGGAAAATTTACTTGTGAGATTCCAGTTCCTTGTTCCTAGATCAATTGCTTCAAGGACCACTTCGATTACTAGAACCAAAGCGATGTTTCACAGCACGAACATCTTTACAGATCTTAGCAAGTTTAATGTAGAATATTGAGAGAAATAACTATCTTCCAATTATATGAAAAACTTATCATTTACCATGAGAGGGAAGTCCATATTTATATGTAAAGAAGAGCGGTTACCTAGAGGTTACCAATAAGTAACACTCCTAGATAAGTAGACGAGGTTCATCACTCATGGGCAAACTAGGCCAAACCACACCTTTAGATAAATAGATTGGGTTCATCCCTCATGGGCGAACCAGGTCAAATCCAATAACAAACATCTCCCACTCGCCTATGAAGGGCTAGATTTATCTAATACATTTTTTTCAAACTTGCACAGAAATTTCATATTTGCCGAACGGACTGTGCGACCTGAAGCACATAGAGAAAGGAGCTCCAATCTATATAAATCTAATATAGTCCATATAGGAGACATCTACTTTATGATTAATTATTCCTTAGAGTGTACTAATAAACCCCAAGCACTTTTAGTTACACATGAATAAGTATAATTCAATCCCTCAAGAATTTCGTACTCAATCCATCATGACAATTACATTACATGTATTCTAAATCATATCAAATTTATTTAAATGATATGATCCCGACCGGTGAATACAAGTAACATGTGTAGAACTAAAATTACTTTTCTTTCGCTCTCATATCACTTAGATCTGAATTAACTCGCTTTCCTAAGAGTAATCCTTCAAGTTGAATCATTCCATGACCATGGGATATACTCTTAAAGTAGCGATCATTTATTCATCACCTTATGATATAGTTTAAAGGTCACAAACTGTAAGATTTTGAGTTCTTAGGTATGATCTCTAGGACTCACATAATAAAGAAGTAGGGATCCATTCTTTACTCCTGTAATGGTCGTCAGCATATGTAGTATGATGTACATGTTATAGTGGAGCGTACTCTTTTCCTTTTCAAAGGACAAAGAGTGTATGTCGTTGCTCTCCTTGTTAGAGGAAATACATTATACGAGTCTTAGTCTTGTTGCCAAAAACAAAGACTTCAAATCAGAAATTCTCATTTGCTCATAGTTATTAATGATAAATGAATAATTTCATACTTGACTTCAATCATAATAGACACATGAATTATGGGAATTCATTCATGTTGATTCTTTTATTTAAGAACCTCATCTTGCTTCCAACCAAGGTGACTCTTTAATAATCATTTTGAGTTAAAAATCGCTCCCACTATGCCCAAGTCACATTTTGAGCATTAAAACTCAATTAGTCTCATCTCCACGCACCTTACAAATTGTAGAGGCGATTGCTCATGTGAGTGAGTCAATCTTAGTCTATTGACATACTTTAACAAATTGTACTATACTATACTCAATATATCCATAAACAAATAATGAATAAAATTAAATCCAAATAACATTTATTCATTACTTAATTACATTGTACACAAACCAAGGGATTTCACATGTGTAATAAATGCATCTCTTGCTATTGGTTTTGTGAGTGGATCTGCAACCATAGAATTTGTAGAAATGTGTTTTAGGATCACATCATGGTCATTAATCGCTTCTTTAATGTTGTGATATCTCATCTTGATGTGCTTGGTCTTTCCATGGTATTTTGGATCTTTGACCATAACTATTGCAACAGTGTTATCACAATAAATTGTCACTGGATCTGATGTTGATTTGACAATTTTCAAATGATCCAAGAATTTTTTTAACCAAACAACATCTTATGTTGTTGCGGAACAAGCTACATACTCAGCTTCCATGGTACATAAGGCTATGCAAGATTGTTTCTTGCTCCTCCATAGTATTGCACTATCATTAAGCAAGAAAGCACATCCTGAAGTTGATTTTGATTGGTCAACATCTCCTCCCCAATTAGCATTAGAGTAACCAATCAATCATAAATCTTTCTTTCCTTGGTAACATAACATGTAATTTGAAGTTCCTTTCAGATATCGTAGAAACCTTTTGACTACCATCCAATGTTTCTGACTAGGATTTGATTGATATCGGCTAACCAATCCAACAACATAACATATATCGAGACATGTGCACATCATTGCATACATCAAACTACTGACAGCACTGACATAAAGTACTCAAGACATTTTCTCTTTTTCTTCTAGAGTCTTGGGACACATATCACTACTTAGGCTCAAACTTTTATCAACATGGGTGTCTATTGGTTTACTGTCTTATATGTGATAGCGCTCTAACATCTTTTTGATTTAAGTCTCTTGACTTAAACCCAAAAGCCTTTTAGCGTGATCTCTAATGATTTTCACACCAAGAACAAAGTTGGCCTCACCCATGTCTTTCATGTCAAAGTTTGATGATAACCATTTTTTGGTAGTATCAATCATCTTTTTGTTGTTTCCAGCTATTAAAATGTCATCAACATATAAGGACAATATTACAAAACTATTGTTAGAACGTTTTAAATACACACAATGATCTTCTTCCATCATTGCAAAACCATCCTTCAAGATAGCTTGATGAAACTTGATGTTCCATTGTGTAGAGGTTTGCTTAAGACCATATATAGATCTATTAAACTTGCAAACTTTGTGCTCTTTTCCTTTAGTCTCGAATCCTAAAGGTTGATCCATATAGATCTCCTCATCTACTTCTCAATTGAGAAACACATTTCTAACATCCATTTGGTATAACTCTAAATCCATATATGCGACTATAGCTAAAATAAGACGAACTAAAGTAATTCTCACAACTAGTGAAAATGTATCTTTATAGTCAATTCCCTCTTCTTGGGTATAGCCTTTCGCTACTATTCGAGCCTTATAGCGTTATATTGATCCATCCACCTTACGTTTAATTTTAAGAACCCATTTATTTTCAATGGATCTTCATCCTAACAGTAAATCAACCAAGTCCCAGACTTGATTAGTTTTCATCTACTCTATTTCTTCTTCCATACCTTGAATCCATTCTTTGGCTTGTGACTAGATAAAACATCACTTAATGTTTGTGGCTCTTCATCATCTTGTGGAGCAATCATGAATGTTTCCCCTTCAATCTCAAATCGACGATGAGGAATTGGTTCATGAATGCTTCTACGAGGTTGAGACTGCTCATGATCTTGCTCCATGAGAGTAGGAATAGACAAAATATCACTCTCATTGTTACTAGGAGGATTACTAGCTTCATTTAAATCCTCTGCTAGATGGCTTGTGTTTCCATAGTCTAGATTTTCCATTTCATATAATTGAAAATCTTGTTTAACCTCACCTGTTTTTGGAAAAACCTTTTATAAGAATACAACATCACATGACTCAATCTTTGTCGCTCTTCCATCAACTTTTTCACCAATAAATACAAATCCTTTGGAATATTCATAATAGCATATAAAAATACACTTCTTCTCCCTAGGACCAAGTTTTCCATATTCATGAGAAGTATTGTGAATATAAGGTGCACACCCCTATAGATGGAAATAACCTAGATTAGGTTTGATGTCATTCCATAATTCATATGGGATGGATGGGACATATTTAGAGGGCACATGAATATAAGGTGCACAACCCCATGGATGGAAATAACCTAGATTAGGTTTGATGCCATTCCATAATCATGTTTGTAAGCTAAGGCGTTCTCTCTATGGTCTGAAACAAGCGCCTCGCACTTGGTTTGAAAAGTTTCGCAATACACTTATTTCCTTTAGTTTTACACAAAGTCAGTATGATTATTCACTCTTCTTCCACAAGTTTGCATCGGGTATAGTCATTCTATTGGTTTATGTGGATGATATTATTATTACTGTTACTGACAGTGGTCTGATTACTAAGCTTCAGCAGTTATTACATACAACATTTCATATGACAAGTCTTGTTCAACTCACATACTTCTTAGGACTAGAAGTTCATCATCAGGGTAACAGTATTCTTTTGAATCAACATAAGTATATTCAATACCTTATTACCTTGGTTGGTTTGGCAGACTCTTCTTCTGTTGACACCCCTATAGAGGTAAATGTAAAATATAGGAACGATGAAGGGGACATTTTTGATGATCCTACTCTTTATCGAAGGTTGGATGGGAGTCTTATCCACTTGACATCTACCCGACCTGATACTCCTATGTTGTTCATCAAGTCAGTCAATTTATGAATTCTCCTAGGCATCTCCATCTTGCTGTAGCTCTACACATCATTCGTTATCTTCATGGATCAACTACTCGTGGGTTGTTCTTCCCTAAAAGAACATCTCTTCAACTTGCTGCATATAGTGATGCTGATTGGGCTGGGTGTCCGAATACATGTCGTTCCACTGTGGGTTGGTGTATGTTTTTAGGTGATGCCTTGATCTCATGGAAATGTAAGAAACAAGATTGTGTTTCTAAATCTTCAACTGAGCCAGAATATTGGGCCATGTCTGCTGCTTGTTCTGAAGTTGTTGGCTACGTGGTCTCCTTGAGGAACTATAGTTTCCTCAGACTACTTCGACACCTCTTTATGCTGATAACACTAGTGCTATTCAGATTGCGACCAACCCTATCTTTCATCAATGCACCAAGCACATTGAAGTTGATTGTCATTATATTCACGATACTTTGGAAAGTCAGGTGATATCTCTTCCATACATTTCTTCTACTCTCCAAGTAGCTGATGTCTTCACCAAAGCCATGACTCGACAACGCCATCAATTCCTTGTTGGCAAATTGTTGTTGGTTGACTTACTGTCAACAATTTGAGGGGGATGTTAACTTAAGTATAACTGTACAGAGATTTAGAATTGTTAGAACTCTAATACTTAGGAAGTTATACACATCACAAACTCTTCCATGTATAGGATATGTAAGCTGAAATTTAGGGATTAGTTCCATGTATAGGATATCATCTACTTATCTTGTATAAAGCTGAAAAGAACACAAGAGAGAATATAAGTTTTTCTAGCAACTCTCTCGGTATTATTTTCTGGAACATTATTCTATTTTTCTTGTCCATTATAACAATAATAACATAGAAGTTTCATAAGATTTCTATGTTGAAGCTTTGCAATTACCATAACTTCATTTTTAATTTTTTTTGTCCTTGTCCCGAACTTCTACATAATCTTCTTACTGCAACCTGTTGTCCATTTGCTAGCAGACCCTAAATTCATGTAACAAAGGCAAGCCTATAAATTACATTTATTCAAATTAGAGAAAAATAAATCTATAGTATTGAGATGCCATTCAATAAGAATCTTTACCTTATAAACCGAGCCAAAACCACCTTGGCCGAGTTTGTTAGCTGGAGAGAAGTTGGTGGTGGCCGCCGTGATGGTACTGAGCTTTAAATATTCCAATTCAATAGAATTGTTGTTTTCTTGCAGCTCATTACCTTGTTATTTTTCCAATCATGAAGCAAAAAGATAATTTCTCCCCACAAGAAAAGCAGAATAAATACATGGTAAGGCATATCAAATAGAGATTATAGAGTCTTGATCCAGTTGCCACTCCGGTCAGATATGCAAAGAAATGTTCCACCGAATGTTAGTAATACAAAGAGTAATCAGGGCAATTTTCTCCTTTCCCTTCTTTCTTCATTGAATTTACTTGCACACATTGAGGTCAATGTCAATATTTAGTGTAGGGGGGGATGCAATCCTTAAAATCTTTGTCTCCAATATTTTTGAATTTAAGGTAAATTTATTTTGTTTTGCATGTTAATGTCATGAACGAATTTTCAGTTGAACTCAAGAAAAATCATAACATGATTGAATGATAAACTTGCTTCTTAAAAGTTGTTTAATCAAGCGATATTATTTGGAATAAAAGTAACTGAATGTGATAGACACTAGCCTATGAGATTTTGAGCCTAATGACAAAAATATCCATATCAGTCTCTATTTTCCTTTCATGTGTGATGTTCTTCCATTTATTTTGTCTCTCTAGAACTTGCCATGATTCTTTTCGAGACCACATTGATACATGCATGAATAAACATGATTAAGGCAGTCTTTGTTATATGCCACATATAGCCTATCAACCCACCTTTGAATTAATATTCCCGTTGCGAACCCTTTTTAGTTAATGACGTTTCTTTCCTTGATAACCCACATTACAAGCCTTACTATTTATCTCACCCAAGCCGTAGGGACCATTGGAGTATAATTCATAATTATAGGAGCATGAGACTATTTGGAAAGTTGGGAGAGGTTTGGAAGGTGACGTGTTATGGTAGGGAAATGCCATAGATTGTTACTTTAAAGTACTTTCAGTATATTATGGAAAAGTTTAAATCATGGTTTGGAGCAAAGGTATGAAAAAAATATGGAAATTATAAGAATCCATGACAAAAGCTAAGCTTTTTGTTTGATAGCAACCATTTGTTCTTATCATTGATTCCTCGACAAATTCTAAAAAGAGGTTAACGATCATCCCTTAAGTGAGTGCAAACATTTTTTTGAGTGATAAATTATCGAGAAACGAAGGATAAAGTGGGTTTGATGTCTTGAAGTTTAAAGAAGGGACGAATGGAGTATTTGAGGTTTCATATTCAAATTCAGGGTATTTTGCTCCATTGGTCTCAATGGCTTTTAAGCTACTTTACCAAAAAAAAAAAATCCCTACCTTAAATCGAGCCCCATTACAACCCTTCTAAAGACCTTATGATTTATGTAGTGCATGTAATCTAGGTGGTGGAGAGTGAGATGATTTGCAAGCTTATGGTAGATCACTTTCATTGAAAGAAATTTGAGCAAAACATTAACCTTTCAAACACGTGAGAATGGAGTTATTATTTCTATGAGGTCTACGCATTCAGTTATTTTATCTTCAAATTAAAAATGCTTTCTAAGCATTTCTTTTAAGTTGTGTTGACTGTTGTTCATGAAACATTATGGTGATTTAAGAGTTTGATTGGTCTTAGTTGATGCATCGCATTTTCTTTCAAAAAAATAGATTTTAATCTTGCCCAAGGACGTGCAAAAGCTAAGTGTAGGGGAATTTGACCAGTGAAAAATATACAACTATTTGTATTCCTTTTATATTATGTTTTTTAACATCTTTTAAGCTTATTTCAACATATCAAAAATTATTTTATGGGTTTGACATGTTTAAGAGACTTTGTGGATTACTTGCTACAAAATAGGAAATTCTACATTTTATATTTCGGACCTTTGTTGCATGTTTCAGGTTTTAATTCCTAAAGAGGAGTTTCAAAATTAGAATTATAGCAATCAAGCTTGCTAGAATAGTATTGGAGGCAGAAATTCAATGCAGATTTGGGCATCCAATTGGAACAACAGCGCCAGCCCTGACTTTGTTCGTGCATCAACTTTTAACTGGGCATATTTGGAGCATATAATGTCATAATCAAGTGAAAAAAAGCCCAAATTCATCTACACATTTAGGGATACAACTTTCATTAAAGGCCTAAAGTCAGGAAAAATCATCTGCATCATGAAACTCCTAGTGCAAGCTGGATGACGGGTTGTGCTTCCTAATCTATCAAAGATTAGAGAGATTTTCTCTACAACATTTATCTCCTACTTTTTAGCTTGGTTAACAACATTAGGGCTAGGACTCTTCTAGCATAAAAGGGAAGACACACGCAAGCAACAGACTCTTCTTCTTTTACTCGTTTTTTCAGATTCAGCAGCAAACAACAAAAGCATGAGCAGCTGATTCACTTATTCGGTTCAAAGGGGATAGCATCCATCTTCATTATTGGTTGCGAGAAGTAGAGTTTCCATTATAATTCTTACACTTTTAAGTATTTATTTATCTTTTCCCAGAATTTAAACTATTGATTTCGGATTCATGCTTATGGAATTGGTTTGATATGGTTTATGTGCTTTCTATGTTTATTTCAATCCATAATTGTTGTGGGGAACAAAAATAAGAAGCAAGTAAATTAATTTGATTGTCTTATCTATCACATTAATTTATTTAGGATGAATAGGACGAGTAGATGTTCATGCTTTTGAACGTTGGCTAGGAATAAATTGCGTAGATCTTGATCTTAAGGCTACTATTGAGTGAAGAAGGATTACTTCTTAATACTAAATTCGCTTGACGATAAGGAATTAATTAGAAGTTTATTCTGATTAGTTTAACATGACTCTAGATTTCCCTTAGCTTTAATAGAAGCCTAATTTATTTGCTTGATATGAAAGGATATTAATTTAACTTCTATGATTAACCCATTTGTAAGAATGGAGAAATCACCTTTTTGAACCGAGTTGCCAACATCTTGATTAACTTTCGTTAAGATTTAGCACTTTTATTCATTTAATTCTTGTTGATTCAAACCACCCCTGTTCTTTTAAATTTGGTATTTGTAGGAATATAAATCAATTTCCCTTGGGTTTGACTTGGTCTCTACCACCATACTACTAAAATTATTGTTTCGGTGATAGTTAAATCAGAATTAATTTGTGGAGGTTTCGACAACCGTCCTTATTCCTTATGTCTAGTTAGTGCTCCACATAGCACTTTGTATTTAATTCTTGTATTAAGACAATCAAATTATTTTATAAAATTAATTTTGTTATTAACATTGCGTTGAACTCTGATTAACTTTTTTAAAGGATAAGTTTGTGATACAAGAACGTGCAATGTGCATGGAGGTTGTGCATGAGAGGGTGTTGGACTTATGCCTTAAGTTGCTGCCTTTGTTTTATTTTAATATTGTCTTTGTTATTTTAATTCTGCTAAAATAAAAGACTAGAGCTGGTCTTCAGGACGTGAACTAGTCTTTAGGAGTCAGTTATGTTGTTAGCTGAACATGGCACATTTATATTAGTTTGTTAGCTGAACATGGCACATTGTAGTGCTACAAACTAGCAATTTCAGTTTCTTTAAAGCCTATTTATAAGTGTAAAGATTACTGAAAACAAGTAAGCAATCAATGATATTTTCTGTTCAATAAAACAGTAAAAACTTTCACTATTCAAATTAAATTCTGCAATCTGTTCTTTTACTTCTTCTTTCAATCTCTTCAAACTCTTTCAATTGGTATCAGAGCAGTTTTCTTGAAGGGCCTGTGATGGATTCTGAATCAAGTTTCACCCATATTTCTCCTCCAATCTTCAATGGAGAGAATTTTCAACTATGGGCAGTAAGAATGGAAACTCACTTAGAAGCCTTAGATTTGTGGGAAGCTGTTGAAGAAGATTATGAGGTGCCACCATTGCCTAATAATCCAACCATGATTCAGATCAAGAGTCATAAGGAGAGAAAGACCAAGAAATCAAAGGCGAAGGCATGTCTGTTTGCTGCTATTTCCACAACCATTTTCACCAGGATCATGTCACTTCAATCAGCAAAGGATGTTTGGGATTACTTGAAGAAGGAATATGCAGGAGATGAAAGAATTCGTGGAATGTAAAGCTTAAACTTGATACGTGAATTTGAGCTGCAAAGGATGAAGGATTCTGAGACTATAAAGGAGTACTCAGACAAATTGATGGGGATTGCTAACAGAGTCAGGTTGCTGGGAACATCATTTGCAGATTCCAGAATTGTTGAAAAACTTCTAGTCACAGTACCAGAAAAGTATGAAGCTTCAATTACAACATTGGAGAATACTAAAGATCTGTCAAAAATTACATTGACAGAGTTGTTAAATGCCTTACAAGCTCAGGAGCAAAGAAGGCTTATGAGGCAGGATCATGCAATTGAAGGTGCTTTGCAAGCAAAATTTCCAGACTCTGACAAGAAGAAGTTCTTCAGGAAGAACTCAGATTCAAGCAGCATTAAACCCAATCAAGGTTACAACAAAGGAAAATTTATTAAAAGAAATTTTCCACCTTGTCAACACTGCAACAAGAGTGGTCACCCACCATTCAAATGCTGGAAGAGGCCTGATGCAAGGTGCAGCAAATGCAATCAGCTTGGACATGAGGCAATCATTTGCAGATTCAAAAATCAAAACCAAGAAGAGGATGCTCAAGTCGTGAATCAAGATGATGAGGATCAGATGTTTATGGCTACGTGCTTCTCTGTTCAAACCACCTCAAACCATTGGCTAATTAATAGTGGTTGCACCAACCACATGACTTTTGATAAAAGACTTTTCTGAAATTTGCAGCCTACAGAAGTTGCAAAAGTCAGAATTGGAAATGGTGAATGCATTGAAGCCAAGAGAAAGGGAACAATTGCCATCACAACAAATTCAGGTACAAAAACAATTGCTGATGTTCTTTATGTACCTGATATAGATCAAAATTTGTTGAGTGTGGGGCAATTAATTGAGAAAGGAATGAAGGTGATTTTTGAGAATCAATATTGCTATATTTTTGATGCTACTGGACAAAAAATTCTACAAGCTAGAATGAAAGGCAAAAGTTTCTCGTTTTTGCCATTTGAGGAGGAGCATAATGCTTTCCCAACAAACTCAATTATACTGAGTTATGGCACAAAAGGTTGGGGGCACTGCCATCAATAAAGGATGCTCACCATGAAGAATCTTGAGGCTGTCAGAGGTATACCTCCATTTACTGAAATTACATTGAACTGTCATGCTTGTCAGTTTGGTAAGCAGAATAGAAAATCATTTCCGAGATCAACCTAGAGATCAACCCAAAAGCTGCAGCTGATTCATACCGATGTAGCTGGTCCACTAAGCACACCATCATTAAATGGCAGTAAATATTACCTGTTGTTTACTGATGATTTCTCTCGAATGTGCTGGATTTATTTCATGAAATTCAAATCAGAGGTGGATGGAATTTTCTGGAGATTCAAGAAGAATGTGGAGAATCAAAGCAACTGTAGAATTCAAGCCATTCGTTCAGACAATGGTAGAGAATACACATCAACAGAATTCAATCTTTATTGTGAAGAAGCTAGCATTGAACATCAACTCACAGCCCCTTACACTCCAGAGTAGAATGGGGTTAGTGAGAGAAGAAATCGATACATAATGGAGATGGTTAGATGCATGCTACATGAGAAGAACTTGCCTAAATGTTTTTGGGCAGAAGCTGCTAACACAACAGTATTCCTGCAAAATCGTCTCCCGACAAAGCTTTTGGCAGAAAAAACTCCTTTTGAAGTGTGGTATAATTACAAACCCTCACTCAGCTTTCTTAAGGTTTTTGGCAGCACATGTTTTGTTCACATTCCACAGATTAAGAGGGACAAGCTGGACAAGAAAGCAATGCAAGGTATCTTTGTTGGCTATAGTACAATTTCTAAAGCCTACAAAGTATACCTTCCTCAAACCCAGAAGATTTCAATTACACGGGATGTGCAGTTCCATGAAGATGAACAATGGAACTGGGATGAAACACAAGAGATCACGGTGCTTGATGATCAAATTATTCCTCCTCTGCAAAATGAATCAATTGATGAATCACCGGTACGAGGCACCAGATCACTTGAAGAAATCTATCAAAGGAGCAATGTCGCTGTTTGTGAACCAGAAAACTATGAAGATACGCAGATGAATCCAGCATGGCAGGAAGCAATGAAGGAGGAGATATACATAATTGAAAAGAATAATACGTGGGAACTTGTTGATAGACCTGCAGACAAGAACATTATTGGCGTAAAGTGGATTTTCAGGACCAAACTGAATGCTGACAGCTCCATCAACAAATTCAAGGCAAGGCTGGTTGTCAAGGGGTATGCTCAAGTGTATGGGGTGGATTATTCAGACACGTTCTCTCCAGTAGCAAGGATGGACACCATCAGATTGCTACTTGCTGTTGCTGCACAAAAAAACTGGAAAGTGTTCCAGATGGACGTAAAATCTGCCTTCCTCAATGGCGACTTACAAGAAGAAATTTATGTTGAACAACCTGCTGGATTTGTTGTTCAAGGGAAAGAAGACAAGGTGTACATGCTGAAGAAGGCACTTTATGGATTAAAACAGGCACCAAGGGCCTGGTATGGCAGAATTGATGACTACTTGACAGGGTTTGGATTTCAGAAAAGTCTTTCTGAATCAACCCTCTATGTGAAGAAAATTGATGATAATGTTCTTATTGTGTCCCTCTATGTTGATGATCTTCTTGTAACTGGAAGTAATCTGCAGCAAATTGAAAGGTTCAAGCAGGACATGATGCAAGCTTTCGAAATGAGTGACCTTGGACTCATGAGTTTTTTTCTTGGCATGGAGATTAAACAAAGCAGAGGAGTGATCTTCATTGGTCAAGAAAAATATGCGAAGGAGATTTTGAAGAAATTCCAAATGGAGAATTGCAAACCAACTGCTACTCCAATGAATTAGAAGGATAAATTCAGCAAAGAGGATGGGATTGCCAGGGTAGATGAAGAAAAGTACAGAAGCTTGATTAGTTGCTTGTTGTATTTGACAGCAACCCGACCTGACATTCTTTATGCAACAAACCTTCTATCAAGGTTTATGCATTGTCCAAGTGAGCTACATATGAGGGCAGCCAAACATATCCTGCGATACGTCAAAGGAACATGCAGTTTTGGTGTTAAATTTACGCAGTGTAAAACACTGAAATTGCATGGCTTTTCTGACAGTGATTGGGGTGGATTCATTGATGACATGAAAAGCACTTCTGGTTTTTGTTTCAATCTAGGCTCAACAATATTTTCATGGTCATCCAAGAAGCAAAGCATTGTTGCACAATCAACTGCAGAGGCAGAGTTCATTGCTGCCACAGCTGCAGTTAACCAAGCATTATGGCTTCAGAAATTACTGCATGATCTACATATGGAAGAGGAGAAAGCAACTGAAATCTCAGTTGACAATCAAGCAGCTATAGCAATCTCTAACAATCCAGTGTTTCATGGGAAAACCAAACATTTCAACATCAAATTATATTTTATCCGAGAGGTGTAGAAGAATGGAGATGTTAAACTACTTTATTGCAGGACTGAAGATCAAATGGCTGATCTGTTTACCAAAGCACTTCCTGCTAACAGGTTCGAATTTCTCACAAGGCTGATAGGAGTATGTAGCCCTTAATGCAAGGAGGAGTGTTGGAGTTATGCCTTAAGTTGCTGCCTTTGTTTTATTTTAATATTGTCTTTGTTATTTTAATTCTGCTGAAATAAAATACTAGAGCTGGTCTTCAGGACGTGAACTAGTCTTTAGGAGTCAGTTATGTTGTTAGCTGAACATGGCACATTTATATTAGTTTGTTAGCTGAACGTGGCACATTGTAGTGCTACAAACCAGCAATTTCAGTTTCTTTAAAGCCTATTTATAAGTGTAAAGATTGCTGAAAACAAGTAAGCAATCAACGATATTTTCTGTTCAATAAAACAGTAAAAACTTTCACTGTTCAAATTAAATTCTGCAATCTGTTCTTTTACTTCTTCTTTCAATCTCTTCAAACTCTTTCAGAGGGTGCAGGGCAGCCTTGAATGCGGGAACTATGGTTATTAGCAAAGTGGGGAGTTGAAAGAAGTAGGGGCATCCTTTCCGTTATTCCTGACAAAGGCATTGGTTGTTTGACATGGTACGAGGAGTTAGTAGATTGGAGTTCGATATAACATGAGTGACAGATATGATCGATATGTTCGAGTCGATGCACTTGAACTAGTTACTGTCTTCCTGCTTTGTTTCGGTTAGTGCCATTTGACACAAAAATTCTGAATTCCTCACTATTTTCACTTTCATGCAGCTGAGAATCCGAGGAAATCAAATGAGTATTTTGAAAAGGAGATTCCTGCCATTCTAATTCCCACTGTTTCTTTAGCTTTGCTGGTCATCAGCATAGTAGCTTATTTTTGGCGTAAGAGGAGAGGAAATAGAGGTAAGGCAAAGCAAGAACCACTACAAATGATAGTAAAGGAATTAGAAAAATATTAAAATCTAAAATATTACTTCAGCACCATAAACACATGGTTTCTATATGCAATATTCACAGCAGTTAGATGCTTTTATCAACTGTGTTACCTGTAAGAACATTTTTTGACAGCAGGTTTTCTTGTAATGAAACTTGTATATGTCCACCATTTTGTGCCTTTCGAAGAAATATATTATTCTACTTAAGTTTTTGTGATTATATGGTCAAAATAGGTACCTGGGTTAAAAATGAGCTCCAAAGAAGTAGCAGTGATCAAGATTTGGCATTTTGCAAACTCAGTGCTGCAACCAACAATTTTTCTCCAGATAACAAACTTGGACAAGGAGGTTTCGGCTCAGTCTATAAGGTCATATCCTATGCAAGATATCAGATGTGTGTTAGTCTTTGATATGATTCGTTTTGAGGATTTTTGCATGTCCTTGAACTGATAAATCTGAATTATAAAAGTTGACTCCTGTAATATGATTTTAGGGCGAGCTACCTGATAGTGAGAAGATTGCTGTAAAGAGACTATCAAAAAACTCAAAACAAGGGATAGAAGAATTTACAAATGAAGTTAAGGTAATTGCGAAGCTTCAGCACCGAAATCTTGTGAGACTTGTATGCTGTTGCATTCAGGGAGGAGAACAAATGCTAATTTATGAGTACATGCCAAACAAAAGCTTGGATTCATTTCTTTTCAGTAAGTTTCTTATCGACATTTTACAGTCTACCTCAGTTTAATGTAGTTCAAATGAAAAGGTGAAATGTTTTGTTACAGATGAAACAAGAAAGTTGTTCTTGGATTGGAGCAAAATGTTTCACATTATTGTCGGTATCGCTTGTGGAATCCTTTATCTTCACCAGGACCAAGGTTGAGGATCATTCATAGGGACTTGAAATGCAGCAACATTCTATTGGATGTAGAGATTACTCCAAAAATTTCAGTTTGGGATTGCTAGAATATTCAAAAGCGACCAAACTCTGGACAACACAAAAAGAGTTGCGGGAACATTGTATGTACATTTACTCACCAAGAGAAATAGATTTTTAGAATACCATGCATGGATTTTCATCAAGAATGATAGCATTAACTGACAATCTTTCACATTTTTCTTGTGAAGTGGCTATATGTCACCTGAGTATGCAGTGTTTGGAAAATTCTCGTTGAAATCAGATGTGTTTAGTTTTGGGGTCATGTTACTGGAGATTGTGAGTGGAAAGAAGAACAACGAATTTAATCC
This sequence comes from Salix koriyanagi, assembly GCA_029228605.1. Classification (NCBI taxonomy): domain Eukaryota; kingdom Viridiplantae; phylum Streptophyta; class Magnoliopsida; order Malpighiales; family Salicaceae; genus Salix; species Salix koriyanagi. Next base: position 7,130,349 of record CM055337.1, on the reverse strand, counting down.
TCAAAATCCTGCCCAGACCTTGATTGGACTAGTAGGAAACTCTCAGCACTATACCTAAAGTTAAATTTTGATCTCCTCCAGTATGCTTAATGCTATTAATCACACAGGTGTGGGGGCTGTGGAAGGAAGACAGAGCATTGGAGATTGTCGATTTATCACTTTAGGTGCTGTATCATCCTCAAGAAGCCTTAAAATGCATTAAAATCGGTCTTTTGTGTGTGCAAGAAGATGCCATGGACAGACCATCCATGTTAGCAGTTGTTTTCATGTTGAATTGTAGACTCTTGAAGTAATGGGCTCTGCAAGATGCCACTAAATATTTGTAACAATGCTAGCTTCACTCGTGGAAGGACTAATTGAAAATTGTTAATGAATAAATTGTGATGCTCTTAAATCAGCTTGCTGCAATCGAAGAGAAAAAATACCCGATAAATCGTTAACGCAAGCAAAATAGGAACAAAACGAGATATACTCAAAAGCGACTTAAAAGAAGTAAAATCTCTTTCATAAACTTATCAAGAGTATAACTCATAACCTATGTGTTTTTGAATCAAACTATCTATTTTTTGCAAAACCTAAAAATAACATTTTCTTTTGAATTCTAATTCAAAATACACAATTCGTAAATTTGATAATAATTCATCAAATGAGCCTCAATTATCCAGAAATCCAATCTGAAAAACTAATATTTCATATAGGGACCATTCTGTAATTTTCTCATATTGTTAGGGTCAAATTGTAATTTTATCAAATTGAATGACTAAATTGAACACCTCATAAATTCATAACTATACTGAAATTTTGTACATAATTCATCCTCAATTCTGTCAAGAATCTCGAATTTTACTCCAGGGACCAAACTGTAATTTTTTTCAAAGTTCAGGGACTAAACTGTAATTTGAACAAAAGAGGGACCAAACTGAAATTTTGTCATCTTCCGCCTCCAGCCCAGAATTCCAATGTTTTTCACAATTTATCAATATTATTTAAACCAAACACATCAAATCACTTCAAAATCATGTACAATCAAATCAATTAAACCATTACCCAACACATTCAACCCTTAACATCCCAATCAATTCATCAATCAAACCCAAACGAAATATACAATCCAAAATCTTAACTAATAACAACATTTATACACATTATGGGCCTGTTGGACACAACTGTTGTTGTTGTGGTTGAAGTTGAAAAAAAAAACAGTTTCATGCAAAACACTTTGAGTTTGAGGTTTAAGCAGTTGAAGTTGAAAAAAAACAGTTGCATGCAAAACGCTTTGAGTTTGAGGTTTAAGCAGTTTTGAGTGTTTGGTTACCATGCTTTTCATATTGTTGTCAACTTGTGAAATTACTTTAAAGGACGCACACATATATTTTTTAAAATATTATAGATTTAATTATCATAATAATAAAATGTAATTAATAATTCAAGTAAATTACACACTTGTTTTTATTCTCAATTAATTGAAAAGCAACGAGGTTGTAGAGTAAAACGAAGTGACCACCTTTACCTATCATCAGGGCTGATCTCTATGTACACAATTTTTAATTTTTTAAAAATATGATTTTTATATTTTTTTAAAAATCAGAGTGGGCCTGTCCAAACTAAATGGGCTGACCCAGTCAAGTTGGGCCAAAAGGGCCCAACTTTGCTGGACTTGAGTTTGGCCTAGAGTAGCCTAGCCCAGGCCAACCCAAGAGTTCAAAAAAAGGGACAAAACAATGCGTTTTGCCATTCGTTCTCTGACAATTATTTATGTTGTTACTGTTCGTGTAACACATGAACAGTAACATGGTCGACTGTGATGAGAGGGTCAACAGCCGGTACCGACCGATAGAGGAGGCTGAGGTGGTTTTTCCTGTGGTGGTGGCGTCGGAAATGGTGCTATGTGGGGGTGGATAGGAACTCGGGAAGGTTGCAGCACCAGCTGCTGCTGGTGGTGGTGTTGACCCAGGGCTTGCTGCCTCAGGTACTGCTGGAGAGAGGATCAGAGAAGGAGTTGTCATGGTTATGTAGGAGAGGGAGGGAGCTGTGGTCGTGGCTATGGAGGAGAGAGAGGGAGCTGTCGTGACTGCATGTGGAGAGAGAGAGGGGCAGTGCCTATGGAGGAGAGAGAGGGAGCGACGGCGACGGTAATGAGAGGAAGCCAACGGTGACGGTAATGAATTGAGATGTTACTTGTTATCTGCTTGTGTTTGAATTGAGATGATGTTGTGTAAAATCAAAGAATTCCATTTGTTCAACTTGACTGCATGAATGCATGTTCATCGCCTGCATTCATTTTGAAAAGCATCAAAAAGATGCTTTTCAAAAGGCGGTCGAACCATACGTATTTAGTAGGACCCACATAAAAAATCTGGGGTCCAGTTTGGTATTTATTACTTTTGGCCCCGCGGTGAGCCTCAACTGCAGGCCGCACCACGAAGCCAAACACCTACTAAAACATACACATTACCTTAACAACTTATTTCTCCTCCTCCTTTTCTCCTTCTTGTCTTCTTCCCTCTTTGCTCCTTTTCTTCTTCTTCTTTCTTTCTATCCTCCCGATTCTCTCTCTTATCATCTCTTTTTTTCTATTTATATTTACAACCTTTGACAATTACTACAATACCCTTCATTCATTTTCACCTAATTCTAAGCCACCAAGGGCATTAATGCCTTTTCCTTTTTAATTTTTCCATACACTACAGTTTTTGTGATTATATGGTCAAAGTAGGAACCTGGGTGAAAAATGAGCTCCAAAGAAGTAGTAGTGATCAAGATTTGGCATTTTTCAAACTCAGCACAATATCTGCTACAACCAACAATTTTTCTCCAGATAACAAACTTGGACAAGGAGGTTTCGGCTCAGTCTATGAGGTCATATCCTATGCATTATATCAGATGTGTGTTAGTCTTTGATATGATTCCTTTTGAGGATTTTTGCATGTCCTTGAACTGATAAATCTGAATTATAAAAGTTGACTCCTACAATATGATTTTAGGGTGAGCTACCTGATAGTAAGAAGATTGCTGTAAAGAGACTATCAAAAAACTCAAAACAAGGGATAGAAGAATTTACAAATGAAGTTAAGGTAATTGCGAAGCTTCAGCACCGAAATCTTGTGAGACTTGTTGGCTGTTGCATTCAAGGAGGAGAACAGATGCTAATTTATGAGTACATGCCAAACAAAAGCTTGGATTCATTTCTTTTCAGTAAGTTTCTTATCGACATTTTACAGTCTACCTCAATTTAATGTAGTTCAAATGAAAAGGTGAAACGCTTTGTTACAGATGAAACAAGAAAGGTGTTCTTGGATTGGAGCAAAAAGTTTGACATTATTGCTGGTATGGCTCGTGGAATCGTTTATCTTCACCGGGACTCAAGGTTGAGGATCATTCATAGGGACTTGAAATGCAGCAACATTCTATTGGATGAAGAGATGACTCCAAGTGGATTTATGTAATTGATTTTCATCAAAATGTTACATTTAATAACCACTATTTTCAGCAGAAAAGGCTTGCATGCTTTATTAAAAAAATGCATGTATGCACAGTCAACTTTAAATAGCTGTCATTGAAATATAATTTAGCCTAAGAAATTTTGATCCTAGCTCACGCTCAAATCTTGTGGCTGTCGAAAACTTTTCTGATATGGGTTCCACATCATAAAGGGTCTACAAATATTAGGAGGATGCATTACAAGAGTTTGTTTCATTTCTTAAAAACATGAAAGTTGTCTGAGGATTTTTTTATATGAAATTTCCTTGTCAAAGTGATACAGATAACTTATTTGTTTAAACAATCAGTCAAGAATTTGAACTTGGATATAAATCATATTCTGGGACTCACCTATCAGCTTAAGCTTTTAGATGAGATGGTTCCTTGACATGGTATCAGAGCCAGGTTGACCTAGCAGTCACGAGTTCGAATCTCACCACCCTTATTCTATTTGATAAAAATCAAGCACAAGGTAATGTGTGTTAGGATTGAGAGAGTTTGCAGAATTGAAAGAAGAATTAGTTTAGAGAAGGGAAGCGGGAGAAGAGAGAAAAGAGAGGGAGACTGAAATTTTAAAATTGTGTTGTATCGATTTCTGTTTTGCATACATTTGTTGTGTGTGCACTTCTCTATTTATACACATTTCTCATACATTCTTCCATACTCTAGAATACAAATACACTATTCTAGAATATTCTTCTATACTCTAACATCCCCCCTCAAGCTCATGCTTTGATGAACCAAGCATGAGATTGCAGCAATGGAGAAGAAATATATGAGTACTAAATCCTTTTTGACAAAAAACACTTTGTAAAAGAAAGATGAGTTTGAATGCGATTGAGAAGAAAAAGAAAAAATGCTCGAATGGCAAAGAAGATAGAAGAGAGAGAGAAGACATTTCATATGTCTATTTCTTGATTGACATTTCATTCTACTTCAGTTTTTCTTAAGTTTTTCATCTTTGAGAAGAGAGGGATGAGAAGAAAGAAATGGGAGGTAAGAGAGATAATAGAATGGGTTTGAATTTCATTTGTCTACTTCAGTTTTTCTGAGGTTTTTCATTTGATTACTTTAGTTTTTCTGAAGTTTTTCATTTGCCGATGAATTTCTTAATCTGTATAAGAATTCATTTTGTAATTCTTCTTCTTCTTCTTTTTTTCTCGTTTTTTTTTGTTCTTTTTTTTGCAAAAACAGTAGAAAGTGACACAAAACGGCAGAGCACACAAAACATAAAATCAACAAAACCTAGGGTTTCACAACTTCCCATAACGCCGCAGCAGCGCCTCTGTTTTCATCACCGGTGCTCTCCATGAATCTTGAAGCCACAACAACTTCTTTGCCAATATGGGTAGTGTTCGTACCAAGACATTGAAGTAGTCTTCACGCCAGGTCATTGAGAGGTACTACTCTAAAATGACCTTGGATTTCCACACCAACAAGAAGATCTTGGAAGAGGTTGCTCTTCTCTGCCAAATCGTTTGTATCCTTCCCCTGTTCCAGCTCCGCCTTGCACGGCTTCAGCTGTCACCACGAAGAATTCAACAACCGCTGAAGGCTGAGTGGAGAAATCACGGCAGAAGCCCCAAGAGCAGATGAGATCTTTGACTGATGCTTTGAGAAGCAGCAATTATGATGCTGATCCAATGCTTCGTTCTTCTGGAATTTCAATTAATGCTCACCTTATTCTAGCAGTTGCGGCCTCTTCTGTTTCCTGTGATCGAGAGCTTTATCTGTGCAATAACCTGACTCCATCAACGACGGAGAAGGATGAATCGCTGGTGACTGTGCAAATCTTTTTTTTTTTTTTTAATTGAATCCCAGGGCTCTAACACAAAATCTCAGCATCTCATAACTTGCAATGTCTGTGAATCATATGTAGGCATCTTAGCTCCTGAAGAACTCTCTGGTGATCATGCAAATACTTGAGGAAAGGCATTCACTAACGTTTTCCCCATCATTGAAATCGGTACCAATAAAGATACTTGGATGGAAAACGGGCCCTTGAAAACAACAAATCATAGCCATCAAAACTACCATCATAAGTATTATAAAAATAAAATATTAAAAGAAAATTTCTAGTTATATGAAAGCTAGTACAGTTCTAGCTCCTGCATCAAGACGAATGCAGTTTGTTTAGGAGAAGGAATAGTTGTTTCAATACTTTAACATAAAAACAAGAGACCGACTTGTATGCATTACAGGGCTTTGAGGGAAAAATATGACTCCTCCACTGATAATCAACTATCTCCTAAGCTAGGTCAGAAATTATTCAGACAGTGCAACTTCAGCGGCTAGCAATTTCACTAATTGTGACCTGATTTACAGAACACACTCCATCTTCTACGGATAATGCTATATCAGGATTATTATGAGATTCTATAAACAGGAATGCAGGGTGTTTTGGAGAAGGGATCTCTGTTTCACTACTCAGCATAAAAACTACTGCCAACATAGATGGTCTGTTCATGGCATTTTCTTCCACGCACAGCAGACCGATCCGTATGCATTTCAAGGCTTCACGCGGATGATACAACTCCTTCAGTGATGGATCAACTATCTCCAATGCTTTGTCTTCTCCATAGTTCCCACACCTGTGTTGTTCATAAAAATCATTAACTTCCAAGATATTAGACCAGACAACATTTAAAAATTGTGAAATTCAGCAATGAGCACAAACGGCTCTTGTAACTCACATATCCAATCAAGGTCAAAGGAAGATTCTGTTGATAAAATCTATTGTTCTTTTTGCCACTAACAATCTCTAACAGCATGACCCCAAAACTGAAAACATCTGATTTTACAGAAAAGTTTCCAAACACAACATATTCTGGCGACATATAGCCACTGCAGCAGAAAAACAAGAATCTCAAGTTTTAGTATTCCTGATAATCAGTGATAGTACTTTGTCAAAGATACTTACTATGTTCCTACAACTCTCCTTGTCCTATCTTCAGTTTGGTTGCCTTCAAATATTTTTGCCATTCCGAAATCTGATATTTTTGGATTCATCTCTGCATCCAGTAGAATATTGCTACATTTTAAATCCCTGTGAATGATTCTCAACCTGGAGTCTTGGTGAAGATATAAAATGCCACGAGCTATTCCAGCAATAATATCAATGCGTTTTGGCCAATCCAATAACAATCTTCTTGTTTCATCTGTTAAGAAAATTACTCTTCAGCCAGCCAGCTAGAATTTGACAACTAGTGTAAAGCATGGAAATAAATCCAGAGAGGTCTTACCGAAAAGAAACCAGTCTAGGCTTTTGTTTGGCAAGTATTCATAGATTAACATTTGTTCTTCATTCTGAACGCAATAACCAAGAAGTTTCACGAGATTTCTGTGTTGAAGCTTTGCAATTACCATAACTTCATTTTTAAATTCTTCTGTTCCTTGTCCTGAACTTCTAGATAATCTTTTTACTGCAACCTGCTGTCCATTAGCTAGCAGACCCTAAGATCATGTAACAAGGGCAAGCCTAGATATTAGTACTGAGAGGCCATTTAGTTCTTAGCTAGATGCAATAAGAATCTCTACCTTATAAACCGAGCCAAAACCACCTTGGCCGAGTTTGTTAGCTGGAGAGAAGTTGTTGGTGGCCGCCGTGATGGTGCTGAGCTTGAAATACTCCAATTCAATAGAATTGCTGTTTACCTGCTGCTCATTACCTGGTTATTTTTCCAATCATAAATCCAAATGTGAACTTCTTCCCACAAGAAAAGCAGAATAGTATATCCAATAGAGATTAGAGTGTCTTGTCGTACCTTTTTCTGCCCTCTTCTTGAGCCACAAATACGCAGATAGGCTTATGAGAAGCCAGAATGATGCAATTGATGGTACTAAAATTGCCAGCATCGTTTTTTCATGAGAAACATTTGACTTTCTTGTATTTTTAGCTGCATGAGAGTGGAAAGAATAAAGATTAACAGCAGAGGAAAAACTAGAATGGCCCCTTCGGCACCTAGCAACATTTGACTTTCTTGTATTTTTATCAATGGTTTCTATTGCAGATAAAGCTCCTCCTCTGCCTTCATGATCTGCTGCTGCGCATGCTACGGGATTGAAGACGACTGCTATGTCCTGCAATCAAGGGGATAAATGCATGAAGATTAGGATAAGAAGTCAGTGGATCAATTCTAGAAGAACACGTTTCCTTTCCTAATTCTATAAAGATTTCCTATTGTATTAGAATTGTAAACAGACTCAAACTGTCAATGTCTCTATAAATACTTGTATGTTACCCTTTGTATCAATAAGAAACAGAGATTATTGACTCACAATTTCTTCATGGTATCAGAGCAGTGATCCTCTCTTCACTGCACAAAATTTATCTGCAAAATTGTTTGCATTTTTTCTCCTTCTTTTTTACAGAACATGGCTGAAGAAATCAGTCACAATAAAACTGAAGGAACAAAAGAGATGACTATCTCTACTTCCAATACTACTGATATTGACGTCAGTACAGCTCACAAATTGAGCTCCATGCTATTAAACGAATTCAATTTCCTTCCTTGGTCAAGAGCCATTACAATTGCTCTAGGTGGAAGATCAAAATTGGGATTCATCAATGGAACAATCAAAGCACCAGCTGCTGGAACGCAGGAACATGAAGCTTGGCTATCAAAGGATCAATTAGTTATGTCTTGGATCCTAAACTCTATGGAGCGCAACCTAGCTGAGATTTTCAGCTATTCAGAATCTGCTTTAGACTTATGGAATGCTATACGTGACATGTATGGGAGCCAAAACAATGCAGCAAGAATTTTTCAAATCCAGCTGGACATAGCCAAAACCAATCAAGAGGGAAAACCTTTTGTAAGTTTATTAGGAGACTTAAAAAGATTGTGGAGTGAGCTGGAAGTCTACCGTCCACACACCACTGATGCTGCAATTCTGAGGAAAAGAACAGAAGAAGATAGAATTTTTCAACTATTGGCCAGCCTCAATCCTGATTATGAGGATCTTAGAAGCCACATCCTGATGAACACTGATCTTCCCTCATTCCAGAGTGTGTGTGCCACAATCCAACGTGAAGAAGTAAGGAGAAAAGTCATGCATCGTTCCACCAGTTCAAACAAACCTGATGTGCATGCATATTTCACTCGGCCATACTCTGAAGGGAAAAATAACAGAAGCAAAAGGATGGATTTGAAGTGCCACCACTGTCATAACATTGGTCACACGGCTGATAGGTGTTGGAGTCTCCATCCAGAATTAAAGCCAAAGTTCATGAAAGATCACAAAGGTAAAACAACTACTCAACACAAAGCTAATTTTACACACTCCAGTGACTCTTTTACTTCCAGCCCCGTGGCTTTATTGAATGAGTTTGCAAGTTATCTGCAAACCAAACATGGACAAGGGACAGCCACCAATGAGGGACAGAATCAATCAGCTGCCATGATCAGCCAATTTGCTGGATTTCTAGCCGAAACCAACACTGACAACAGTCAAGGTATTTTGCTTGCCTTTATGACTGCCATAGAAATTAGTAGTTTGCATGATTTATGGGTTATAGATTCTGGAGCCACTGATCACATGTCCAATAAAATGACCAATCTCACTGAATTCTCAGTCCCTTCCACTCCTGTGTATGTTTCGGTAGCCAATGGAAAAGGGGCAGCTGTCGAGGGTAAAGGAAAATTAAAACTGGTGTCACCTATAATTGAATCAGAAGTCCTATATGTTCCCAGTTTTCCCTTCAAATTACTCTCGGTTAAAAAGATAACTACATCACTAAATTGTGAAGTCATTCTCTCCCCTTACAAAGTTATCTTTCAGGACCTCATAACCAAGAAGATGATTGGTGAAGGATTTATCTTGCATGGACTCTACTTCTTCTCATCAGACCCCAAAATTTCACAAAGTCTTCAAGCAATGTCTGCTCTCGTCCACTCCCATCAATGAGCATCTTCTTTGGCACCATCGGCTTGCTCATCCCTCAACACAAGTCTTCAATAATATATCTCCTAGTCTACCTAAAGGAGTCATTGATTGTGAAACCTGTCACTTTGCTAAATCATTTAGGCTGCCATTTCAACCTTCTTTGTCGCAAACTTCTCATAGTTTTGAAATAATACATTCAGATATTTGGGGACCTTTTGCCTCTTCAATTGATGGTTTTAGATACTTTGTAACATTTATTGATGATTTCTCTAGAGTTACTTGGATTTATCTACTAAAAAACAAATGTGAAACCTTTCAATTCTTCAGAAATTTTCATGCTATGGTCACTACTCAATTCTCAGCAAAAATTAAAACCTTGCGATCAGATAATGGCTCCGAATACATGTCCCATAACATGACTCACTATCTAAATTCTAATGGCATATTGCATCAAACCAGTTGTGTAAACACTCCACAACAAAACGGCTTGGCTGAACGTAAAAATCGAGATTTAATGGAGAAAACTCGAGCAATCATGCTGCAAATGAAAGTGCCTAAACATTTCTGGTCATATGGGGTACTCACTGCCACACATCTTATAAATCGGCTACCAAGCCGAGTGCTAGATTACAAATGTCCACTTGAAGTTTTGCAGGGAAAGACATCAGATATTGCCTACCTAAGAGTTTTTGGTTGCACATGTTACGTGCATCTGCCAGCCATTCAAAGAGACAAACTCGATGCTAGAGCAGTAAAGTGCATATTTCTGGGTTATTCACAGACAAAAAAGGGATACAAGTGCTATGAGCCGAAATCCAAGAAGCTATATGTCTCTAGAGATGTTAAATTTGCAGAAACCATTCCCTACTTTGATAAAACCAGTCAAGATGACAACCTGCAAGAATTATTTCCTCTGCTCAGAACTGAACCGGGCGACCGCTTGACTGAACCGGTCGACCGCTTGGAAGACATCACTGAACCGGTCGACCGCTTGACTGAACCGGTCGACCGCTTGGAAGACATCACTGAACCGGGCGACCGCTTGACTGAACCGGTCGACCGCTTGGAAGACATCACTGTACCGGTCGACCGGTTGGATAGCCCTGCAACTCCAGCAGTGGCCACTGATCCAGCCGAAAGCCATGCATCAACTGACCAAGCCAGAAGGGAACCCCTGCGAAGGAATCCTCCACGGGATCGTCAACCTCCAGCAAAGCTACAAGATTATGCAAGTTACACGGTCAGGTACCCTTTGCATAAATCCTTGACGTATCAAAAATTATCTCCTGTGTACTCAGCTTATCTCTCAGCAGTATCAAGTGCTTATGAACCAAAGAATTTTCAAGAAGCTCAATCTCACAATGTCTGGAAAAAGGCCATGGCAGAAGAATTAACAGCTCTCGAAGAAAATAAAACCTGGAGTATAACTCCTCTTCCTCCCCGGAAAACATGCGGTTGGGAGTCGGTGGATTTTCAAAACTAAATTCAAGTCGGATGGCACAGCTTGAGCGACACAAAGCACGGCTTGTTGCGCAGGATTCACCCAAAAAATTTGGCATTGACTACAAGGAGACATTTGCTCCGGTTGCCAAGATGACTACTGTCAGGGTTCTCTTGTCTATAGCAATCAACAATGGATGGAAATTGTCGCAAATGGATGTTAAAAATGCTTTCTTACACGGGGACCTTGAAGAAGAAGTTTTTATGAGACTTCCACCTGGCCACCCTCAAGGGGGAGATTCTGGAATGGTGTGTAAATTACACAAATCCATTTACGGGCTGAAACAAAGCCCTCGTGCTTGGCATGCTAAATTAAGTTCTGTTCTTGAAGCTCTTGGTTTTAAGAGAAGTTCTGCCGATTCATCCTTATATGTCCAGCTCAGAGCCAACATTCATCTCATGGTTCTAATATACGTCGACGATCTCATCATCACAGGTAATAATGATGACTCTATTGCTATGGTAAAACAAAGCTTGCAGCTCAAATTTCCAATCAAGGATCTCGGAAATTTGAAGTATTTCCTTGGAATTGAAATGGGAACTTCCAGCAAAGGGTTGTTTTTAAATCAACGAAAGTATGTTATTGACTTACTACAAGATGCTGATTTGCTACATTCTAAAGCTGCGGCCACTCCACTAGACAGCAAATTGAAACTTGCAGATAATGAAGAAGCTCTTGAATGCCCGACTCACTATCAGAAATTAGTTGGAAAGATGATATATCTAACTATTACGCGACCTGACATTGCATTTGCTGTGAGTCTTGTAAGCCAGTACATGCATGCCCCAACGATCCAACACCTAGGTATGGTGAAACGTATTCTGCGATACTTAAAAGGGTCAATTGGCCGAGGCATCGTCATGCGTAATAACGGACATACAAACATTATGGGATATTCGGATTCAGATTGGGCTGGTAATGCACTTGATCGTAGATCCACTACTGGTTACTGCATGTTTGTAGGTGGGAATCTCGTTTCATGGAAAAGCAAAAAACAACATGTGGTGGCTCGCTCTAGCGCGGAAGCCGAATATCGTGCTATGGCATTAGCTGCATGTGAACTTGTTTGGCTGAAACGCCTCCTCTCTGACCTAGGGTGTTCATGCCAAACTCCCATGACACTTTATTGCGACAATCAAGCAGCCCATGCACATTGCGTCAAACCCCCGTATTTCATGAACGCACAAAACACATTGAAGTAGACTGTCATTACATTCGGCAACAAGTTCAAACTAAACTTATTGTCACTCATTATGTCCGTACAACAGATCAACTAGCGGATGTGTTTACAAAAGTTATGCCTACTGCCCAATTCCATCAGCTTATAAGCAAGCTTGGCTCCATCAATCCACTGGATCCAGCTTGAGGGGGTGTATTGCAGATAAAGCTCCTCCTCTGCCTTCATGATCTGCTGCTGCGCATGCTACGGGATTGAAGACGACTGCTATGTCCTGCAATCAAGGGGATAAATGCATGAAGATTAGGATAAGAAGTCAGTGGATCAATTCTAGAAGAACACGTTTCCTTTCCTAATTCTATAAAGATTTCCTATTGTATTAGAATTGTAAACAGACTCAAACTGTCAATGTCTCTATAAATACTTGTATGCTACCCTTTGTATCAATAAGAAACAGAGATTATTGACTCACAATTTCTTCAGTTTCTTTATGTATTACGGAGCATATTAACTACAGTCCAGACCAGTGGCAAAACATTGAAAAGCTCTTATAAATGAAAATTTGTAATGAAAAAAGGTACCTAATTCATATGCATCAACACGAACATAAAGGTCATAACTTTCACTCCTTTCATATCTAATGTCTACTAATTCCCTGTACCATGTCAAACAAGCATCCCCTTTTCCGGGAATTCCAATGATTGAGTATGCAGAGCATGAACAGTTCGTCTTGCATTCCAGCTCACAGGCTGCGAGACTCTTGCTCTTGTCCACCCAAGCTGCTGAAGAAGTGTCCGGAAGACTATAATTCTCCATCTTCACAAACCCCTCTCCATGATCGCACACCGAAGACGTCTCGCAGGGCGCTTCCCGACACAACCACCGGATCCATCTCTCGCAGACCATTGCTCCGGGGTACTTGGGCTCGAACCTAGGTAAACAGGCACAGCCCAAATGTATGTTGATTGGTAAGGTCACACGTACTATCATCACCACACAGTCCATAGTAGTCGCACTGAAACTGAGGGGTCTTCCAGTAATCCTTCCACTGACCATCACTTTGTCGCCATGTTAACGCCTTTGCATGTCCTGAATGATCCGCTATTATTCTTAGCAGATAAGAATCATCAGGAACTGTGTAGAGAAAGTATATTTCGTCCTGATCATTTACAAATGTGCTTTTGTATAAACCCATCTGACTTCTCCATGGCCAAGGGGAAGATCTAACAATTGGCTTTTTACCATTATAGAAAAAGAATTGTGGTGAGCCATTTGGGTTGATCCTAACTGAAAAGTCCCCAATCCCGGGGTCATCGGGTTGATCTCCATGATGTTAGGAACCGATCAATTCCTAATTTTTCGATCGAGCCCCAGTTTCATTCCAGGTAGCGGGGTGTTTGCGGGATGATCGAAGCTTTGCCATATAATACTTACGCTTCTTACTATCAAATTTCCTGAATCCAAGAGTTGAGCTGCACAGGAATCATTTTCTTCCACTGAAACATTTGTAGACCACACTGGGAGCTTTTGGTCATCGTTACCATAGAGAACGAGGTTACCATATTGGTTTAGAAAGAGAAATCCAGAAGAACCAATGATTGGATCGTTCCTGTTTGCAACCCACACCACCGTTCTCTCTGGCACTTTATGGTACCAAATTCCAAGATATCTATTGCTAGAACTACCTGGGCTGAAAAATCCTAGTGCGAAATTATTTCCTTCGGAGATAAGAAGGTCACCTTCTTTAAAGGTTTGGTTCGTTTTGAAGGAGTCTTGGGAAGTACAAGATGAGAATTGGAGCACTACAAGAGAAAAAAGCAGGAACAGTTTTTCAGCTTCCATGAAGGAGTAAACTGGGCCTTGATTTTTGGAATAGGTAAGTGTTGCATTTTGCTTAGTGGAGAATGGCAAGAGAAGTTATTTTGGAATCTAACAGATCTTTTTAACAAAACACTGACTATTGTATTTTAATTATCATATCCCCACATTAAAAAAGTTTATTTTTAGTTTTTTTCTTCAATAATTTATTTTATGATTTTATTATTTAATATTAGATTATTTTAGAATTTATGCTTGATATTTATTTTCCAATTTTTTAGGTTATATCTTGTCCATTGTATACCACTTGCACTCCTTAAGGGCCACTTTATTTATTTATTGTTTTTCAAAACAAAAAATAGGGAGTCAAAATATTGACTTGGTTCCCATTTTCAAAGACCTTCATGATCTCAGTACATCACATGACCACGATCTTTCTTCCCATTCAAACTTGCCCTTGAATGACGAGACTTCTGAGGCATATTTCCCATGTAAAAATAATATATATATTTTTTTTATAATTTCAAGAATCCAACATCTTTCTTTAGTGTATGTGCTGAGGCATATTTTATAAAATTCCTAGAGCGTAGAGAAGTAATTATCAGCCAAAGAAGTCAAGGAATATCATCTTGTTTACAGGTACAAGCACCTCCACAAAGCAAGAGGCAGCACCGATTATCAGCCAAAACATGCCCGGAAGCTCAAATGAGTGTAGAAAGATTGTTTCTGTATTCTTTGCTTTTGATTCTCCATTTCATTTCTTGTGCTTCCAAGGACTCCATAAACACCACAATAATCATCAGAGATGGTGATGTTTTGATTTCCAAAGGAAATAGTTTTGCGTTAGGATTTTTCAGTCCAGGAAAATCTAGTAATAGATATCTTGGAATATGGTACCATAAATTACCACAAAAAAACAGTAGTGTGAGTAGCAAACAGGAACCATCCAATCAATGGCTCCTCAGGGGTTTTTTCATTTGATGAATATGGAAACCTCATTCTCTATAGTGACACCAGCCGAAATGTTTCAGTATGATTTACAAATGTTTCAGGGAGGAAGCTGATAATTCTGTAGCTCAGCTTTTGGATTCGGGAAATTTTGTTTTGGTTCAAAAAAGTGGAAATATTTTATCCAACGCACCATGTGTTGCCTGGAATGAGACTTGGGCTGGATCTAAAAAAAGGTCTTGACCGGTTCCTGACTTGGGCTGGGTCAATCCTAGTGGTTCACCACAAATCTTTCTCTACAAAGGCGAAAAACGTGTCTGGCGAACTTCCCCTTCGCCTTGGAGACCACAGAGGAGGTCATACAGCTCTAGATTTGTAAATGATCGAGACGAGATAGGCATGACAACTGCTATCCCTTCTGATGATTCTGTGATGACGAGACTACTGGTGGAGTATTCAGGTTTTGTTAAGAAAGTCAACTTTAAATATAATTTAGCCTAAGAAATTTTGATCTTACATCATGACAATTCTGGATCTTAGCTCACGCTCAAATCTTGTGGGTGTCGAAAACTTTTCTGATATGGGTTCCACATCATAATAGGGTCAACAAATATTAGGAGGACGCATTACAAGAGCTTGTTTCATTTCTTAAAAACATGAAAGTTGTCTGAGGATATTTTTTATATGAAATTTCATTGTCAGAGTAAAACAGATGACATATGAGCTAGCACATTGTTTAAATAGTAGTCTTGAGTGGCTGCTAAGGATCAGTCAAGAATTTGAACTTTCAAAGCAGCGTTTGTCATTAGATTATTTATATGCATAATACATGATGTGGGAACAAACTGTAGCCTAGACTGATAGTAGGGGATAAATTTATTCCTATATCCCACTAGATCACAGTATCTCGGTTGGAATTCCATTGGATCTTTTATGTGAGCTGCCCCATCGTTTCCCACCCCAAGAGAAAGAGAATGATATCCAAAACGAAATAAATTTAACTTTGGGAGCAATCGTGCAGATTGTTCCTACATCATTATCCCAGTTCCATCAAGCTTCAACTACTTTATTAGAGTTACTGCTTGTTAGCAATGTAAACTCCAGTTAGAGGGAACCCAATCAATGGGTTCTCAGGGTTTCTCTTCTTCAAGAAACATGGAAACCTTTTTCTCTATGGTGACTCTCACCAAAGGTTTCCAGTATTGTCAGAAAATTGTTCTCTTGGAGATACTTGTGAAGCTCAGCTCTTGGACTCAGGAAATCTTGTTCTGGTCCAGGATAGAAACAAGGGGATTGTGTGGAAAAGTTTCAATTTTCCTACAGATACCATTCTGGATTGTGTGGAAAACACGTCAGGAATTGTTCCTGACATCATGGAGATCAGTAGATTGTCAATAATGTATATATGGAAAGATATCACAGCAGTTACAATCATGATAAATGGAAATTAAATCGTAACAGCAGAATATAGACTTAATTGCTTATTGTAACAGCAAAATATTACATTAATTGTAGATTGTTTTGTACATGTATTTAGAGGATAACATCCTCCTTTGAATAGAAAAGAAAAATACACAGAAATTTTGTATTTGTGACATGGTATCAGAGCTTCAATTCTGAACCGAATTGTCAACCTTTTCTTCGATGTTTTTTTTAGATTTTAAAGATGTCTAGAGAGACTTTTCTTACTCGATTCAATGGAAAAAATTATGTCAGTTGAGAGTTTCAATTTTGGATGTTTGTAAAAGGGAAGGAATTATGGGGGCATCTTGATGGAACCACAAAGGTTCCAACCGATTCACAGGAGTTGAATGCTTGGACTAACAAGGATGCCAAAATGTTTCATGGATTCTGGGGTCTGTTGAACCCCATATGATTAACAATCTCAGATCATTTGACACAGGGAAAGAGATTTGGGACTACCTCCGACGCATTTATTTCAGAATAATTCGGCTCAAAAATTTCAACTTGAATTGAGTATTGCTAACTACAAACAAGGTAATCTCTCAATTGAACAATTTTATGCCGGATTCATGAATTTGTGGAGTGAATACACTGGTATAATTTATTCTAAAGTACCGAAGGAAAGCTTAAAGGCACTGCACCTTGTTCATGCCGAGAGCCAGAGAGACCAATTCTTGATGAAGCTCCGGCCAGAATTTGAGGCTGTGAGATCTAGCTTGATTAATCGAAACCCAGTACCTTCATTGGATGATTGTTTGGGAGAGATATTACACGAAGAACAACGACTCGCCACTCAGCACGAGTTGACTCAGCCGACTGCTACAGAAATGGTGAACATGGCATACATGGCTTAGGGAAAGGGACGACAGAGAGGAGTGGGTTTGCAGTGTTTTAATTGCAAAGAAAATGGGCATATTGCCTGAAATTACAGCAAGAAGTTCTGCAATTATTGCAAGAAAGAGGGACATGTTATCAAGGATTGTCGTGTACGACCACAGAATCGACAAGGGATAGGGATGCCGATGACCACTACTTCCATGGCTGCCGCAGCTATCTCATCGTCGACACTAGAATCATCATCGACGATGGGCTCTTCATCGACAACCCTCACGCCGGAGATGGTGGAGCAGATGTAGCATATGATCGTCTCTGCTCTCTTTGCATTTGGATTCCAAGGTATGAAGAACGAATTTAAGTCTAGGGTTTCGGCAAATAATAGAAATCATGATTTGGCAGTTGGGTTTAAAGGAAAGCAATCTAAATTTAATTTAGATGTGGTTTCGGCAAATGATAAAACTTGGCTAATGGATTCGACATCATCAAATCATATGACAAACAGTTAATATGAGTTGTGTAATGTGCAAAAGTATATGGGTAATCAGCATATACAGGTAGCAAATGGTGATAATTTGTCGATTTTGTCAATTGGTGATTTGGGTTCAAATTTTAAAGATATTTTTGTATCACCAAAATTATCTGCAAATTTACTTTATGTTGGGCAAATGGTGGAAAACAATTGTGAAATTCGATTTAATCATAATGGTTGTTGTGTGCAGGATCAAGTGTCGGGGAAGGTGATCGCGAAGGGTCCTAAAGTGGGACATTTATTTCCAATACAATTTTCTAGTATAAATTCCTGTGCTTATTCTACTGTCATTAATAATCATCAATTTTGGCATAAGAAATTGGGGCATCCCAATTCTATTGTATTGGCTCATCTTATGAGACATGGATATTTGGGGAATAAAAATTCTTGTTCAACAAAATTTTTGGATTGTAGTTCTTGCAAATTAGGAAAAAGAAAATCATTCTCATTTCCTTCATATGGCAGTCGAGCTTCTAAATGTTTTGATATTATTCATACTGATGTATGGGGAATAAGTCATGTTCTCTCTCATGCTCAGTATAAATATTTTGTCACGTTTATTGATGATTTTAGTCATTTCACTTGGATATATTTTCTCCGATCTAAATCTGAGGTGCTCTCAACATTTCAGGCTTTCGTTGTGTTTATTGAAAATCAATTTTCTACTCATATTAAAATTCTACGTTCTGACTCTGGGGGGGAATATATGTCTAAAGAATTTCAGGAGTATCTCAAAAACAAAGGGATTCTTTCTCAAAGATCTTGTCCTTACACTCCTCAACAAAATGGAGTTGTCGAGCATAAGAATCGTCATCTTTTAGATATTGTTCGTACCTTCTTAATTGACTCTTCAGTACCTACTCATTTTTGGGTAGAAGCACTGTCAACAGTCGTTCATCTAATTAATCGTTTGCCTTCCCAAGTTCTAAAATTTGAATCTCCATACTCTATTTTATTTGGTGCTATTCCTGAGTATGATTCTCTCCATGTCTTTGGGTGTGTTTGTTTTGTTCACTTACCATTTACTGAACGTAATAAACTTACAGCCCAAACTGCTCGCTGTGATTTTCTAAGATACAGTAATTCTCATAAAGGGTTTGTGTGTTATGACGAAAATGCTCATAGAATTCGTATCTCTCTAAATGTTATTTTCTTTGAGAATCAAATTTTTTTTCCGTCTTGTTCCTCTACACAATCCAACTCTATCCAACTTCCCACATTTGATGATGATTATCCATCTTCTCACTTTGAACGTTTTAAGCCAGGAATTGTATATCAAAGATGTTCCACTTTGCCCCTTCTAAACACAGAATTGATATCTGATCTTCATCATCAACCAAGACGATCATCTCGGATTTTACGAGCCCCGGACAGCTATGGATACTCAGCTACTGCTATTGATAGTATTGTTGTACCCATGACTTATGTGCAGGCTTCTACCCAAGACTTTTAGGCACAAGCGATGAAAGAACTTCAAGCTCTTTAGGATAATCACACATAGGATATTGTCTCTTGTCCTTGTGGAACCAAACCTATTAGATGCAAATGGGTATACAATGTCAAATTAAAACCTGGTGGGTCTGTGGAGCGGTATAAACCACGGTTAGTTGCTCTTGGAAATTGTCAAGCATATGGTATTAATTATGAAGAGATACTTGCACTTTTCGCTAAAATGACCACCATACGCACTATTTTGGCAATTGTTGCTTCCAAGATATGGTCAATTTGTCAAATTGATGTAAAAAATGCATTTTTACATGGTGATTTGAAAGAAGAGATCTATATGAATCCTCCCCCTGGTATGTTTACTCACCCATCCGAAAAAGTTTGGTGGTTAAAACGTTCCTTGTATGGTCTAAAACAAGCACCCCGGGCATGATTTGAAAAGTTTCATACTACTCTGTTGGATCTTCAATTTATTCAGAGTCAATATGATTCCTCTTTGTTTCTCCAGCGAACTGCTAATGGTATTGTTGCTCTCCTGGTATATGTGAATGATATTATTATTACAGGATCTGATATTCCACTCATTGAGAATTTACAACGTTTTTTTAACACTGCATTCCATATGAAGGATCTTGGAGAACTTCATTATTTTCTTGGCCTACAGGTGCACTCTATGTCTAACAGAATATTTTTACATCAGCACAAATATACCCAAGAAATACTACTTTTGGCCGGTCTGGAATTAGGAAACAGTGTTCTTACACCTCTTGAGATTAATTTAAAACTTTTTCAGAATGATGGAGATTTATTGCCTGATCCTTCCATATACAGGCAATTGGTGGGTAGTTTGAATTATTTAACTATTACTCGGCCAAACATTTCTTTTGCAGTACAACAAGTAAGTCAATTTTTACAGACTCCTCGGCAACCTCATCTAGTTGTTGTCACAAGAATTATTCGTTATCTTAAGGGCACATGTGGGAGAGGGATATTTTTTCCTGGTGACACGTCATTATAATTAACTGGTTATAGTGATGCAGATTGGGCAGGATGTATGGATACCCGTCGGTCTGTTATGGGATGGTGTATGTTTCTTGGAAATGCTTTAATTTCATGGAAAAGCAAAAAGCAAGATTGTATTTCAAAATCTTCCACAAAATCTGAGTATCACGCTATGTCCGCCACATGTTCTGAAATTGTATGGCTCCAAGGTTTGTTACACGAACATGGTTTTACTTAGCACCGTCCTAAACCGTTTCATGCTGATAACACAAGTGCTATTCAGATTGCTTCTAATCCTGTGTTTCATGAACGCACCAAACATATTGAAGTTGATGGTCACTATATTCGTGAAGCTCTTGATCATAAAGTTCTTACACTACCCTATATTTCCACCGAACATCAGACTGTTGATGTCTTTATGAAGGCTTTACCTCGGCCACGACACCAACTGATGATTGAAAAATTAATGCTTCTTGATCGACCAACATCAATTTGAGGGGGGATGTCAATAATGTATATATGGAAAGATATCACAGCAGTTACAAACATCATGATAAATGGAAAGTAAATTGTAACAGCAGAATATAGACTTAATTGCTTATTGTAACAGGAAAATATTATATTAATTGTAGACTGTTTTGTACATGTATTTAGAGGATGAGATCCTCATTTGAATAGAAAAGAAAAATACACTGAAATTCTGTATTTGTGACACAGATGACCAGGGAACTGGGGACTACTCATTTGTTAGAGTATGAATGATAAAATACACATGTGCATATAAGCGCACGATAATGTGTATAAATAGGAGGTCTGAACATGCAAGATGTGTGTGAAAAATATACTGAAAAACAGAATAACAGTATAACAGAATTATAAGTCCAAAAATATCTCTCTCTCTCTCTCTCATATTCTCTAAACACTTTTCTTCTTTCAAAGTTCTATAATCTGTTCATATCATCACAAATTCACACATGGTATCAGAGCCAATTGTGCTCACGCAAATGAATTGATACAGTTTTCTTCAAAACTGCTTCGTATTGCTGCAAAAAAAATTTTTCCTGCAATTTTATTGCATTTTTCGAATGATTTAAAGTCGTTCTTCAAGAAGTTGTTTCTGATTTTTCGACTGATTTACAGTCGTTCTTCAAGAAGTTGTTTCTGATTTCTGCAATTGATTACTGCACCACAAACGAATTGATTCAGTTTTCTGCAAAAACTGATTCATATTGCTGCTAATTTTGTCTGCAATTTTGTTGCGATTCTTCGACAGATTTATAGTTGTTCTTCATGAATTTGCTTCTGATTTCTGCAATGGTGACTGCTGCACAACTTCAGATTATTCAGTCTCCAATTTCCAAACTCATCTCCACAATCTCAGCATCGGTGAATGTTAAACTGGATGATGCTAACTACTTGAATTGGCACTTCCAGATGCAGCTGTTATTGGAAAGCAATGGAATTTTTGGTTTTGTTGATGGTTCTAACTCATGTCCTGTTTCTACCTCTACTGAATACGGTACACATTCTTCAAGCTCTTCTTCATCTGTTGTAGAATGTGATGCTGTGGTTATTTGGAGAATGCATGACAGAGCCATAATGCAGCTCATCACTGCCATATTGTCTCCAATTGCACTGTCATGTGCAATTGGCAGCACTAGTTCACGTGATCTTTGGACTAGACTTAAGGAACAATTCTCTACTGTGTCTAAGACCAGCATTTTCCAAATGAAATCCAACTTGCAGAACATTAGGAAAGGTACAGACACAATTAGCCAATATATGCTTAGAATCAAAGAAGCATGTGATTACTTGACTGCTGCAGGGGTGCACTTTGCCGATGAAGACATTGTTATATTGGCACTGAATGGGCTGCCTTTTGAATATAACACATTCAGATGTGTTGTAAGGGGAAGAGAGAGTGTGATTAATTTGAGGGATTTTCGTTCTCAGCTACTGGCTGAGGAACGGATTGTGGAGAATATTAATCCCTCTTATCTGACTGCTATGAACACTGCTGTTAAGCCTAGTAACGTTGCCTCTTCTGTGTCCTCACCATTCCGTGGCAGTCATGGTCCTAATTCCTATACGAATGGAGGTTATAATGGTGGTTATAAACCATTTAATAGGACTAGGGGAAGAGGCAGGTTTCATCAAACACAGCGATCACATATACATGGCAGACTACACATGCTACCAGTTAAGCCTTCCCCTGCATTTGGCACCAGTTCAATACCGATCTATCAAATATGCAACTTTGAAGGGCATACTGCCCCCACTTGTGCATTTACACGGCAAGAAAGGTTGCAGTGCAACATTTGTGGGAAGCCTAATCATACTACTTGGTTTTGTTTTTAGAATGAAAATGGACCGAATTTTGTTGGTGCCAATCAATTTCCCGCTTCAGCTCCTCACACTCAGATGTCTGAAATGGCTGCTATGAACACTGGATTTTATCCTTCTCAACAGTCTGCCATTCCAGTGATGAATTCTTAGCACTTTTCTCAGCAGCCAATGATGAATTCTCAGCACTTTTCTCAGCAGCCCGTGATGAATCCTCAGCAATTTTCTCAGCAGTTATCACACTCCCCTGCTATGTCAGCTATGCACAATGCAAGTCAAGCTTCTCCTCAAGTCTGGCTTACGGATTCTGGGGCCACAAATCATATGACACCTGATTTGTCAAATTTGCAATTAAGCAGACCTTATTCTACTGAAGATACGGTTCAAACAGCTGATGGGGCAGGTTTGTGTGTAACAAATGTTGGGAACTCAATTATTTCCACATCCAGTAAACCATTACGGCTGCAATCTGTGCTACATGTTCCTAAACTTACGCAAAATCTGTTATCAGTACATCGTATTTGTTTAGATAACAATTGTTATTTGATTTTTGATGCTTTTTGTTTTTGGATTCAGGACAAAGCCACGGGGAGGGTGCTCTACAGAGGGACGTGCAGTAATGGTCTCTATCCAATTCATTTCTCTCCTCGGGTTGACATGTCCAAATTCCAGTTTCAACCTCAGGCTTTTCTTGGTCAATTAGTGCGGTCCTCTACCTGGCATCATAGGTTAGGACACCCTACAAATAAAATAGTGCATACAATGTTAACAAATGCAAACATTGCATATTCCACAGACTCTCCTGCTGCTGTGTGCACTAGTTGCCTTCAAGGTAAGTTTTGTAAACTTCCTTTTCATTCAAGTGTTCATAAATCTGTCAAACCTTTCCACATTATTCACAGTGATGTTTGGGGTCCATCTCCATGTGTTTCGGTTGATGGATACAAATATTATGTCATTTTTGTTGATGAATTCACTCGTTATTGTTGGTGGATTCCCTTAGTCAATAAAAGTGATGTATATTCTGTCTTTGTGAATTTTTGTGCTTCCATTCATACTCAATTTTCGAGTTCTGTTCAAATACTTCAAAGTGATGGGGGGGGAGAGTATGTGAGCAAACAATTTCAGAAATTTCTTGCTGAAAAGGGCATTTCTCATCAAAAATCATGTCCATACACCCCTGAACAAAATGGGATGGCTGAACGTAAGCATCGTCATCTCATTGAAACAGCCATCACCTTATTGCAGCATGCTAAAATGCCATCTTCTTTTTGGACATATGCAGTACACACAGCCACATATCTGATTAATAGGATGCCCTCTGCAATTTTACACCACAAGTCTCCTTATGAACTATTGTTTGGTGTTATTCCTACTATCTCTCATTTACATGTTTTCGGCTGTGCGTGTTATCCATTGCTGCGTCCATATCTTGTTCATAAACTGCAGCCCAAAACCCAATTGTGTGTGTTTCTCGGGTATGCTTCCCAATACAAGGGATATATCTGTTATGATGTGTCTAAAAAACGCTCATATATCTCTCGACATTTTGTATTTCATGAAGCTGTTTTTCCTTATTCGGAATTAATCAAACAAGCTTCGTCATCATCTAATGTCTGTCATCAATCCTTTGTTTGTCCTATGCCTACTGTCACAAATAAAAATGTTGCTACTCCTCCTGTTTCGTCTGTTCCCTCTCCTTCTGAGAGTGTTACAGCTCCTATTCCAGTGTCATCTCTCCCTATATTACCACATCTTACAAATATTGCTTCTTCACCTCACTCCATTACTGCTTCGTCTTCCTGCTCATTCATTCCTGTGGCTCCTGAACTCAGTAACGAAGGTATGCAAACTGAACCTTTACCCTCAGCTGTTCCTTTTAATCCTGATGGTTTATATGTGGTTCTACATATTCCATCCATGAATTTGCATCCAATGCAAACTCGTAGGAAAACTGGAACTATTAAACCGAGAGCTTGTCTGACCACCATCAGTTCCTCTTTGTCAGTTGCTGCCCCTGCCTTCAGTGAGCCTGTCAGCTATAAGAGTGCCTTAAAGATTCAAGTATGGTATGCTGCGATGAAAGAAGAGATTGATGCTCTTCATAATCAGCAGACATGGAGTCTGGTATCTCTTCCTTTGCAGAAGAACTTGGTTGGCTGCAAGTGGATTTTTCGGATTAAGAAAAATGCCGATGGCTCTATTGCTCGTCATAAAGCTAGACTTGTTGCTCAAGGCTTCAGTCAAGAACCGGGTCAAGACTACGGTGAGACTTTTAGTCCTGTGGTTAAACCGACCACTGTTCGCCTTATCTTAGCACTTGCCGCACAGTATGGATGGGATTTAAGGCAGCTGGATGTTAAGAATGCCTTTCTACATGGCACTCTTAATGAAGAAGTTTATATGGCTCAGCCTCCAGGCTTTGCGGATCCCCTTCGTCCGCAATCAGTTTGCAAACTTCATAAATCCCTTTATGGTTTGAAACAAGCTCCCCGGGCCTGGAATGAAAGGTTTGCTTCCTTCTTGCCGTCTTTGGGGTTTGACCATACATATGCTGATTCTTCTCTCTTTGTGAAGAATATTACTGGTGGAGTTATTATTTTGCTGGTTTATGTGGATGATATAATCATTACTGGCAGTAATTCTAGTGAAATTCACGCGATCATTCGCTCTCTTGCTGCTGAATTTGAGATTACCGATTTGGGGAGTCTTCACTTCTTTCTGGGCATTCAGATCTCTCGATGTCATGATACTTTGTTTCTCTCTCAATCTAAGTATATTCATGAACTTCTTCTGAAGACTGAGATGCTTGATGCCAAACCTTGTGCCACTCCATGTCTCCCCTATCAGCTGTTATCTAAGGATGATGGTGCTCCATTTGATAATCCCACCCTATATTGCAGTCTAGTTGGCGCTTTGCAGTATCTTACATTCACTCGTCCTGATATTGCCTTCTCGGTTCATCAGGTTTGTCAATTTATGCAAACCCCTATGCTGACTCACTTTACTGCAGTGAAGAGGATCCTTCGATATCTCAAAGGCACAATTAATTTTGGCCTTAGCTATCATCGTGGCTCATTGGATCTCAAAGCATTCAGTGATGCTGACTGGGCAGGTGATCCTAATGATCGTCGATCTACTACTGGTCTGGTGGTCTTTATTGGTTCTAATCCTATCTCTTGGTCATCAAAGAAACAACATACTGTTTCTCGTTCCTCTACTGAAGCGGAATATCGTGCTTTGTCCTCTACATCTGCTGAGATTGATTGGATTAAGCAGTTATTGGTATTTCTTTGTGTCCCCATTGATCAACCACCAGTTCTCTTCTGTGATAATCTCTCGGCTATTGCTTTGTCATTGAATCCCATCCAGCATCAGAAAACCAAACATATTGAGATTGATGATCACTTTGTTCGTGAACGCGTCGCCAACAATCAACTCCATGTTCAGTTTGTGTCTTCTTCAGAGCAATTCGCTGACATTCTTACTAAGGGCTTGAGCACTTCTTTATTTCGTACTCATTGTAACAATCTCATGCTTGGTTTATCAAAGCAAGAGATTGAGGGGGGATGTTAGAGTATGAATGATAAAATACACATGTGCATATAAGCGCACGATAATGTGTATAAATAGGAGGTCTGAACATGCAAGATGTGTGTTAAAAATATACTGAAAAACAGAATAACAGTATAACAGAATTATAAGTCCAAAAATATCTCTCTCTCTCTCTCTCTTTCATATTCTCTAAACACTTTTCTTCTTTCAAAGTTCTATAATCTGTTCATATCATCACAGATTCACACATCATTTACCCCAGCAACTCACAACAATTCTCTCTGCAAACTTCAAGAACCTTATTGGTGAACATGCTCATGGCTATGGAGAGTCCAGGGGCAATTATACAATATTAATGCAACGTCATATTAGAAATTATTCAGACAGTGCACCTTCAGCGACTAGCAATCTCACTAATTGTGACCTCATTTACAGAACACAGTCCATCTTCTACGGCTAATGCTACATCAGGATTGATATGAGATTCTCTAAACTGGAATGCAGGTTGTTTTGGAGAAGGGATCTCTGTTTCACTACTCAGCATAAAAACTACTGCCAACATAGATGGTCTGTTCATGGCATTTTCTTCCACGCACAGCAGACCAATCCGTATGCATTTCAAAGCTTCACGCGGATGATACAACTCCTTAAGTGATGGGTCAACTATCTCCAATGCTTTGTCTTGTTTCCATAATTCCCACACCTGTGTTGTTCATATAAATCATTAGCATACAAGAAATCAGAGCAGACAATCTTTAAATTCAGCTAAAAGCTCAAAAAGCTCTTTATAACTCACATATCCAATCAAGGTCAAGGGAGGATTCTGTTGATAAAATCTATTGTTCTTCTTGCCACTGACAATCTCTAACAGCATGACCCCAAAACTGAAAACATCTGATTTTACAGAAAAGTTTCCAAACACAACATATTCTGGCGACATATAACCACTGCAGCAGAAAAACAAGAATCTTAAGTTTTAGGATTCCTGATAATCAATCATAGCACTTTGTTTTATGCAAAGGTACTTACTATGTTCCTACAACTCTCCTTGTCCTATCTTCAGTTTGGCTGCCATCAAATATTTTTGCCATTCCGAAATCTGATATTTTTGGATTCATCTCTGCATCCAGTAGAATATTGCTACATTTTAAATCCCTGTGAATGATTCTCAACCTGGAGTCTTGGTGAAGATACAAAATCCCACGAGCTATTCCAGCAATAATACCAAAGCGTTTTCGCCAATCCAATAACAATCTTCTTGTTTCATCTGTTAAGAAAATTACTTTTCAGCCAGCTATGATTTGAAAATTAGTGTGTAGCAGGGAAATAAATCCAGAGAGATCTTACCGAAAAGAAACCAGTCGAGGCTTTTGTTCGGCAAGTATTCATAGATTAACATTTTTTCTTCATTCTGAATGCAATAACCAAGAAGTTTCACGAGATTTCTGTGTTGAAGCTTTGCAATTACCATAACTTCATTTTTAAATTCTTCTGTTCCTTGTCCTGAACTTCTAGATAACCTTTTTACTGCAACCTGCTGTCCATTAGCTAGCAGACCCTAAAATCATGTTAGAAGATTAAGCCTCTAAACTAAAATTAGAGAGAGAAAAATCTGTACTATTAGAAGCCATTTGCTTTTAAGAAATTCTACCTTATAAACCGTGCCAAAACTGCCTTGCCCGAGTGTGTTGGATGGAGAGAAGTTGTTAGTGGCCGCTGTTATGGTGAAGAGCTTGAAATATCCCAGCTCTGTAGAATTGCTGTTTACGAGCAGTTCAGTACCTGATTGTTTTTTTCAAAAATCATGAAGCAAAAAGTGAACTCCCCACAACCAGAGCATGACTTGGTTAGACATTTCAAATAGAGATTAGAGAGTGATA
Source organism: Salix koriyanagi (assembly GCA_029228605.1). Classification (NCBI taxonomy): domain Eukaryota; kingdom Viridiplantae; phylum Streptophyta; class Magnoliopsida; order Malpighiales; family Salicaceae; genus Salix; species Salix koriyanagi. The sequence continues at coordinate 7,102,483 of CM055337.1, read as the reverse complement.
TCTAACCCTTTTTTGCCCTCTTCTTGAGCCACAAATAAGAATATAGGCTAATGAGAAACCACAATAAAGCAAATGATGATGCTAAAATGGCCAGCGTCGTTTTTCCAGTAGAGCCATCTGGCTGCCTTTTATTATCAGCTGCATGAGAGTGAAAAGAATAAAGATTAAGTCCTTAAAAAAACATTATCCGCAAATGGAAACATGACAATACATACGGCAGAGTAACTGATATGTCTAACCAATACAAATACAGCCTATAGCAAAACATAGAAAAGCTTTTATAAATAGCAATTTGCAATGAAAATTTTATGAAATTTGTAATTGAAAAAAGGTACCTAATTCATATGCATCAACACGAACATAGAGATCATAACTTTCACTCCTTTCATATCTAATGTCTACTAATTCCCTGTACCATGCCAAACAAGCATCCCCTTTTCCGGGAATTCCAATGATTGAGTATGCAGAGCATGAACAATTCCTCTTGCATTCCAGCTCACAGGCTGCTCGACTCTTAATCTTGTCCACCCAAGCTGCATTAGAAGTATCCGGAAGACAGTAATTCTCTATCTTCACAAACCCTTCTCCGTGATCGCAAACCGAAGACGTCTGCAGGCGCTTCCTGACACAACCACCAGATCCATCTCTCGCAGACCATTGCTCTGGGTACTTGGGTTCGAACCCAGGTAAACAGGCACATACAAATTCATTTAGATTGGCAAGTTCACACGTACTATAAGCACCGCAATGTCTATAATAGTCGCACTGAAACTGAGGGGTCTTCCAGTAATCCTTCCACTGACCATCACTTTGTCGCCATGTTAAAGCCTTCGCAAGTCCTGAATGATCCACTATTAATCTTAGCAGATAAGAATCATCAGGAACTGTGTAGAGAAAGTATATTTCGTCCGGATCATTTACAAAAAAGCATTTGTAGAAGCCCATCTGACTTCTCCATGGCCAAGGGTTAGCTCTCATAATTGGCTTTTTTCCATTATAGAAAAAGAATTGGGGTGAGCCATTTGGGTTGATCCTACCTGAAAAGTCCCCAGTCCCAGGGTCGTCAGCTGATCTCCATGATGTTAGGAACCGATCAATTCCTAATTTTCGATCGAGCCCCAGTTTCATTCCAGGTAGCAGGGTGTTTGTAGGATGATCGAAGCTTTGCCATATAATACTTCTGCTTCTTTTCGTGACCATTATCAAATTTCCTGAATCCAAGAGTTGAGCTTCACAAGAATCATTTTCTTCCACTGAAACATTTGTAGACCACACTGGGAGCTTTTGGTCATCGTTACCATAGAGAACGAGGTTTCCATCTTGGTTTACAAAGAGAAATCCAGAAGAACCAATGATTGGATCGTTCCTGTTTGCAACCCACACCACCGTTCTCTCTGGCACTTTATGGTACCAAATTCCAAGATACCTATTGCTAGAACTACCTGGACTGAAAAATCCCAGTGCGAAATTATTTTCTTTGGAGATAAGAAGGTCACCTTCTTTAATGGCTTGGCTCGTCTTTATGGAGTCTTGGGATGTACAGCATGAGAATTGGAGCATTAGAAGAGAAAAAAGCAGGAACAGTTTTTCAGCCTCCATGTCGAAGTAAACTGGATCTTGGCTTGTGGAAAAGAGTTAAATTTTGCTCTGTGGAGAATTAGGGTCTCCTGAGAAGTTACGTGACGAAAATGATTATTTTGGGAGCCACTCCGCTTAACGTGGAATCTCTTTCTCTCTAATGGGTTCCTCTTTTCAACCTTCAAAATCAAGACAATGACTTGTTTTTGTTAAAACGAGTTGATTGGCCCGCTTCGCTGGGCATTTTTATCTATGTAGAAAATTAATTAATTTTATAAATATTGTATTTTTTTATTTTAATATATAAGAAGTACATTGTAATTGATTAAATCTGTTAAAAATAGTTTTTTTCAACCAAAATGTGATTGAATATTGCTATTGCTAAAAAACTTTTGATAAAATTTGTTAGAAAATTTGTTAAGAAGGTGAAATGATTTATTAGCAATTTGTTGTCATGGATACTGTGGTTAAAAAAAACAAAACAACAAAAGAAACCCGGTTAAAAAAGAATAAGCTGAGTTGGACAGTCAAAAAATCAAAAATACATGTGAAAAAAAAAGGTCACCGTTTCTTAAAAGGAAAAAAACAAAAAAATGGTCTACAATATAAATTTAAATTCCAAGACAAAAAATTTTTTTTTATAAGATTTATTTATCATATTATTATATTAAATATCTTGAAGAATGCCGATATTAATTTTTTTTCAAGAAATCGTAGGTCATTTTTTCTCTCTTTATATATTTTTAGGCGATAATATTAAATAAATATTAAACACATATATTTAGTCTCACATATTATATAGTGTGATCGAAATGGGAAGTGATTTTTATATTTTTTAATTGTAGATAACCTAGGTAAATTTGTTAATAAAAAATATTATGAGGTGCCTTTTCTCCCCCAGTAATATTAGATCTAAATAAAAAACATTGCAATATTTTTCAAAAAAAGGAATATATATTTAATTGTCGAAAAGCTAAGTAAATTTGTAAAAAAAACAAAAAACATTAGCTGCATTTTTTTTCCTAATAATATTAGATCTTACACATTATAAATAAAAAATACTGTTTTTTTTTCACAAAATAAATATAATTTTTTGCGTGCTATAATTACTTATTTACATTTAAAAAAGAACGAGTGTAGCTGAAACGGAAAGTGCCTCGTGTATTTTTTTAATTGTAGATAATTTAGGCAAATTTGTTGACCTTTTGTTTTCTTGATCTGTATTTTTCCCGGGTAATATTAGATCTTAAATATTCACAATCTAATTTTTTGTTTTTTTTAAGAAATAAAGTTGAACAAAAGAGCACAAAATTAAAAATCAAAGCGAAGTTTTTATTTTATTTTATAAGATTTATTTATCATATTATTATATTAAATTTATTTAAGAATGTTGATATTAAATTTTTTCATAAAAAAATCCGAGGTCATTTTTTTTATTTTTTTATATATTTTTAGCCGATAATATGCAATAACTATTAAAACATATAATAATGACTTGTTTGTCGTTTAAAAGGAACAGTGTAATCGAGATAAAAGTGACTTGTATCGTTTTTTAATTGTAGATAACCTAGGTAAATTTGTTTATTTTTTGTTCTTGCGTTGTCTTTTATCCCCAGTAATATTAGATATAAAATGATTATTGTTATTATTGCAAAAACAATTAAAATTATCACATTATTCTGAAAGAAAAAACACTTATAAACATTAACAACAGAGTAAGCAAAAAAAAAGAATATATTATTATTATTATTATTATTATTATTATTATTATTATTATGTTAATTTTAGAAAACAGAAATATTGTTTTTTTTGTGTGTTATAATAACTTATTTGCTGTACAAAAAGAACATTGTAGCTGAAACGAAAAGTGCCTTATATATTTTTTAATTGTAGATAATCTAGGCAAATTTGTTAACGTTTTGTTTTATTGAGTTGTATTTTTTCTCGGGTAATATTAGATCTTAAATATTAAAAATCCAAAATTTTTTTTAAGAAATAAACTTTCACAAAAGAGCACAAAAATAAAATTCAAACAATTTTTTTTATAAGATTTATTAATCATATTATTATATGAAATTTATTTAAGAATGCTGATATTAATTTTGTTAATCCAAAAAAATCCGAGGTCAGTTTTTTTTATCTTTTTATATACTTTTAGGCGATAATATGCAATAAATATTAAAATATATAATAATGACTTATTTGCCGTTTAAAAGGAATAATGTAATCGAGATAAAAGTGACTTGTATCGTTTTTTAATTGTAGATAACCTAGGTAAATTTTTTTATTTGTTGTTCTGGAGTTATCTTTTATCTCTAGTAATATTAGATATAAAATGACTATTGATATTATTGCAAAAACAATTAAAATTATAAAATTATCCTGAAAAAAAAAACACTCATAAACATTAACAAAAAATTAAGCAAGAAAAAGAATATATTATTATTATTATTATTATTATTATTATTATTATTATGATTATTATTATAATAATAATAATAATTATTATTATTATGAATATTATTATTATTATTATTATTATTATTATTAATAATAATAATAATGATAATATTATTATTATTATTATTATTATTATGAATATTATTATTATTATTATTATTATTATTATTATTATTATTGTTATTGTTGTTGTTGTTGTTGTTATTATTATTATTATTATTATTATTATTATTATTATTATTATGATTATTATGAATATTATTATTATTATTATTATTATTATTATTATTATTATTATTATTATTATTATTATTATTATCATTATTATTATTATTATTATTATTATTATTATGTTAATAATGGAAAATAAAACACAAATATCAATTTATCAAGGCATGAAAATCAAAAATTAAAACTATAAGGGCCAAAATGAAAATTCAATATATTATCAATTTCAATAACAGGATCTAATTGAAGAAATCGAAACCTATGTACTGAATTTATTGAATAATTTAAACCGAATCCGAAAATTAAAAGAAGGAGGACCGAACTGTAACATTTACGTCCAATAAATTCCAATTGGAGGACCCAATCGAACTAAATCAAAACTTATGCAACCAAAATCAGGACATAAAATAAAATTAAAAGTCAAGGGACTGAAGTAAAAATCATCACAAAATGGGGGACTCCCCTGCACTTTGACGTGCAGGGGAGAGAGAGAAACGTGGCCGGCGTCTTTAACCGGTTTCCGGCGCGACCACGGACATATATCTGGTAAACGCGCCGCCGCGGGAGGAAGAGGACGACCAGGCGAACCGTTCTGGACGTCGGAATCACGTATACGGCCACCGTATGACGCCGCACGCGCCACCTAAACAGGGCGTGGGGCGTGAAATAGGGAGACGCGTGTGCCACACGCACTGACAATAAACGCGGAAAATAATAAACAAATATGGTCAATTACCGAAAGGCCCCTTGACCGAAAACCATGTTTTTGTCTTATTTGTACCTAATTCCGTAATTAGCCATTTTAAATATATAATAAAAAACCAAAACATACGGCGGACCGGATCGGACCGAACCGGTCCGTACGTGTGCAATTACTGGAATGGCCCTTATCCTCAACCCTTTTTACCGTCTGACCGAGCACTATTTTGTCTTATTATCGGGGGTTTTATCGTCTTGACACTGTTCATAACCGGTAAAATCAAAAAAAAAAAAGGCAAACGTACGCGTGCGATGCATAATTTGTAAATGTCCAGTCCACAGTGATTTTACACTCAATGTACAGTAAAAACCCGAGCTCTTTTAGCTCTTTTGTAATATCAACCTAGATTTTCTAGTAAGCCACACCGTCCTCCTCTAGTTTTGGAAATATCTACGAGGTCATAGACGCATACAAAAACAACATAAAAAAAAAAGACAATAAACACGCAGAAAGATAGAATTTTAATTTTAATTTTTATTACTTAATATTTTGTTATCAAAACCAAATATTAAAGCTATTATAAAATGCGTATATATTAGGACAAATACCTCAAACAAAGTTTAAAATTAATAAAAAAAAAAAAAAAAAACTCTAAAGTAAAGAGAGAGAAATCTAAATCAACTTCAAAATATAGCATTTCCCAAACAATAATTTATAGGACATGTTTGGAGGCCTCAATGAAATTAGATGACTTCATAGATCAAACCCTATATAGAACATAACCTCTAAAATCTCTTAGAAAAAATTAGATTTGTGTAAATAGTTATGCCCATTATCATACATTTAATAAAAACCTCCTTCATCAATCCCTCCATGTTGAAAATAACTTCTCTTCAGGTTCAAATTGTTTATGATCTTGATCTCGTGAATACCTAATCAAAGCTCTCGAACTCATTTTCTTTGTTAGCTTAATATGACAATTCTATAAATCAGTTTTAGTTCTTATTTAACATATGTTATATCTATATAAACCTTGAACAATTGTACTTTTGTGACAATAGTAAACTTATAATTTGTACAAACGATCAACAGAGCTAAAATCAATAAATAAATTTTGTTCGGCATATTGTATGTTCTACATGCACTTAATTTCTAACATATCAATAAAGACATCGTTAATGATATTATTGCTCTTGTTGCTATTATTGTTGTTGTTGTTGTTATCATTATTATTACTATAAATTTGTCTAGGTTATACTATAAACATATGTAATTTAAGTTTTCTTTGTTATTTTTTCTTACTTGGATCGTTTTTGTTTCTAAGTTCTTTAGAATTTGGTTCTAGGTATTATGAAATAATTCGAGTTGTATATATTCCGCAAAATGTGATGCTTAAAAAAAATATAAAAAGACAATCATATCCTTAGAGGCTTAGAAGTAGGTATAAATGAATGAATAATATTGTGGTAATTTAATAAAACTTGATAAATATAAATAAAAAGAGGAAGAGAAGGAGAGAGAGAGAGAGATGAATTTTGAGTGAAAGAACCGTGAAAGGCAAAGAAAAAAAGAAGGGAAAAGAAGGAAAGACTATGTCACAACCCAATTCTTGGATCCATAACCGGCACATTGACGTGTTCCCTCTCCAAGGTTCCATATTTATGCAGACTCAAACTTACATACAAATTTAACCTTTAAATAAGTTAATTAGAGTTCATCGCAACGTTAATAACAAAATTAATTTTAAAATATAATTTGATTGTCTTAGTATAAGAGTTAAATACAAAGTGTTATAATTGTGGAGCACTAATTAGACATAAAGAATAGGTTACAACCAAAACTGTTGGTTCTGAAGTACAACAAAAATTACCTGTTAACAAGCTACAAGCCTGAAAATTGATAAATAATGAGAGAGTGAGTTCAACAACTTAATGAGTAGATAACATTTAATATACATATACAAGATAATATAACAATGATAAATATATTTATGAATACACCTTTAAGTTATTACAAAAATGTTTCTCAAATAGGTCATAACAAGAATATTATAAGGTAAAGCTTGTTGGAAAATCAAAATACAATGAGCATGAGGCTCCGTACTGTGGGATGATTAGTCCACACAGATCAGTAACTCCTTTGACCAACTAAGGTTTCAGATATGATGTGTACAAAGACTAACATTGCCCTATTAGCATGGGTATTCTGACTAGCATACCCTAGGTTTATATCATAATCAAACAAACATATTCATATCTCAAGGCTCAACATATAAAATCAATAAAATGAGGAGCTATAAATTCACAAGTATATATTTGCTCATATCAAGAATGTAGTTTCAATAATTGATTATGCTTTATCATAACAAAAATGATAATCAATGTACATATTATAAATAAATATAATCTAATATTCATATTAGCAATTCATACATATTTTTAATATTCCTCATGTATATTAAAAATTATTCATTCACATGTCTCAAAAGCAAACATAATTCAAAAGAAAATATCGAAGAAAATCCTACCAACATCTCGCGGGTAAAATATTAGAATTATCTGAATACATAAAGAAGACACACTAAAAAAATAACTAAATAGAAGGAAACTCTATTTTATAAACTTATCTAGGAGTTTACCTCATAATCCTATATGTTTTTGAATCAAACTATCATTTTTTCTCAAAACCTTAAAATTTAACGGTTTCTCTTGAAATTTAATTCAAGATAAACCATTAATAAAATTGATAACAATTCACCAAATAAGCCTCTATTATTAACTAAACCAATCTGAAAACTAGTATAACTAATATTTCAGCTAGTGGTCATTCTGTAATTTTCTCAATTTTTTTACTGTCAAATTGAGGGACTAAATTGAAAATATCATCAATTCATTAATATACTAAAAAATTTTCCCATTATTCATCCTCAAATCTGTCCACAATCTCAAATTTCACTCCAGGGACCAAATTGTATATTTTTCCAAAGTTCAGGGACTAAACTATAATTTCACAAAATAAGAGACCAAACTGAAAGTCCATCATCTTCGACCTCCAGCCTACTATCCATATTTCTAGAAAAGCTTTTTTCACAATCCCCAATATTATTTTACACCTAACACATCAATTAACCTCAAAATCATCTACAATTTAAGCAATTAAACTATTACCCAATGCATTTAATGTTTAACATCTCAATTAATTCATTAATCAAACCCAAAACAAAATATTCAAACCCTAATCTTCAATAAATTCCAAATCTTAACTAATAACAATATTTATACATATTAAGACATAAACATTACCCAACGCTTTGATTTTCTATTATGTTAAAGATTAGAGTTTTGAAGATTTTTTTTTGGATTAGATTAATGAAATGATTGAAATATTATGGATTAATTATTATGAATAATGATTTAATTGTATATGATTTTGTTAGAAATAATGAAGTTGAAATTAATTAGTTTAATTGATGTGTTGGGTGTAAAAATATTAAAAAAATTATGAAAAATTATTTTTGGTAAATTTGGAAATTATAGTCTTAAGGTGAAAAACTACAATTCCATCTAGGGAACATAATAGAAATTTTATCAAGAATGATAACATACGGTCCAGTTTTGAGGCAAGGTTTTTTCACAATTTTTCAATATTTTACACTCACCACATCAATTAAATTAGTTAATCTTAAAACCATTATTCCTAGCATTATCATCTAAAATTCAACCATTTAAATGATTACACATAACAATTAATAATCAATTAATACCTAAACATAATCTTCAAAACTGTAATCTTCAACAAAATCTTCATTAATAACCACCCTTAAACATATGAAAACATAAACCTTATCTTAACAACTTATTTTTCCTGGAATTCTCTTCACCTTTCTCTTTCTCTCCTGGTGGTTCTTTCTCTCTATTTTTAGATCTTTTTTTTCCCTCCAATTTATATTTATCAACTCTTTGTTCATGTACTAAAATGTGCTTCATATATTTATACCTAGAACTGACTCTTCAAAGGTCATTGTTGTCATTTCCTATTAAACCTCTCTTTCTTTATTTTAAACTAATACAATCTGTACTGAGTTTGAACATAGCCTCGAACAGGTTGCACTAGAAATAGAGGATGACAACTCTCCTGCTGCAAAGAGAAGTAAATTCTCATAAAGCTGTTGTCCATTGTCTGAAATGACTACAGCTTTGCTTTCAACTTTTAATGTGCTGGAAGTAAATTTCTTTCTTCTTAGCAATGAGTTCGTAGAAAGCCATTAATATTTAGAATGAATCCAATAAGGAAGGGAAAATCTTGCCATTTAATCAAAACTCTAATGGAATGCCTGACGACCATTTATTCAAATCATACAACTTCAGCGATTCATAATTGCGGAAAATGTGAGAAGGTGGTCTGTCTTTTACTTCTACTGCTATGACAGGTTTTCACCAGATTCTCTGAAAAGGAATGCAAGTTGTTCATGAGAAGGAATTTTTGTTTCACTAAACATGGAAGCAACTGCTAACATGGATGGTCTGTCCATGACATCATGCATTTCAAGGCTTTTAGGGGAATTTCGTAAGCTCTTAGTTGCACAATGAATGTTAAAAGCCGCAAGACTCACTTTATTGCAGTTAAAGAACCAAGGCTTTATAGCAGCCTTTAGAATACAGAAATATAACAAAGCTACTAAAGACGTGGTCATTTGGTTACAAGGGAATCAAATCTAAACTGAAGTGCCCATAAAATCATGACATTATTAACTAAAAAACAACTAAACGACTAGTTGAAACTGAACTTAGTCAACAAAAAAACTCAACAAACTCTCCCTTAAACTGACTTGCAATTTGCAGTCAGTTTATATTTGGTGCCATGCAAACTCCAAGCAGTTCTCTTAATCTTTTGAACACCTCATGCATCAAAGGCTTAGACATAATGTCTGTTAACTGATCTTTAGAACCACAATACTCTAGCTTAACAATTCCATCAATAGTTAAATCAAGAAGAAAATGAAATCTAATATCAATGTGCTTGCTTCTTCCATGCATAATAGGATTTTTTGATAATTTAATAGTAGAGTTGTTATCATAGAATATATCGGTGCATTTACTTTGTTCAAGACCAAACTCATCAAGAATCCTATGCATCCATATACTTTGACATGCGCAAGAGGTGGTAGCTATGAACTCAGCTTCAGTAGTGGAAAGAGTGATTACTGATTGTTTCTTTTAAGACCATTCTACAGCTCCTGATTTGAGAAAGAATAGGTATCCTGATGTGCTTTTTTGATCTTCAGTATCTCCCGCGTAGTCATTGTCCAAGTAGGCTACCAATTTCTCTTCTTCACCTCTCTTATAAGAGATTCCCAACTCACTAGTCCCTTTTATGTAGCGAAGAACTCTCTTTAGAGCTTGTTGGTGTAGCTCAGTTGGCCTTTCCATGAATTTGTTGATCAAACTTACCACAAACACTAAGTCTAGTCTGGTGGCCATCTAATATATGAGGTTGCCCACCATTTTCTTGTATATCATTGCATCCAACATTTACCCCGCCTTCTTCTTTTACAAGTTTGAAACCTAGTATAATTGGATTTTTGATAGGATTGCACTCTATCATGCCAAATCTTTCAAGCACCTCATTGACATATTTTCTTTCATTAATGAAGATCCCTCCACTGTGTTGCACAACTTCTACACCAAGAAAATACTTCATTCTTCCAAGATCAGACATGTCAAACTCTTGTTTCACAGAGTTCTTGAACCTTTCAAACATTGCAACATTATTCCTTGTAAAAAATAAGATCATCAACGTATACACTTATAAAAAGACATTTCCCTTCTATTGTCTTTGTAAACAACATATGTTCACTCGGACATCTTTCAAAACCTTCCTTAATGAAGTAGGACTCAAGTTTGTTGTACCATGCTCGAGGAGCTTGCTTGAGTTTGTATAGAGCTTTTCTTGAGTCTATAAACATTGTTTTTTGCTCCCTTTATTTCATAGCCTTGTGGTTGCTCAATAAACACTACCTCGTTCAGCTCCCCATGCAAAAAGGGCACTTTTCACATCGAGCTGATGCACATCCTAACCTCTGCAAGCAGCAAGAGCTAAGATCATTCAAATTGTATCCCATCAAGCTACAAGTGCAAAGACTTCGGTATAATCGATTCCAAATTTCTATGAGAATCCTTTTGCTACAAGCCTTACTTTGAGTTTATCCACTTTCCCATTCTCATTTAGTTTGGTCTTGAAGACCCATTTTACTCCAATTTGTTTGGCTCTATTTGAAAGTGTCGTCAGCTCCCAAGTTCCATTCGTCTCTATGGATTGGATTTCCAAATCCATTGTTGCTCTCCACTTTGGGCTCTTGGCAGCTTTTTCAAAGGATATTGGATCATTGGAGGCTGAAAACAACATTAAGTTAATTTCATCAAAGTCAGATAACCCTACACCCCTTACATAATCATGTCGGTTAGCATAATCCTTCAACTGGACTGGGAACGTTGTTTCTTGATGATAAACTTGAGCCTGTATCAATGTCGTGAGTAGTACTGTCAATTTGATGCACTACTATGTGTTGTGTCTAGCATTGTCTTTAACCTGTTGTGCTGCTTCTATGTTGTTGTTTGATGATCTAGCACTATCTTCAATCTACTGTACTGCTTTTGCAGCATCATCTTCAACCTGTTGCCTTTCTTCATTTTTATATTCTAGGAGCAAATCTTCATTTCCCCACTTAAGAAATGGACTCCTAGTGTCCTTAGTACCCCAATCCCACTTGTCTTCTTCAAACACTACACCTCGGCTCACAATAATTTTTGTAGACACTATATCATACATTCTATAGGCTTTACATTCTTGACTCAAACCCAATAAGACATATCGAAGGCTTTTATCATCAAGTTTTTTCTAATTTTTGTTAGGAATATGAACATGTCCAATGCAACCGAACACTTTGAAGTGTTCCACTAATGGCTTGAACTCAAACCATGCTTCCTCTAGTATCTTGTCTTTCACAGCAAATGTAGGGCATTGATTAAGCAAATGAATAGGCTAATAGCTTTAGGCCAAAATTCTTTCAGTATAAGCTTCTCTATCAACATACAACGTACCATGTTCATAATTGTCTTATTCTTTCGCTCAGCAACCCTCATTTTGTTGTGGGGTGTAGGCGATTGTGAGTTGTCTAACAAATACTATTAGAACTGCAGTACTCATTAAAATCAAGCGAGGTAAACTCCCCATCGCGATCAGATCGGAGACAACATATTACATTTGCAAATTCTTTTTCTAAAAGGGTTTTGAATTTTTTTAACATTGCAAGTGTTTTTGATTTCAGATTCAAAAAATAGGTCCACCACTTTTTGTTGTAATCATCTATAAATGTAAGCATGTATCTCTTATGGTTGGGTGATTCAAGTGTAATGGGACCACAGATGTAGGTATGGATGAGTTGCAGTTGCTGTGTAGCTCTCCACATGCTCTTTCTAGGAATGGGTTCTCGATGTTAAATACATGTCCCCCTCAACCATTTCCATGACCTTGAAATGTAATACGACCACCTATGCTTCTTCCTCCTTCATATGAAACATTTAGAACTTTTTTCAACATGTTGATAATGATGATTCATCCTTTGTTCATGAACAAGGAGGCTACTATGAAGTTCATCTATGGTAAGTTGCCTCAAATCATTAGACTCCTCTACTAAACATGCCACATAGTCAACTCTGGAAGTCATAGATCTCAAAATTTTCTCAATGATCATGACCTGCTCCATCATCTCAAAATAGTCAATGTCCGACCAAAGTACTCGTCCACTTTCTACCCTTCCTTCATCTGTAACAACTCAAATTCCATTCTTAAAGCTTGTAATTGAGCTCTTTTAACTATTGTTGATCCTTGATATTTTTGCCTCGTAGAGTACCATATGCTCTTAGCACTTCCTTTATCAAGGATAGTCTCCATGATAGTGCGACCAATGGCCTGAAACAGATAGTTCTTCACCTTTAAATCTTTGATTTTGAGTTGTTTTTGTGCCTCGGTTAGCACAACTCCATCTTCTGCTATTAAGGAGACTCTTGTTTCTATCAAACCCCTGTACTCTTTTGAACGAAGAAGATACTCCATGCGCATAGCCCAGTAGTCATATTAACCATCAAATTGAGGAATGGCTACTTGAACATATTTATCGGTGGTCATCGCAAACTTCTGTTCCTATCACAGTTTGGTGTAATCCTCACTAAGTGTCTCTCTCTGTCTCTCTTGTTAGGAATTGCAATTCCAAATAAAACTCTCAACCAGGCCCTATGTGTTGAGGCTGATACCAAATGTTGATTTTGTAAGCTCTTAACTGCACAATAAATGTTAAAAGCTGAAAGACTCACTTTATTGCAGTTGAAGAACCAAGGCTTTATGGCAGCCTTTACACAGCAGGAATACAGGAAAAAAAAACAGAGCCACTAAAAGACGTGGTCAATTGGTTACATGGGAATCAAATCTAAACTGAAGTGTCCACAAAATCAGGACATTATTAAATAAAAACAGCAACAATTAAAAGACTAGTTCAAACTTAACTTAGTCAACAAAAGAACTCAGCAGAATCAACCATCTCCAATGCTTTGACAGAAATCTACAGAACATCATTTTGCAATTATTCATATCGTACAACTTTCAGCGACAACCAATTTCACTAATTGTTACATCATTTACAGAACAAAGTCCATCTTCTACGGCCAATGCTATATCAGGATTATTATGAGATTCTCTAAACTGGAATGCAGGTTGTTTTGGACAAGGGATATCTGTTTCACTGCTCAACATGAAAACAACTGCCAACATAGATGGTCTGTCCATGGCATCTTCTTGCACGCACAGGAGACCAATTCGTATGAATTTCAAAGCTTCACGCGGACTATATAACTCATTCATTGATGGATCCACTATCTCCAATGCTTTGTCTTGTCTCCATAATTCCCACACCTGTGTTGCTCATATAAATCATTAGCATACAAGAAATCAAAGCAGACAATCTTTAAAATTCAGCTAAGAGCACAAAAGGCTATCTTATAACTCACATATCCAATCAAAGTCAAGGGAGGATTCTGTTGATAGAAACTATTGTTCTTCTTTCCACTAACAATCTCTAACAACATGACCCCAAAACTGAAAACATCTGATTTTACAGAAAATTTTCCAAACACAACATATTCTGGCGACATGTAGCCACTGCAACAGAAAAACAGGAATCTCAAGTTTTAGTATTCCTGATAATCAGTGACAGTACTTTGTCAAAGATACTTACTATGTTCCTACAACTCTCCTTGTCCTATCTTCAGTTTGGTTGCCTTCAAATATTTTTGCCATTCCGAAATCTGATATTTTTGGATTCATCTCTGCATCCAGTAGAATATTGCTACATTTTAAATCCCTGTGAATGATTCTCAACCTGGAGTCTTGGTGAAGATACAAAATCCCACGAGCTATTCCAGCAATAATATCAATGCGTTTTGGCCAATCCAATAACAATCTTCTTGTGTCATCTGTTAGGAAAATTATTTTTCAGACATCTATAAGTTGACAATTAGTGTGAAGCAGGGAAATAGACAGAGAGGCCCTACCGAAAAGAAACGAGTCCAGGCTTTTGTTGGGCAAGTATTCATAGATTAACATTTGTTCCTCGTTTTGAATGCAATAACCCAGAAGTTTCACAAGATTTCTGTGTTGAAGCTTTGCAATTACCATAACTTCATTTTTAAATTCATCTGTTCCTTGTCCTGAACTTCTAGATAATCTTTTTACTGCAACCTGCTGTCCATTAGCTAGCAGACCCTAAGATCATGTAACAAGGGCAAACCTAGATATTAGAATTATTCAAATCAGAGGAAAACAATCTGTAGTATTGAGAGGCCATCAGTTTTTTGCTAGCTGCAATAAGAATCTCTACCTTATAAACCGTGCCAAAACCACCTTGGCCGAGTTTGTTAGCTGGAGAGAAGTTGTTGGTGGCCGCCGTGATGGTGCTGAGCTTGAAATACTCCAATTCAATAGAATTGTTCTGTACCTGCTGCTCATTACCTGGTTATTTTTCAAATGTGAACTTCTCCCCACAAGAAAAGCAGAATAGTATATCAAATAGAGATTAGAGTGTCTTGTCGTACCTTTTTCTGCCCTCTTCTTGAGCCACAAATACGCAGATAGGCTTATGAGAAGCCAGAATGATGCAATTGATGGTACTAAAATTGCCAGCATCGTTTTTTCATGAGAGCCATTTGACTTTCTTGTATTTTTAGCTGCATGAGAGTGGAAAGAATAAAGATTAACAGCAGAGGAAAAACTAGAATGGTTTCTTTATGTATTACGGAGCATATTAACTACAGTCCAGAGCAGTGGCAAAACATTGAAAAGCTCTTATAACTGAAAATTTTTAATGAAAAAAGGTACCTAATTCATATGCATCAACCCGAACATAAAGGTCATAACTTTCACTCCTTTCATATCTAATGTCTACTAATTCCCTGTACCATGTCAAACAAGCATCCCCTTTTCCGGGAATTCCAATGATTGAGTATGCAGAGCATGAACAATTCCTCTTGCATTCCAGCTCACAGGCTGCGCGACTCTTGCTCTTGTCCACCCAAGCTGCTGAAGAAGTGTCTGGAAGACTATAATTCTCCATCTTCACAAACCCCTCTCCATGATCGCACACCGAAGACGTCTGCAGGCGCTTCCTGACACAACCACCAGATCCATCTCTCGCAGACCATTGCTCTGGGTACTTGGGCTCGAACCCAGGTAAACAGGCACAGCCAAATGTATTATGATTGGTAAGTTCACACGTACTATCATCACCACACAGTCCATAGTAGTCGCACTGAAACTGAGGGGTCTTCCAGTAATCCTTCCACTGACCATCACTTTGTCGCCATGTTAACGCCTTTGCATGTCCTGAATGATCCGCTATTATTCTTAGCAGATAAGAATCATCAGGAACCGTGTAGAGAAAGTATATTTCGTCCTGATCATTTACAAAAGTGCTTTTGTATAAGCCTAAGCCCATCTGACTTCTCCATGGCCAAGGGGGAGATCTAACAATTGCCTTTTTACCATTATAGAAAAAGAGTTGTGGTGAGCCATTTGGGTTGATCCTAAGTGAAAAGTCCCCAGTACCAGGGTCATCAGCTGATCTCCATGAAGTTAGGAGCCGATCAATTCCCAATTTTCGATCGAGTCCCAGTTTCATTCCAGGTAGCAGTGTGTTTGCAGGATGATCGAAGCTTTGCCATATAATACTTCTGCTTCTTTTCGTGACCATTATCAAATTTCCTGAATCCAAGAGTTGAGCTTCACAGGAATCATTTTCTTCCACTGAAACATTTGTAGACCACACTGGGAGCTTTTGGTCGTCGTTACCATAGAGAACGAGGTTTCCATATTGGTTTAGAAAGAGAAATCCAGAAGAACCAATGATTGGATCGTTCCTGTTTGCAACCCACACCACCGTTTTCTCTGGCACTTTATGGTACCAAATTCCAAGATATCTATTGCTAGAACTACCTGGGACTGAAAAATCCCAGTGCGAAATTATTTCCTTTGGAGATAAGAAGGTCACCTTCTTTAATGGCTTGGCTCGTCTTTATGGAGTCTTGGGATGTACACCATGAGAACTGGAGCATTATAAGAGAAAAAAACAGGAACAGTTTCTCAGCCTCCATGACGGAGTAAACTGGATCTTTGGCTTGTGGAAAAGAGTTCAATTTTACTCTGTGGAGAATTAGGGTCTCCTGAGAAGTTACGTGACGAAAGTGGTTGTTTGGGATCCACTAATGGGTTCCTCTTTTCAACCTTCAAAATCAAGACAATGACTTGTTTTTGTTAAAATATCAATATCAATCTAGATTTTCTTGGAAACCACACCGTCCTCTAGTTTTGGAAATGCGATTATACTTTCCCGCGTTCTGTGTTGAGGTTTTTTAATATAGTAAATTAATTAATTATTTTGCGTGTTTTATTGATTAAATATAATTAGTTAAATCATTGCCAATAAATTCCATTTCAAATTAGTTATGTTTTTGTATGTTTTTGTATATCAAAGTTACTGAATGTTGCTATTATTTGAATGTTTAAATAATTATTTAATTAATAGATGTTTAAAAGCATAGAAACGCTTGTAAATAATTTGACTCAATTTTCATTCTCGTTTTGTTTATATTTAATTTTGTATATTTTTTTGGTTATATGATAGTAAATATAACATATCATATATAAAAAATTGTGCGGGTCAATTTGGCTTAACGTGGAATCTCTTTCTCTCTAATGGGTTCCTCTTTTCAACCTACAATATAAAGACAATGACTTGTTTTTGTTAAAATATCAACCTACATTTTCTTGTAAACTACAGCGTCCTCTAGTTTTGGAAATATGTAGGAGGTTATAGACGCATATACAAAGACAAAATAAAAAAAAAAAGACAATAAACACGAAGAAAGATAGAATTTAAATTTAAATTTTAACCGCAGTGCGTCTCAATT
This sequence comes from Salix koriyanagi, assembly GCA_029228605.1. Taxonomy (NCBI): domain Eukaryota; kingdom Viridiplantae; phylum Streptophyta; class Magnoliopsida; order Malpighiales; family Salicaceae; genus Salix; species Salix koriyanagi. The sequence goes on along the minus strand of CM055337.1, from coordinate 7,085,002 downwards.
TTAACCTTGGGCTTAGGGGTATTTTTGACTTTTTCAAAGGACTAGTTGACATTACAAAAATGTTTGGGGATGTTTTTGTCTTTTTCAGGTATTTTTGCACAGTAAAAATACTATTTTACCCCCTCAAGCATACAAGAAACAATTGTCTACCCGAAGGTATTTTTTGATTTTTTACAATTTTATGCATAGTAAAATAATCATTTTACCTTTAAATAAGACAAAAACCAAGAGCTGCTGATGGGTGTGTTTCTAGAATTTCACATTTTTTTTAATTAGTAAAAATACAAATATTCCCTTAGAAAAGACAAAATTAAAGAGTTGTTTGTAGGATGTTTAGGTAATTCTATTTTTTTTTAAATATTCTTTTCGCACTATTGGCGTGTCTCACGGGGACGTGCCAATGGTTTTCTTCCTCACGCTCCCTTCAGGCGATGCATGCGGCATTTTATGGTGATGAAAAATGTTCATCCGGCGTCTTACCGGATGCGCCACTGTGTCCTCTTTCTCATGGTGGTGCGTGTGGCGTCCCATGGTAGTAGGAAACATGATGGTGATCAGTTGATCTTGTTTTCCTTTTTCTAAGTCTCCTTTGTTTATGGGGGGGCATTTCAGTTCCTGATCTTTCGATTGTTTTATATGAACCTGATTTATGTGATATAAGTTTGGATTTTTTTCAATTTTGTCTTTCAATTGAAATTGATTATATATTTCGGTTTCATATTGGTACATATTCTATTAATTTTGGGATTAGTTTTAATTCTATTGTTTTTTTATATTATATATTTCTGAAATAGTCCCAATTTTTATCCATGTTTTTTTTTATATATATACTCTTAGTTTTTGTTTTTAATTTTTATTATTTTCTCTTTTGTTGAGGTTGTATTATTTAATTTAGTCTTTAAATTTTATTTTGTGTTGGTGATCATTTGAAAATTAATATTTCTTATTATTTCCCTTTGTTGTTTTTGATCTTGATCTCATGAATACCTAATCAAAGCTCTCAAACTTATTTTCTTTCTTAGCTTAACATATATAACAATTCTAAATATCAATTTTAGTTCTTATTCAACATACGTTATATTTATATATACCTTAAACAATTGTATATTTGTAATAATAGTAAACTTACAATAGAAAGGATCAACATAGGTAAAATCAATAATTAAATTTTGTTAGGTATACTCTATGTTCAAAATACACTTAATTTCTAACTTATCAATAAAGACATTGTTAATGACATTAATTTTTTCTTCTTCTTTTTCTTCTTCGTCTTCTTCTTATTATTATTATTTTAAGTTGGTAGGGTTATACTATATACATATGTAATTTAAGTTTTCTTTGTTATTTTTTTCTCACTTGGATTGTTTTTGTCTCTAGGTATTAAGAAATAGTTAGAGTTGTATATATTCTGCAAAATGTAATGTTTTAAAAAAAATAGAAAAAGACAATAATATCCTTAGAGGCTTAGAAGTAGGTATAAATAAATGAATAGTATTGTGGTTATCGCGACGGCGATTTTTTACGCGCCCCGCCATCCCCTGACATTGGGGGGACAATGGCGCGCGGTGAAAATGGGGTGTGTTTTATAGTCATAAAAATTACGACTATAATTATTAGGAATCGCCACCTAGTATTAAGGTTATTAGGAACCTATTGGTCTGCGAGAGTCTAGGTAAGGGGACTTGTTGTGCAAGGAGAAGACGCATCACCCCTAGTGCACCCTACCTAAGGTAAGCTGCATTGTTGTTGGATTGTTTTTCTAAGATAAAAATTTTGTACTACATTTTCAAAAATAATTTTGTCAACCGTAACAAACAGTTACTAATGAGATTCAGTTTTTGTCAACTCTTTGTCACGTTTCATTTATTCTGCACAAACACTTTCATTGTTCTTGGATTAGAGAAAAAGGTTTGACATTATTGTTGGTATCACTTGTGGAATCCTTTATCTTCACTAGGACTCGAGGTTGAGAATCATTAATATGGACTTGAAATGCAACAACATTCTATTGGATGCGAGATGACTCCAAAAATTTTAGATTTTGGGATTGCTAGAATATTCAAAAGCGACCAGACTCTGGACAAGACAAAAGGAGTTGTGGGAACATTGTATGTATATTTACTCACCAAGAGAAATAGATTTTTACAATACCATGCATGGATTTTCATCAAGAATGATAACATTAACCGACAATCTTTCACATTTTTCTTGTGCAAGTAGCTATATGTCACTTGAGTATGCAGTCTTTGGAAAATTCTCGTTGAAATCATATGTGTTTAGTTTTGGGGGTCATGTTACTAGAGATTGTGAGTGGAAAGAAGAACAATGAATGTAATCCTCAAAATCTTGCCCGGACCTTGATTGGACTAGTAAGAAACTCTCACCACTATACCTAGAGTTAAATTTTTGATCTCCTGTATGCTTAATGCTATGAATCACATAGGTGTGGGGGGCTGTGGAAGGAAGACAAAGCATTGTAGATAGTCGATTCATTACGTTAGGTGTTGTACCATCCTCAAGAAGCCTTGAAATGCATTAAAATTGGTCTTTTGTGTGTGCAATATGTGTTGAAATTTGTGTTGCTATATCTTGTGTAGGTGAAGGGATGCACAATCAAGAACAAAGCAGTGTTGGGTATTAAAGAACACGAACTACACATCAGGTGTTTGATAAAGTGTGTCAGTGTGTCAATCTTTCTTATAACTTATAATTTGTATGTAATTTGTAAATGAAAGTAAATGTAAAATTAAGTGTAATTTAATAAAATAATTATAATATTAGATATTAGAAAATCATTTCTTCATAAATTCTAAATAATTAGAAATTTGAATTCTATTGAAATAAAATGGAATAAAAAATGAAATATAAATATAAATATATTATATAAATTAATTGTATGGATTAGATGTAATCTATTAATTAAATATAATAGGAATGGTCCAGAAAAGAATATCTGGCATAGCTATTCACAAATAGGATCCAGTGCATCGTGTGTCAATATCAAGACAAAAAAAAATTCATTGATTGCATGTTGTTAAATACATGAAAAACTTAACAAACTTCCCATGTTATCAGCCACTAACTTTATTGGACAATGTGCTTCCACTAACTCAAAGCAACAACGTCAAAAGAACAAGGAACCGACTCGATGAAATCAAAACAAAAAATGAAAGAACAGAAAACAAACAATGCTTGATTAAAAAACAATTAAACAAACTGAAGCACTACTTAAAATGTCAATTGTCTAACACTCCTTGACATTTTGATGACAAATTCCAATCATTTGTCTCAATGTCTCGAATCTCTCTTTAGGTAGTGGTTTGGTAAATATATTTGCAAGTTGTTCTTCGAAGAGCAATGAATCGACATGACTTCATTAGATTGTTGAACTTCTCTAATAGAATGAAACTTGATTTTGATATGCTTTGTACGTCCATGAAAGACTAGATTCTTTGAAATTGAAACTATAGAACTGTTATCACATATGATTTTAGTAACTTCAACTTGTTCATGTCCCAAATCTTTTAACATTTTCTTCAACCAAATTGTTTTGTTGACAGTAGAGGTAGCAATAATGTACTCTGCTTCTACAATGGACTGAGTTGTTGTCTCTTGCTTCTTTAAAGTCAAGGTGAAAAAACCTAAACTGAATGAAAATAGATACCCTTAAGTGCTTCTTGATTCATCAACACAGCCTCCCCAATCACTGTTAGTATAACCAATTAGTTCCATAGCCCTTCTGATGATCTTGGACAAAAAATACCAAGATTAATGGTACCATTGATGTATATAAGTATCCTTTTTACTGCATTGAAATGAGTGTCGCTTAGAGAATGCATGAACCTTGAAAGAATACTCCCAACAAACAATATGTTAGGTCTGCTTGCTGTGAGATATTGAAGGCTGCCAAGTAAGCCTCTATACAAACTTTCATCCACTTTTTCAAACTCATCATCCTTGCTTAGCTTGATACTTGTTGTCATAGGAATCCCCACTTGTTTACAATCTTGCATTTTGAATCTTTTTAGGATGTTTGAAGCATACTTTTGTCGGCATGTAAAAATGTCATGGCTAGATTGCATCACTTCCATTCCAAGGAAGTACTTCATCATTCAAGATCAGACATCTCAAACATCTTCTTCATTCCATCTTTGAACTCTTCAATCATTCCAAGTTCACTTCCTATGATAAGCATATCATCTACGTAAATAGATACAATTAAAGATTGGTTACCACAGGATTTCACATACAAAGTTGCTTCATTTTGTCTTATGTTGAACCCAAGTTGAAGCAGGTGTGTGTCCATTCTATCATACCAAGCTCGGGGAGCTTGTTTCAACCCATACAAGACCTTCTGAAGTAGATACACAATTCTTCTTTATCTTTTTCAACATATCCATCGGGTTGCTCTACAAAAATTTCTTCAGCAAGAAATTCATTCAAAAAGGCAAACTTTACATCAAGTTGGTGAATCGACTAAGAGTTGTGTGATGCAAGTGCAATGAGAAGTCAATAATATCATACCTTGTTATTGGGGAAAAGGTCTCTAGGTAGTCCAAACCATATTGCTGAGCATAGCTCTTTACCACCAATTTAGCCTTGTGCTTGTATATTAACCCATTTGGATAGAGTTTTGTTTTAATAACCCATCTTACACCTATCATCTTGCGATGCTTAGGCCTTTGAATTAGCTTCCATGTTGCATTTTTGTTCATCATCTCTATTTCTACCTCCATTGCACTTCTCCATGCTGGAGATATTTGGGCTTCAGTGTAGCTAATAGGTTCAAGAATTGCCATGTTGCATCTTTGGTAAGTTTCTTCCAAGGATCTTGTGCCTCTAAATGGAAGGTCATCAATTGATTTATCAACTTCCACTTGAGGCTGAATGGTGAATAGATGATCAGAATTCATATTTTTCTGATTTTCCCAATCCTGTGTGGTTGCTTCATCAATCTTCACATCTCTACCGAGAATAACCTTATTTGTTTGTAAGCAAAGGATTTTATATCCTTTGATTGTTATTCCATAGCCCACAAGAATACCCTTTTGAGCTTTGCTGTCAAGTTTGCTCCTCTTTAGCTCAATATATGATAATAGTAGATGTTGTCAAAGATTCAAAGATGATCTATAACAGGTTTGACAACATTCCAACCTTTATGTGATGTCTTGTCCTCTAGTGCTTTGGTTGGAAGTTTGTTCAGCAAGTAAACAGAGGTATTGACTACCTCTACCCATAATTTGTTTAACATTTTCTTTTCAAGTAAGAAACATCTAGTTATCTCCATTACTATCTTATTCTTCCTCTCACACACACCATTTTGTTGTGGTGTGTATGGTGTAATGTACCAGTGCAAAATACCTTTGTTGTTGCAATACTTAAGAAACTGATTCGAGGTATATTCAATACCATTGTCAGATCTTAAGCATTTAATTAGTATGTCACTTTGATTTCAACTAAAGTTTTGGATGTTTAAAAGATTGTAAATACTTCACTCTTAAATTTGATGAAATACACCCAACACATCCTAGTATAATCATCAATAAAGAGAATGAAATACTTGTTACCACATAATGAGGTTGTCTTCATAAGTCCACACACGTTAGTGTGGATAAGCTGAAGTTGTTGGTTGGCTCTCCATGCTTGCACTTAGGAAATGGTGGCCTTGATTGTTTGCCAAGTTAACATGTTTCACACAAATTAATCTCACCATTCAATGTGGGCAATGATAGATTATAAATGATAAATGAACATGTGTATCTTAGAGGATGATTGTGGGTATAATAAGGAAGATTGAACACACAATACGCATCAAAAATAGAAAAGAATAATAGAAAATAGAATTACAATTCAAATTCTCCTCTCCCTCTCTCTCTCTCCTATTCTTTGAATACTCTTCTTCCTCCTTACAATTCCTCTAATTCTCTAAAAATCATCACAAATCCTAACATGGTATTAGATTTATTGTGCTCATGCAAATGAATTGATTGATCCAACCTTCGGCTTTCTGCAATTTGTTGCGTTTTTTGTTGAACCTTCTTTGTGTCGATTTCAATGCTTGATAAAAGGTATCTAAGAGCTCATTTGACCTCTACAATGGTGACTACTGCACAACTTCAGATTCTATAATCTTCAATAACAAATCTCATTTCAACAATCTCAACATCGATGAATGTAAAATTGGATGATGCTAATTACTTGAACTAGCACTTCCAAATGCAATTGTTATTGGAAAGCAATGGAACTTTTGCATTTGTTGATGGCTCTCATTCGTGTCCTCCTTCTACCTCTACAGGTGAATGTGGTACAAATACTTTGAATTCTTCTTTTTCTGCTATAGAATGTGATGATGTGTTAATATGGAAAATGCATGATAGAGTAGTAATGAAACTCATTACTACAACATTATCTTCAGTTGCAATGTCTTGTGCGATTGGTAGCAATAGCTCAAGAGATCTTTGGATTTGGCTAAAAGACCAATTTTCTACCGTATCTAAGACATGCATTTTTCAAATAAAATCAAACCAGCAAAACATTAGAAAAGGCACAAACACTATAAGCCAATATCCAAAATAAAAGAAACTAGAGACTATTTGACTGTTGCAGGGGTATATTTTGCTTGTGAAGACATTGTCATTTTGGCATTGAATGGTCTTCCTTTTAAATATAATACATTCAGATGTGTTGTTAAGGGAAGAGAGAGTGTTATTACTCTAAAAGATTTTCAATCTCAACTACTTGTTGAAGAAAGAATTGTGGAGAACATTAATCCTTCCTATCTTACTGCAATGCATACAGCTGTTAAGCCTACTGCCTCAAACACATCGTTTTCTCAATCGTATCGTGGCTCTCATGGATATAATTCCTATGGTAATGGTGGTTATTCCAACACAGAGACACTTTTCACAAAGATCACAATTTCATGCCAAAACACATGTGTTGCCATTCACATCTCCAGGTGTTCTTGGCACTTCTCCCACTCCTTCGTCTGCTTCAACTCCTCTTATTTGCCAATTATGTAACGTTGAAGGACATGCTGCTCCATTTTATGGATTCAAAAGTCGAGGTTTCAATGCAATATTTGTGGTAAAACAATCATACCACATGGTATTGTTTTTATAACGATAATGGTCCAAATTTTGTTCGTGCTGCTAATCACTCTCAAGCTCTAGCTCATCACACTCAAATCCCTACAATGTCAGTTATGAACACCTGTCTTTCATACTTAGCAATTCTCCGAACAACCCTGCAATGTCAGCTATGAACACTAACCTTCATCCTTCTCAGTAGTTCTTTCAACAACCTGCAATGTCAGCTATGAACACTACCTGTTAGTCATCTCAACAATTCTCATCTTCGATTCCTCAAGTTTGGCTTACGAATTATGGTGTTGCAAATCACATGATTGGTGATTTATCTAATTTGCAATTAAGCACACCTTATCCCACAGCTGACACGGTTCAAACAACAAATAGTGAAGGTTTATTAGTAATACATGTTGGGAATTTCATCATCCATACATCCAGTAAACCACTTAAGTTGAATCCAGTGCTATATGTTCCTAAACTAACTCAAAATTTGTTATCAGTCCATCGAATTTGCTTGGATAACAATTGTTATTTGACTTTTGATGCCTTTCATTTTTGAATGCAGGACAAAGCCACAGGGAGGATAAACTACAAAGGGAACTGCAGTAATGGACTCTATCCTCTTCATTTTTCTCCTCATATTGGTCAATCCATGATCAATTTTCAACCTCAGTCATTTCTTGGTCAGTTAGTGTTGTCCTCTACCTAGCATCATAGGTTAGGACATCCATCAAATAAAATTGTACACACAATGTTACAAAAGACAAACATTTCATGCTCAACAGACTCCATTGCTGTTGTGTGTCCTAGTTGCCTTCAAGGTAAGTTTAGTAAATGATGCGACCATATTATTTGATAGTTTCATCCATATTTACCTAGTGTTTTGCATATGTGTTGTGTATAAAATGCCTTGATATTCTTTGTTTTATGTTCTGAAGGCATTTTTGGATGAAAGATGCAAAAAGGAGATAATTGGAGCTGATTGACAAATTTGACCTCCAGTCGGTGTTTTGTGCAGAGTGGAAGCTCTAGAGATCAAAATGAAGTGATTTTAGTGACATTCAAAAGCTAACATCCATTAATTTATGGAAATCTAAGGAAAAAGAAATAAAATAAGGAAGATCATGGAAATCGTAGCCTTCAAAGTCAAATCTTGCAATCTACCGATATTGACCTTTATCCATTCCAACTTCAATATCTCAAGCTATAGAAGTCTGATTGCTGCAAACTCAATTTTAGGGGATTCAGGACTCAAAGCCCTATAAACGCTCTAAATTTCAGATCACAACGATGTGATATGAAGGTGATATGAATTTTACAAGGGACAACTAAATTTTGTCAACTTAAGAAAGGATTATTTTGTAAAATAGACATTGGGGTTTCTAAGCATATATAAAGGAGGAAAGGAGCAAGGAAGTGATCTGTCGAGCACAAAAAGAAAACTCAAATCTTCCTCCTCCAAACCCTAAATCATGTTTTCTTCCATCTTTTTTATTTAGTTGTTCAATAAACATGCAAGGCTAGACTCTTTTGCTTGGTTGCAAGGACACGGAAACCTTCAGATTTCAAGAACTGTAAAATCTATTTTTACCTCAATTTTTTAGTTTATATGATGAATATGTTTGTTCTCCTATGCTTATTTTCCTATAATTGTTTATTTAATTGTTAAGAGCAGACTTGAAGTTATTATTGTAGACAATCGATTGCTAAGTTTGATATCAAAACCGGAGTTGTGGTATATGAACTTATGAAGCAACTAAGTTAATAATTATAGCGGATCTATGTTATTAATCTTAGGGATAACATTCAATCAAACTAAACATATATTGCGAACAATTATGTTTCTTAATTGATCAATTTATCTAGATTTTAATGCTTCCATTGAATCAAATTACTAGTGCGGACACTGTGGTTATTTGATGGTTAAGGTAAATTATACGGCAGATCCGTTAACGAACTAATTTTAAGAAGAGAAAAATATTCAGAATATAAATTGATGTGTAGTTTCCATGATCAGTTCTGATTTCTGTAGGTGGATGTTGATTTGCAACCAAAGTTTGCTTTATTGATAAATTTCAGTTTTATATAATTTTCACTTAGTTTGCTTTAGCCTAGCCTAGACAACTTCCAACCCCCCCAATTGCATAACATATAGCATGAAAATCTGAACTAAATCATCCTCGTGGGATCGCTACTATCTTGTCTGATTTGTTTTAAGCTAAGGTAATTAATTTGTGCGACCACAACATCGCAACAGTAAACTTCATTTTCATCCTAATGTCCATAAGTATGTAAAACCATTCCACATTATCCATAGTGATGTTTCGGGGTCCTTCTCCAAGTATCTCGGTTGATGGATATAGATATTATGTGATTTTTGCTGATGAATTCATACATTATTGTTGGTGGTTTCCATTGGTCAATAAAAATAATGTACATTTTGTCTTTATTAATTTCTATGCTCATGTTCAGATTCAATTTTCTCATTCTAATCAAATAATTCTAAGTGATGGGGGGAGTACGTGAGCAAATAATTATAACGATTTCTTGCTGATAAGGTGGTTTCTCATCATAAATCATGTCCATACATCCATCAATAAAATAGGACGGTTGAATGTAAGCATGACAATCTCATTGAAACTGTCATTACCTTATTGCAGCATGCTAAGTTGCCTTCTTCATATTGGACTTATACAGTGCACACTACTCCTATTTGATTAATAGGATGCCTTTAACAATTCTACATAATAAACCCCCTTATGAGCTCTTGTTTGAAGCTATTCCCTTTATCTCTCATTTGTGTATTTTTGGTTGTGCTTGTTTTCCATTGTTGTGTCCCTATCTTCTTCATAAACTGCAGCCAAAAACACAATTGTGTGTGTTCCTAGGATAATGCTTCTCAATATAAAGTACATATATGATATGATGTTCCAAGGAAACGTACATACATTTCTAGGCATGTTGTCTTCAATGAATTTGTGTTTCCTTATCCAGACTTAATCAAACACATTCCATCGTCCCTTACAGTCTCTCATCATTATTTTATATCTTTGCTACCTATTATTACAAATCAAAATGTTGTTACTATGCCTCCTTCATTTGTTCAATCTTTGTCTAAGAGTGTTGTAGCTTCTTCTCTAATCCTGAGGCAATTTCTGTGGTTCTTCAAATTCCTTTTATGAATTTTTATCCAATACAAATTCACAGCAAGACTGGAATTGTCAAACAGAAATCTTGTTTCACCACTATCAACCAATCTTCGTCAACTGACTTATCATTAATTGAGCCTGCAAATTACAAGAGTGCATTACAAGTTCCAGTATGGTTTGTTGCGATGAAAGAGGAAATTGTTGCTCTTCACACCCAGCAAATATGGAGTCTGGTACCCTGCCTTATCAAAAAAATTGGTCGGTTGTAAATGGATTTTCAAAATTAAGAAGTATGTTGATGGCTCTATTGCTCGTCATAAAGCTAGATTGATTGCCCAAGGTTTCAGCCAAGAACCAGGTCAAGATTATAGTGAAACTCTTAGTCCTATGGCTCAACCCACTACTGTTCGTCTTGTCTTGGCTCTTGCTGCATATTATGGTTGGGAATTAAGGCAGCCGGATATTACGAATGCCTTTTTACATGGCATTCTTAAAGAAAGTTTTATATAGATCAACCTCTAGGATTTAAGGATCCTCTTCATCCCAAATCAGTTTGCAAGTCTTATAAATCTCTTTATGGCCTCAAACAGGCTCCACTGGCAAGGAATAAAAGGTTTACTACTTTCTTACCAACTTTAGGGTTTCAACACACATATGTTGACTCCTCTCTCTTTGTTAGGCATCTTGTTGGGGTTATTATTTTGCTAGTATATGTTGATGATATTATCATTACTAGAAACAATTCTAGTGAGATTCATAACATTATTCGTTCTTTTACTATTGAATTTGAAATAACAGATTTGGGGGTTCTTAATTTCTTTCTATGAATTCAAATCTCTCGTTGCCGCAACAATTTGTTTATATCTCAATCTAAATATATTCAGGAGCTTCTTCTCAAAATTGAGATGCTTGATATCAAGGCTTGTGCCACACCGTGTCTCTCTTATCAGAGGTTATCTCAGGATGATGGTGTGCCATTTGATAATCCCACCTTATATCACAATGTTGTTGGAGCTTTGCAGTATTGTACATTCACTAATCCTGATATTACATTCTCCATTCATCAAGTTTGTCAATTTATCCAAAATCCTATGGTGATTCATTTCACAGCAGTGAAGAGGGTTCTTTGATATCTCAAGGGCACTATCAATTTTGAATTAGTTATCATCATGGCTCCTTGGATCTCAAATCTTTAGTGATTCTGATTGGGCAGGTGATCCTAATGATTGCAGATCCACTACTGGTCTGGTTGTCTTTATTGATTCTTATCCTATCTCATGGTCGTCAAAGAAATAGCATATAGTTTCTTGATCATCTACTGAAGCAGAATATCATGCTTTGTCTTCTACATGTACTGAAATTGATTGGATTAAGTTGTTATTAATTTTCTTTTGTGTTCCCATTGCTCAACCACCAATTCTCTTTTATGATATCTCTTGGCCATTGCATTGTCCTTCAATCCATTGCAGCACCAGAAGATAAAACATATTTAAATTGATGTTCATTTTTTTCAAGAACGCGTGGCCAACAATCAACTCTATGTTCAGTTTGTTTCATCCTCAGAACAATTTGCTGACACACTCACCAAAGGCTTGAGCACTTCTTTGTTTCGCACCCATTGTACCAATCTTATAATTGGTTTACCAAAATAAGAGATTGAGGTGGGGATGATATAGTATAAATGATAAATGAACATGTGTATCTTAGAGGATGATTGTGGGTATAAATAGGGAGGATTGAACACACAATATACATGAAAAACAGAAAAGAATAATAGAATTACAATTCAAATTATCCTATCTCTCTCTATCTCTCTCTCTCTCTGCCTTTCATATTCTCTTAATGCTCTTCTTCTTCCTTACATTCCTTTAATTCTCTGCAAATCATCACAAATCCTAACAGGCAATGCTTCAGCCATCTACTTTTGTTGTAGATTTGATAAGCCCTTTTGATTGAAATGTCCAAATATTTTATGCCAAAGATTTGAAACATCCTGAGGAGCACTCACATAGGCATGATTGGACATTCTTTCCCAGTCAACAACAAAGCTTTTGTTTTTCATTTTGACACATAACACTTGTTCTCAATAAGGATTAAAAAATAGTGCATTTATGATCCTTAAACTGAAGAGAATAGTTTTTCTCTATTTGTCCAATACTTGGTATGTTTCGATTGATTTCAGGTATGAACAACACATCGGGAATAATTTTGATACCTGAACTTGTCTGAACATTGACTAATCCTTTTCCTTTGACCTCTTAAAATTCTCCATTGCCAACCTTTACTTTGGATTTGTAAGATTCATAAAGGGTTTTAAACATTTCAGCATCATTGCACAAATGGCATCTGCATCCACTATCAATGAGCCAAGCATCAGCTGAATCATTTGTTGAGAAACAAGTGACAGCAAAGAATTTCTCCTCCTATGTATCAACTTAATCTGCTAGGTGAGCTTGGTCTGAATTTTTAAACTTGCAAACCTTTGTGATGAGCTCTGATTGCTTGCAATTTCCACAAATTGCAATTTCGCTTCCACAAGCAATATTTTTATGAATGTGGTTTATTTTGCAGTGAGTGCAAGGAGGGAACTTCTTCTATCTTGAACCTTCACTGGTGCTGCCCCTTCATTTTTGCCTTTAATATTTAGATTAAACAACTTCTTTCCTTTTCCAACTTGTTGTTTTTGAACATAAAAAGCTCATTCAGTCAATTTGTCTTGCCTAATTGTTCTTCGTTGCTCCTGTGCTTGGAAAGCACTCATTAGTTCACCTAATAAGATTTTACTGAGGTCTTTTGATTCTTCCAGAGAGGAGATTTTGGATTCAAACTTCTCAGGAAGAGTCACAAGAACCTTCTCCACAATCCTGTTGTCAGGAAAGTCTTCTCTAAGTAATCTAATGATGTTGATAATTAGTGAAATTCGATCAGAATACTTAGAGATTGTTTCATCTTCTTCCATGTTTAGTGCCTCAAAATCTCTCTTCAAATTCAGCACTTACATTTGCCTTGTTCTGTCACTGTCTTGGTATTCTTCTTTCAGTTTGTTCCAATCCTTTTTAGCAGAACTGCATGTCATAATTTTGTAGAAAATGCTATCTGCCCTAGAATTCTGGATGATTGACTTTGCCTTAGATTTCTTTTCCTTTTCCTCATTGCTGAACTTGATTTGAGCCACAGTGGGATTTGTTGGTAAGAGAGATACTGGTTTATCTTCAGAAATAATTTCCCAAAGATCATAAGCTTCAAGAAAAGCTTGCATCTTCACTGACCATATATGGTAGTTTTCACTAGTGAAGATAATGAGAGAGTTTAAAAGAAGGTTGTTGGATGTCATTTTCTGAGATTTGAAAATAGTGTTTTAGTCCTGTAAGATCTAAGAGGGCTATAATACCATTGTTGAGATTTGTGTTGCTATGTCGTGTGCAGGTGAAGGGATGTACAATCAAGAACAACAGTGTTGGGTATTGAAGAACACGAACTACACACTAGGTGTTTGATAAAATGTCTCAGTGTTTATTTCATTGATTGTATGTCTTTAAATACATGAAAAACTTAACAAACTTCTCTAGTTATCAGCCACTAACTCAACAACAACCTCATAAAAACAAGAAATTGACTTACAAAATCAAAAGAGAAATGAAAGAAAAGAAAACAGACAACACTTGATTGAAAAAGAATTAAAAACAAACTGAAACACTAGTTAAAATGTCAATTGTCTAACAAGATGCCATGGACAGACCATCCATGTTAGCAGTTGTTTTCATGTTGAATAGTAGCGAAACAACCATTCCTTCTGCGAAACAGCTTGCTTTTACTTTCAGAGAACCTTGTAGTAGTCCTCATGAAGTAGTGTCTGGCTGTTTAAATTTGAAGGTGACTGACATTGAACATCGTTAGTTAAAGATGTGCATCTACTTTTACGACTTTGAGCTTGTAGATTCTTGAAGTAATGGGCTCTGCAAGATGCCACTAAATATTTGTAACAATGCTAGCTTCACTCGTGGAAGGACTAATTGAAAATTGTCAATGAATAAATTGTGGTGCGCTTAAATCAGCTTACTGCAATTGAAGAGAAAAAATACCCGATAAATCGTTAACACAAGCAAAATAGGAGTAAAGAACAATGACAACAGGAGGTTGACAGAGGATTCATGTAGTACAGAACAGGGAATCCTAGAACAAAAGTACAGAGTCTAACATCTGGAGACAAAAACAAACCACTAATAGAAATCACAAACTGCAGAGACCAAATGAAGTCAACTCTGACACCAAAATACCAAGGAGGAGTTGTCGCCTCATCAGAGATGACTCCAAGTGGATTTGAGTAATTGATTTTCATCAAAATGTTACATTTAATCACCACTATTTTCAGCAAAAAAAGGCTTGCATGCTTTCATCAAATAATGCATGTAAGCGTTGTCAACTTTAAATAGCTTTCATTGAAATATAATCTTGTGAGTCTCGAAAACTTCTCTGACATGGGTTCCATATCATAATAGGGTCTACAAGTATCAGGAGGATGCATTATAAGAGTTTGGTTCCCTTCTTAAACACATCAAAGTTGTCTGAGGGTATTTTTATATGAAATTTCCATGTCAGAGTTCAGGTCATCAGACAACCACCTTCCACATATAAGAAAGAAAAATCATAGTTACCCACTTGTTTTTCTCCCCATCAATACTGAATGTTCATCTTCCCTCCCAATGTCCAGAGGCCAAACCACCATCACATTTGGCGGATAGCTTTCACAATGATAACAACCCGTACTAGCCACGAATAATAGTAACATTGTCCTCTTTCTCCACTTTATCTGAGAGTCTCTACCAAACATAAAGTCCTCTTTCTTATCAACAACATCACCGATGAGCACAAGATCTTCTACACAACCTATACTCCTACAACAACACTATCATAATAGCAGTAAATGGAAGCACTATGAAGTCATGGTGGAAAGACAATAAAGAGAGAAAGGATGCCAAAACTTTAACGGGGTAGATCTCTATCTACAAGTGTCCATTTACTTCATTGTCATTTTATAAGCAATGAGGAAAGTGAAGATGTAAATGATATGATAGGTGGGCACCTTTGAATAATGATAGTATATGACTTCACATGTCGCCGGTATTTTAGACTTTTCTAATAATAAATTAACTATAATATGTAGTTATTCATTTACAATTATTGAATACACACAATTTTTAGTGACAACTCCTTCTAAGATCTAGGATTGGTTCAATGAGCCCAATATAGGCTCATCGAATTATTTATTAGCATGGTTTGATAGACTACTGATATATTATGATCAAGAGTAAATTGATGTAAAAATGTCAATTCACTAAACAAATTAGGAGAGAGAGAAATGAACAAAACTTTAAAATGGATAATCATAAAACCTATCCAATGTTTAACTCTTAACAATATATTCATTATCACCTATGTAGATAGAGCCCTAGTAAATTAGATATAACAAATTGCTAAGAATAGAAACTAAGAGTAACAATATAACTTACCTTAGGTAAAATGCTTTAAGGTGATAATATATTTCTTTCATTATAATTAGTATTTATCTTAGAACTCAATAAACCAATTAGAATTTTATTGTGGTCATAATACTAAGTGACAACTCCTTTCTAATACGATCATTCTCCCCTCTTAACACAAACTTAACACAAAAGAGGCATTTCTTTTCTAGGAAAGAAGGCTTTAGTTCATCATGATATTAGATACGACAGTATGTGTGGTCCTATCAAGTCTATATTAGTTTATGGTAGCAAATATTTTCTCACCCTTACATATGATTACAATGTTAATACTTGGATATACTTGCTAAAAAGAAGTTTTGAGTGAATTTAAAGAATTTAAAACTTTAGTTGAGAAACAAAGTGGCAGTCATTCAAAATGCTTAAAAATTGATAGATGTTGGAAGTATTCAAACAATCTAATATTAAAAAATAAGATTAAAAAGAACTAATAAAAAAAAAGACCCGAGTAAAATTTCAAATCAACTGAAATATTGAAGGATAAAACTAAAAAAAAAAAAAAAAAAAAAAACTATTCAACCATGTTGATCTACAAAGTTCATGACACGGGTCATAAGAGTGAGATAATTTTATAGAAAATAAATTATGAATTTTAATTATGAATAAATTAATATTAAAGGATAAAATTTAAATAATAATTAAAAAATATTTTTCCAATTTTTGGTGTAGAGGACAATGTATTATTACTAACTAATATTTTATTATTATTATATAAAGAAATGATTTTTAAAAGAGCAGGTGATTCAGGGCTTAAGAAGGGGAGGGTAGCCTCCAGTTGTAGTTAAAAGTTATTTGGGCCTCTCACATAGTTACAGAAACAGGATAGAAAAATAACATTAATGAATCGCGGCCCACGTTTCTGTGAACCAGCCCAGAGGAGAGCAACGTTGGATGAGGGGAGATGGTGCTGATTTTTACTGTCACGTTAAGCAGCCAAATATGGGCCGTGGCCCTGCTAGTGGCTAACCTAACTCCTAACCAGTGGTGGGCCACTATGGACCACCTGCCACGAACCCACTTTTAGGATGTTTTTGGTTTAAACAAATTGAATTTTTTTTAATTTAAATTAAATGTTTTTGGTTTTTTTATCAAAAATAAATTTAAGAAAATGAAAAAAAATATTATTTTAATATCTGAATAAAAAATATTTTCAAAAACAATCTCAACGTCACTACCAAATTGTCACTTTTTTATATATAATTACTTAGGGCACTGACTAAGGGGGTGTTTGGGAGTGCTTTTAGAAAGCGATTTTGAAAAATAATTAAAATTTTTATTTTATTTTTTACTTTAAATTAAAAATATTTTAGTATTTTTAAATTATTTTAATATGCTGATATAAAAAAAATATTTTAATATACTTTTAAATAAAAAATACTTTAAAAAACAACCATAGAATCTCCAGAATAAAACACTACAGTTGGATTTCCATGAAAAATGATAGATTTTAAAAATAAAAAATATATATTTTAAAATAAAAGATTCCAAACACGACTACTACCGGCTGCTGCATGATGCTCACTTCAAAGCTGCTTTTTGTGAGCATTATTTTAATATATTTGTGGTGTAAATGCGCTTGGTCAAACCACTTCTTTTCAAGCAAACCCCTGACCACTTGCTTTCTATTATTTTGGTCATCATCATTTTCCCTTGGAAGTTGGGGTTTTCAATTCTCTCCGTCTCATCACTCGCGAGTACCCTCCCTCCACGTGTGAAAAGTCACTTCCACTCGACGCCTGCCACGTAGCGTGGCCTTACAAGTGCAAGTCTCTATTGGTGGCCAGGCTGCTCGTGTTGTGTCCCTCTCCGCAGTGGATAAAAAGTGAGCTCCTGATTTTGATGAAGCTTCACTCGCTCGCATGCGTGTGCTTGAAGGACAGTACAGAACAGGCCTCTCTGCCAACGAGGACTTTGGTTGTCTAAATGAATCTGTATCATTGCTACTCGCTTATCTATGCGCGTGCCGAAGCCGTGATTATTATCCATTATCCAATGACAGAATATCTTGAAATATTCAAACTGACTGCTCTCTTTTTTTTGGTAATCACCTTTAATTAAATTGTTTTTTAATATGTTTGCTAGTACCAAAGAAAATATATGTGTATTAAATTATCTTAGACAAATTAGGAGAGTAAATAATTAAATTATTTTTTTAATTCCTGTTTTCCATGAAGAGTAAAAGTGAAATAAGCTATTTCTCTTTTTCCCATTTAAGGACTTACTAGTGGACATGACTAATTAAAATCTCACTGGTAAGACTTTATTAT
Organism: Salix koriyanagi; assembly: GCA_029228605.1. Lineage (NCBI taxonomy): Eukaryota > Viridiplantae > Streptophyta > Magnoliopsida > Malpighiales > Salicaceae > Salix > Salix koriyanagi. The sequence continues at coordinate 7,066,958 of CM055337.1, read as the reverse complement.
AAAAAATAAAAACCACATATTAGTTTTTACTCCACTAAAATTTTTGGTAATGTTTTAGTATTTCCTTTTCTGAATTTAATATTACTTTATTATAAAAGATAATCATACATCAAATATATAATAATCACAATCCAAAATGGATATTGGAATAGTATCGGTACTTAAAGTATGCCGTCTTTCATGCAAATAATTTTTGTAATTTACAACAAAAATATATTTTTTTATTAAAAAGGGGTGATTTTTATTATTTAGACACATTTTAAAAAATATTCCGTTGTAAAATAAATTATTTATATTCATGGTTTTTAAATTATGATAATAAAATAAGACAAATCTATTTATAATAAAGATGGTAGTGGTATAATAATAATAATAATAATAATAATAATAATAATAATGTTTTTTTTTTGTTTTTTTGGATGAAAATTTTAACTCCATTTTTTTTATAAAAAAAAGTAAAATATTGTTTTGTTTTTAGATTTCTCCTTTAATAAAATTTGAAATATATAGAATATTTATTTTAATTTGGTATTTTTATATTGACGCGTGGGATTGTTTTAGCAAGCCATGCAAATGCGGGTGAAGTGGACAAATTCCATAATATAAAATTTATATCATCTATGGAGCTCTGGTCACGTGCAGCCTTGGATTCTTCCCTGTGTTTTTCACCCCGTCGCCATCGATCTCCCATGTGATCCCAGTACAAAAAAGGCATCATTCTCTAACTTAATATCAAAACTGCCATTCACATTGTGTTTTAGGTAAAGAGAAAACGGCTAAGAATTTGGTGTTGAGGCAGGGAAGAGACGGAGATGTTGATAGTCCCAACATGTTGATTCCATCCATTGATTTCTTGCCCTCTACATTCGTGAACTGGCCACGTTCATGGACTTCGATCATGTTTAGCCGTTGAAGAAAATGAAAAATAAATAAATAAATAAAAAAGCGAGAAAGCCCTGTCTTTTTCAAAAAAAATTAGTCCCGGTAAATTTACACGCATTTCAGTTAATTTTTGAATTTATTGAATATCTTAGAAGCCCAATAAATAAAATATTATAGAATTGACAAACATGCATGGTAGAACTTGAACTTTGATATAGAATAAATAAATAAGTTTTTTCCACTGCTAGGCTACGATCCACTTGCATCTTTTCATTTTTCTTGCTCTAGAGGGTGCTTGCCAATATGTTTATAAGGCAATTTAAAAAAATATTTTTTTTATTTAAATAATTATTTTTAGTGCTTTTAGATATTTTAATGTGCTGATGTTAAAAATAATTTAAAAAAATAAATTAAAAATCATTTTAATATATCTTTAAACAAAAAAACACTTTCAACAACAACTTCAACCACGTTACTAAACATGCCAATATATCAAGAATTGAATACATCATACTAAAATAATCAAAAACATCAAGTTCTAGTTATGTAGAGTTTTAATATGATAGTCACTAAATATTCATAAAATTATTATTTTCAAAATTTATTAAATTAATCAATAAAAAAAAAGTCATAAAAAAGGTTGGCAATGCCCACCACACTTTTCAGACAGCACACACGGGGTAGAGTGAGGTCATTTAAAGAGCATAATATAAATCGTGTAAAATCTTTCATCGTATTAAACCCTCCTCCATTTTCTCTCTCTTTTCTCTTCATCGGCCTCGGCTCGGCCATCCTGCATCGATCTATCTATCAGTACTGTAGAGCAGCTCTCTGTGCAAATCATACGGAAGACAGCCTAACAAAGACCACCATTATTTCGGATCAGATCAGGGTTTTCCCTCTCCATCCACAAAAACAATAAAAATCTCATCTTTCTTTCAAATCTTGCATTATTACCCTCCTCAATGATCAATTACTAAACCACCAAGGAAAAAAAAACAAAAAAAAAAACATGGACGCATATGGAGACAGACCCCATCGAAGCAACAGCTGCAATAATAGCAGTAGCTCTAGTAGCAACAACACCACCAGTGAGCTTTTTTATCTGTTTCACTTCACGCCTCTCTTCTTCCTCCATGAAGCTCTCTTCAAAATCTATTCTCAGTCCTGGCCGTCACAGAGATTCCTCACAAATCTCCCTCTCTAACTCTCTCAGTAGAAGACTTAGAAGCAATGGCAGCATGAAAGGTGGACAAGCTTCACCAATGTTCCCTACTAATGGCAAAAAAACGTGGCTGTGCTTTTGAGAATCCAGAACCCTCTTCTCCGAAGGTTACTTGTATTGGTCAAGTGAGAGTTAAGACCAAGAAACAAGGGAAGAAGCTGAGGACGAGATCAAAGAGAAGAGGGGAAATAAGTTTTAGAAGAGTAGACCAAAACAGCAATACTTTTGAAGGGAGCACCAATCATCATGATTTGATAAACAATCAGTTCTTGAATCAGCAGCAGCAGCAGCAGGAACAGGAGGGTTTGTCACACAGGAATCAAAGATGGGTACATTTGCCCGTGACAATATGTGAAGCCTTAAGGGCTTTTGGGGGCTGAGTTTAATTGCTTTTTACCCTGCCGGTCTTCATGTATGGCAAGTGAGAAAGAGAAAGAAGAGAAGACCGCTGCAGCAGGATCTAATAACAACGGTGGCAGCTCTTGCGGGGGCGATATTTGCAAGGTGGTTAGTGGCAGTGCAGGAGGGAGAGGGGAAAGGGAAAGAGATAGAGTTGGTGGTTGGAGAAGAAGAAGAAGAAGAAAGAGATGAGAGGAGTTATAGGAGACATGTTTTTGAAGATATTGAAATTAAAGATGAGAAATTTGAAGGAGGAAATGCGGGTTTGCAAGAAGAAGAGGCAAGTGTAAGTATTTGTATACCACCAAAGAATGCTTTGTTGTTGATGAGGTGTAGATCTGATCCTGTTAAAATGGCTGCTCTTGCTAATAAGTTCTGGGAATCCCCTGCTCCACATGATGAAGAAGACGAGGAAGAAGATAATGAAGATTTGGGAGCAGAAGAAGACAAGTTTATCAACATAGAAAATAAAAGTGGAGTTGAGGCAAGTCAGGAAGAAGAGGAAATAAAAGTTGAGCAAGAAATTATGATTGTGCAGGAACAGGATTTGATTGTTTCTGCCAAGTTGGTTTATTGTGAAACCAATGAAGAGCATTATCAAATTATTCAAGAAACTGAAGAAAGTTTGGATCTTTTGGAAGCTGGAGAAGATGGCCAAGAAATTGAAAGCACAGACGCTAATATTGATGGTGCTCTACAAGAAGTTTATCTAGAGAAACAGGAAGAAGAGGAGTCGGAAACTCATGAGGTAATGAACTTGCAGCCAACAGCCTCAGCACAAGAAACTGTTAGTCTATGCAGTGATGGGTCCTCTTCACATGATCAAGAAATTGTAGATCCAGAGGCCTTGATGAATGACGAAAATGACTACGAGGTGGTTCAAGAAAATGAGGAGGATAATCAAGAAGACAGGGTGTTCCAGGCAGATCAAGAACAGGTAGTGCAAGAGTTGAGTGGTGACATTGAGGAGAATTTAGTGTCTGTACGGCTAGAACATGAAACTTTACAAGTTGCTGCCGTCCAAGACTCGCAGGAACAGGAACCAGAGTCCCTTTCTGTAGCTGAATTACAAGTAGTACAGGAGTCAAAGGAAGAGAATGAGACCGAGCAAGCAGAGGAGGATGGTCAAACAGGTGAGAAGTCAAAGGAAGGAAATAATAGTCAACCACTTTTACCAGATTGCTTGCTGTTAATGATGTGCGAGCCCAAGCTGTCAATGGAGGTATCCAAAGAAACTTGGGTTTGCAGCACAGACTTCATCAGATGGTTACCAGAGCATTCAAGGCCAGTCAACAAAACGGACGGTAAGGATAAGCCCAGGAAAAGAGTTAGCATCGACATTAATCCTGCGCAGGTGTATGATGACGGTAATAACAGCAGTAGCTTGCAGCAGCCACCTAGGTCCTCTTGCTCATACCCGGCTAAGCCGCCTTCTCGTGGAGCCGGGACAGAGTCCATGTCCAGGATGATAGAGCAGAAGCTGGCAGGAGCCAAGGCATATGAGCCGTTTGTTCTGAAGCGCTGCAAGTCTGAGCCAATGAGGTCAGCCTCTAAGCTTGCGGCGGAGGCTTGTTTCTGGAAGAATAGGAAACTTGAGCCGCATCGACCAGCGGCGACGCTCGGGGTCGGTGCGGCTGGGGTTGGGTTTTAGTACTGGTAACTGTAGTTTTTGTAGTCATTTCATAGTGCTAGTTAGTGCTTTCACTGTCTTACTCCTATGCATTCTTGTAAATCTTACTTTGATAATTTGATGCCATTTTTTTTCTATTTCTATTCATCTCTTCCCCCCTCCTGCAATAAGACAAAGAAGCCTTGTGTGGCGGTGGGTGATGTTTCCGCCATTATAGTGTGGTGGTGGTGGGGGAGGGTGATATTTCCGCCATTATAGGCATCAAATTTGATGAAGGTACCGTAACGGAGAAAACGATAGGAGAGCTGAGTGCATGTTACTAAATGGTCCACTAGGGGTCAATTCTGGGCCGTTGGATTGGATGAAAATGACAATTTGATAGGTGAATTGTGAAAGCAACTGGCTATAATGATGGTAGGGGGGATGATTTGGTGAAGAAGATACAATGTTTGGTGTGGAAGGTTATCGTGTACCCTCCTCAAAGTTATACATCTTATTAGACTGTCTTTACCGTCACCATTTACTTTCTTATCGCAGCATTCACTGACCTGAATAATATGCGGTGGAATGATATACCCGTTAACTACCCAACTTATGTCTTCAATTACTTTTTATATATATATATATATATATATATATATATATATACAATAATAAAAAAGGGATAAATTTGACATGAAAAAACCAAAAAAAAAAAAACAATGAAATTGCAAGAAAAAAAGGCAAAATTCCTTCAAGCAATGCCTCGAGTAGAATTTAAAGAATGAAGTCAATAAATTTAATTTAATTAAAAATAATTCTTATAAAGAAGTGAAAATTAACAAAGATTGGAAAAAGATAAATCCTATGACCTACCAAATGTTTTTTGAAAAAGAAAAAAAAAAACATATTGCTGACCTTTCTTGCGAAGATAACTTTTCTAAAAAAATAAATACAAAAAAAAAAAAAAAAACAAGGCCTATTAAAATGAAGTTTTTTCTTATGTAAATAAGAATTAAGAAATTGAAAGGGACATACCGAAACTAGTGATTAATTACAAATTTTTAAATATTGTTTTAAAATGGATTTGATTTCCAATTCTAAATAAAAAGGGCAGCTCATGTTATTTCAAAACAACTAAAAAGATACCATAGAAAATTAATTAAAAATAAAAAATGCTAAAGAATAAAAAAAAAAAGATAAAAAACTAAGAAACCCGTGTCAACTTTGTAAATAAAGGTTACTTTTTTAAGCTCTCAACCTATAAAATATTAGATTCAAATACAATTAAAAAGCTAAAGACTTAGCTAATTAAATAAATATTGGATGATGAAATAAAAAGAATCAATAAAACTTTTTATGCAAGGTACAAAAACACTAATAAAAAAGGGTTAAATTTTACATGTAAAAAACAAAAGAACAAATAAATCTCAAGAAAAAAAAACAAAAAACAAATGATTGCAAAACCTAAAAATAACATTAAAATATATAATGTATGACAAAAACTTAAAAACAAAAGTTTAAAAGGATCAAAACACCCTCTTAAATAACCTTTTTTTTTCTAATTGCAAGGTTAATTACATCATCTCACCGTTTAGAAAAAAAGAAAGGGATGGAGAAGCCCCTCTATGCATGTTTTCTCTTCGAAAGACATAACCATAATTGTACCTTTTATTTTATTTTTAAAAAGACAAGAAAGCTCCTCACCCGAAGATTTTTTTTTTTTTTTGTATTTGAGAGCAAAATAATCATTATACTATAAGAATGATATTATTCACTAACTATTGAATTTTAGGCTTATAGAGAGTATAAAATACTTTTAGAAAATAACTATAATAGATCTACTATTTTGGACTAAATTGACCTATTTAAAGACCTAAAACCTGCATTGATAAGCCTAAGCTTATTTTTTTTATTCTTTCAGTCTCTCTCTCTCTCCCCCCCTTTATATATATATATATTGAGCGATAGGTTGTCTATTGTGGTAAATGACCTTCCATCCTCTACAATATGTTTCAGTTGTCTCTGTTGGAAATTATATTGACAATATTTTGATATAAATAGGAAAGCAACCTTTTGATGTAATTAGGAAAGATGTGTTAGTATAATGTATCAATCGTTATAAAATCAGCTGTAATAGTTATCAATTTTCTAATTTGTAGGAGCACTTTAAGACACTTTGTATATATAATGAGTACAATCAATACAATAACTCATTCCACTTGAATTATTTTTCTTTATATGATATCAAAGCAGGTTACACTCTAATTTTTTTTTTCAACGCACTTGTTGTGTCTCCACCTTATCTTTGATTTCTTCTTCTTCTTAAAACATCATGGCTGCAAACAATATTGAGCTTTGCAGTTCCGATGATTCTGCTTTTACTCTTCTTAGTCCTATTGGTTCTCCCTTATTTCTTCATCACTCAGACCATCCCCGCTTGCTTCTTGTTTTAAAAAGATTGAATGATGATAACTACAATTCTTTGCACCATGCCATGAAGATTTCTCTGATTTCAAAAAACAAGACAAGTTTTATTATTGGTGCAATCAAAGAGCCCCATGAGGCTTTGAATCCTGAAGAACATGTTATTTGACAGTGTTGCAATGACATAGTGCTTTCATGGATTATGAATTCCCTTGAGCCAGAATTAGTTGACTATGTCCTCTCATGCCATTTGGGAAGATCTTCATGAAAGAAACAAGAAAATGGCAGCATTGTGATGGGTGACCTTCCCAAGTGAAGAGAATGAAGATGGTAAGAGACATAAAAATGATCTTGTTGTAATGGGCGACCTATCCCATTGAAGATGGTAAAAACACAAAGATAGTCTTGTTGTAATGGGCGACCTGCCCAACTGAAGATGGTGAATATTATCTCATTGTAATGGGTGATCTACCCAGGTGAGAATGGTGAAGATGGTCTCATTCTAATTGGTGACTTATCCAGAAAATATAATGAAGATGGTCTCGTTGAAAGGAGTTACCTATCAAGGTGAGAATTATGAAGATGATCTCATTTTAATGGGTGACCTACCTAGGAGAAACATATAAATGGTGAAGATTTCATGGAATGAAAAATAGGGTAGAAAGCTTGCTATCTATGATATATGGTCAAGGGTTAGAAAATACACTCAAAGAGGAGGGAAAATAGGGCTGGAAAGCATAATATTTTAATTGATGGTCAAGGGTTAGGAAACACACTTGAAAAGAGAAAAATACTGAAAGGCGTACTATTTCATTTGATATTTGAGGGTTAGAAAACGCACTCAAAGATGAGAGAAAATAGGTTTGGAAAGCGCACTATCTTGATTGAGAGCTTAAAGGGCTCTTGAATAAGGATAAGGGAGATAAGGTTGAGAATAGGCTATTTGAGTTGATTGAGGGCTTGCAGGCCCACACAAGAAAGTGATAAATGAAGGTTTGTAAATTACATTCCCTTCAAAATATTTCCTAGATTCTTAGTGGAGATGCAATGCATGATGACACTCAAATTAAGGAAAGAAATAAAGCTGAAAAGCGCGCTCAAGGAAATGAAAGAGGTGGGAGCTCAAGGCGTACACAAAATGATGAATAAAGGTTTGTAAATTACAATCCCTTCAAAGCATTTTCTAGATTCTCAGTGGGGATGAAATGCATGATGATGCATGTATACTTACTTGATAAATATAGGTCCCCTTTCTTTTTCATGGTCTTCTCTTTTCGGGGTTTAAATCTCTGGCTTTAATAGCTTCTTGCTTTTGCTTACTCGAGCCACAACTTATGATTTTGAATAGATCTTCCATGTCCACATGCCCCTCTTAGTTTTGCTCAACATTCTTTGAAAAGGAATGATGAAGCCAACTTTAATTGCATTTTAGATTGCCCCAAGTCTGGTCATGCTCCATGAGTGTTTTGAGCTTCAAGTGTTGTATGAAAAGGGTTGGTTGTTTACAAAGATTGTTTTCATGTAAGATTTTCAGAATTTCAAAGTCATTCCAAGCACAAAAAATATTTTGATATTTGTTTAAACAAACTTATTCTCGAAAGAATTCAAGAGATCTTATTTTCAGGTTTTATGTTGCTTTTGATGAAAATGTGAAATGATGCTTGTTCGCATGTCTTGCATGTCAAAAGACTTTGATCAAGTCATATGAAACAGTTGTAAGGCTTGTTTAAAATGGAAAAGCATTGTTTATTGATCCAAATTACCCATATTTGATCATAAAGGACTTTATCAGGCTTGAAGCGTAGACTCAGGTTGCTGGCTATGAAAAAAGATATTTGAACGCTCAAAAGGTGTTTGAGGGTTTTCTAGACTAAGGATTAGGGGTGAGCAAACCGAACCAAATAACCGATTTAACCGAGAAAACCGAAAAAAAACCCGAACCGAAAAAAACAAACCGATTAAACCGATTGCAAAATTATAAAAAAACCATCCGGTTCGGTTCGGTATCGGTTTTGTACGGACAAAACCAATTGAACCGAACTCGAACCGGTTCGGTTCGGTTTACTCACCCTACTATAAATACAAACTTAAGAAACCCTAAACTTTAGTTACTTTACCGTTCTGCCTCTCGCCTCTCTCCTCTCGCCTCCCTCTGCCTCTCGGTTCCTAAATTTACTAAACCCTAAACTTTCTAACACAAGCAGCCTCTCGCCTCTCGCCTCCCTCTGCCTCTCGATTCTTAAATTTACTAAACCCTAAATTTTCTAACACAAGCAGCCTCTCGCCTCTCTTCATCACAGGGGTGGACTTAAATCACCTTGGTAGCGTAGGAGAAGAAAACACGAAGTGGGGTATGTTGCTGTCTCTGCTGTGACTGATGTTTTTTTATTGTTTTGTTTAGTTATTCATCAGGTCTCATGCTGTTTTTTATGTTCCTTATGCTAATTTCTTATTGCTGATGGGGTGTTATCTTTTCTTAAACTCTAATGCAGGGTATCGATCCAAGTCTTAGACCAGAGGTTTTGCCATTTCTCCTTGGAATATAAGTTATCGTTTATATGCCTTTTTACATTTGATTTTCTTAGCATCTAAATGCCACAGATACTTGGTTGAGTGAGGTTTCTTATTTGCTTAATTTTTCCTTCTACTGCTGGTTTATATATAATTAAGCAAGATAACAGCTTTTCATCAGTATATTCTGTCATTAAATTTGGGCTGTCACAAAGTGCTCTATCTGTAAATTTGGAAAAATCATTAATGGTAGGCTAGGAACAATGTAATTGTTGGCAACATAGTTGCTAAATGCAAACATTCTCATGTAAAAGGTCTCAACATTTATAATTTTCCTATTTGGAACATGCACGTCCAATTTATGCTACTGTTTTTCTGATGTCCTTCCTAGGAAGCTTTTTTCTTATTGTTTGTGCTCATTTGTTGTGAGGATGCATTAGCACTGCTCTTATATTGTGGACTAGACCATGCTGCAAATATAGTGTAAATTTATTATGCATATATGCTGCGAATAAATTATGGAATTATTATGAATATATGCTGCGAATATATTATGGATTTATTATGAATATATGTTGCGAATATATTGTGCATTCTTAAAATATATATTATTAACATGTTTTGATCTTTTTCATTTGTTAATTACAAATGGAAAACCAAAATGTTTCATCCATCGGCACTACCCCAACATCAATATTTAATGCCCTCGCTTCAAACACTCAAACTACATCTGCCACTGCAGGATCTGTCACAAATGATAGAGGTAAACAACCTGAAGTCCTTACATTGAGAAAAAGAAATGTTGATGATAGAAAAAAGTCACAAATTTGGGATCATTTTACAAAACTAGATTGTGATCCTAATAAACCTAGAGCTGCATGTAATTATTGTAGAAGGGATTATGCATGTCATACTATTTTGAATGGAACAAGTAATATGTGGAGTCATTTGAAAGTATGCAAAAAAATCCCTTTTGTGGTTGATAAGAAGCAAAAACTTTTGGTATTAGAACCTAAGAAAGAGATTGATGAATCAAAAGACAAAAATATGGGCACTCTAGAGGTTGATCTAAAAGGGAATAAAAAAAATATAGGGCCACCCGGTTCGGAGGATTGGGAAAATGGTAGAATTTTGGTCAAGTTTTAAAGATCTTTTACACGTTACATTAAAGTTTTTCTGGCTCATTACATGTGACATCAAATTCTTTCTTCAATGAATTGATTTACATGCATACAAACTTGTTGAAATTGTGTAAAAGTAGAGATGATGTTTTAAGTGGAATGGCAATGAAAATGATCTTAAAGTTGAGAAGTATTGGGATTATGATGCAAATCAGAATTTCATATTGTATGTGGCTAATGTCTTAGATCCACGTTTTAAGTTGAAATATGTTAAATTTTATTTTGGTGAGTTGCATGATTATCACAAAGCACAAGATTTAACAACAAAGGTGAAAGATCATTTAGTAAGACTATATGAGTTTTATTTAAGAGTTGATGAAGTGGAGGATGTTAATAGACATATTCATGATGTTAATGATATGGATTGCAATGATACAGAGTTAAATGTTAATACTTTTGCTCGATTCAAAAGACATTTACAAGAGGAAGATAGTGTAGAAAATAAAAATGAAGTGGAGAGGTATTTGAATGATGGTTGTGAGGATCCTGATGATGATAAATTAGATATTTTAGGTTGGTGGAAGGGTAATGGTTCAAAATATAAAATACTTTCGAAGGTTGCACAACTTGTTTTAACTATTCCTATATCCACAGTGGCTTCTGAATCAGCTTTTAGCACAGGCGGTCGTATACTCGACCAATTCTGAAGTTCTTTATCTCCAGCGACTGTTCAAGCACTTGTTTGTTGTCAAAATTGGTTACATCATGGATCAATCCCGATCGACATTACAACCTTGATGAATGATTATGAAAAATATGAAAATCTTGAATCAGGTTATTTTTCTTATACATTTGCATTTTTATTTTATTAAATAATAATCAACTTATTTGCAATCTAACATTTCTATTATTTTTTTTTGTAGATTTTGGTGGAAAGTTACATCTAGCGACGGATGATAATTAGTTCAAAACCGACTGTATTTCTTGAAGTTTTTTATGTTAATGTTGCTTGTTTATTTTGAAGCCCTTTGAAGGCATTTTCTGTAATTTAAATTTAAATTTGTTCACTTGTGTAGTTTTAATTATTTCTCATCATGCTAAATCACACAAAACAAAAGTATTAGAAAGGTTAAAAAAAAACTTAATAAACAGTATATTAATAATTTAATACATTAATATTTGTATTTGTTGCAAAAAATTATTTAAAAATACTTTGGGTTCTGGTATGAAAATAGTTTTTCAAGCCCATCAGAAAATTTATTAGAAAACCCATCAAAAAGCCCATCAGAAGGCCCATCAGATGGCCCAAAAACCAAATTCGGTTTTATGATTTTTTTAACCAAAAAAACCGGACCGAATCAAACCAAAAGTGGTCGGTTTTGAATAGTTTCGGTTCGGTTTCGGTTTGAATTTAAAAAAAAATCGGTTTGGTTACTTTTTTGACAAAAAAACCGGACCGAACCGAAAATGCTCACCCCTACTAAGGATCACTAGTCATTACTCTTAGAGCTCCTTTTTGTCCTCATAATTGATTTGCATAATGACCCAGCATGCCCCCCAATATTTTTTTGGGGCCTTTATCTTGACATGCCCGCAGTATTTGTTTGGGCTTTTATCTTGACATGCCCCTCGATATTTGTTTGGACTTTCTATCATAGGTTTTTATTACTATCATCATTTTGCATTGATTTGTTATAGTGTATTAAAAACCTTTTTATGTTTATGACCCTAGTTTTGTTTAGGCATCTCTTGTCATTAATGACAATTTTGTAGATTAAAAGCTCTTCTTAATCCTCGCACTTGACCCTAGTATAAGGAGTGATCCTTGTTAGGGTTAATTATCAAGATTCTATTCGGCTCAAACTGGGACTGCAAAGGATATTTGAGACTTGTGAAGGCACATTAAAGATGACCTCTCTTCATTTCAAAAACATGAATTCGGGATCAGTAAGCTTTACTTTTCCATGCGAATTGATTTTTTTTTGGTAGATTAGCTTTATTATGTGGGTTTTTAGAGGTATAAGATCACCTTTCAATGAAATTTCTTGAATTCCCAGAACTCACTTGTTAAACAAACCAAATTGGCATTTCTTTTCATACTAAACTTTGATTTGCCAAAAAAATTTATGAAATCATGGGATCATGTATAATTTGGATGAGAGGGTATAAGGTGTTCTTTGTTATTTAAACAAAAAGCAAGAGCACGCCATAAAAGAAAATACATGATCTTATTGGAAAGAAAGACTTGTTTATAAAAAGGTCTTATAGTGATGAGTAAAATTGCAGACAAGGCTAAAACAGGTTTAAATCTAAACACGATGTGTAGACATAACCAAACAAAGAGCAATTATGAAGCAAGCTTCATTTTCCAACTCCGGTGCATTTCTTGTTTGAGACTCTTGTAAGGGTCATTTCAGTGCTGCCTGTTAGCAAAGTTCTATACAAAATTTGGTTATGGTTTGAATTATATCAATACAAGATCAACTTCATAGTACTTTTTTATTACAAGGATTAATTGCAGGGTTTAATTTCCTATTGGTAATGTCTATTCTCCTTATTATAAGGCTTCTTTCTTAATGGTAGGGTTAAACCTCCTAATTGCAGGGCTTGACTTCTTAATACATCTTGTAATGGTTTGAATTCCATCATTATAATATTGACTCTTCAAAAGAATATGGTTATCAATACAAGTTAATTTTTGATACAAAGTTAGATCTCATAGTGTAGATTAAATACTATCATAAAATTGTATTTATAAAACAATCAATTTATTGATGTTCCCTTATCGTAAGGTTGGAAACTTGATGAAACATTTAAGCTAAAAAGAGCCTCATCACATATTTTTTGACTTGGATATATTAAAGCTTTATTATGCTCTACAAGGACTTTCGCCTATTAAATATTTACAAAACATTACACAACACTAAACCTTACTAAGTTAGATTACTTGTATGCAATCTTACTTTGTTTGAATTTGGTTGAGCTATTTTGGACTTCAAATTTGCTCTAATCTTGTTAAGATCAAATTAAACCTTGCTAGGTTTAAATTTACTAAAGTCTTACTAGACTCAAAATCTATTAGAGCCTTTGATGAGCCTATTATAATGAATATTGCTGGGTTCAGTCTTTTAAAGCCTTTATGAATTCGAAATATGTTAGAGCCTTTATTGGGCTTGAAATTATAATGAACCTTATTAGGTCAAGTCTTATAACACTAGTTTGAAATTCGTGAACTCAAGACCTACCTCTTAGTACTTTTAGTGATGGTTTAAAATCCATCAATATATAATTAGTCTTTTAGAATTAGTTCGAAATCTAGTGACCAAGGTCTACCTTATATATTTTTTAGAGATGGCTTGAAATCCATTGATATAGGATCATTTTCCGAGCACTCATTTTAAATATAGCAACTCAGGGATTACCTCTTAAGTACTTTTGGTGATGATTTGAATTCCATCAACATAAGATCAAATTCCTAAAAGTTTCAATTTTTTGGCATCTCTTTTTCATAGGACTTAATCTTTTAAAATGATTTAATCTCATCTTGGCTGGCTTGGATCTATTTGAGATTTATTAACTTCCACTAGGGTTTTTTTATATGTAAACTTTTGCAAAACATTGCACAAATACTAATATTTTAGGGTTGATGACATACTAAATCGCCCCCAACTTTTCTAGATGTGTTCGTTTTTCCGATGATCATGAAAAAACAAAGTTAGTTGACGAGAATTTTTCAAGAAATCACCTTTTCTGTTGTTGTGAAACTTACAAATTTTGCTAATTGTCTCTTTGTATGTCTCATTAGGATGAAGTCATTGAAATATAAATTCAATTTGTTTTGTAAAGATTAAACTTACTTGGCTGAGAACCCAAAATACACCATTCAATGCCAGGACATGAATTTTTCTTAAGGTATTTTTACTGGTGTGTAATGAGATATTTATTGGTTGGGAACCCCAAGGGGTTGGCCTAGCGGTATGAGGTCTGGGACGGGAGAGTGTGCTCCTTCCTCGTTCCCAGGTTCAAGTCCCGCCTGGTGCAAACAATTCCTTGGAGCCATCGGACTTGGGTGAAGCCCATGAATGACCCGTGGTGCACTTGTGGAAAACCTGCTTACCGAGGCCTTGTGTACCCCCGAAATTAGTCAGGCCCAACGGCCTGGATACTCGGTGCTAATACAAAAAAAAAAATTATTGGTTGGGATCGTGAAAAAGAATAACACCATGTCCGTGCGACCGAGATGTTACAAGAATCCAACGGAAAACGCACCCACCAGGAATACGACTGAAGCAAATTAAACTCACCAGTATACTTGGAGAAACGATGAACACTTGTTAATGAAGGTTCGAGTTTCTTGAATCTTGATATAGGCCTAAAGATCCTAATATTTGGTTGCTATTCTTGTACATGGACAGCAATAACCTCTGCTGTATCATTACAGGCGAATGTCCCCTCTACATTGTTTTGACAGGTTGAGACACATTGGCATGTGAAGCCTGAGCCACCATGGCTACATCTGAGTTATGTTGTTGCCGCGGCGTTGTTTCTGCGGCTGAAGCAGCAACCGTTTGGGCATTGGCTGTGGGACGGATCAACGCCGGTTTCCTTCCGGTCAGTAGCTGTTGGGTCATTTGCGGCGTGAAGTTGTAGCAACCTATAATCAGTTTCAGGCCTGCGACAAATCTTCCTCAGTGGCACAATTTCCTGAGGAACACATGATTGAGAACTATATAAACATAATAATGATCCTCAGAGGGAAATTAAAAAGAGAAAAGGAATTTAACATTTACCATTTGAATGGTAGGGAATAGATGAAGAGTTCTATTAGTTAAAGTTATTACCCAAACCATGAAAGAAACTGATTAGTTTAACACTTGTCATGTAATAAACCAGGTGTTCCAATGGTCGTTGTACATCAGAAACTGGAAAAATGAATTTCAGAAGATAGAAGTGTAAATATACCTCAGATTGGTCATGATCATAATGCACCAAAAACCTACAACGACAACCTCTTACATCATGTCTTCGTCTTTGGGCATCAAGAACATGAGCATCAAAATACAGAGCCTGATCTTTGCCTTCCTGAAAATTTAAGAACGTTTTAGAAAAATGTTCCTAGTAGTTCCACCAAATATTGGCTTAATTGATCATTTGTTTTCATTCATAAGTAGATGTTCCCACTTGAAAACAGAGTGTGAGATCTCCAGGAAGAACTGCAACACATTCAGATGCTTCACAAGGGAGAGACCGCTGCCTGACCTGCCTGCGAACATCAAGCCACTCATCTTCATCCGGTCCAAAACCAGAAAACCGAACTAATACTTCCTGAAATGGCCAGAAACAGTAGAACATGAGCTTAGTGAAAGAAGATTGGCAAAGCAACCAAAAGAAAAGGCACAGTTGTTCCCATGTAGCAAACAGCTAAGAAAACTCAAATTTGAAAAAATATTTAACAAAGTTATCAGCAGTTATTTAATTCTCTTAGGGAATAGGATCATAAGATAGCAATCCTAACATAGATGTTCATGGGCCATCAAGCCAAATATTATCTTAGGCAAAAAACTTAAATGTGATTATTCCTTCTCAGCCCTAATGACAAGGTTGAAACGTGTATCTACACCATGAAATCATATCTTTAACATAATTAACAATTTAGTAATGGAATACAGATGATTTATGCATACTTAGCTTGAAACCATCTCACAGAATTTTATTGAAAATGAAAATGGAAAATAAGTTATCCAGTTGATTAAAAGATGCAATGGATAAAAAAATAAAGCAACAATAATAACAAAAGTATTGGTCCCAGCAGACAACAAAAATATATCCAGAGTTAGTTCATGTTAATCATGGCATTATTATATGCAAGAAAAATTCATATGTTACCGGATCCCCCTTGTCCAAATATCTATGGGATAAGAAGGTTCCTACATCATACCTGGCAAAGCAAAATTGGAGTGAATCAAATGATCATTCATCTAAGGAAGGAAAATATTAACTATCAAATAAAATAGAACAGGAAAAAACATTAAAAATCTCAACCACTCGAATTGTCAATTGCAAAAGTATTAAATTCTCACCATGCACCATCTCTAGCAGATTTGGCTTCAAATTCCATGTAAGAGTTTTCTGAAGTTGCCCTTCCAGGACCAGCAGCTGTCAAAAAAATGGTGACCAAATAAATCTACAAAATGATTACTAAATTTACGCATTTAACAGCTAATATAGAGATGCAGTTTAATGATGGTTCTCAATGACTAATCAGGATAGCAGGAAGCGTTTAAATCACCAGTTTGGAAGATGCAATTCTAATATAGAGATGCATATTTTCTTCAGCCAACCACGTCGACATGCAAGAAAACTAAAATTGACTATTTGAAATTGTTTATGAAACAGCACTTAATCTTTAACATCTTTTTTTCTCTAGAGCAGGCCAAGAAATGAACAATAGAACTTTCAACAGTTAAGATGCAATTATGCACGCTTGAGGAAAATAAATTGGAGTTTATCCTATTCAGTTTTCCAATATCAACTATGCAATTATTCCTCGCTAAACTTTACTGCATAAACTCCATGTTCTGTATCTTCTGGGTGCATCATGGCAAAACCTCATAAGGTACTGCAAAATGACAGACTCAGACCAGAAGTGTGTGACATGTGATACAACCTCTTAACATATCCTTGACCACCTGAATTCCCCCCTCTCATGACCAAGTGCCGCCTTGGACTAGAAGTATATAATGATTTCACAATGAATCTTAGGATTATATATAAAATAGGCCCATATTTTAAAAAAGAAATGATAAAATAGCTGATTTTTCTTTTTATTCTAGATTTGGAGCATTTTTTACTTGTAATGATTTCACAATGAATCTTAGAATTCTATATAAAAATGCCCTTTATTTTAAAAAAGAATGAATAAAATAGCTGGTTTTTCTTTTTAATCTAGATTTGGAACATTTTTAACTAGTCCTTTCTTCTCTTTCATTTTCATACCTATAGACACATCTAGAAGCTAAGAGAGGAGTTAGGAACTAAAGAAGAGAGAACATGAGAGAAGAAATTAAGCAACATGAAAGAAGAGAACAAAACCAGATGCACAAAAAGTGATATCTCAGAAAGAAAGAGCAAGAGAGAGATTAGAGAGTTACAAATTCCAAATTAGAGCATACGAAATTATCCCCGAGAGAATGCTATACAAGACTTTGATTGAAAATGACTCAAATTTATCCAATTTTTTTGTAAGGATATGCAGCCACACAACTAATCACTTTAAAATCAACATAGGTTGTATAATGTTCACATGGCAAGCTCTGTCACTTTAATACAGCAATGAATTTGAAATGGGGGGAAAGTAAAGAGCATCATATAGAAATGGATAATTTCACAGGGATGTATACTTTGAAGCCTGCATGTAATTCACCCTCCACTGAAGCAATCTAAGCATCAGTCCACATATACAACACAACACCATTTCTAGTTCATCTGGAAAATATAAAATAGCATTTGAGCAGTTTGAATTTTATTTTTCTAAGTTTTGTGATTGGCAGAAATATTTGTCTTATGGGAAATAAAGGGGTTTTAAATTTTAATGACTTGTTTCTCGAGTTGTTACTAAAAGCATTAAACAAACATCAAGACATTATACAAAACAAAGACATGAGGAGGTAGAACAAGTTGGGTGAATAAATAATTATTTAAACTCAATGATCTATGCTGTTTTCATGTACATGCACATGAAGATTTAATGCAACCACCACTCTAGTATTTGATTGCTAGGAAACAAGAAATATGAGAGTAAACCGGTAGAGAGAGAATTTTATTAAGGGAAGAAAGCAAAAGAATAAGGAAAATGAATATCAAGTAAAAAAGATTTTTGATGTAGAGAAGCTGTTGATAAATAAACTACAGGAAGACACTGTTTGCAGCATAAGCAACATGGAGCATGATACCTAAAAACAGCAATGAGTAAACCCATTTCAAACAGACGGATATATAGTGTTTGTAAATATAGACCAATATACGCTTACACTAGCACTTGGGCATGGGCAATACTTTAGCATGGTACCTAAAATGTGTAACTCTCAATTAACTCAATGTTGAAAGATAAAATTGAAAATAAAAATATTCAATTTAGAAAAGAACAAAAAAATGAATTAACCCAAGAACAAAGAAACAATCTAACAGGCATGCGCAATACTCAGAAGGAGAAGGTCCTCAACACGTCAGAATTCATTCTACCTGAGGAAGCAGGTGTAGTTGCAGGGACAGCACCAGGTATTGGATCAGCTACTTGTTGAGATATACCCCTAGCTGCAGCTAAATCGTCGCGATGCATAGGTGTTATATTTAACTTCATCGGGGACTTACTTGATTTTGCCCTTATTGCGTACCTTCTATTTTGGAACCAGTTCCAAACCTATAAGTAGTATTCCAATCAAGAGATGAGTGTTGATGAATCCCAATCGTACAGGAAAGAAATGCACTCACTGCATCTTACTTGTTTCATTTGCACTTGAATGTTCCCTTTTCGATCTGGGGACTCACTAAAAGGAGAGATAAATACCTCATAATTTTAATGCCCGCAAGATAAGGAGAAAAGGTTATATATCGCAACTTGGAAGAAAACAAACACACCTGAACTTCTCTGCAAGAGATACAAGAACCTCACGAGCAGGCATCGTGTTATTGTACTCTTGCAAAATAGCTTCCATCTCCGTAACCTTGAAATAAAAGGATAAGCACAGAGCATTTCTCAAAAATTTAAAATCACGAACATCAAATATACTACACAAAAAAAGAAAAATTAATTCATCTACTAAAAAAGAATGGGAAGTGAAAAATAAAAGGAAAAAGGAGCATGTTTTTCTTTGCATCCTAGAATATCGTTTCTGATGCCTAGAGACCCAAGACAAGATAAATCCCAATGCAACACAATTGAATTTATTTTAGTAGAGAAAAGAAAAACAATATAATTTTATCTCTAATCAATTTAAGACCTTCTTTATAAGCATTGATGTCGAAACAACAAATATAAGACTAAATAAAAATTTGCTGAAATTAACACAAATGCCATTAGATACAAAATTCAGAAAAAGCAAACATCATATCATTTATCGTAATAAAAACAAGGCAAATAATTGAAACCCAGAAAAATCAAGCACATAAATCCGGAAACAAAACCAGCCCACTTCATATTTCAAACTTTGAATCCAACCCTCATCCATAATACATACATACATACATACATACATATATATATATATATATATATATATATATATATATATATATATATATATATTGACAGAAAAGATAGCATACCTCATTTTGCATGAAGCGAAAGGAAGGACCGCCATTACTGGGAGGGCGACCCATCACTTCGCTCTACTACCAATCTCTTCTTCTGCAATCAACAATTCAATTTCGAAGCAGGCACGCCGCTTTTTTTTGAACAATTAAAAAACTCAGTTTGTTTGTTACAGTAAATGCTTGTTGAGATGAAGGAAAACTAAAACAGAGGGAAAGTCAAAGGACAATCTCGCATGAGAAAAAAGAAAAAGAAAAGGGAGAAAGAGAGGGGTGTGATGGAGGCGTGATTTGGAATTCGGCCCTTGATATCGTCGCTCATAATGATAAATCACTTCAGATAGATAGTTCAGATACAGTTTAATATTATAATGACAGTTATTTCTTAAGATTATTTTTTTATTTAAAAATATATTATTTTTTTAATATTAATACATTAAAATATATAAAAATCTTATAAGAAAAAAAAAATCACCAAAAACAATAGTGTTCAAGTTAATTTATTGTGAATTTTAATTATACTTATTAAATTAAAATGTTTGTAGACTGATTATTTTGCTCTAATGTATAGCATTGTAAAACAATTTAGAAACATTAATATTTTCTTATATTTTTTTTTAAAAAAAAAAAACTTGGGTTATGGCTACAGTGAAGGGCGGGACTAGTGACTTATATATTTTTTCATTGTAGATAATTTGATCTAATTTTTTCACCTGTTTTATTTACGTGTAGCTTCATATATTTTCTGTTTATGTGATATTAAATCTGAAATATCATACATAAAAATGCCGCAAAAGTCATTTCTTTTACAAAAACAACATTGACTAATGTATTATTTCAATTATTATTCTCATTATTATTATCATGATTTTTAAATTATCATAATTATTATAGTTGTCATTATAACTATTATTGTAAATAATTAATATTTTAATTATTATTGACAACATTATCATTGTCACTATCATTATCGTTATAAAAAGATTCATCTTTTTTTTATTTTTTAAAGATTTATTCTTCATATTATTATATTAAAAGATTTCAAAACAATGAGATTAAATTAATTTGATATTTTAAAAAAAAAAACATAGTTTATTTTTTATATATTTCTTCAAGCGTCAATAGTCTCACATATTTTTAAGAAAAAATACCTTTAAAATAATCATTATCATTATTTTAAACTACTTCTTCATAATAAAATTAATATGTATAAAAAATAAATAATCAAAAATTTTGTAGGTTGATTATTTCGCTCAAATGTAAAGCATCATAAAAAAAATCTATGACCATTAATATTTGTTTTATATGTTAAAAAAAATTAGTTTTGGCTACGACGAAGTGCAGAGAGTCGCTCACATGTTTTTTTCATTGCATATAATTTGGCTTAATTTTTTCCACCCGTTTTGTTTATGTGTGGCTTTATATATATTTTGTTAACATGATATTAAATCTGAAATATCATACATAAAAAGTCATAAAAGTTATTTTTTAACAAAAACAACATAAAAACAACAAAAAAATAAAATAAATTACAAAAAAAATATTATTAGCTTAAAAAAGTTATTTGACTTGAAGAATAATTAAAAAAGAAAAAAAAAGAAAGGGAAAAAATAAGAAATATGAATTTTCAAAACAAAAAACAAGTCGAAAACAATTTATATATATTTCAAAACAAAAATAGCATTACCAAAACAAAAGGCATTAACATATTCAAGAAATTAGTTTAACTTTATTAGGAAAAGCACATCTATCAAACCGATACCTTCCTTATAGCAATGTTTCTCATAAGTTGTCTACCTATAAAATTCTTATACAATTTATCTCCTTATTTTGTGTTATATAAAAAGCTAATACCATATAGTTTTTTTCAAAAAACATTTGGATGATCAAGCTTCCCATATTTATGATGCTATAAAGATAATAGTTATCCTTTCAATGTTACTCTTCATGATTCTAACCTTCAAGATGATACTTATTATTTCTTGACCATGATATTGTCTTCCCTAAGAATCCTTTGAAGTCCATCTAGAAAACAATTCATCTCTCCATCAAACGCATCTCCATATAGTGCTCACTCTCACAACCCTATCGAGCTATCTTAACAATTCATCTCACTTTCATATTTTAAGACATGTTGATGCGAACCTCGTGATCATGTGGTTACGCAACCCACAACCAAGAATGAGATCCGATCCTAGAAAAGCCGAAATAGGTCCGATAGGAGTGGGAAACTGAGCACACTATTGAATGAGTAGAATGACGCCATGAAGTCGGTTAATCTTCGCTAAGTCGGATTCGGTTCGTTCAAGAACTAAAGAATGCAAGAATCACTCTCACCCATAAATTGAAAAGTTTAGAATTAAAATTAATCAATGATCGCTGAAATTTAACTAACATGAGTTTAAATAGTCTTTTAAAAAACTAACCCTAATGGGCCTCTTATGTGGACTTAAAAGAGGTCCACTCAAAACTAACCCAAACTCCTAAATTGAAAAAGTTCATGCCTTAATCCAAGCAAAACTTGGATCATAGCTGAAAATCAAAGTCTTAATTAAGTCCAAACAAGTCTTGGGACCGTAGCTAACAAAATTAAGTAAAGCCCATAAGACTCTTTTTTTAAGTCTTCCATCAAGCCCATTAATCCCATATTTTCAAGTTGTAGTAAGATTATTTTAGCTCTTTCGCTGTACTCATTTCATGGCCCAAATAAAGTTGAGCTGGATCACTCCTGCATATAGATAAAATGTACTAGCATCTCCTCTTAATACTTTAATGGTCCTTACAATTCTGACTTAGTTGACACCTTCAAAACCACGAATCAAGTCCCTGAACATGTAAAAAGTCCTTGTTGGTGTTTCTGGCCCGGTTCACATCACATGTTGTAATTTAGTTATGATAATTTATGCATAATCCACGAGACTCACTAAATGACTGGCAGTCAAGAGAGTTCCTTGTTATTTAAAAGTCACAATTGATTATGACTTATTTTATGCACCTTTGGCTATCAACTTAAATGGTTTTTTGTTACTCAAATTGAGTTGGAAACCCTGGTGACCAGAGAAAAAGAAGTGGATTATCAATTAAAATATTATAAAACGCAATTCTA
The DNA here is from genome assembly GCA_029228605.1 of Salix koriyanagi. Classification (NCBI taxonomy): domain Eukaryota; kingdom Viridiplantae; phylum Streptophyta; class Magnoliopsida; order Malpighiales; family Salicaceae; genus Salix; species Salix koriyanagi. Next base: position 7,044,369 of record CM055337.1, on the reverse strand, counting down.
AATAATTTAATATTAAAATAATTAAAATTTATAAAGAAAAAAACAGACTAATGGGAGGAGGGGCTTTTGGTGGTTAATTTTACTCATTGTGAATAGCTCGCTCTTCTAAATTCTCTTTTTTTTCTCCAAGAACATGGATTCTCCGAGCCAAAACCCAAGTTAAAAATTGCAGACCTAGTCCAGCTATTGTGGGTTTTGATCCCAAAATCATGCAAATATGCATTTACCTGTTGAGCTCAAATTTGGCTAACACCCCCAATCTAGACTAGATAAAAGCTACTCGTGCAGTGAAAATGAGCATGAAAAGACAAATTTAGATACAACATTCCTCGAAAGAGAAGCGCTGTTCATTGAATGTTTTAAACACACAAAGCACATCTGTTCATTGAATGTTTTAAACACACAAAGCACATGGAAGTTCATCATTCTTACAAATCGATGATGCAATACAAAATTCAATTATTAAAGCGTACTGAAGACCAAGAATTACTCCACTGGACATGCACCATGCACAGCTTTTCAGAGTAGTGACCCCCACGAAACGTCCTTGAGATTTTGGCGTATTAATATAATGACTTATTAATTTCAGGCTTTATCTCTCGCAACATAAGAGAATATAGCCATCTATTGTACAACACAAGCTGGTTAAGCACCGTCATCTTCCAGGTTGTTGACCCTTTCGCATTCATCAATCCATTCGCTATATCTGATTATTTTAAAAGAAAAAAAAAATGGTTAGAGAAGTAAATATATAGAGATCTTTGTCTTATTCTAAGCGAATATGCATTTCAACTCACATGTCTATGGGCTCGGTCAAAGCTGCAAAACATGGCAGAAATGGAAGGTTAATTCATCTTTGTTCTGACACATAAAAAGGAGAAAATAAATGGATACGAGCAGAAATTCAAAGATATAAATAAATACTGCAGACTGTGAGATTTTGGGAGAAAATAGGTTGTTTTTATTCAACTTAGCTTATGCATATACATCCTTCTATATATATATATATATATATATATATATATATACACACACACACACACAAGGCAACAACATATAAACAGGAAAGAATTAGAATCTTTCCTAAACTAGAAAAGTTTATTCTAACATATAAGGCCAAATGCTTCTTACTAATATTTACTAAGAATATCTTAGTAAATTCCTAACTTTGAGCCTGATTTCAACACTCCTCCTCAAGCTTAGTTGTAGATGTCATGCATCTTGTGACTTAGTTCTTCAAAGTTAGGTTGTGAAAGTGTTTTAGTAAGGATGTCTGCAATCTGTAATTTTATAGGGATGTAATCTAGATAAATGATTCATTTTTCAATCTTTTCTGAGATGAAATGTCTGTCTATCTCAATGTTTTTTGTCTTGTCGTGATGAACAAGATTCTTGGCAATACTTATGGAAGCTTGATTGTCACAAAACATCTTGATAGAATTTCAACATCTACTTTTATTTTCTTAAACAGTCTTAGTATCCACATTCCTTCACAAATACCAAGGGCTCGGGCTCTAAACTCTAATTCAGCACCACTTCTAAAGACCATTGATTGATACTTGCTTCTCCAAGTTACAAGATTTCCCCACACTTAGGAGAAATACCTAGAAGTCAATCTTCTATCTGAAATATGTCATGCCCAATCTGCATCAGAGTAGATTTCATTTTCCTGTTTTCATTCTTTTTGTATAGAAGTCCCTTGTCATGAGTCATTTACAGGTATTTTAAGATTTTGTTCACAGCCTCCATATGTTCTTCGGTTGTATTATTTCATGAACCGACTCGTAACACTTACTCGAGCCTATGTCAGTCGAGTTAGTGAGAGATAGATGAGTCGACTTATAAATCTTTGATACCTTCCTTTGTCAGCTAAAGCACTTGTTTCTGCTCCTAATTTCTTCGTTGGATCCATTGGAGTGGTTGTTGGTTTGCATCGCATCATCCCTATTTCTGTTAGTATATCCAAGATATACTTTCATTGGGAGATAAATATACCTTTTTGATATCGTGCTACCTCCATGCCAAGAAAATACTTAAGGGTGCCAAGGTTTTTTATTTCAAATTTCCTTTGCTAGCAATGTCTTTAGTCTGACCACTTCCTCTTCATGATAACCAGTTAGGATAATGTCATCAACATACATTATTAGTATAGCTTTTTTGTTTTCTATAGAGAGCTTAACAAATAGTGTGTGATCTACTTGACACTAAGGGTATCCTAGTTGGACTACTGTCTTTGCAAATTTATCAAACCATGCTCGAGGAGATTGCTTGAGTCCATATAGTGATTTTTGCAATTTGCACACCTTGTTGTAGTTGACAGGTGTTTCTATCTATTCCTGGAGGTAGATCCATGTATACCTCTTCTTCCAAATCACCATTCAAGAATGCATTCTTGATGTCTTGTTGATGTAACTGTCGGTCTAGATTAGTTGCAAGTAACATAAGTACTCCAATGGCATTAAGTTTTGCTATTTGAGCAAAGGTTTCTTGATAGTCTATGCAATAGGATTGAGCGAACCCTTTGGCAACCAGTCAAGCCTTGAACCTTTCAATGCTTCCATCGGTCTTGTGTTTGATGGTAAATAACCACTTACAACCCTACGATCTCTTTCCATGTGGGAGTTCTATCATTATCCAAGTGTTGTTCTTCTCTAATGCACTTATTTCTTCTTCCATCAGCCTTGTGTTTGATGGTAAATAACCACTTACAGCCTAATGGTTTCTTTCCATGTGGGAGTTCCGTCATTATCCAAGTGTTGTTCTTCTCTAATGCACTTATTTCTTCTTTAACTGCCTTTGTCCATTCTAAATCTTTGAGTGCCTCCTGGATAGACTTAGGAATCTGTATACCGTCAAAAGCTAAGATAAATACATGATAAGATGGTGATAGTCCTTCATATGAAACAAATATGTTGATAGGATGATGTTGCTGATGTATATGGACAAAGATTGAGCAACCAAATATCTTGGGATCTGAGGCAAAAATTAGTTTTGTATAGGGGAAAACTTTGAGGAGTGTCTGACAAGGTGTTTGATTTGAGAACCCTAGAAGGCATTCTATTAATGAGATAAGCACCAGTCATGACACCTTCTCCCCCAAAAATATTTTGGGATACTAGTGGAGAATATGTGGGATCTAGCTACCTCTAACAGATGTCTATTCTTCCTTTCTACAACTCCATTTTATTGTGGTGTCAGCATAAGAACTTATGTGGAAGTACCTAGGACAGAGTTGATGTATTTTTTGGCATTATCAATTTTTAGGACTTGAATTTTGGTTTGGAATTGGGTTTGTATCATGGAGTTGAAGCTTTGAAATAGTTGACCCACCTCAGATTTTTCTTTCATAAGGAATAACCAAGTTAACCTAGCATGATCATCAACAAATGAGAAACAATCATGAGCTTGATATGTTTTTTACCTTTGAGGGACCCCAAACAACACCGTGAATCATTGCAAAAGACCCGACATGGCTTATATGATATGTTAAGGTAGCTACCGCGAGTGTGTTTGGAAAGTTGGCAAATTTCACAACTAAAAGACTTTGAATTTTTATTGATGAATAAAAAAGGAGATAGCTTCTCAAGATACATAAAGTTTGGATGACCAAGACAATAGTGTCATAGCATAGCATCATTATCTTTATTGACATAGGAATTTAAAGATGACTGACTCTTAGATTTCATAAACACTGCGTTTCGAGCTTGATATTTTTAGAGGAATGTTGTTCTTGAGGAGATAGAGTCCTTAACACATCTTAGCATTGTCAATCTTCTTCCCCAAAAACAAATCCTAAAATACATTAAAGTTTGGGGAAAATTAAGCAACACGATTTAGATCATGAGTCAGTTTGTTGATTGAGAGTAAGTTGCAGCCCAGATTAGGAACATGAAGGACAGATTTGAGATTCATGTCCTTTGAAATTCTGCTTGGGCTTGTTCCTTCAATTTTGGATAGTCTCATCAACAATTCTTACTGCACAATTCTCTCTACACTGGGTTATATTCATAGAGGGACAGTTTCATCTCTCGTCATGTGATCCGATGCTCCATGTTTTTTGAGTGGTTTGTTTTGATTGTAAGGGGAGTTGAGATTTTTCCTTTTTGTGCTGACATGCTAGAACTAGAGACTGATGGATTTGGTAGAGTTTTGGCTGAAAAGTTTATATGGAACCTCAAGTTGTTCTTTAGTGAAGGGGTCTGTTGGTATATTGTTTCTCTTGTGTCGATTGTCATCTGCAGTGCAACAACATTGGCTCGACATTCTGTCATTTGCTAATTGTGATGGCTTCCAATCAGTAGCTTTGTCATGAATTTTCTAGCAAGTTTCTCTTATATGTCCTGGTTTGTGACAGGGTGGTCACACCAAGGTCTCCTTTTTTTCTGTTGATTGTCATAACAGTAGATCCTTCCATCAATGGTGTTGAGGTGTGAGGTCCCACCATAACTTTCTTCATGCTTTCTTCATGTCGCCCTTCTGAGAATGCTTCTCTAAGGTTTGGTGCCCATTACTCTTCCTCTAGCTTCATCTAGGTTTTTATTGAGTCCTATAAGAAATTTAAAGGTTCTTTTCTGCTCCGGAATTCTTTTGTATAGAGTTGTGTCTTCAGGGCATCTCCGTGTATAACTTTCAAACATATCAAGGTGCTACCAATGTCAAGACATAGTGTTGAAGTATTGAGTGACGATGAGAACTCCTTGGCGAAGATCATGGAGTGCAGCTTCAACCTCAAACAATTCTGATGTGTTATCAGAACTTGAGTATGTTTCCCTAGCTGCATCCCAAATCTCCTTTGTTGTTCCATAGAGTTGGAAGTTTTCTCCTATTTTGTTTGTCATTGAGTTGATTACCATGACATTACCATGTGATTATTTGTTTTCCATGTTTGAAAATGGGATCATTCTTCTCTGGTATGATGACTTCTCCTGTGAGATAATCATCCCTACCCTTCCCACAAATGAACATCATTACTGATGAGGACCATTGAAGGTAATTACACCCATTGAGTTTGTGACATGTGATGAGAATGAAAGAGCTTCCAGTTCCTCCAAGGTTGATGGTGGTTGGTGGTCACGAGAGGTGACCTCAGAGGTTGAGCATTGCCTCTCGGCAACCATGCTGTATGAGCTAATTAGGTTTAAGAACCAAGCTCTAATATCATGTGAGATTTTGAGCGAAAAGAGGTTGTTTTATTCAACTTAGCTTATGCATAGTACATCCTTCAATATATATACAAGGCAACAACATATAAACAGGAAATAATAAACTAGGAAAGAATTAGAATCTTTCCTAATCTAGGAAAGCTTATTCTGGCATATAATGCCAGATTCTTGTACTAATCATTACTAAGAATATCTTAGTAAATCCCTAACTTTGAGCCTAATATCAACACTAAACAACCATGACTTTATAAACTGGTAAAAATAATTATACAAATCATCCTTGTCAACTTCACAAGACGAGGTCATATGAAACACCACAACCTTCGGGTGTAAAAAATTAACCCGATGAATGAAAACATATTAAATGCTCTTGATTGCATCACATAATTGACAAATTAACTAAGACATAGGAAATGGAACATATACTCATAGGTTAGTCAAGCATGCATTACTAAGGCGGTGCAACTTTTAATTGGTAGATGGTGACTCAAGGATGGAGGAGAAAGACTAACTCATTATTTTTTTAACATCCTACAAGAACTAATTTTTTTATTTTCAGTGACCATATAACGAGTGAAGATATGTTTCCCTGCCTCTCTTTCCTACTTTTCTCACTCTCTCCTCTCCTCTGCTTTGGACCTCTCTCAATCCATACCATCCCATTCTTGTTTTTCGTTCCTAATTATTTCCCTCTTTTTTATTTCTCTCCAATCTTAGTTCTTTTTCTCAAGTTCCCTTTGGTTTCCTACTCATTAAAAAACATGTCTCCTAGCACAAAACTTGATGCTGGATTTATCATATCATAACAATACCATCACGATGTTATTCGATTCTATTTGACACACCATAGAGAGTGGTGTGGTTTATAAATTAAGTTTCAGTCTCAGTTTCAGCTTGGTAACTAAATTGATTTAATTTCTCAAAATGAAGTTAGATTAATCTAAATAAACTAAAGTTCACCAAACTGAATTAAATACGACCCTAAAAGAGATAATGAGTACTACAAGCTGAGATGGAGTGCAAGCAGGCCAGATCTTACACATCCAGCTCGAGATCAAAATGAAAGTTAAATTTCTTCTTCCAAATTATAAAAACAATTAAGTGACAGGGGAATCGGCATTATCATCCCCTGAGCTATAGGACATAAAGCATACATATTTATTTAAATAACTTTGATGCAAGCGCCCATCAGCTATATTTCACATTTAATTTCTACCTTCACATTTAAGTTTGGAAAACCCCTAGTTCTAGTTAAAGAGTTTTGATTTCTTCAACTTTTGGCATTCATTTACAGTGCAAAAATACCTGTGATGGTCATGCTGAAGCTCTCCTGGCAAATCCCACATACAGCCTCACCAATCAAGTTCTTCATATCACTGGGAAAAAAAAGTAGGAAAAGGAAAAAGGATTGGTTTCGATGCGTAATAACAAGAGGCATAAATCCTATTCAATTATTGATAGCAAATGTTTCTCAAAAGTGGGAGCGCAACATCATACAGATTCTTAAAAAGATTTTCCAGTAAAATAAGAACAGCAAAATCCAGATGGAAAAGAAAGTGAATGAGAACTTACATGCGACATTCGACACTTGTGCCATGATTGCAGAAAGGGCAACTGAAAACAGTATCAAGCTTGTCCATCCGCTTCCTGGGCGGTGGCTTTGCACTTGACTTTCTTTTCCCCATTTGTAAATTGAAATCTGCACATCAATCATGCATATCATTACAACATATCCTCATACCATCTTGCATGCAAAACAAAGCCAGAATAATAAGAATTAGCAACAAAAAGAACCAGTCTTCATACAAATAAAGCATCCAAAATCGAAGCTTTTCACTTGGTCTTTGCAAACTTCAAAAGGCATCTAAAAAATGAACAGTAACCTTATTTGTTGAACATTCCAGTTTTATACAGAAACACATAAAATCAAAGCCCATTCTTTTGATCTGGAAAACTATCCAAAACAACTTAAACAAGGATTTCTCTCTACTTGATTTCAATGAATTTAGCCAGTCAAGCTCTGTTTTTGCTTTTTCAAAAGAAATCGATAAAATAAAATAGGGGAAAATATCAATGAAGATGAAGAGAGAGAATTATGAAAAACAATATGGGAGAATATGAAACAACAAACCCTAGAACGCTCCTTCAAATAATGGAAAGGAAAAAGAAAGCTTGCCAGAATCAGCAGAAGAGAATAATAGTTGGGTTATAGCGTTACACGCAACCAGTCAACGCCCAATTAATGCATTTATTGTGTAATAAGAGGGGTGGGGCAAACGTAAGTAATGTTTATCAAGGGGTATTGGATCATTTTAATTAAGGGTGTGTGCTACTAATTTAATTTACCTAGTATAATATTATATAGATTTGTTATTAGGTTATTTGCCCACACGCTGTGCTGAGCTTTTTTTTATGTAGAGAATTGACTGATTTTTTATGTGTTATAATTAGTTATTTTAATATTTAATTAGTAAAATTATAATAGATAAAATCTGTTAGAAATTATTTTTTTTTCCGTCTAAAAAGAACATTGTAATTAAAATACAGGAAAAAGTCATATATTTTTTTCATTGTAGATAATTTGAGACAAATTTATCTACTCATTTTATTTATGTGTTGCGTGGGTGGGCTTTTCTAAAGAGGAAGGTTATGTTACACGCCAACCAGTCAATGCCTAATTAATGCATTTTTTGTGTAATAAAAAGGTGGGGCTAAACATAATTAGTGTTTATCAAGGGGTCAATATTAAATTAGTGTTAGTAATGGGATATGTTATTAGATTATTGTTTAATTAAGGGTTTGTACTAGTAATTAAATTAACTTAGTATACTATTATGTAGGTTTGTTATAGTTAGTGGTATTAGTGTGTGAGTGGGGAGTTATTCAAGGGGTAGTGCATCAATTATTATTATTGGTAACCATGCATGTACCGAATGCCTATTAAAGGCTAAGGAATTATGGGAAATGCATCAAACTTATTTATTTAATTGAGATTACTCAAGGTGGAGGCCTTGACTCCTTACAAAATTTCTTAATTCTTTTTATTCAATTTCTCAAGCTTAATATTTTTAAGCGTAACATATTGAGACCTCATATGAGATTTTTATAGTAATCTCAGAATTATGTGGACAACCTCTCCTTTTATGTTGACATTAAGAGAGAAAAGATGACTTTTCTTTTTTCTAAATTTTTATTTTTTGTTAATTTTTTTTTAAAGTCATAGATAAAATAATAATTTATTAACTATAATCTAAATGAAATGCAAAAATATTATAATATTTTTTTTATTACTATTTTACCTCTTTTTGAAAACAAACCAATTAAATTACTTTTCATTTTATAAAGTCTAAAGTTATTAGTACCTCATATAATAATCTTTTTCTCGTTTAATGTGCAAGTAAAATGATTTCAATATCTTTTCAAATAAAATATTTTAAAAGATGATGTTAAGGAATTTTTTTATATTTTTTAATTTTTGATATATAGTTAAATAATTAAATTAACTTTTTAAAAAGTAAAGTCTTATTTACTATTTTTTTTCATCTTTTAAAATTGATTTTTTTAATTATTGTGCAATAAAACTTAGAAAACCTTGATCTTGTAGTA